>JAQPPZ010001755.1:0-662297 GCA_028583015.1 Wollemia nobilis
TAAAGCACAAAATGCCCGAAGGCAGTATACATCAAAGCACTGAGGCTCATACTAAGATAAAATAGACAAAAAAACAAAAATAAGGCAAATACAACATCTAGCTAGTGCTAGCATGATCCCTCCATGGACCCTACGCTGTAGAAGCCTCATGAGAGCTAGAAGTACAATGAGTCCTGCGACTCGCCTCAGTCCCTCGAGTAGTAGTGGCAGCAGATGATGAAGGAGGAATAGGTAAAGGAATCTGATGCTCATGAAGAATGTTCTCCAACATATCGATGTAGACAACCTGCTTATGTAGGCTCCTCAAATCAACACCCTATATCTGATCATAGAGAAGCAATAGTCAGAGCTGAATTATCACCTCTAGAACTTGACTGCAACCGAGAAATCTTTCCCTATAAATGGGTAATATCACCATCGAGTCTGGTGATCTCTACATCCTTAGCAGCCACAATAGTGCTGCTAGGTCCAACCCGTAGCCTGTTCACCTCAACTTGAAGATGAGTCACCTCACCTTGATATCGTGCTAACTCGGCCTTCACTCGACCCAGCTCCAAATCTAGGCTATCTCACTTAGCCTGGAGAATCCCCCACTCCTCCTCGGACCGTCGAGGAGGTAAAACCTCATCATCATCACCACCACCCTCCTCAGGCGGCTGAACATCCGTGCCTATGTCAGCTCTCGAAG
The DNA here is from genome assembly GCA_028583015.1 of Wollemia nobilis. Lineage (NCBI taxonomy): Eukaryota > Viridiplantae > Streptophyta > Pinopsida > Araucariales > Araucariaceae > Wollemia > Wollemia nobilis. Next base: position 689 of record JAQPPZ010001755.1, read on the forward strand.
AGCTACCACGTCGATGATTCACCGACCAAGGAACCCATCCACCCACATCAATATCATCATCGCTCCCATCATCATTTACAATGACACTAGGAGTCCACAAATGCTAACTCATAAACCAAGCGTCATACTCAACAGTCATGCCAACATCATCCAAGTCAAACACCTCCAAGTCTGAGTCATCAGTAGGATCGTCGACTCACCAAAAATTAGGAGCAACAGGAACCCCAACTCATCACCCAGTTGCCTGTACATAACATGCGCATCTGAAACGTCCTAAACGAGACCAAACTACCACAGTACGTGAGAGAATTGGATAAACTCCATATCCCTCAAATGGGCACCAACAACCCATCGTCCCCGCCTAATGCAACGAAGCTCTACTGCATCCGTCACCCAATCCAAACCCCTCCAAGGCCACCAACACATCAGGTCCCTAGTTAGAGAACTCAATATATCTTTGAACTTAGATGCACTCATAGCAGATCGACTGACCTCCTCACTGAGTAACCACCTATATGCCCAGGGAGAGGTGGCATCCATGCCATAAGGTAAACCAACAAGGCGACCAATGATAACATGCTCCCAACACAAAATTTGGAGCAACAAACTATAGCCCAGGTCCTTGTGCCTATGCCTCTTCACCTCATAGAGCTCGCTATAAACCTTGCAAAGAAGAGTAGGAGCCCAAGCTAACCGACAAGTATCAGCTATCAAGTCAAGAACGATAGACACCTGGTTCCATGGGATCCTCGATCCCATGGAATTGGGCAACAACATGTTGCTAAAAATGTACATCATGAAGGTAGGCAATGCACCCAAGCTACCAGCTATAAAAAGATCCAGATACACAATGTCGCCCTTGCTGCAATCGATGTCCCACATCTCACAAAACAAAGGTAAAATGACCTCCTTCTTGTCAATGCCAACATGAACGATAGGACCCTCGATAGGGACGCGGAAGATACGATAGATATCCTCAAGAGTGATAGTCAACTCCCTTGTTGGGAGCTAAAATGTGCCTCTATCTAGATCCCAACGCTCAACAAGTACCGAAAGGAGATCCTCATCAGCTTGAATGGTGCCTAATCGCCCACAACCATCTAAACCAAAAAGTGCTTTCTGCACTTTATGAAGTAGAGTCCAATCATCATCAGAAAGTACTTTCCACACTTTCTGAATGGTCCTCGGCCACCTATGCCGAGCATCAAGAAGCTTAACTTGAAAATAAAACATATAAAAAAATTAAATTTAGCACAACATGCTAAAAATAAACAAAAAAAAAGATTTTTTTTTACCTACCCTAGGTAATAAAAGCAAAAACGAAAAAATTTACCCATGCATGGTAATAAACAAAAAAAAATAAGATGTTACCTACCCTAGGTAATAAAAGCAAAAAAAAACAATTTTTTTTTTACCTACCCTAGGTAATAAAAGCAAAAAATGAAATTTTTTTACCTACCCTAGGTAATAAAAGCAAAAATGAATTTTTTTTTACCTATACATGGTAATAAACAAAAAAAGAAAAAAAAATTACCTACCCTAGGTAACAAAAGCAAAAATGAAAAATTTCTACCTACCATAAACAAAAAAAAAAAAAAAAAAACAAGTTCATTGCCTGTCCCGCTTAATGAGCAAAAAAAAATAATAATTTACCAGCCCTACTTACTTTTCAAACAAGAAAAACAAACACAAAAAAAAAAAAAATATAAGGGCAATGCGCCTACCTCGACAAACTGACCACCAAATTCTGCTCCAGCCGAGCACCACCACCACTCCCCTCACCAACCTCCATCTCAATCATCACTTCAACCAATAAACCAATGACAACTGGCAGAATGATTTTGAAAATGACAGCAGCCTATAAATATCCGCTTTTAGCGACGAAAAACGTATGCCCGCATTTTTTGCAATGGCAAAAAATGTGCACCCATGTTTTCAGCAGCACGCAAAAACGCAAACCCGCATTTTGAGGCGCAAAAACACAAAAATGCAATTTCATAAAGGAAAACGCAAATCCGCGTTTTTCGTAAAAAAACCGCAAGTCAGCGGTTTAAAAAAAATAAAAAAAATAATAAATAATAAATAATAAAAAAAAATGCAATCCACCTAATCATCTAGAGTGAAACTCGGATTATCCTATGCACCTAGCGGTTGCAACGACTAGCAATCAATGCAATCCGGTTGGATGGGTAAATCACCATAAGGAAGCTCATTATAAAATCGTAACAAGCAACAATGAATCAAGACGATAGGCCCCTAAATCTATAAGCTTAAATGTGTTCAAAAATAGATTTGCCAAGGTAATCCTACAAAAACCTTCCATTGGGTAAAAAGCGGAACAACAAACAACAATTTGGTAAAATCAAAAACCGCTAAAGCATCAAATCCTCAACGACTGGTTCCTTAAGCCCATCATTTGGAAGGAATTGCTAAAGTCATAGTGGATGAAAACTCAAAGAGTGGTCAAATTTTTACCATGTATACACATTAATGAAACCAAAAGCAAAATTGCAAGAACACAAATAATCCCAAGCTTGGGGTACAAAGAAATCAAGACAAAATTCATTAACAATATCAACATCATTCAATTACAACCCACTTTCAACATCCGTATTTCATCAATTGACTTATGGATGTCAACCTTTACCCAATCGTCAATTGAGGAGGTAAGCAAACAAATGAAAAATTTTAAATTCATTCATTCTATATGTCAAAGAGGAGTGATCCCATTCATCCAATAAAGTTAGATGTCATTAGTTTTTGCACCGCATTGTGTTGTACACAACGTAGTACAAAAAGGGGCAACTGTAGACACCAAAATCTAGCACCCTTTAGTTCACATTCACCACCTCACCATCAAATCCTACATAATAAAGATATATGCCTAAGTTCTAACTTAGGGATATAAAATCCTGCACATCATTATACTTTCCTAATTTATTTAATTAGGAAAATCACCCTAGGATACCTTGTCTACCCATTGGACATGTGTCCTGGATACTTCATCCAACATCAATGCCACATCTTACCCACTCTTGTCCCCTTTGTCCTTGCACATGAGATAGATTCACAACACCCATGCCACAACTCCTTTGTTGTTATCCCCTTGTCCATTCACATAAAACAACATCCCACATCCCACTCCACTTGGAGCCACATCACCCCAGTTAAGTGTGCCACACATAGTGACTCACTGTAACTTCCCCTTCCACCTAGCAGTCCAGATTTACCACTTGGCAAATTAGGCTTGCCACCTCACATTTCCCTCTAAAGCCCTAGGAACCCTATAAAGACACCATCAATCCACCAAACAAAGGGAGCTAAATTTGCATACCGATAGGCTATTGAAATAGATCTGGATCCAACGAGAAATTGAGGGTGTAAGCCTGACTCTGAACGTTGGCTCGAATTATGAGGCAATCTGTTATTCAACCAAAACCGCCCGTCCATGGTTCCATAGTCAAAAACATGCATCCACAATTTCACAACCACAGGTCCATGGTTTCTGACCCACAATAGCGCTTCCACGGTTCCACAGTCCCAAGAACAAAAATGGGTTTCATCGACAAAGATTAGCGATTTGAGTATTAAGCAAGACTTGGTTTGTTAATTGTTTTGTGCTATCTGCTTTTCATCCATATCAGTAATAGGTTTATGTGTAGCATTAGGTTTATCGCTTGAATATACGGGTGCTACTAATCCCCCTTTGCTGGTTTGCATGTGTGCAGGTAACAGGCATCTGAAGAGCTATTGAAGCTAGGAGTGGCCCATCATTGGATACTCAAGCCCACTCACCAATTGGATTGGAGCAAAAGAAGGTGAAAGACACCACCAATAACCTGATTAGCCAAAGGGGTTTTTCCCCTCTTTGTGCCCATTGTATCATGTGAAAGCAAGCATTCGCTTATTGTAATCATACCCCTATGCACTTGGGGCAAATCACTTGTAAAAAGGAGACTAAGGCTCCAATAAGATTCAATACAAAATCCTTTAATTTTGCAATTGCTTGTCTTTCATTATTTTATTTGCAAGGTGTTGTCTTCTTTTGCTTATAGATTCTATAGTTTTGTAGGATCATTCTATAGTTTTATGTAGGAAAATTCTATATATTGGTTGCAATTGTTAAAAGTTTGACATGCCAACATTATAGAAGATTCCTTCTATATATTGTAATCACTTTTAATAATATGTTGTATATTCAATGGGCATATCTTTAATGTCTATCAAGATTGAATAATTAAGGTTCCTTGCATGTTCTTATTAAGTTTATCAAAGATCTCATATAAATTATACTTGATGCACATATTTGCCCATAGTTGATCATGATTTCTATATAGATCTTTCTAATATAGATCATAATTAATACATCATCTAAAAAACATATAGAAAGAATCATGATCACTCTGGTAGCATTGGTACACATCATAACATATGTGAGTAATACAAATAAACTTATTCTTTTTTATGCATTGAGGGTTTCCATAAAAAAATGAGGTATTCCTGACAAACCACAATATGTGGAAAGGTTATACCTCCTAAAAAACAAAATTAGAAAATAGAGGACTTCTTAACAACCCATGAGATATAGTAGGATGTCCTCCCAAAATTTAGATTTAGTATTATTTTTTCATTAATAGATTAGATGATCTTGTTTACTTGTAGTTTCTCAAAAACTATCATTTGTATTCAATATTTCCTATCTTCACATATTCCTTTTCCTTTCATTTATACTTTTGTTTCATACTACTCCATTTATTCCCTCTCCATTCAATCTTCTTCATTCCATCTTTTTTTTTATACACATATTGTAATTCTTATCTTTCCTATACTATTTAAAAAACAATTCTATAACTAGACCTAATATGTCATGGTTTATTTATTATTTATAGATAAGGAAAGCATTAACAAAAAAATTGTAGGTGGAATAATTTTATTGATATTATGTAGGACTCACATTGGGGATTTGAATTGGCCTCACAAAAGGGTTATTGAAAATCAAGCTAAAAGATCATGTAGTTAAAGTAGATTAGAATAAGTTTAGCACAGGCTAGATTAGAGTAGGATAGATTTATTTTTAAGAGTACTTTAAAACTAATAAATTTTGCTACTCTTTTTCTTCTATCTAATATACTTGAATTCCTAAATGGTTCAATACTAGAAGCTATAAAAAAATGGTAGCTTCTTGTTTCTTTATGTTACAAAATTTATCTCAAGATTCAACATGCTTGAGATATATGGAAAAGATCAACAATTGATGGAGATACAAGTCTATAAAACACATTTCACATGGTTTCTAGCATCTACCATTGCAACTTATGCATTGTATTCCTCCCTCAAAATAAAAAATGATACTATCAAATTTTTTATTTGTATATTATTCATATGGATTAGGTTCAAGCATAGATTGATAGCTATTTCACTATGATGAATCCCCTTTATCTCATTTCATGAGTATAATTCATAGAAATTTGGGTTGTCATTATCTACAAAACATTCACTCATTTATACTTATACGCCTATCACTACATGGTCTTTAATTCCTTTTATATAGTTTCATGTTCATGTCCATCATGTGTGCTTGTTAGATATACCTATATTCATTTAAAGTTACATTACGTATCATGTTTGTAGGAAGCTTTATTTTCCATTTTATATATGTTCAAGCACTTGTGTAACTTGTATATCTTTTCACCTAAAAAAATCAATGATGAAACACCCTCATAGCAACCTTGAACAAAAGTTTATTTGCAAACATAGTTTCTAGAGGTAAACTCCAAAACAACCATGGATGTCCATGTAGGTATTCTCTCAAATTTTACTATGTGATATCATTGGGATAACAATGACATCTTGGTTGGGGAAAGGACAATATGTATATCATTGTATTTTATAGATACTATGCAAACATTCTTTATTTTTTATGTGTGTTGTCATAGGAAGAATTATTGAATATCTCAAGTTAAATTAATTGATTTCACTTTTTCCTAATCTAGAAGGATTTCCAATTGCTTCAGTAGAACATAGTTCTACTTATAAATTATTATAGGTAAAATAAGTCATAATATTTACCTCCAATATTTGCTTCAATAGTACACCAAGCGCTATTGGGTTTGCTCTAGATGGTGATCTCTTTCATCAATGAGATCCGTGGAATGGCGTAGCAATAGAAGGATGCATCAACTCCCTAGGTTTTGAAGGGAATTGGTTCTCCTCTTGTGGGTTCGATCAGTTGTGTTTTAAGTCTAGGTGTTGATTTTCTTGGTTGGTCATCCAAATTTTGTCTTACAAGGCTGTGAGCTCCCCTTTTGGTTTGTTGTTGTAGGGTAACTTGTGTTAGAAGTTTTAATTGTGGTTGGTCTATTTGAGTGAGATTCAGGGTTTGTATAAGATCTCTCTCATCTTCGTTTGTAAAAAGGTTTAGGGACCCTTTTTAAAAAAAAAAAACCACTTCTTTTATCTAATCAAAAAAATATATTTACCTCCAAATAGCTTCCTATAGAAAGTTACCTATGAAAAGTCAACAATAAGAATAATCGTTGTTAATATCTTGTTCATAAGAAAATGAACATAATTTGATCTATTAAATCTCATAAAGTTTACTCAAATTTATTTGAAGTAAGCTTAGACAATTTATAGGAAGAAAATAATTTTATAGCTATAATGTTAGTAAAAATTGATACCTAGAGATGACATGTTTGTCGATATGTTTAGTAGTATACCTTTCATATTTGAACTTGAGACTTTGTCTATTATAGATATTGTTTATGATATTATTAGCATACTAATACTCAATAATAGCATTCTATAGCATGGTAGTAGCTACTACAAAATGGTCCACCTATTTTATGAGACTACCATCATTGTTATAGAACACTATTTGATAGGTATGGAAATGAAAGTATTCTATATTAGAATGTATTTTAAATAACAAAAAATTATTAAAACAATTCCATTAAATTAAAAACCATAAATGACAATCTAATGAAGCACTAAGTTGAAAACCTGTAATGGGCAGCTTGGTGGTACAAGTACAAATAATCCATATATTCAAGGCCATGGATTTTTATAGCAATAAATATGATATAAGGAACACTTACAATATCAATTTAGCATTCTATAGGTCTATAGCATTTAACTAAGTAAATTTTATGTAATAAGAGATATCACAAGAGCGTTATGTTGTTGTGGGACCAATAACATCTTTTAAAGTGAGCAAATGATGAGTCTAAAAAATGTTACATTTTGGAACCATCTTTGGCATGATATTCCTTGTTAAAATGACATTATATGATTATTTATTATAATTATGATATAATTTATAGATGTTGTACAACTTACAAAGAGGAATTTATTTTTTTTCCAATAAACAAGAATAAGAGATAATTTATAGGGATTTTAGGTTGAGAAAACAATTATAATAAAATTCAATAGTGCCACAAAACCAATCCATAGCCATGGAACTAGCTATAGAATCAACTATGGAATGAAAAAATTACCATGAAACTACAAAACCAACTATATAACTATGAGAGGTCCGAGGTGTAGACCAATTGGTTCATCCAAACCCCATAAGGGGGGAGGTCCAAGGTTCAAATCTCGAGCCTCACTAGACTGAATGCTTGTCCCTTTCTTGGTGCTTTCAACGGCGTAAAAGGTTTAAAATGATTGTGGCATGGTGGTTATAGGGGCGGACTGCATGAAGATTTGTGTGGCGGCTTCTAGGGTAGACATCGTAGAATACTATGGCGGCCATAAAAGCTGGACAACCTGCCCGGATTCGTGGCGGCTATCGATTCCACCATGTAAATTCAAAAAAAAACTATATAACTATGAGATCAACTATGAAAATATTTCTAAATTTCTAATAGAATTCTACAACTTAAAGATCTAAGCTCAACTAGATCCTAAATCAATTAAAATTTATAGATCAAATTTATTCAGATTGATTTCCAACTAATTTGGTTGAATCCAAATTAGTTAGATGAAAATTAAATTTGTTAAAATTGATTTTCAACTAATTTGGCTAGTTCTAAATTAGTTAAATTCTTTACCAAGTTATTCTAGTTGTCATCTCCTCTAGATATAATTGGTTTGATTTATTTTCAAAAATAATTAGATTTGAGATCTTGTACTTTACTAAGTTGTTAATGATTTGTTTTGTATAACCTCTCTATAAAATATGAGGTATATTAAATTGTAAAGGTTGAGGATAATATATCCAAGCATTGAATATAATTTTATCTTCTGGCTTAAGGGTCTAACACCAAAGGTGAATATATTTTTTGGTTGGAAACTCAATACGATATTGACCATTTAAAATCTTTAAAATAGAGGTTGGTCGATGCTGAAAAAATGTTACCTCTATGATGCTAATGAGGAACATAAAAGCCATCTATTATTTCAATGCTTGTTCTCTATGAAAATTCTTAACTTTATTTTTAATTTTTTGGGACTGAGTTGGGTGGTGTTGAGTTCGCTTGTTGATGTTTGCACTCAATGGTCATCTACTTTTTACTCTCCAAGGCTAGAATGTTTTGGAACTTTTGTTTGCCACATCTTTTTTGGTAGGTGTGGAAGGAGAGGAATAGTATAATTTTTTAAAACTTCAAAAGAGATCCTACATTTGTTTGTGCCAGAGCTTTGGCCTCCACCCTGGAGAATATGTCCTCTCTGGCTTTGGAGGAGGGTAGATTTGAGGAGGCTGAGCTCTAAAGGAAAATTAGCTTTCAACAGAGTAATAGGGTTTTTGGCCTTCCTAGTCCTAATACCAGAGACCTTGTGAGGCAGGAACCTCCTTCTACGAGCTAGGTTAAACTGAACTTCGATGGAGCTTCAAAGGCTAATCCTAGTAATGCTAGTGTTGGTGGGGTGCTTAAGGATGATAAAGGTGGGATTCTACAAGCATATAACAAATTATTAGATATACAAACTTGCCATATTATGGAGGCCAGATCCCATTACCAAATTATCCTACTTGTGGAGAAGATGGGGTACCAAAACATTTACATTGAAGGAGACTCACTTAATATTATAAACTTGGTCAAAGGTGATTCAGTCCCTGATTGGAATATTGAGGCTATGATTATGGAATCTAGGTGAATTCTTCAAGCTAGAGAGGATAGGGAGATAAAGCATATCTTCAAAGAAGGAAACTGCCATGCTGAATTTATGGTAAACATGGGTATAAGTCTCAATGGTCTATCTGTTTGGAGAGATAATTTTCCTGAAGGCCTTCTTCAATTGGATTTAACGATGCATGCTTCTTAATGCTTTGTAAGATTTTACTATTTATGAAAAATATTTTATGCACAACCATGTGGGAGTGTTGGTTTGTTGGGGGGCTCACCAACACTATTCTAATTTTGTTTCTTGTATCAAGTTGTAGTTGGTTCACTTGGTGATGGGTGGCCAATTGTAGTGTTTTATAGTCGTTCTTGTCCTTGTATTGTTGGTCTTAGGCTAAGTTTTATAGGGTTTATCCTATTGTAAAATGTTGGGGGACCCTTTCAAAACCCCTTCTATATCTAATAAAAAATTATCTTGTTCATTTCTCTTGTCTTGTTATTTGATAAATATTATGAGTTAAGTAAGGGCATGTAGATATCCTTTGAACGTAGTAAGGAAGGGACTCATTATCTACACAAGTAGGAGGGATCCATAGCCTATTAGAGTAAGGTTAGTCTAGACTTATTTCTCTTAGAATATATGGGGCTTAAGCTTCTCTCAATACAATAATTGAATTTTGTATTGTATTGTTCATATAATCCCTTTCAACCCATGTAAACCTCGATATTTTATTATCTTAATATTTGAGATTAGTCTATTAATCTTGACCTAAAGGTAAATTGTATTTGGGTATAAATACCCACCCTACCACCTATTTAATCATCAATTGAAGTGCAAATCTATTACTTGATAGTGAGATTATTTTACATCCATGGACACCACTATATACTATGTGCATTGCTTTATGCGCATTCATTTTCAACAATTCTAGTTAATGTGTTTATTCCATTCATTTATAGATATTGCTACAATATCTAACATGGTATTATAATAGGTGTGAATATTCATTACTCGATTGCTTGTTATTGGTAGTTTAGCTTCTATGGATTCTCTCAGGGGAAGCTATGTTTGGAGAATCCAAGAAGATATTATTTATAAAGCTAATGATGATATTTTAAAAAGGTTTTTTGAAACCGTAGGTGGACATAGATTGCAAGGATCTCACTAGATTCAAAAAAATTGCTCTAGAGAAATATATTTCACCAAAATTTTTCTTTTGTTACTCTCATTGGCACTCAATACTCCTTTGTTTCTTTGGATTTTTGACTAGATGGATACCCTAGTTTGAGGATTGATTTTTTTGAGGATTATTTATTTGTATATATATTTTCTTTTTCCTTTTGGCTTATTGTGTCCAATAGTGGCACAAATGAGAGGGTAGAATTATTGGACATTATGAAAGAAGAAATGAAAAGACTTAATTTTTCATAGTCCCTTGGTATCAAAGAAGACAAGAGCATGCTTCCATGCTTAACACAGACCTCTAATCCACTTGACAAAGTTGCTAAAATGAGCTAACATTTTTTTGCTCCATAGACATTAGAGGATGTCTTAATTGATTGTGTTTGATAAAAAGGTTGTGTAGGTCAAAGTGTGATACATATAAATGAACTATCAGTATTTTTAGATTCTTTGTAAAATTTTAGAGGGTCCTAGTTTATTATTTTCCTAAGCTATCTATCAGTTCTATTTTTCAAGATTTTAAAGTTTGTGCAATTTCCCTCCAAAATGTAAAAATTTGAATTTTAAATGTTGAATATTCCATAGAATAATCTATAGAGAGTGAAAAATAAAAAGAGCATGCAAAAGAAAATGTGTCATCATGATGTACATTGATGTCACATGCATAGGAAAGGTGAGGATGAGGCATTTATTTTTAAAACTAATTTTATTAGTGGCTTGTGCCACTTATCTCTCAAGAGGTACCTTGGGGATATTGCAAGCATAGCCCACTTAGAGGCTTTGCATGGAGGAGGTCCTAATTTTATGATGGTGTAAGCATGATGGTGCCCCTTGAGAGATAAGTGGCTCTTTCATGATGGTGCCTCCTAACAATATTTCATTTTAGTTCATGATGGTGTAAGCAAGATGCAACCTAGTAATGTAAGCATGATGCGATTATGGGTATAAGAGGATGTCTTAATTGTAGATATAAGATGTTAGTATATCTCAAAACTCCCTACCTTCTATAGTATCTATTGTATAATAGACTTTCCTTAGGGGATTGGCCTAAGAATATTATTCAAGTGAACATTTGTATTCTTCTTATAATATGTCTAAAATATTCAAGCATACCTTCTAATGTCGTTGCAAGTCTAAATTAGTATGACATGTATTACTATTATTCTAATTCTTCAACAAAAATAGTTATCTTAGTAAAACAACTTTCCCTAAGGATACTCATAACGACCTATAAAAATCACTTAGACTTAATTTAAATTGTTAAAACTAACATCTATTTATTTTCTATGAAAACATTATTATTATTTCCCTCTTTTAAATTTTAGAATATTTATTTTTGATAAGACAATTGATATTATATCAAATGTTTATATACAAATACAATTATGGTTTAATAAGATAACAATGGATATATAATATATTTAAAGACTATTAATTGCTAGGTCAATATTTTTGCTATATAATTAGTAATGCACTTTCAAATACTATATATGTACTCCATATTATGGTCCATGTTATAGTAGTTGTGCCACATTGTTAAGAACCTTTAGATCAAAATAAGCATAATCCACAATAGCAATGCAAAAATTAACAAAAATTCTTAAATGAAATAATGCAAGTGCTTAATAAAATATCTGATTAGAAATACAAAAAACTTATATTACTCAAGAAGAACATAAATTATAGGCTTCTTCAAGGGGAAAACCTCCTTGGAATTAGAGCTTTGTTACAATATGAAATATGAGATAATACATTCCTTTCCCACTCCTATATTTATATAGACCTGCATCTACAAATAAGTAACAATTATATCATTACAATAAATATTACTTATAATAAGTGATTGTTACATCATTCTCCTACTTACATTATTACTAATTCTTGCTTATTATATAAGTAATGAATACATCATATCAGTCCTATACACACTAGGAACCCAAGGTGCAATATTACATAATGATAGTTATGTTAGGATAGGTTCTAGCATTCCCTCCCCCTTTAAGAATATTTTTCCTCAAAGATGGAGGTGAGGAAACAACTACTGAAACTGATGAAATGACTCCTAGGTGGCATCTTTTGGCTGCAATCCCCGCCATTGAACTAAAATACCAATGAGTGTATAATTGTGAAGTGTGCACATTTGTTAGTCTAGAATACTTTTGGGTTCCAATATTATGGATATTTCTTCATCCAACAATGGTAGCATTTATTGAACATGTGTATATGGATACTAATGAACTTATTTAAAGAAGATGTATGAAAAATTAGATGTATGGAGGAGGAGGCCAATAATTTGAGCTTGTAGGGTATAGGGCCAATCCATTATAACACCTTATATGGACCATATAACTTAGATGCTAGATTTTTACAACCACGTAGTCTTAATGATGATTGCTTAAATGGATGTAAGCATAAAAACACCATGTCTTCAACAATAAAATTACAGACATAGAAGGGTATGTGGGAGAATATCACCACATACAGGTGTTTTCTAAGGCCTAGGTATTGGATTTTAATAACCTCTCACCTCACTAGACACTTTATGGGCAATCTAGCTTAGCCAAAAATGACAACTCCTTCATGGTATTTTAAAACCCTCGACATAGGATTTCTAACCTAATCGTATAGTACTAGAGAAAAAATTATGTTTTTTTGTATGAGATTTTAATTGGAAAATAATAGAAAAATATATGGAAGGATAAGAATTGTTGCTACTATTGTAGAACACGACCTCGGAAAGAGCTTTGATACCACTTGTTAGGAACCTTCAGACCAAAATAAACATAATCCATAATAGTCATGCACAAATTAACAAGAATGCATAAATGAAATAACACAAGTGCTTAAGAAAATAACTTATTAGAAATAAAACAAACTTATTACTCAAGAAGAATAGAGATCACAAGCCTTTTCTAGGGTAAAACTCGCCTTTGAAGCAATGCTTTGCTACAATATGAAATATACAATGATACATTTCTTTCAAACTCTTGTCTTTATATAGAATCGTATTTACAAATAAGTAATTGTTACATCATTACAATAACCTTTACTTAAAATAAGTAATTGTTACATCGTTCTCCTACTTACATCACTACTAATTCCTACTTATAATAGAAGTATCAATTACATCATATCAAGCCCACACACACTAGACACCCAAGGTGAAACATTACATAGTGATAATTAAGTTAGGATAAGGTCCTAAAACCTATATTATGGACCATGTTGTGGTTCCTTAATGGATCCATTCATTACCACATTGTAGTTTTGCTCCTTAACATTACACACAAATGTAAATTGATTATTCCATGAGTTGAGCTATAATATATATTTTTAAGTATGCATGTCTAAATCCTTTTATAACTAAACTAATTTAATCAAATTATTAAATTTCTTTAGCAAGGGGATCAATAAGACTGTCCATTTGGTCCCTTCATTTTTTAGGATAAAAATAATTTGTAACATCATTCATCCTTGAGCCATATAATTACCTAACAAAGTGTGTGTGTTTCTTAGTATTTTGAACTTTTGTGGATTATACATAATATAATTTATAGTGGGATAATCATTTTGTTGAACCCTTATAACACCTTTAATATTATTAAATTAATTTTAAAAATTATAATTATAATTATAAATTTATTTAATTAATTAAACATATTGTAACTATTTTTAATAATATACTAACAATAAAAAATATAAAGACTACATGTTTTTGTAAGTATAAAATCCATTTATTTTTATAATGACCTAAATTATTATAACTTAAACAATATATTATTAAAAATAAATAAAAAACAAAATTAAAAACTTATAATAGAGCAAGATCATTTACAAGTTGCAACAAGTCTCCTCCCAACCTTAGCCAACAAGAGCACTTATTTATTATTTTTAACTTTCCAAAAACATTTCATGACTCTAAAGCCCAAGATCCTAAGAACTAGCCACTTTTGGTTACAACATTAAAAGAATATTTGCATTGGATCCAAATCTCTTAAATCGTGTGTTTGCATTAGTTGTCTAAATTAGCCATACAATGGATTTGCTCACCAACCTGCCCAATCCTCTCATCTTTAGTAGCCATGCCACTGTGTCACTAAACCTCTACCTCCTTCTTGGTATATATCTCAACTAGGAAGTTTTCCATTGTATTTAGAGCTCTACCCACATAAATCAGGATCATATCATTCAATTATCTCCATAACTCCTTAATTTAGGTGACAAGAATCCTCAACCTCCATGTCTCCAAAGCAAAGTTCCTCATTCAATCTAGAGCTCCTACCAAGATTTGAGAATCTAATTCTATAATTTTTCTCCTATGACCCTATCTTACCACCAAATTAGAAGTATATTTTATAGTTAAGGCTTTTGCTTCATTGTTTGTCATCTTGCCCAAACCTTGTAGTTCCTAATAGAGCACTGTCCCAACATGATTCCTGTAGACCATTTCAATTTTATCCCTACCTAGATTTCCTTTTGTAATTCCATCAATATTAATTTTAATATATCCTTTTAGGGGTGCCTTCCAACTAGCTTTATCCTATCTCTCTTTCACTTTAGCTTGCTTCTACCGCATCCCTATATCAACCTAAATTTCCTCTTTAGCATACACTACCACAATTTTTGTGACTTTGCTTCAAATGACCTGTTAGACACCATCCAAAGATGAAAATATTTCTTTGAAATTTTTTCCATTTCTATCTAGCCACAATCACCACCAAATGAAACTTAATCCAAGCTTCCACCCTATATGAATATAATTAGATTTAAATATGCCCCTCTTCCATCTTTCCCAAATAATAATTCAATTCAAATAATCATTGTCTTGAATTGTATAAGCTAAGAACCATCTCTCCTAGATTTAGTGCATGAACGAGAACTCAAACATTAGGTGGTTAAGTTTTTCCTCACTTTTATTGCATAACACACATTGGGATGGGCCAATGGTTTCCCTATGTTTTAGATTATCAAAGGTATTAATTCCACTATGCATGAATTATTAAGCAAATAAGTCTAATTTTAGCTAACCCTTGGACTACCAAATCTTTATCCAATCCTCAATATTATATGCATGAGAAGGAGGTTAAGGAAGGATATTTTCATATCCATCATTTATTGTATAGAATCCAAGGCTCCCATAGCTCTAAGCTAATTCATCCTCCTCATCCCTACTTGTGAGAAATATTTATGTTAGGATTTTAGTCATTATAGGTGCCAATTTTGGAGGGATTAGAATTGGACACTCACCCAACTTCTTAAGTTGCTTAAACGTATAATCCCCTAGTTGTATGGTATTGAAACAACTTTAAATATTGATCCAAACCCTGATTTCCATGGTTTTTTTTATCAGTTATAATTTTAGAAATTTAGTAATGATAGATGTGTATTGATCCCATGAATGTGTCTAAAATCATGACTTCTCCCCTCTCTCCACTTTCCAAAATAATATATCTTTTACTAATTGATATTCTAGCTTTAGTTCCTACCAAACTAGGGACCTATTACCATCAAAAAGGAAACATATCACCTTATTTGGGTTCACCTATCCTAGATATTTATTAGTTAAAATTCCACTAAATAAAGAAGTTGGTTGGGAGATCCACCTTTAGTAAATATTTCTAGCCAAGGATTTATTATTTAGCTCTTATCTACTTAGGCTCAAACCTTCCTTTACCTTGGATTGGATTACTTTCTTCCAGCCTACTAATACCCATTTAATCTCTCCTTTTGCCCCTCCCCATATATGTTTTCTGGCCATATTGTCCAAATATTTCCATATGGTGTGTTGGGCAACAATGATATAAAATTTGTATACTAGCATGGCCTATATTACTAACTATAAAAAGTTAATTTACCCCTAAAGGTTAACCATTTGTGAGACCAATGGTTAATTATTTCTTTGAAATAGTCCAATAGATTCCTCTAGACAACTATATTCTTCTTTTTTAATATAGAGGGATCCCCAAATAGACCATTGGGAGAAAAGTCCTCATGAATCTTGAGATATTTAGAATTTAATCCTAAAGCCTTCAACCAAGATTGAAGAAGACCACTTTGAATTTTTTATTATTGGTGACTTGATTTGTGACCTTAAAGTAAACATTAAGAGTATATATGATCATTCTTGCTTCCCTGAGGTTGACCACTCCCATCAATATTATGTCAAAAATAAACTATAGATGAGTCAAAACCTCCTCACCCACCTTGATACATGTGATCAAACCCTATTGTATTCTCCTCAAGCTAAGTCTATCCAAGCCTTTAACCAATATGAGAAAAAGATAAATGGGAACAAGGATCTCCTTGACAAAGAACTTTGGTGGCTCCAGATGGTTGTGAGGGAAGACTATTGATTAATACTAAGTATGTCAAAGTAGAGACACAAATCATGACTCACTCTATCCAATCCTTAGAGAAGCCAAAGGCTACCATCATCCTTGAAAAGAAGCTCAACTCCACCCTATCATAAGCCTTTGACATATCCAATTTTATGAATATTTCTTTATTTCCAGATTTTTGTATTGAGTGGTTTACCTGTTGAGCTAGAACCACACCATACAAGATATGCATGCCCTTTATAAAATCCCTTTGTTTTGAGGAGATAATGCTATCTAGGAGAGGTTTTAGTAACCCATACATTAGCTTCATGATTATTTTATATATGACATTGCATTAGGCGATAGATCTATAATTTAAAATATGCACCTTCTCCTTGATTTTTTGAATTAAGGTAATTAATATCTTATTTAATGCTTTAATAATTATTTTACTACCCCTAGAATCCTCTATGAAACCATTACGTCTTCCTCCAAGTCATCCCAAAAGGTCTAAAAAACTTGATTGGGAAGCAATCTAGACTTGGCATTTTTCTTGTACTCATTCCAAAGACTACCTCCTTTAGATCCTCTCTATAAATGAGTTTAGGAAGGATCTAGTTTTGTTCTTTAGAGATGATAGGAAATCAGAGCAAGAACCTTTTTTTGAGCCTCTCTATCCTGCACTAGACATTTGTTAAATAATTTAGCAAAATAATCTATTAAATGCAAATGCATATCTAGGATAATATCAAAGGTGATCCCATTCTAAACCTGAAGAGATTCCATATTATTCATATATCTCCTAGTATAAGCAACTTGATATAAAAATGTAGTGTTTTGATCACCTTCTAGTAACCAAGTGCTTCTTGATCTCTATTTCTAATACAACTCCTCTTAGTTATCAATGTTCTCTACCACTTTATGTAACTCATCATCCTTTTCTTTGAGATGCTCTATAATTTTTCCCTCCTTGAAGAGTTTTTGCACCTCATCCCATCTAGCTACCAATGGAGCTCTTTGGACCTAGAAGTCTAACTTATTAGATCACCTCCACCATTTTAGTTGATTTTTGACATAGTGAATCTGGTTATGGAAGCCAAACATTATTATCCCATATTTTGGGTGTCTCTCTTCCCATCATTGTAAGATTTTATTTTGAAATTCATCCTTTTGTAAACAGAAATTTTCAAATCTAAATAGTTTTTGGTGCCATCCCATATTGATCCTCCTCCAATAGATTGGGGAAGTGACTCGATATTGCACCTTTCAAAATATTAAATTTTAGATTCTATTTCATAAATGTCTCCTTAAAAACTGGCAAACTAACTTCACCTTCTTGCTATGTGACCCTCTCCTCTTGTTAGTCTAAGTATAGTTGCTTTTGGGGCATTTAATATCCACTAAGTGTGATGCATGGACTTGGGTAATCATTAGCCAATAACTTGAGTCTAAAATTGGATTTTTCCCTTCCTAATATTTGAATGTTAGTTTAGCATTGAAATTCCTAACAAAAATCCAATTTAGCTCCTCCCTCAAGAATCTAATATTATGCACCACTCTCTATTGATGAATATGTCCATCTAGGTTTTAAGATCCATAAACATTTATGATTAAAACCTACCTAGTTATCACATTGTTCTTAAAATGGGATGTGAGGACACCCTCCAAACTATATGCTATATTGCCATCCATTTAAGAGAGTTACAAAAGACAAATATCCCCCATGAGGTCCTTTGGGAAACCACTTCTATATAACCAATACCCATCCAAAGTCTATTTACTATTTTGTATATGAGATTCAGTAAATTTTTTGTCTATTGGATAAGCAAAAAATCTGTTTTACTTTTCTCTAAGATTTTTTGTATAACATATTTATAGGTTCTATTGTTTAGACCCTTAATATTCCATGATTGCATAATCATTGGTTAACTTGAGACCAGTAAAAGTCTATTATCCTCACCAATCCCTTAATGATTAGTTTATCTCCTTGAGCTTCTATCAATTTATTATTTGATTTTCTATCCACTCCTTGAGAGTTGTTATTATTCAATCTCTTCTCCACATGGTTTGTCCCCATAGTTGGCTTCTTTCTCTTCTTTTCTACCACACCCATGATATCCTTTACTATTAGTTATTCCTAGTCATGCACTATAAATGCCTCCACCATCTATGACTAGTGCAACTCACTACACTCTATTACCTGTTCTAGGATAGGAGCTAAAATAAGGGGCTGAACATGAGTGTTATTGTTCTCATTATTCCCATAAACTACTTCTATAAGTTGTTCTTCTTGCTCCACCAGTATCTTGAAGATATCATACATATTTGAGGTCTTAAACTGGATTTGCTTCTTACAATATTTTTTTGCTACCTCATCCTTTTGGGCTATTCAAAACCATCTCCCTTTGCTTCTCATCCCTAAGAAGTGTTTACTACTCCTTTAGTGACTATAGACTTACTCTCCTAAAGAGGATCTAGAGTTCCTAGAGGGGCCTCCACTTCTATGATCATAGTGTTTAGGAAATATTGGGCTAACTACACATATTTGTGGTAAACTCTACACTTGAAGGGAAGCACCTTATAATCCAATTGTCGAATCCATCATAGTCCTATAAGTTTGAGTTCCACATCTGCCAAAAGAGGTTGGATGAGATCTATTTCAATGCATAATGTAGCATAGACAATTGTGTTTCTTCCATTGTGTCTCTATAGACATCCAAATACCTTCCAAGGGAGTACCTATGGTTTCTAATACTTGATTAGTCCAAAAATCCATTGGGAGTGCAAACAATCAAACAAAATTAGGACAGTAGTGGGTTTAATTCAAGGATCAAATCCTACTATCTAAGATTGGACAAATAATCTTGTTGGCCCATGGTTTCTCTTTTCTAATTCAAATGCCTTATTTCTATTGGCTAGTGAGGAAAAACTAACAATAAAACACAAGGAATACTTAGCAAGAGATTTCTAGTTCTATTGAACCCATGAATACAAGAAGTTTAGGTTAGGATGAATACCCATAAATTTGTAGATTAGGTCATGATTGGCTATATATAAGACCGTTTCTTCTACTATAATCTACTCAATGACAATTTTTGGTGTTGATTTAGAATATGGCAAACATCCATTTACTCTTTGAGGTGTCTCCTTGCTCATTAATATTTTCTAGCAGTTGCAAAGAGCATTTTTAGTGCTATTTTTTGTACTCCTTAAGTCTTTGTTTGAGGTTTCTCCTTCAACAAATATGCAAACAAACTCTATCCATCTGAGAGAGGATTTGGAGGTGCCCCCATTGGGCCCTCGTAAGACACCATTCTCATTTAGGGTTTTATATTCAACCTCATATACGTCCTCGAAATTCAACCATGAACCTTAATGAAAAAAATTAACTATCTCTATCCATTTGTTGATTCTATTAATATTTTATATTTTAAAATACATTGTTTTATTATTTTAAAAAAAAATTCGATATACATTTTAATAATTATGATTAAAAAACTATTATTATAAAAAAATTATAAGATATACTATATATAAAAAAATTTATAATTTTTTTTATAAAGCTTTACAATCGAGAAAATATTATAAACCATGTGATATTTAATTATTACGTCAATTTATATTTTATATATAATAAAATTAATAATTTATATAAATTATATAAATTATATCCATCATAACATTATAAAAATATATTTAAAAAATATTATAAAAAAAATTCTCTAAATAAAAAATATTATAAAAATATAATTTTACATTCTCTATATAAAAATATAATATAATATATTTTTTATTCTCAATTTTTTTATTACTTAATAAATACATTTTTTAAAATGCACTTAATTGTAAGTTGCACCATGCTTTAATTATAAATTATATGATAGTGGGCATAAGGAATATGACCATCATCCATTCATCTATCCTTCCATCCTTATTCCTAATTTCTTTTGGAATTTTTATTTTAAATGAAGATTGTAAATTTGGTCTCCATAATAGTTACATAGTAGTTAAAAATATGATTTGTATTTGTTCGTTTTTTTTAATAAATAATATCTTATTTTAATTTTTAGGATTAGGATCTCCTCGGGACTACATAGTCAAGGCTCTTTCTCTTTTTATTCGAGATATGTTTGCCAGTTGGCAGGGACTATCTTTTGTTTTCCATCATCTATATTGGAGATGGCACAGAGCTGATTTCATTTGTCGATGACGCACAAAAGTTTTGGATTTGGCTTGGTGAATGTGGATCGTACTTGACCATTCCCACCTAATCAGAACAATCATCATCGATTCACCATCATGCATTGACTGGAGTGTTGAGTGATAATTTTTTCCAATTGCAAAACCATACTCATAGTCAGGGTATTATTAGAAAACCCTCTCTTGCAAAAAAATCAGAATTTCTCCAAGGTTATTATTAGCTTAATATGTTCTTGAATGCTTGTGAAAATATGCAAAATATGCTGAAATACCTTAGAGGTGCAAGTAATTGTTAACAAGGGGCCTGTGGTTTGACATTACTTTGATTTGCTATGCTCTTTATTGTTTATGAAATTTGAAAAAATAGAAAATGTGACATTATTAATGGTGATTTAATTCATTTTATCTCAAAGTATTTTAAGTAGATTTTATCTTCTTTTGTTAAGTGAAATTTTAACAAATTTCATCTTCCTTTTTTAAGCTTTGCTTTGAGCATAAAGAAAAGACTAAAATCTAACTTTGAAATGTGAATCTTGAACGGTGATTTAATTCATTTTATCTTGCTTTGTGAGTGAATTTTATCTTGCTTTGTTAACAAATTTTATCTTCTTTTATTAAGCTTTGTTTGAGCATGAAATAAAATGACTAAATCTAATTTTTGAAATGTTAATCCTGGAACGATGATTTAATTAATTTTATCTTGCTTTGTGAAACATATTTTATCTTGCTTTGTTAACAATTTTTTATCTTGCTTTGTTAAACAAATTTAAAATAATAAATCCTGTGGAGTGCAAGAATATGTTTTGGAACCTCAAGAAATGCCTTAATTGAAAATATCCAAATAATTTAACATGTTAGTCTTAAGAAACAAAATTATTTGAATGTTCTAATTACTTCAAAACCCCCATTATTGATTTTTTTTGTGCAAAATGATATAACCTTTTAGGGATTTGAGTGCTTGATGGAACTTAAAGAAAATAAAATGAAAATATAAATAAAGACAAAATCTAGGGTTAGAGAAAAAATAAAAAAATCTGAAATAATATGAAACAAAATGCGGAAAAGCGATCAAAGAGAGCTACTGTAAATTAATTTCTCTTATTCTATAGAAAATGGAATATTATGAATATTAAAACAAAACCAGGTTAGCCCTACATCCACACAATCTACCATATCTATGCATAAAACATTAAATGATGCTACCATATCCATGCATAAAACATCATAAAATGAACTCAATACATGTAAGAGAAATATGTGCAATTAAAATTGTATTCAAAACATTCTTTGGATGCATACAAGATGGAAAAATCAGTGTTTGCAATAGCTTGAATACCTTCCAATCCTCTTCACGCTCCCCTGTTTCAAAAAAATTCCAGCCCTCTCTTTGTTGGTATGGATGGATATTTAAATTTTTGAGAATCAACCCTTGGCTTTCTTTTTTCCCTTTTCACTTCATATTTTCTTCGCGGGAAAACTATTTGCTTTATCTCCTTTCTTAGTCTCAACTTGTAACAACCAAGTTTAATCATTCCTATTAATTATAAAACTCCTTTGGTAACATTTTTTTCACATCGTATTATATGGACGTTCCCAAATGTTACACTATGCAAAGAAACCACCACATTCAACCACTCAGGCATCAACATTGAAACTTATAAATATCATGAATATCCAACCCAAGACTGTTATACATAGGTGCAATGAAACTTACTGATGTGATGACTATTTACCATGATAGGTCCAATGCCATCGCTGCTTTGAAGAGATCCGTACACAACTTGTAGATCACCAGACAATTTTGTAACGAGTGGATAAACATGGTACCAAATGAATAGATAACATGACACCTGTAATTGCATAGACTGATATAAGGCCATAAGCGATATCTTGGATGCGGGTGCTACTGAGCGAGATGGAGGAAAGCTCCAAGTTCCCCATGTGATCATAAAATATATGTATGGTCATGCTTCATATACACCACCACTGGTACCACGAGGTCGAAAAACAACTTTGATTAAATGAATAACGCATTCCTCATCCTCCACCTATGTCAGCACTTGCATCCAAAGGATATGCATCTATGACTTCTTCAATGTTCTCCCGTGCTAATCCCTGTGATATACACTTGGGATTCATCTATAGTCACCTTAAACAAATCATAACATCCCACGCGCGATCGCCTCCACTATCTATTCCAAAATATTTACAACAAACAGGCCTAGGCTTACTCGAAGGATGTCGTTCTCAAAAGCTATCTCACCTTTATCCCACATTCGAGATGCAAAGTAAGGCATAGTAGTATTAAATGAACACCTTCCATAATGGTATATGATCACCTTGTGGTGGTCCATCCTATGCTTGGTTTCACGTGAATCCACCATGTGTAGTCATCCCGGTCCACTAATAGTCTACCATGTCATCACTATCGATCGGTCCTCGATGGTCCAATTCCCTATGTTTATCCATATGCTAGGTCTTATCACTCACCACATAGCCATATCTCATCTCTTAGCTATCGATTTCGGTTGTCCATAGCGGTTTGTGTTTGGGTCCTAACCACATCTGAGCCCTGTCATGTGCCTAGAGAATACCGCTCATCCTTATCATGTGTCTCATCCACCATCTTATTAAACTGCCCATGTAGACGTAAAGATAATGAAAACACTGTAAAAAAAATTAATGTGGAATTTGATATTAGTTTCCTAAGTATACTATAAAATAGATTACCACACCTAATAAAGCAAAACACCATTATTTATTTAAAATTTTGTTTTTTGTTTTTTTTATTATTTTATTATTATTATTTTTTATTTTTCTTTTTTTTGTGTTTTTATTTTGCTTTTATTTGTTTCAAATGTTTGAATTGGTTTAATTCAAAACATTAAAATTACCTAAAACAATATAAACCTAACCAACATCTAAGACATTTTAAAATAAAATAAAGGAGACACTAACCAACATCTAAACCTTGGAACCTACATTGCAACCTCATTGGTAGGGACCTATCAATCAATCACTCAATGCAAACCAAAATTTCTCATAACATCAAAATTTAAGGTGGGTCCCCAAATTTGGGGTGTGTTGTGCGATAGTCACAACAAATGGTGACTCTGTTGGGAAATGCTTCTGAGCATTTCGGATGAAGAACCCAATCTGAAACCAAGAAAACCAAATATTAGAGAAATAAAAATCATCTAGCAATATCCATAGAAAATGGGGTAAATAGATTCAAATAAAAATAGATGAACCATTTGCCTCTGCTCGGTGTGTGAATTGTGATTCATTTTGCATTCTTGAAACAATTTAGATTCCATCATTTGTTTTGCATTTAGGCTATAGAATGTCACTCATTAAAAATGTGCCTCTGCATTGCTCCACTACCAGCCAGGCATCTATAGCCCCGGTGGAGATGACCTTGATCTCTTCTAGACCTTGATCTACTATCAGCCATGCATCTATAGCCTCGGTAGAGATTATCTGAATCACCCAGGCATTAGATTAATTTTGCATTTACTTATTTTCTTTTATTTTATCTAGACATTGCTCCATTGCCAGTCAGGCATCTATAGCCCTGGTGAAGATTATCTAAACTTTTTGATTGATTTGGCTTTTCTTTCCTTCTTTTTTTTATTAAGCATTGTATTGCTTTGCAAAATTTGTATGCCACCTAGGTTAGAGACCACTTAAGGCTAAATATGGAGTGTATTAGATTTTTGCCTTAATTTGCAAACCAAAATGACTTCATCCTTCAAGATTTCAAAGAATACCCTTTAATATAGTGAGGTACATGTGGAGCTTCAACGAAATGTTTCATTATCCCCAAAATCCACTATCTTAGTCCAAAATCTAAGAATGATTACTAAACTATTTCATTTCCTTTTCCTCAATTTTACTCGATTCCAGATTAAGCAATCCATCCTACATGTCGAAGAAAAACAAAACTCAAAACAAATAAACCAAAACCTAACCTAATGCGAACTAACAAGAAAACAAATAATGAAATCTTGCAATACCAAAATATTATGCTCCAAAAAATGTCAAAAACGAAAAGGCTAAATACAAAAGCATGAAAACCAAAAAGCTATATACAATAATATACAAGTAAAGTACAAATGATGTAAGAATTCAACTGCTTCATGGGTGAAAATAATGCTTGAGAAACTGCCCATTAACAGGCAAATGAATGTCCTCCCCACTCAAAGTTTTCAATCGAAAAGTGTTTTCTCCAAGAATTTTTGAAATCTGATAAGGACCAAGCCAAAGATAGTCAAATTTATGATGATCACCCTTTTTCTCATGTGCCTTATCCCATAATAAAACCAAATCAAAGATCCTAAATATCTTAATCTTAGCTCGTTTGTCAAACCACATTTTAACAATATCCTGATGTTTACTAAAATGAAGTAAAGCATCCTCTCATTTTTCATCTAAATGCATAAGGTGAGTAAGATGAGCTTCAATTTTATCATTTGTTTCAAGGTATTCCTTCATGAATTGTAAAGTTTACAATTTAAGATTTGAAAGAAAAATTGGATCCTGACCATACACTAAATGATAAGGTGATGTTCCTATGGATTCTTTAATTCTTATTCTATCCACCCATAATGCAAATTTCAATTTATTATGCCAATCCCAAGGATTATGTTCAAGCAATTTCTTAATAATTGACAAGTTCTTATTAGATGATTCGGCTAAGCCATTACCTTATGGATAATAATTAGAAGAAAATTTGATGCTCACCTTGTTGTCATATGCCCATTCTACAAAACAAAGTGAAGTAAAAGTAGAACCATTATCACAAACAATTGAATATGGCATTCCAAACCTAGTCACAATGTGTTCTTCCAAAAATTGAATAACAACCTCAATAGTGCAATTCTTAGTGGGGATAGCTTCTGTCCATCTAGTGTAGTAGATAATAGCGGTAAGAATGAACTTATGGGAAGCTAAAGAATTAGGGTTTATGACCCCTACAAAATCTAAGCCCCACTGAGCAAAAGATCTCATATCAACTATAGGTTGTAATGGCATAGGTGCATGTCTCTCCCTATTAGCTACAAGCTGACAAATATGGCAAGAACGTACATGGGAATGGGCATCTTTAAATATGTGTGGCCAATAGTAACCAGATCTCAATATTTGGTGTGCAATGGCATTTGTAGAACCATGCCCCATCCCATACTTACCATGAAACTCGTGTAAGATGTGAGTGGATTCTTCCTTATTCAAGCAATGAAGAAAAATTCCTTCATGGTTTTTCTTGTACAACACACTAGCATTAATCATAAAGTTTGTAGACTTTAAATGAAGAGCTATTTTTTACATGGAATTAAAATGTGAAGGACACTTACCATTCAAAAGGAAATAAACAATATCAATATACCATTCATCTTGCGTGACATCCTCTACATTATACTATTGACAAGAAATCTGAGGGTCAATCTTTGCAAGCATTTTTATCAAGCCTTGTCCTTGAACTAGCTTCATTGGATGGATCTCAAGATCAAATTCCTATAAGGTAGACATCCACTTTCCTCATTTTTTGCCTAGTTCATTCTACATCAACATGGTTTTCACAGCAAGGTTAGGTACAATGGCAAAAACTCTACTATGCAAAATGTAATGCCTAAACTTTTTGATAGTTTTGAATAAGGTATACACTTGTTTATCCAAAATGGTATATCTTAACTATGCATCTTTCAAAGGTGAACTCATAAAAGCAATAGGGTTTTCAGAATTACCTTCACTTTTCTGAGTTAGCACGCTAGCAAATGAATGATCAGATGCAAAAGTATAGATGAAGAATGGTTTCTTGTAATCAAGACTTACCAAAATAGGTGCATTAGAAATAGCATCTTTAACACTTTGAAAAGAAGTCCTAGCCTCACATGTCCAACTAATATTAACATCCTTTTTTAACATATCATTCAATGGTTTAACAATTTCAGCAAATCCATAAATGAATTTCCTAACAAAATTAATTTTCCCAAAGAATGATCTAAGCTCTTTCTTACTACCTGGAAAAGGAATATTTTGGATTGCCTCTATCCTAGAAGGATCTATAGAAATTCCATTTTTTGATATTACATGTCCTAAAAATTTCCCTTCAGTTACTCCAAAGATGCACTTTTTTGGATTAAGAGAGATTCCATGCTCTCTACATCTTTGAAGTACCTTTCTCAAATCATTAATATGATCTTCTCATTTCTTTGAGAAAATAGGGATATCATCTACATAAATGACTATGCATTTACCAATGAGGTCTCTAAAAGCATAGTCCATGGCACGCTAAAATGTAGCACCCTTTATTAAGCAAACCAAAAGGTATTCTCTTGTAAGAAAATGTTCCCCATTTAGTAGTAAATGCGGTCTTCATTCTATCACGTGGGTCAATAAGAATCTGATTATATCCAGAATATCCATCAAGAAAGGACATCATTTCAGATCCATTAACCATTTGTAAAATATGATCGATAGAAGGAAGAGGGTAGTTATCTTTTTGCAAAGCTTTATTAAGGTTCCTGAAATCAATGCATAACCGAATCTCTCCAGTTTTATTTTGAACAGGAACTATGTTTGCAACCCATGTGGAATATCGGATAGGAAATATAATTTTTGCATCTAATAGCTTTTTAACTTCCTTCTCTATGAGCGGTTCTAGCACTGGGTTAACTGGTCGTTGTTTCTATCTGAATGGTTTAGAATCAGGCTTCAAAGGAATAGTATGCATGATAATGTTTTGATTGTAAGTTTTTAAGTCATCATAAGTCCATGCAATACAATCCATATAATATTTAAGTGCGTGTATTATTCCTTATTTTTCTTGATGTGTGCATGCTTTCCCAATAAGTACATTATGTGAATCTTCATTATTTCCAATATTAACTACATCATATGCATCATTTGAAGGTGATATTTTGTCACACCTTTTGCTTTGGTAGTCAATATCAAAAAATTTTCAAGTGAGACAATACCTTTTGGGATAGCATTAGTTCTCTTCATTACCTCATCTTCTTCATCTTCATCCTCTTGTAACCGTTGGTCTTCATCAATCACCTGATTTTCAAAAATACCTGAGTTAGTTACAAAGTCAAAGATGTGTCTATCACTTTCAAATACTTGTAAATTTTTAACATTATCAGGTATAGAAGGACAAGGAACCAATTCTATTGAAAACATTTTCAATTTTATTTTATCGATGGGATTTAACGTACCTACTATAACTACCAAAGAATCTGCAACATGATTACTCTTTCTAGAAATCATAGAAATGTTAAAGGCTTCAAATTCATCTATTAAGTCTCTAACTCTAGTTCTGTAGTGAATTAGCCTTTCATCATGACATGTGTATTGCCCCTTTACTTGCCTAACAACTAACGTTGAATCCCCTAAAACTTTCAAACATTTAATGTTCTTATTCAGAGCTAATTGTAATCAAAAAATTAATGCTTCATACTCCACTGCATTGCAAGTACATGGGAATTGTAATCTAAATGCAGTGAGGGAAGACCTACCTTTAGGGCTAATGAGTTCAACCCTAGCTCCACTACCTTGTTTGGATTTAGATCCATAAAATTTAAGTGTCCAAACAAGATGATCATCATTAAGTGGGTCACAAGATAGAATTTTAGCATTAGATTTATTTGTAACCAACTTGGTATCTAATGTGTAAACACCCAACTCAGACTCATTATAAAGGGTTTCATTTGTTCTATTATACTCCGTGATCAACTCTTTGAGTCTAGGCTCTCTTTCAATTTGGATTTGATTGGCTACCCCTTTCCAAGGTAACCACATGTGTGAACAATCCATGGCCATATAGCCATTCAAGTTTCTGCTCCAATCCCTGGCCAATAACATACCATACTTGTCAAGAATATCAACAACATGAATATCAATATATTGCTGAATTCTAGGTTCTGATGAAATCTGAATATGAATGTTATTAAGCATGCCTACCACATTCACCTCAGATCTATCTAATTGTACCACCATTCTATTTGAAGGAGTGGGTTTCAAACCCAACCTCTGACAAGTAACATAAGGCATTACATTACCTGATGCACCTGAATCTACTAGACAGTTGTGTAAATTCTTTCCTATAATTCTGATTGTTAGAAGGAAGGGAGGAACCTCTCCTTTCTCCTTTTGCAAGACCAAATGTGACTCTGTAGTTTTCCTAGCATCAGTTTTGCTTGGTTGACCAAGTGCCTTAATCAAGGAATCTTTTTGGTTTGTCAACTGTGCAACTTCAAACAAAGTGATATTGGATTTTATTTTCTTTAGATCTTCAATGATGTTGTAAGCAGTTTTGTAAGGATTTTGCATCATTTGAGATGGTTTGGGTGACTCAATCTGAGATGGAGGTGGAGGGTTGTTGTTTGCCTTAGTATCTAGTGGAATAATGGAATTATTTGGAGGAGTAGAAGAAGTATTTGGGATCTTACTCTTACTCCTCAACTGGTAGTTGTGATTTCCCTTTTTAAATTGCCTAAAGGCCTGAACTTCTTCTTCTATGGGATCATCATCCTCCTCTTCCATCTTCTAGATCAAAAGTTTCAACAACTAAAGTAGTTCACTTACCTTTGCTTGAACTAGCTTGATGAGAAGAGTCCTCATTAGGTACTAATTCCAAATCATCCATCTCTTGTTGCAAAATATCTAAGGTCACCTTAAACTCTGGGTATTCATTTTCATTGTGCTCTTTAGTGGAATGCATCCTACACTAGTTGTTCATAGTCAAATCTGAAATATTAACAATTGTATGAGATTGACTAGAACTAGTAGATGCATTATTTTGATTAGCAACCAGACTAGGTACACCCCCATTATTTGGTCATGTGTTCCACTATTTCCTCTAAAAACTATAGTTTCTATTTTATTGTGAGTTTTGTGGTGCCTACTTTTGTAACTGAACCATGTCACTACTTAGCTTCTGGACCAACCTCTGTAGGTACTTTACCTCTGAATTAGGCTCATTAGGTTGAACAATAGTAGTGGTAGGATTAGTTGGATTCCCAAAACTTGGAATGTTCTGATTTGGTACCACATTTTGATTTTGAACATTTTGATTTTGCAAGGTGCCTTGAGTTTGAATATTTGGATTTTGAAATGGATTCAAACTCTGTATGGGTGTTGGATTTAAGAATGTAGGAAAGGCCTAAGTTGGATTCTATGGCTTTGTGGGTGGCCAATCGATTCTCTAAGAGTAATGGAGTGGTCGGATAGGTGAGTATAGTCGGATAAGTGAATGTGGAAGGATAAGCGGGCATGGTAGGGTAAAAATGATTGTAGGGTAAAGTGTTCAACATTGGAGTCTATTGTGATAATACCTAGTTTATCATTGGGATTTGATTGTATGCTCCATGTTATCCTATAGTAGGTAACTATCCTATCCCATAACCCTGTGGTATAAACTGTTGCTCGATAGTCATGAGGAATGACCAAAGGATTTCTCCTAACAAACATGGAGGTCATGGGATCTAATGCCCTAAAGTATATCTAAAGGGCAATATCGATAGTGAGAGCATAGGGAGTAGTTAGTCTCAAATAGAGTTTTTGAAATCTCATGTTGAACATTCTCAATGGTTCATTGGGTTCCCTCCTACAAGAAGCAAATTGATGATAGATTATGGTAGGATCTAAGGGTAACCTAAACTAATTCACAAAAGTAGTTTCTAACTAGACCTAGGACATAATGGAGTTGGTAGGTATATTGATGTACCAATCATATGCCAAGTCATCTAGGGTCAAAGGAAACATTCTGCAAGCAACATATTCATGTTCCACTTGCAATCTAATTAAGGTGTCTTTAAAAGCCCGAATGTGTTCCTCAGCTAATCTGGTGCCATCATGTTTATATTTGGGCAAGAATTTCTCTATGTTCTTGGGTATATCATGGGCATCCCCAGCAATGTTCAAGGGGTTACTATGCCCTCCCATCCAAGCAACATTTATAGCCATTGGATTTGGTGGTGGTGTGACTAAAGGAACAATAGGAAGAACATGAACAATAGGTGGTTCAACTAAAACCCCACTAGGTGGAATAACAATTGCTTCACTCTTGGATCTTCTATGTCTCTGAGTAGGAGATAGGCTTTGGAAAATGGTATCTTCTACAACCTTAGATCTAGTAATGATACCCTTAGGTTCTAGCTTAACAATGACAACAACAAGTGTTTGTTAACAATGCATCAATTAAACCATAACAATAAGAAATATTCTCAA
Organism: Wollemia nobilis; assembly: GCA_028583015.1. Taxonomy (NCBI): domain Eukaryota; kingdom Viridiplantae; phylum Streptophyta; class Pinopsida; order Araucariales; family Araucariaceae; genus Wollemia; species Wollemia nobilis. The sequence goes on from JAQPPZ010001755.1 coordinate 31,684, forward strand.
TTTGTAAAAGGTTAGCATCAATGCATCATCAATTAAATAAATTTCCAATCAATGAATGTGATCACCTATCAACAAAACCTCGTTAGTCAAGACCAATACCTTCAAATAAGCCTTTCAAGTAACAATGAACAATTTAGCATTTACAATAACAATGAAATGACCAATTCAGGCCCTCCTTCTAGCACCAATTTTGTTGAGTGATAATTTTACCCAATTGCAAAACCATACTCACAATCAAGGTATTGTTAGAAAATCCTCTCTTGCAAAGAAATTCAAAATTTCTCCAAGGTTCTTATTTGCTTAATATGTGCTTGAATGCTTGTGAAAATATGCAAAATATGCTGAAATACCTTAGAGGTGCAAGTAACTATTAACAAGGGGCTTGTGGTTTGGTATTAATTTGATTTGCTATGCTCTTTATTGTTCATGAAATTTGAAAAAATAGAAAATGTAACATTATTGGTCCTCTATGACCATCCTAGAATGGTGATTTAATTCATTTTATCTCAAAGTGTTTTAAGTAGATTTTATCTTCTTTTGTTAAGCAAATTTTTAACAAATTTTATCTTCCTTTGTTAAGCTTTGCTTTGAGCATAAAAGAAAAGACTAAAATCTAACTTTGAAATGTGAATCTTGAATGGTGATTTAATTCATTTTATCTTGCTTTGTGAACGGATTTTATCTTGCTTTGTTAACAAATTTTATCTTCTTTTGTTAAGATTTGTTTGAGCATGAAATAAAATGACTAAATCTAATTTTGAAATGTGAATCCCAGAACGGTGATTTAATTCATTTTATCTTGCTTTGTTAAACAAATTTTAAAATAATAAAACCTGTGGAGTGCAAGAATCTATTTTGGAACCTTAAAAAATGCCTTAATTGAAAATGTCCAAATAATTTAACATGTTAGTCTTAAGAAATAAAATTATTTGGATGTTCTAATTACTTCAAAACCCCCATTATTGATTTTTTTGTGCAAAATGATATAACCTTTTAGGGCTTTGAGTGCTTGATGGAACTTAAAGAAAATAAAATGAAAAATAAATAAAGACAAAATCTAGGGTTAGAGAAAAAAATTAAAAAATCTGAAATAATATGAAACAAAGTGCGAAAAAGTGATCAAAGAGAGCTACTATAAATTAATCCCTCCTATTCTGCAAAAAATGGAAGATTATGAATATTAAAACAAAATCAGCATCCACACAATCTACCATATCTATGCATTAAAAACATTAAATGATGCTACCATATCCATGCATAAAACATCATAAAATGAACTCAATACATGTATGAGAAATATGTGCAATTAAAATTGTATTCAAAACCTTCTTTGGTTGCATACAAGGTGGAAAAATTAGTGTTTGCAATAGCTTGAAGACCTTCCAATCCCTCTTCACACTTCCCTGTTCCAAAAACATTTTAGCCCTCTCTTCGTTGGTATGCATGGATATTTAAAAATTTTGAAAATCAACCCTTGGCTTTCTTTTTCCCCCTTTTCGCTTCATATTTTCTTCGAGGGAAAACTATTCGCTTTATCTCCTTAGTCTCAACTTGTAATAGCCAAGTTTAATCATTCTCGTAAATTATAAAACGTCTTTGGTAACATTTTGTTCATAGCGTACTATATGGACGTTCCCAAATATTACAATGTGCAAAGAAACCCCTACATTCAACCACTCATGAGTCGGCATTGAAACTTATAAATATCACGAATATTTGATCCAAGACTGTCATACATAGTTGCAACGAATCCAATGTAATCATTGCATTTCTTGGGAGGCCCATTAGGAGAAATAATTATCTCAAAAATCCCATGTTTCCAAACATCACATGACATTCAAGGCCACTAAAATTTTTATGGTATATGCTAGCCCTTGACACACTTTCATGGTGGATTGTTTTACGAATGTCAACACCTCTCACTTTTAGTGAGATATATTTTTTGACCTATGACGACTATCCATCATGATAGATCTAATACCATCACTAATTTTAAGAGACCCGTACATAGCTTGTAGATCGCCAGCCAATTCCGTAACGAGTGGATAAACATGGTACCAAACAAAAAGGTGTCATGATACCCTGTGATTGCATAAACTGATATGAGGCTATAAGCGATATATTGGATGTGGGTGCTGCTGAGCAAGATAGCAGAGAGTTCCAAGTTCCCCATGTGACCATAAAATATCTGTATGGTTGTGCTTCATATACACCACCACTAGCACTGCGAGGTCGAACAACAACTTTGATTAAACGAACAACACATTCCTCATCCGATATAGGGCTATAAACAACACACAACAAGAGTGCCGAGATCAACAATGCACAGGCCAAAATTCCAGCAAGTTTCATTAAACAGAGGTCTTCATTCGAATACACAGCAATTCCCAAAATAAATGGCCCGGAGTCCCCCCCTCCTACAATGCATGCGCGGTCTTTTTATATCCTCGGCCCCAACTTCTTTCCATCATTACATCCCAGTGCGGGATTCCCTGTAACCCTTCGCACGAATGTCCTGTGACCGCCTGCAACATGCTTCCAGGTGCCCCGTATTATCATGGTCTGGGGTGGCGGAGTGCGCTGCGGCCGCCTGTCAATCCTTTCGCCAATTCATCATTCAAAGGGATGCGTCACAGCCGCTTGTAATTTGATGCCACGCGTCCCCTTGCCAGAGTCCCTGTAACCGCTCCATACTCTCGGGCCACCTGTAACTTCACGCCACGTGTCCCTCTGCACTGGTCTCTCCAATCGTCGGCTGGTCAACGTCGTGAGAGCTCTGGTCGCGATATCGTGACGTTTTTGCTCCAACACTTTCTCTCTCCTCTTTGGTCGTGATATCGCGACATTTTTGGCGTTAGGCTTCTCTCTCCTCCTTGGGACCGCGATTCCGTGACACGTCGCGAAATCGCGACGTCTATGCCTTTCTTACTCGCTTTCCTCCTTTGGGCCGCGAAACCGTGACATGTCACGATTTCGTGACATCTTTGCATTCCGTACTTGCTGCTTCGTTTCGGGCCGCGAAACCGTGACATGTCACGATTTCGTGACCATTTCACGCCCTTGAGTCTTTGGCTCGGAAGTGTCGCGATTTCGCGACCACCTTGCGCTGTTGAGTCTTCGCACCGAAAACGTCGCGATTTCGTGACCACTTTGCGTTTTGGAACCTTGCCTCCGGATATGTCACGATTTCGCGACGTCTTTGAGCCTTGTCCTCGAAGGTGTCACGATTTCGTGACGTCCTTGAACTTTGTCTTCGAAGGTGTCACGATTTCGTGACGTCCTTGAACTTTGTCTTCGAAGGTGTCACGATTTCGCGACGATTCTTGTGCCTTAGAACTTTTTGCCAAAGATGTTCCTGTGCTTTCAAATCTTGCTTCCCGGATGTGTCACGATTTCGTGACCATTTGGCACTCAAGTGACTTTGCCTCGGAGCTGTCGCGATTTCGTGACCAATTGGCGCTCGAACTGCTTTTCTCCGAAACTGTCGCGATTTCGTGACCGTTTGGCGCCTTGACCTCTCCGACCCGAAAATGTCACGATTTCGTGACCATTTCGCGTCACGGCTGCGTTGCCTCAAAAATGTCACGATTTCACGACAGTTTTGCACCTTGGCCCTTTTCATCAAAAAGCGTCGCGATATCGCGACAGTTTGGCCCGCTGGCGCCCTTCTTCAAAAAGCGTCGCGATATCGTGACAGTTTTGCACCTTGGCCCTTTTTATCAAAAAGCGTCGCGATATCTGACATTTGGCCCGCTGGTGCCCTTCTTCAAAAAGCATCACGATATCACGACAGTTTTAGTACTTAACAAAAAAAATACATTTTGGGTGATGCAAGATTGCAGCTTCGCCACCGGATGCTCCTGCATCAGACACCCGGGGTGAGTTTGAGAAGTGACCTCACTTCTGACCTTTTCGAGGTAGACCCAGGCGATCAACCTCAGCCTTTGATAACCAAGTCGCGTCTTCAATGGGTCGGCCCTTCCATTTGACCAAGTACTCCGAGTAACTCCTGTTCCTAGTACTTCGGCCCTCGCGCATATCCAGAACTTCTTCTATCTCGTCCGCAACTGGGATGGCTACTGGAATGCTCCACAGATCTGGACTGGGTATCTCACTGCTTTCTCCTTCATGATACTCGACCAAATCCGAGATGTTAAACACGGGGGAGATGTTAAGTTCGCTTGGTAACTCCACCTCGTAGGCATTACCCGAATCCCGTTTGCCAATGATCTTACATGGCCCAAATTTCTTCATTTTTAGTTTGTTGTAGGTCTTGGTAGGAAACCGTTCCTTCCTCAGATGGACCATGACAGAATCTCCTACTTGGAACTCCTTAGCTCTGCATTTTTGATCCGCCCTTGCCTTGTATTGAGCATTCATCTTGGCAATGTGTTTTGTCACTTCCTCATGCACTCCCTTCAGGTGTTCAACAAAGTCTTCTGCTTCAGCACTGCATTTCTCCCTCGGATCTATCCTTCTTAATTCTGAAGCGTTTCTTGGGCTGCTCCCATAGATAATCTGGAATGGGGATTTATTTGTGCTCCTATTGACCGAGTTGTTATACGCGAATTCTGCTTGCGGCAGAACTAGATCCCATCCCTTGGGCTTGTCCCCTACCAAACATCGTAGTAGGTTGCCCAAACTCCTATTAACCACCTCTGTTTGGCCATCTGTTTGGGGGTGGTATGCAGAACTGAACTTTAACTCCGTCTTCAGTTTCTTCCACAGGGTCTTCCAGAAATAACCTACAAACTTGGTATCCCTGTCCGACACAATGCTTCTTGGCAGCCCATGAAGGCGTACCACTTCCTTAAAGAACAAACCAGCTACATGGACCGCATCGCTAGTCTTCTGGCATGGGATAAAGTGTGCCATTTTCGAAAATCTGTCCACTACCACAAATATGGAATCGTGCCCCCTCTGCGTCCTGGGCAAACCAAGCACAAAATCCATACTAATATCTTCCCACGGTCTTTCAGGTATAGGTAGCGGTTGATACAAACCAGTAGGCTGCCTCATACCCTTTGCCATCTGGCAAATCCTGCAACTCTGCACAAACTTTGCCACATCCTGCTGCAATTGTGGCCAGTAATAGTTGTCACTAACCAGTGAGATGGTCTTGTCACGACCGAAGTGTCCAGCTAAACCCCCACTGTGCTTTTCTTTAATGAGGTTCTCTCTCATTGAGCTCCTCGAAATGCACAACTGGTTCCCCCTAAACAGCATTCCATCTTGAATCAGGTAATCCAACCATTTAGTCCTGTCCAACGCAACAGGCACAGTGCAGGCTTTCCAAGCTTCTACGAAATCGGGGTCTACAGGGTATAAGTTCTTGAGTTCAGCAAACCCTACAACCTCCACTTTCATTTCTATCATCAGACATTGCCTCCTACTCAGTGCATCTGCCACCCTATTGGATCTTCCACTCCGATGCTTCAGCACAAAGGTATAGCTCTGCAGGAACTCTACCCATTTCAGGTGCCTCTGATTCAATTTTCCTTGACTGTTAATATACTACAACGCTTGATGGTCGGTATAGAGAACAAACTCCTTGGGCAACAAATAATGCCTCCATTTCTTAAGTGCTTGGACTATGGCGTAGAACTCTTGATCATATACCGAATACTTTCTCCTGGCATCATTGAGCTTCTCGCTGAAATAAGCTACAGGCCTACCCTCTTGGCTCAATACGGCTCCTATCGCATTGCCACTCGCATCGCAGTCTACCTGAAACACCTTATTGAAATCTGGAAGTGCTAAGACGGGTTGTTCAGTGACCTTCTTCTTCAGCATAGCAAAGCTTTTATCTGCTCCAACCGTCCACTGGAATTCCTTCTTGTTCCCCTTCATTGTCTCTGTAAGAGATGCACAAATACTGCTTGAAGTTTCTAATGAATTTTCGTAGAAGCGGCGGACCATGAAATGATCTAACCTCGGTCACACTTCTTGGGACAGGCCATTCTAGGATAGCCTTCACCTTTTCGGGGTCCATTTTGAGACCATTAGCTGATATAACAAATCCCAGGTATACCAGCTCCTTCTTCACAAAGTTGCACTTCTTCAGATTGATCAGTAACTGCTCCTCCCGTAGTTTCTCAAAAACCTTCCTGATGTGCATCAGGTGCTCCTCTAAGGTTCTGCTAAAAATTAGTATATCATCCAAGTAAACAATAACAAATTTGCCCAAAAATTCCTTCAGAACCTCATTCATTAACCTCATAAAGGTACTAGGTGCATTGGTTAATCCAAATGGCATAACCAACCACTCATACAGCCCCTCTCTGGTTTTAAAGGCTGTCTTCCACTCATCCCCTTCTCTAATGCGAATCTGATGGTACCCACTTTTCAAGTCAATTTTTGTGAAGTACTCAGCTCCACTCAAGCAGTCCATGATATCATCCATCCTTGGCAGTGGGAACCTGTATTTAATGGTGATCTTGTTGATTGCCCGAGAGTCGGTGCACATCCTCCATTCTCCATCCTTCTTGGGTGCTAATACTGCTGGTACAACACATGGACTAAGACTCTCCCTAATCAGTCCCTTCTTCAACAGATCCTGAACTTGCCGATTTAGTTCCTCAGTCTCCACAGGCGTCATTCGATGTGCAGCCTTGTTTGGCAAGCTCGATCCAGGCACCAAATCTATGTGGTGACTGATCTTCCTAACAGGCGGTAAACCTTCAGGAACATTATCTGAAATGATATCTGGGAATTCTTCTAACAGTCCCATGACTTCCACTGGAATTTCCTTGCATCCTTCTTCCCTAACCCTGGGGATTATAGCATAGCACATATGATCCGGCTTCAGGCCTTCCAAGAATCTTCTGCCATCAACTAGACAGACTCGTGCACTATCTGCATACTTTCTCATCCGCCTCCTTCAGGGGTTTTAACTTGTGGCGAACTCCATTCTTTGATAGAGAATATGTGTTGGCTCGACCATCATGGACAGCACTTCGGTCAAACTGCCATGGTCTCCCAAGCAGCAGGTGACATGCATCCATAGGCAAGATGTCACATAAAATCTCATCTCGGTAAGTTCCAATGTTGAACTTCACCAGGCATTGTTCACTGACTAACACCCGATGGTCCTTTTGCAACCATGCAATCCGATAAGGGTGCGGGTGTTTTCTCCTCTCCAGCTGCAGCTTGGCAACCATTTCCTCAGAAACCAAATTGTCAGTGCTTCCATTATCTATGATGATGTTACATACCTTGCCTGCGCACTTGCATCTTGTTCGAAATAGGTTGTTCCTTTGGTCTCCCCTTTTCTCTTCATTTAACAAGACTCTTCTGATGATCATCGCTTCTCCTCTTTCTGCCTCCTCTGAGTGCTCAGACTCTACACCTTCGTCTGCTACAGCAGCTCGGGCCTGACCCTCAGGTCTTCGATTTGGCCTCTCTTGATGCTGCGGGCAGTTGTATGCCCTGTGTCCTTCTTCTCCGTAGTTGAAGCAGGTTCCTCGAAAGACACCTCTGCCAAACCCTCGCCCAGACCTACCTCTTCCTCTTGGGTAGTTGTTGTTTCGATTGCATGGGCGTTGGTCATCCTCCTCTTTCACTTCTTTCTATTTTTGGCTACTGCTAGCTTCACCAGTTTTCCCAAAATCTTTGTATCTTCCACCACTGCCTCTTCCACCAGCTCTTCCACCCCTGTCCTTCCCTCTCTGCTTACCATCAAACCTCCTATTCAGTTTCTCCTCCACTTTTAATGCAAATTGATATGCATCCTCTACTGTGCTCATTCTAACCAGCCCCAGCTCTTCTTGAATACTGGTTCGCAATCCATTGATGTAACGTGCGACCTTCTCCTTATTCGCCTCCGAATGGCCGGTTCTGATTGAGATTTGATAGAACTCTTCAGTATATTCCTTGACAGTCTTACTAGCTTGTCGAAGACTCTGCATTTTCTTTAACAAGTCCAGCTCATAATCTGCAGGGATGAACTGCCTCTTTAGTTTCTCTACCATCCTATCCCACCTGGTGATCCTTTCCTTTCCCCTCCTGTTCCTTTCCAACTGCACTCCTTTCCACCAGATGCTAGCATGTCCTTTCAGCTTGGTTTTCGTGAACCTGATCCGATTTGGATCTGATATCTCTTCGTATTCAAAATACTCCTCCATGTCGTTGATCCAGTCTATCAACTCCTCAGGGTTGAGGTTCCCAGAATAAGTGGAGACGTCAAATTTTGGCTTCTTCCCGATCTGGGAGATGGCCCTATACAGCCTAGCCTCAGCTGGATCCAAGGCCTCTTCCACATCGGATGGAACCTCTTCTTCCCACACTTCATCTTCGCTGGGTTCTTCCCTTCTCGGCTCGACTCCTCTTCGAATTTCCTCTTGCAGGGCCTCAACTTGCCTCTGCAGGGCTCTTAGATCGACCTCCTCCCTTCTTGCTCGCCTGTGCCTTATACCACCATGGTCTCTACGCGGAGGCATCCTGCTTCTTCTTCGCAACCCACAACCACAGTCCTGGCGCAAACTGCCTCTCTGTTCGGCGATCGGTTTGCACTCTCAGAACCAACCTGCTCTGATACCACTTGATATAGGGCTATAAACAACACACAACAAGAGTGCCGAGATCAACAATGCACAGGCCAAAATTCTAGCAAGTTTCATTAAACAGAGGTCTTTTCGAATACAAGCAATTCCAAAATAAATGGCCAGGAGTCCCCCCCATACAATGCATGCGCGGTCTTTTTATATCACCGGCCCCAACTTCTTTCCATCATTACATCCAGTGTGGATTCCCTGTAACCCTTCGCACGAATGTCCTGTGACCGCCTGCAACATGCTGCCAGGTGCCCCGTATTATCATGGTCTGGGGTGGCGGAGTGCGCTGCGGCCGCCTATCAATCCTTTCGCCAATTCATCATTCAAAGGGATGCGTCACAGCCGCTTGTAATTTGATGCCACGCGTCCCCTTGCCAGAGTCCCTGTAACCGCTCCATACTCTCGGGCCACCTGTAACTTCACGCCACGTGTCCCTCTGCATTGGTCTCTGCAATCGTCGGTTGGTCAACGTCGTGAGAGCTCTGGTCGCGATATCGTGACGTTTTTGCTCCAACACTTTCTCTCTCCTCTTTGGTCGCGATATCATGACGTTTTTGGCGTTAGGCTTCTCTCTCCTCCTTGGGACCGCGATTCCGTGACACATCACGAAATCGTGACGTCTATGCCTTTCTTACTCGCTTTCCTCCTTTGGGCCGCGAAACCGCGACATGTCACGATTTCATGACATCTTTGCATTCCATACTTGCTGCTTCGTTTCGGGCCGCGAAACCGTGACATGTCGTGATTTCGTGACCATTTCACGCCCTTGAGTCTTTGGCTCGGAAGTGTCACGATTTCGTGACCACCTTGCGTTGTTGAGTCTTCGCACCGAAAGCGTCGCGATTTCGTGACCACTTTGCGTTTTGGAACCTTGCCTCCGGATATGTCACGATTTCGTGACGTCTTTGAGCCTTGTCCTCGAAGGTGTCACTTCTCTTTCTTGAAGGTGTCACGATTTCGTGACGTCCTTGAACTTTGTCTTCGAAGGTGTCACGATTTCGCGACGATTCTTGTGCCTTAGAACTTTTTGCCAAAGATGTTCCTGTGCTTTCAAATCTTGCTTCCCGGATGTGTCGCGATTTCGTGACCATTTGGCACTCAAGTGACTTTGCCTCGGAGCTGTCGCGATTTCGTGACCAATTGGCGCTCGCGCTTTTCTCCGGAACTGTCACGATTTCGCGACCGTTTGGCGCCTTGACCTCTCCGACCCAAAAATGTCACGATTTCGTGACCATTTCGCGTCACGGCTGCGTTGCCTCAAAAATGTCATGATTTCATGACAGTTTTGCACCTTGGCCCTTTTCATCAAAAAGCGTCGTGATATCGCGACAGTTTGGCCCGCTGGCGCCCTTCTTCAAAAAGCGTCGCGATATCGCGACAGTTTTGCACCTTGGCCCTTTTTATCAAAAAGCGTCGCGATATCGCGACAGTTTGGCCCGCTGGCGCCCTTCTTCAAAAAGCGTCGCGATATCGCGACAGTTTTAGTACTTAACGAAAAAAATACATTTTGGGTGATGCAAGATTGCAGCTTCGCCACCGGATGCTCCTGCATCATCATCCTTCGTCTATGTTAGCACCTACGTCCAATGAACATGCGTCTATAACTTCTCCGACGTTCTCCTGTACTAATATCTATGATATACACTTGGGATTCATCTATAGTAACCTTAAAAAAATCACAACATCCCTCGTACGACCGCCTCCATTATCCATTCCAAAATATTTATAGCAAACGAGCCTAGGCTTACCTGAAGGACGTTGTTCTCAAAAGCTATCTCACCTTTATCCCACATTTGGGATGCAAAGTAAGGCATAGCAGTATAAAATGAACACCTTCCACAATGGTATATGACCATCTTGTGGTGGTCCATCTTGTGCTTGGTTTCACATGAATCCACCATGTGTAGTCCTCGTCCACTCATAGTATGCCAAATCATCACTATTGGTTAGTCCTTGATGGTCGAAGTCCCTAGGTTTATCCGTACGCTAGGTCTTATCACTCGTTACGTAGCAACTATCTCATCCCTATTTGTTGGTTACGACTATCCATCACGGCCCATGTCTAGGTCCTATCCACGTCTGAGCCTTGTCATGAGCCTAGAGAATATCGCTCGTCCCTATCATATGTCTCATCCACCATCTTATTAACCTGCCCATGTAGATGTAAAGATAATGAGAACACTTTAAAAAAACATAATGTGGAATTTGATATTAGTTTGTTGAGTATACTATAAAATGAATTATCACACCTAATAAAGTGAAACACCATTATTTATTTAATTTTTTTGTTTTTATTTTTATATTTATTTATTTATTTTTACTTTTATTTTTTCTTTTTTTTTTCTTTTATCTATGTCAAATGTTTGAATTGGTTTAATTCAAAACATTAAAATTAACCAAAATCAATATAAACCTAACCAAGACATTTAAAAAAAAAATAAAGGAGGCACTAACCAACATCAAGACCTTGAAACCTATATTACGACCTTATTGGTAGGGACTATCAATAAATCACTCAATGCAAACCAAAATTTCTCATAACATCAAAATTTAAGGTGGGTCTCCAATTTTGAGGTGTGTTGTGAGTCACAACAGGAGCGATCAAATCACTTCTTTCAATTCATTAACAACTTCTTCCATGGCGGGCCTCTCATTTGGCCTCTTTTTCGTACACATGATGCTAACTCTGCCACCTTCCACATCGTAGCCATATCAAGCTCTTCTCCTGCTCTCGGATCTAACATGCCCTCCACGTTACCTTGTGAAATTATCAATCTCGCCTGTACTTCCACATATCAATATTACTACTGAATTACACTTGAACTAATTAGTAGATTTATCTTTTTGTCTACAATTCTACTATTGGGTCTTGACAATACTTTCAGATGCTTAAAAAAACTTAGAACACTTACCCAGGTAACAATGTGAATATCTTCACCTGACGTATTCTTATCAACTACTTTTCTACCAGATATGATTTTCAAAATCACGATACCAAAGCTATACACGTCACTTTTATTTGTGAATACGATCAGTTTTCCTCGTCTTCTATTCTATACCTACTATGAATCAATGGCATAAATAATCTAATCGAATAACAAAATTTACTTGGGATCGAGGTAGCCAAATGTGCCCTTGACATTGGTAGACACATGGCTCGCCTCACTTGACGGTCCAATTCTTCATAGCCCAAAATCCACAATATTTGCTTCCATTCGTTCACTTAATAAAACATTGGATGTTTTGATATATCCATGAATTATGGGGGGTTTGCTGCTAGTGTGCAAGTATTCCATTCTTGCTCCACATAAGAGATGTACTTTTACACCCTGATTTCTGAGTAATAATATCAATATATGAGTAAATCATTTATTAAAAAATATGCATTTACCTTGAAATGCATTTAAGGCAATGTCAAGCCTTTGATTCCAGTGAAGGAATTCCCTTGACGAAGATAATTCTATAAACATAAAATCACATATTACATAAAATTGAGAAATAAAATACAACATACAACACAAAAGAAATAAAATTTTACCATGGAGAAGTTTGTGTAAATTTCCTCTAGACACATACTAGTATATTAAGATTTGGTTTTCTCCTTCACAACAATAGCCGAGTAAAGAGACAAGGTTTTTATGATGCACTCTCGAAAGCAAAGCTACCTATAAACACAATTTTTGTTGAGCTAGGTAGAGATATATTTTATACAAGTTATTAAGTACCTGAAGAGCATGTGAGAGAATCAGGCACAATTACAAACCTTAGTTGTTAATTCATGGGCTCCTTGTTTTGATGACTGTGACAACACTTTAACTGCCACATCTTGTCCATCATGAATATGACTATAGAAAACAAGTCCAAATCCTCCTTGGCCAATTTTCGTATTAAATTCACTAGTAATTTCTTTTACATCCTTATAGTTATATTATCTGGTTCGAGGTGCTACAAACTTATTGAATCTTGTTTTATCATCCAAAGATCTGTATTTTGCACGAACTATATATTTATAGGAAATCACATACATTATCAGAATGTAATGGGTATAAAAAACTTGGTAGTAGGCCTCAAGCTCACTTTTTCTCGCACTTTTATGAATGAGCAGTGCCGTGATAGATGAAAAGATAACTAATGCTATTATCCCACCAATTACTAAATCGATAATGAGATATTTATGGTGAGATTCATTAGCCCCACCACACACACTTCCACCACATTGAATTGCATCTCCGTCAATGCTACAATACAAACAAAATTTTGGTAATATCAAAAACCCAGATCTTTCAAAAAATTGTAAGATTTTAAAACCAATGACCCGTTGGATTTGTATTAGGTTTTAAAGCAACCTTATTTTCAAGTTTGAGTTGTTTAAGAGAGTTGTCGCCACTCTTCCAGTGATATTGTTGTTCTCCAAATTCCTAAACCAAAATTTATCTCATAGATTAAACGTAGCACGTACATAAAAATAACTGTGAAAATTATTTTTTATGATTATCTTGCATTGAGAAACCAAGAAATATATCGACAGTGAGAAATGCTCATTGAATTTTTATTGAATCCTAAGAATTAAAATATATAGACCTTCTGATTAGAACTGAAATCAAAAGTGTACAAACAGGTAAGTTGAGAAATATTCTCACACTCATGACTTCAACCCAGAATTGACAAATCTATTACAAACCACTAACAAATCCTTTGGACTAATGCACATCACACCATACCAGAAGGAATCTACAACCTCCAGATGGTTACAATATGTTAAAATAGTAAACAACATTGAATGCAACAAGCCAAACTCCAAACAAACACCCAAAACTGGAAAACTACCAAACAACTGTTGAAATGCGTTGGTGTGCAGAAGTGTGATCACGTTGAAGCTAAAATCATGACTTTAGTGTGCTCAATATCCAACATTCTCCCCCTTGATGCTGAGGGGATTAATTAGGAAGTTCCTCGGCTTCATAAACTGAGCTTTGATTACTCCCTTGGTAAACAGATCAACAATATTATCTTCAATATTTCAATGCTTCAACTCAATGACCTTCTTCTCAACCATGTCTCGGATGAAGTGATACTTCATGTCAAAATGTTTTGACCTGCTATGATGAACTGGGTTCTTTGCTAAATGTATAGCACTCTTGTTATCACAAGATAAGGTAGGAGGGCCATACTATTTTTCTCCAATTTCTTCAAGGACTTGTCTCAACCACAATGCTTGAGCACTAGCACTTGTGATTTCCATGTATTCAGTCTCTATGGAAGAAAGAGCAACAATCCTTTGTTTCTTTGAAGACCATGCGATCAAACCAGACCCAAGATCTAAACAATTACCTGATGCAAATTTTCTGTCATCTATATTACTTCCCCAATCTGAATCACTAAAGCCAACAAGTTTTATATCATCATTTTTACAATAATGAATGCCAAAATTAGTTGTATCTTTTACATACCTCACTTTTTGTTGCTTTCATATGTAATTCTTAAGGTTCACTCAAATACCTTGATACAAGTGAGACAACACATGTAATGTTTGGTCTAGTGTTGGTGAAAAACATAAAACTCCCAACAATGCTTCTATATGTGGTCACACCAACTTTTTCAGTTCCATCATCTTTACTCAACAACTTACCATGAGTTGTTGGTGTTGCAAGAGGTTTAAAATTCTCCATGCCAAATATTTTCAACATATCATTGGCATATTTAGTTTGACAAATGAATATTTTATCATTTTGTTGATACACCTCCATACCAAGGAAATAATGCATCAAGCCTAAATATTTCATTTCAAACTCTTGCATCATTGCATCTTTGAAATCATCATTCATCTTTGAGTTACTACCCAAGTAAATCAAATCATCCACATAGAGACAAACAAGGAGAATGGCATTACCTTCCTTCTTGTAGTATAAGGTTGGATCACTCTTGCTTCTCATGAAGCCATATTGATGAAAGTAACCATCAATCCTTGAATACCAAGCTCTTGGAGCTTGCTTAAGACCATACAAAGCCTTCTTCAACCTATACACAAGATTCTCCTTACCTTGCAATTCAAATCCTTGAGGTTGTTGCACATAAACCTCTTCATCAAGATAGCCATTCAAGAATACACTCTTTACATCTAAATGATGTGTCTTCCATCCTTTATGGGCAACAATAAAAAGAACCATCCTCACTGTTTCTTGTCTTGCAACTGGAGCAAAAGTCTCCTCATAATCAATTTCATATCTATGTGTGAATCCTTTGGCCACAAGCCTTACTTTGTGCCTCTCAATACTTCCATCACTATTATATTTTGTTTTGTAGATCCATTTAGAGCCCACAACCTTCTTGCCTTTTGGAAGCTCAACTAGCTTCCAAGTATCATTCTTCGTTATGGGGTTAATTTCATCTTGCATTGCTTTGACTACACTTCATTAGCACATGCTTCTTCAAAATTAGTTTGTGAAAATAAAGTAAAATTGATTGTCTCATATCTTAGGTTCTCTTCATGTGTTTGAATTGTTCTCCTTCGATAAATATCACTTAATATTTTTACCTTCCTTGGTGGACTTAGACTTGCACTTGAAACTAAAGAACTAGATGAGGGGCTTCTTAGTGAAGAACTAGATGAGGTACTGCTTGGTGGATTAGTATCACTTGGAACTAAAACATTAGTGGGCTTCTCATCATCAATATCATCAATAATACCACCATTCAAAATAGATTTTGACTTCTCAATATGGCCTTTTTGATGACCATAAACTCCCCCTTCATCAAAAATCACATCTTTTGATACAATAATATTATGAGTTCTTTTATTATAGAGTCTATAGGCTTTTTTATTTTCACAATACCCAATAAAAATGCATGCTTCACTTTTTGGATCAAGTTTCCTTCTATGTTCTTTTGGAATATGTGCATAAGCCAAAAAACCATTTTTTTTTAAATGAGTTACATTTGGTTTCTTTGCATACCATTCTTCATATGGAGTGATACCATCCAAGCTAGAAGTTGGACTTATATTCAAAATATATATGACTATCCTAACAACTTCAACCAATTATATATTACTTAATTTCTTTGTTTGTAGCATGCTCCTTGCCATATTTACAACTATTCTATTTTTTACATTCAGTCACACCATTTTGTTGTGGATTATAGGCAGCAATGTGTTACATTTTAACACCACAATATTTACAAAATTACAAGAATTCATTTGAATAAAATTCTCATCCTCTATTAGTTCTTAAGCATTTTATATAGTTCCCACTTTGCTTTTCAACATGATTCTTGAAATCTTTAAAACAAGAAAATACCTCATCTTTTGCTTTTAAAAAATAGACCCAGAACATTATTGAAAAATCATTTATGAAAGTGATGAAGTATGAATTCTTACCAATTGTTTTAGTTTGCATTGGGCCACAAATATCTGAATACACCAATTGAAGAGGATAGGAGGCTCTCCATTATTTTGCTCTTGGAAAAATCATTCTTCAGTGATTTCTCAAAGCACATCCTTCACACACACCTTTGTAATCTTCAACTTTGGGCACCCCATACACCATTTCTTGAGATACCATCAATATCAATCTTGGGAAATTCAAATACCCAAATCTTAAGTGCCACAACCAGCTCTTGTTATCAATGGCAACATTTGTAAAATTAGCTCCTTGTGCTCTAAAATTTAGAGGAAATAATATATTCTTGGTCATAGGAATAGTGGTGATAAGCCTATGCCCATTATTCTTATCATAGATGACACAGTTGTTATCTTAAAAAACAAGCTTATAATTATTTTCCATGATTTGACCAACACTCAAAAAATTATGTTTCATATTTGAAGTTTAGTATATATCATTCACTTTATTTTTACCTTCATTGGTGTGCACCTCCATAGCTCCTTTAACTTCTACTTGTAATGCTTTATCATCTCCAAGCTTGATCTTGGACTTGTAGGAATTGTCCATTGTGGAAAACAACTCCCCCTTGTTGGTCATGTGGTTGGAACAACCAGTATCTAGGAGCCATGTCTCATTCAAATTTTGATATGATTTACCATATGACAAAAACAAAATTGAGGAGTCTTCCTCCTCTTCATAGTGTGCACTAATCCTTTCTTCATGGGATACCTTCAATCTACACTCTTTTTCAAAGTTTCCAAATTTGTTACAATATTAACATTATTTGTCACTCTTGTCACATCTTCCTCTTCCTTGAGCACATCCTCTTCCTTGGAAGTCACCTCTTCTTCCTCTACGTCTTCCTCTCCCTCTACCTTGACCTCTTGAACTATATTCACTTTCTTTGGATGTAAAGGATTTTTCTTCAACTCCACCAACATTTGAAGATGAAGATAACCTTTATTCATGAGATGTTAAAGAGCGAATGAGCTGATCATAATTAAGAGTGGTGAGATTTTTACTCTCTTCAATTATGAAAGCTACATGATTCCACTTTGTAAGAAGTGTTCTCAACACTTTCTTCACCATTACTTCATTGTTCACCTATTCACTAAGAGATTTCATCTTGTCCACACAAGCTTTTACTCTCACACAATATTCTTTCACATTTTCATCTTCCTTCATTCTCAAATTATCAAAATTCCTCTTGAGAGTTTGAAATTTGACTTGCTTCACTTTATCATTGCCTTGGAAGCCATCCTTCAAATATTTCCAAGCATCCTTAGCTGTTGTACAACTAGCAATTCTAGGAAAGAGGCTCTTATCCAAGGTTGTTTGGATGTGGTAGAGAGCAAAGCTATTTCTCTTGTGTGCTTCTCTTTTTGCTTGTCTATCAGCAACTGGTACAACATTCCAATCAGCAGGCTCAGTATATCCATCTTCAATTATATCCCATAATCCTTTTCCAATGAGTAGGGTCTTCATTTTTATGGCCCAATACTCATAGTCTTCACCATTGAATTCTGGAATTGGCAATGAGTTGTTGTTGTTAGCCATGATGCTAAAAAACAGCAAGGAACCTTGAGGCAATGTGCAAAAGCTTAATAAACTCTTACAAACACTCCACAGGCTCTCTCCAACCCAAAAAATCTGACTAGCTCTGATACCACAATGAGAAATGCTCATTGAATTTTTATTGAATCCCAGGCATTACAATATATAGACCTTCTGATCAGAACTGAAATCAGAAGTGTACAAACAGGTAAGTTGAGAAATATTCTCACACTTATGACTTCAACCTAGAATTGACAAATCTGTTACAAACCACTAACAAATCCTTTGGACTAATGCACATCACACCATACCATAAGGAATCTACAACCTCCAAATGGTTACAATATGTTAAAACAGTAAACAACATTGAATGCAACAAGCCAAACTCCAAACAAACATTTAAATGCCAAACAACTATTGAAATGTGTTGGCGTGCAGAAGTGCGATCACGTTGAATCTAAAATCACGACTATCTCCAACAGATAGAAACACATATCTTATACCAATCCAAATTTCAGTGTTATACTTAAAGTTTTCTCATACTTTCTCAAAATATTAAAATTAACCAAAATTATGACGCCAAAGCTATACACGTCGCTTTTCTTTGTGAATACGATCAGTTTTCCTCATCTTCTATTCTATCTCTACTATATGAATCAATGGCATGGATAATCCAATTGAATAATGAAAATTTACTCGGGATCAAGGTAGCCAAATGTGCCCTTGACATTGGTAGACACATGGCTCACCTCATTTGATGGTCCAATTCTTCATAGCCCAAAATTCGTAATCTTTGCTTCCATTTGTTCACTTGATAAAATGTTGGATGTTTTGATATATCTGTGAATTATGGGGGGTTTGCTGCCAGTGTGCAAGTATTCCAGTCATGCTCCATAGAAGAGATGTACTTTTACACCCTGATTTTCGAGTAATAATATCAATATATGAGTAATCGTTTATTAAAAAGATCCATTTACCTTAGGCAATGTCAAGCCTTTGGTGACAGCGAAGGAATTACCTTGACGAAGATAATTCTGTAAACATAAAATCACATATTACATAAAATTGAGAAAACAAATACAACAAATTTGTATAAATTTCCTCTAGACATATACTCGTATATTAATATTTGGTGTTCTCCTTCAGAGCAATAGCCGAGTAAAGAGACAAGGTTTTTATGATGCACTCTTGAAAGCAAATCAACCTGCAAACACAGTTTTTGTTGAGCTAGGTAGAGATATATTTTGTACAAGTTATTAAGTCCTTGAAGAGCATGTGAGAGAAGCAGGCACAATTATAAACCTCAGTTATGAATTCACGGGCTCTTTGTTTCGATGATTGTGACAGCACTTTAACCGCCACATCTTGTCCATCATGAAGACGACCATAGAAAACAGGTCCAAATCCTCCCTGGACAATTTTCGTATTAAATTCAATAGTCATTTCTTTTACATCCTTATAGCTATATTCTTTGGTTGGAGGTGCTACAAACTCGTTGAATCTTGCTTTATCATCCAAAGATCGGTATTCTGCATGAACTATATATTAATAGCAAATCGCATACATTATCAGAATGTAATGGGTAGAAAAAACTTGGTAGTAGACCTCAAGCTCACTTTTTCTCGCGCTTCTACGAATGAGCAATGTCGAGACAGATGAAAAGATAACTAATGCTATTGTCCCACCAATTACTAAACCTATAATGAGAGCTTTATGGTGGGATTAATTAGCCCTGCCACACACACTTCCGCCACATTCAATTGCATCTCCGTCAATGCTACAAAATAAACAAAATTTTGGAAACATCAGAAACCCAGATCTTTCAAAAAATTGTAAGATTTTAAAACCAATGACCCGTTGGATTTGTATTAGGTTTTAAAGCAACCTTATTTTCAAGTTTGAGTTGTATAAGAAAGCCATCACCACTCTTCCAATCAAATTGTTGTTCTCCAAATTCCTAAACAAAAATTTATCTCACAGATTAAAAGTAGCATGTACATAAACATAATTGCAAAAACTATTTTTTATGATTGTCTTGCATTGAGAAACCAAGAAATATATGACAGAAGCACATATCTTATACCAATTCAAATTTCAACATTATACTTACAGTTCTCTCAAAATTTTAAAACTAGCCAGTGATTCAGGTATCGACCCGCTTAAGTCATTATGAGATAGGTCCCTGCAAAATTGTACGACCTCTATTACAAATTACGTTTGAAGAGGACATCCTTTTATGAGAAAGCATAAGAAGAGATAAAGTAACAACAGAACACGGTGTTTGTTACATGTATAGAACTACCAAAATACTTCTAAAGGGTATCATGGTAAATAAAATGAAAGAAACATTAACTTACAGAGTCACAAGGGCTGTGAGAAGGCTAATATTGGTTGGAATAGGACCATTTATTCCTTTGTTTGAAATATTTCTAAAATACAAACAAATAAAAGTTCAACACTAAACGAAGCTTGATTCAAATGAAATGAGGCAAATCTGTTGGGATTAAGGTGTCTCAACCTTAGAGTCCCTATCCACGTTTAATTAGTATATGTGGTGAATTATTTATTTTATTTATGCTAATGTTTTAGCCTACCAAAGTGAATATCATATTATGGGATCCAAAGATGAAGTGTCATCCTACATGGCATATGATATGTATCACTTGCAATTTTTTTTAGAAGGTAGGCATCAACTTTGAAGTCCTATGTTTGCGACTAAATTGGTGGTTTTTGTCATAAGTTTCCATGAAACAATTTATGACAACTTGCTATGTTGAACTATGACAAAATAAGAGTCATGAAAAGCAGATTATGGCAGCTATATTTTTTTTTGTGGAGATGCCAACCTATGCAAGATAAGGTAGCTGATTTGTAGGCCTTTCTACATGATATTAATGGCAAATTTTATAGAGATGTGCGTTGGGTTTTGAAAAAGCCAAAAAAATTGTGCTTTGTAATTCATGTAAGATTCCCTGAAGTGTGGAATCATGAGCTAGACATTGAGTTGTGTTTTTGGCAAGTCTTGGGCACCAAGTTTCTTCATGTGAGGTTTATTTATATGTCTTTTTGTCATTGTAAAGTTAATTGCAGGTTGAAGTTTTTTAGATACTGTTATGCTACCGAAATTCTATCAGATTTTATATGTTTGGAGAAGACTTCTGAAAGACAAAACAGAGCATTGTATTGTAATCATTATTGTTGCTGATAATACAATCTGTTCTTGCATTTGGAGTGTGGGGTTTTTCATGTTTTTCTCCACGTATATCTTGTGTGATTTTTGTTATGTTGATTCTCTCATTCTCTGCAGATCTGAAATTTACTGTTAATGTGCATCTAAATGTAACAGTATTGAAAAGTTAAAAATTTTGCAAAAAATTTGCATTCTCTCCATGGTAGATTTACATTTGGAAGCTGCTTTTCCACACCGTAGCTTCCATTCAGTCTGGAATTTTAGGACTACTTACATGCTTGTAATTATCGGTAGTGCAGTGCCATCGCAACCTAACCATTCCATCGTAATTTAGCTGCTTTCGAATCTTTGTTAAAGCAAAAGTCCCTTCATGACGAGCTATTTGACGACAGATCTCCATGGCACTTATCATCGAAAGCAAAGTGGAACGATTTGTGGCTTGTAGACGGAATGATATATCGGTCGTGACATTGTACGCTTTTACGACAGATATGTTTGAGGACTCCAAATATTTAGGTTGTATGGGAACATTGTTAAGCTTTTAGATTAAATTTTCGAACGTCGCTCGCATCTAAATGTTGTATTTCAGCAAAGTACATTGAAATATAAAGGTAGTTGAATTGTAATCTTCGACGTTTTGGCAAATCCATAGTTGAGGGGGAGTTGTGGTGACTTGTTTTTGCTGTTTGCATGACTAGTGAAGGAGGGTCATTATATGCCATGCCACTTGATACCGAGTCTATTGGACTTGGCGACCATAGTCTATCATGTGGATATCTGTTCCCATTTAGAACATTTGAAACATTTTATAGTGAAGATTATGGCTAGTTCAGAGTTTTTACCTGACATCTTTGTCACTAAGAGCTCCAAAATTGCTGTACTCCTGCCTTAGCAATGCAGTATTTAGATTTAATTTTTGTCCTACACCATTGATATAGGGATCGTCGGGCATCCATTGGATTCCAAGATAATCATCAGTGTAATTCTCGTTACCTCCGCAGTCGAGGCAATCATCCAGTGTGTTTCAAAGTCTATGCATAAAATTGTGATTGAGAATCATCAAAATACTCACCAAGTTGAGCAAAAATAGAAACAGAAACAGGAGAAGAGAGCAAAGCAACGACTACGAACAAATTTACGACGATTGGAATCACCATGTTCGATCTTCTTTTATGAAAAACCAAAAGCAAACAGGCTAAAATTGATGCTATGACCTTCTAATATTACATCGTCATGAATAGGAATGCATGTTCATCAGTTTATATAAAAGAGAGATTGTGAATGTCGTTCCAATCTAGCATGTGTACTTTGAAAAGCCTTTCGATTTTTTTTTTTTTTGTCAGTCAAACATCTCACTTAAATTCTGGGTGTCATTGCTTAAAAATGAATTCATGTCTACTCGGCTTCTGCTGACCTCTTGACCACTTGCCATGGATTGGAATTCATTTATTTTTATTTTGGCAGAAGTCCACACCTTTCAATTATTATTTTTTTGATTGGTTGAAAGGGTGTTGAAAGGTCCACCTAAGGTAAATGCGCCTAGAGGAACCAACAAGAACTAACTAAAGGAAAACCTGACCAGAGGTTGATCAGAAAAGGGAAAGCGAAACTTAAATAGAAAATTCACCATTTGGAAGTGTTGTTGTTGCTCCACAACGTACCCCAAAATTGGAGCCCACCTTTTTGCATGTTTTCCAAGAAGTCCGAAGAAGCCCAATTGCTAAAGATCAAAGAAAAAACAAACCACCACAAGGAGGAAAGTGTCACGATATCGCGACATGTTGCATCGTCACGGCCAAAGGAGGAAGAGGTGTCGCGATATCGTGACATGTTGCATCATCGCGGTCGAAAGAGAAAGAGTGTCGCGATATCACGACATGTTGCATCGTCACGACCAAAGGAGAAAAAGTATCGCGACATGTTGCATCGTCATGACCAAAGGAGAAAAAGTATCGCAAAATCGTGACATGTTGCATCGTCGAGGCCAAAGGAGAAAAAGTGTCGTGAAATCATGACATGTTGCATCGTCGTAGCCAACCAAGGAAAAGTGTCACGATATCGTAACATGTTGCATCGTCGAGGCCAAAAGATAGGAAGTGTCACGAAATCGCGACATGTTGCATTGTCGCTGCCAAAGGAGAAACAGTGTCACGATATCGCGGCATGTTGCATCGTCGCTGCCAAAGGAGAAAAAGTGTTGCAAAATCATGACATGTTGCATCGTCTCTACCAAAGGAGAAAAAGTGTCATGATATCGCGATATGTTGCATCATCATGGCCAAAGGAGAAAAGGTGTCGTGATATCGTGACAAATTGCATCATCGCGACCAAAGGAGAAAAAGTGTCGCGATATTGCGACATGATGCATCGTCGCAGCTGAGGAGGAAAAAGTGTCGCGATATCGCGACATGTTGCAACGTCACAGCCAAAGGATAAAAGGTGTCGCGATATCGTGACATGTTGCATCATCTCGGCCAAAGGAAAAAAAGTGTCGCGATATTGTGACATGATGCATCGTCACAGTTGAGGAGGAAAAAGTGTCGTGATATCGCAACATGTTGCATCGACGTGGCCAAAGGAGAAAAGGTGTTGTGATATCACGACATGTTGCATCGTCGCAGCCAAAGAAAGAAGGTGTCGCGATATCGCGACATGCTGCATCGTCACGGCCACACCTTTCAATTGTTACGTGCTATACAAGGGATGACTTTTAATATTATTATTTTTAATTGGTTTACTTTATGTTTTGTTTTTTCATATATAAATATTTCACTAAAATAGATTTGTTTATTCATAGATTCTTAAATTGTTTTAGAAATAATATGTGAGATTCCTACGTAAAAATATGTATGTTTACATGGATATATGCTTAGGGTACTTCGTTCTTCCCTTACATACCTCCTTTGAGTTGTTAAAAGGAATTGTTCAATGAATATTTTACATGCAAATCTATGTGGAGGTAAAGTAATGTCATGTAACGAAATTTCTTCGTTTATTTATTTATTCATTTTTTGATACATAAATGAATTGATTATATTTATAGTTTTTTATTATTAAATAGGGTTTAAATCTTGGGGCTATCTTCTATAATTTTTATTTCATTTTTTGTTTTATAGCTCGATGTGAAATGGACCACCAGGTACTCATAATTTTTAACATCGTCGTCAGTTTGGCATATATTTAGAGGATTCAGATCAAACTACTACATTTGCAATAGGGTTCCCCCAAGGTTTGAACCTAGGTCTCTTCAAATTTTACGAGGACACCACATTCTCATATCGTACAACTTGAGTTTTTTATTAATTTTTTACATATTTTAAAGAATGTAGGTGTATGTGTAGAAAAACATCAAAGGTGGGTTTATAGAGATCTTTGGATGGTTTTCAAAGACCCTTGGCTGAGGGTTTATAGAGATTAGTGGACCATAGGGCTTACATAATAAAATATTAATAAATTCAATACATTGTACAATGCATTCCCTTAGGCTTTTCAAATATTACATCATACAATATCGGTCTTGGTCATGAGTCAAATTACACTTTCAACATCCCTTCATAATCTAAACCAAAGAGCCAAGGAGAGAGGACATTACTAACAACAATATATTCCCCCCATAATGGATGCTCCAGTGGGTCTCTATAGTTGAGAAAGATCCTTCAGAACCCACTTCGTCATATCAAAGATGTCCATCCATATTTAGAAAACTTAGTTTCAATCCTTTACAATTCTAGTAAGCAATTCTTCATAGGATACCCTTCCCTCTTGTAGTATTTGCAAATGGTATTTGACTTATTTTAATACTTAGCCTTGATCTTGGGCGCCTAGGACATAGCCTCCTTAGGTTTGAATTTATTTGTACAAGCTTGCATTTGTAAAGTGTCACCACAATTCCTCATTGTCAATTGAAAATGAACTGGGAGAGAAAAAGATGATCAAGAGTTTAAGTTTCTTTAATATTTCAAGAACATACGAATCATATGAACTATAAGGTTCAACATATAAAATGACATGGAGAGATTAGCAAGGACAATTTTCAGATATTTTGCATTAGCTTTCTTTTTGTCTCCAGAAGATGTGATATCTACTCTCAATGTGTTAAATCTTGCAATATAGTCCTCAACATTATCAAACAACCAAATTAAGAGAAAAAAGTTATAATTCCAAGTGATTCACTTTAGTAGTATTAATTTTTTCAAACAACTGATTCAATTTTGACCCTACCATGATAGGTTTACTTTCCTTTTTGATGTGGAAAAGCAACTCTCGTTTAATCAGCAATAAAAAAGAGCTTCTTCTCTTTGATGGTAGGTTTCTTCATCAAGGTCTACTGTTTTATCTTCTTGAAAGAAGCACCATAGGTTCTTACTATGTAGCAAGCCAATCATTTGGGTTTAACAAATACTATAATTTCATCCATTAAGATGAGTAACTAGGGCTTGATGATCCATCTTACACAACACGATCCCTAACATTGTAGCAAGTGAACTAAAGCCACCAATGTGTAGAGTTCAAAAAAATGTGTGATTTCAAAAAATGGACTCAAAACGTTTTCATATACAAAATTTATGGCCTCCGTAAGCTTTTCCCTGATGGACCTAAAAAAGTATAAATTAAAATCCTAAACCTTAGCAAGTAGAAGCTAATAGTGTTACTATGATTCATTAGTTTCCACTAATATTTTTCGACTTCAATGGATCTAAGTCTATATGACTATGGCAATTGCTTCACTCTAATTGATTGGTGCTATTTAAATATGAAAAAGGGCTTCACATAACACGGATGAGGGCCATGTCGATCGCCTAGTCAACCCAATCCTCTCAAATTTTTATAAGTGTCAAAATAGTCATCCAAGTGATTTGAACCTAAGTCATTATTTGCCTAAGTCCCTTGGCCTATCCAAGGCACCAAGGCACTCGCTTAGGTATTGAAACCAACAAAACTTTGATGAATTAAGCTCTAGAGCACAACCGCAAGGAAATTGATCCCTTGACCCGCTTCCTCCAAATGCTTTGCACACCTTTGCATAACCATCTACATGCCCTTGTTGGCACAAATCCAACTATAGTACCATAGAAAAGGTATACCATGTCATTTTCCTTGAAAAAAAAGATTGTCACTAGGGTTTAAACATAGAACCTCCACCCCCTTTTGCTCCAAGGATTTCCATGCAGACCCTTGGTCATTTGCTCCAAGGTTTGCCATGTAGACCCTTGCACCATGCATTTAACTTGTTATCAAAATATTTTGAACATCCTTTAACCTTGTTTCCACTACAAAAAAGTTTTTAAAAACAATTGCATGGGGATTTGTACCTCAGGCTCCCCAATGCCTTAACAATCATTCGCATAACTAACTCTGTCACTCCAATGTTGTTGAAAGTAATAAAAATTTCCTTGAGAACCCTGTCAAAACATGCCAAAGTGCAGATTGTCAACTGTGAAGTGCATGCACCCACGTGCAAATTTTGAAAGGCACAAAAAAGTTTCAAATTCAATTTTTTGTCTTTTTTCTTCTTCAAACTTGTCATAGCCTTGAGAGAGAAAATAGAAATTTATAAGCAAATTTAAACTTTTGAATGGAGAATAGGACTTTGATAACAATGATGCAAGAAGAAATTCTAGCAAAAAAATTTTAGAAATTTTGGGAATTTGGATAGATAAAAATTCTCTTCTTAGATTCATGCTACAATTCGAAAGGATTGAAAGCTCCAAAACAATTTTTTGTGTGATCAATCAATGTCGCTCCATACCTGCTCTGATACCACGTTGGAATTCACAATATTTTCCAGAAATGAACAAAAGCAATCCATCCACTCAAATCTTATATAGAAAATATAAAAGGATGAAAGACAGGAAAAAAGATGCAAAAATTGAAGGGCACTCGTGGCTCCATAAATAATCCTTATTATATATGTAGATAAGAATCACAACACTCCTATCAAGTGGCATTAGTTCAACCGATTAGATTCTTCAATGTTTGAGGAGACTCAAGTTCGAATCTTTCCAAATGATACATGGATAATATCCAAGTTTTTTTGTAATACCACTATGTGGTGATGATGTAATATAGGTGGGATCATTTCAATCCCATATAACTAATTGAAAAAAATAATCACAACACTTTGATGATTAAATGATGAAGTGGTTTAAGGTATATATACCAATACCAAAACCCCAAATACATAAATGAACTTAACCTTAAGCTGACATAACAAGAAATACTTTAAAGTTAATTATAAGTTGATAAGGAGGGTGTAACCATAACGAGGTTAATAGTGGCCATATTGCAATAAATTCATTACATTGGACAATGAATACCCTTAATCCTATCCAATATTAATCATACAATGTCAGCCTTGGCCATAAATCATATTACCCTTTCAACATGATTTCTATTAGTAACCTAGTTGAAGTAGAGGAACTCAATCAAATTGCCAATGAGCTTCAAACAATGCTTCAAAAGTTATATTTGCATGAAAAGTTGAGCTGGTTTGGAATCTATCAAAAGATGGTGGGTACTCGATGAACTTGGGATATAAGAATCTAGAGAAATAAAAATTTACTCCTCCCAATGTTTTCCCTTAGAAGAATGTTTGGTCACTAGAGGCCCTTCATAAAGGCCTCAACATTTCTTTAGTTAGCATTTCAAAGCAAGATTCTTACATAGAGCGAATGCACAAAAAAGAGAATATCATGGACCTTTCCAAGTGTGCTTGTGAGAAGGATCTAGGAACATTGGATCATTTACTTCTTCATTGTTCCTTTGCTTACACCATTTGGGGATGCTTATTCATTGTTCCTTTTCTTACACCATTTGGGGATGCTTATTCATTGTTCCTTTGCTTACACCATTTGGGGATGCTTCTTCAAAAATATGATAAGATATTAGATAAGCCATCAACATTGAAAGAATTGAGGAAATGTTGGATCAATTATTTAAAGTTAAAGCATTATGTATTTTGTGGAGGATTGGTCCTAGCATTATTTGTTGGAATTTATAGCTTAAACGAAATAAGAATTTTTTTTTTAATAAAACTCAAATCCATACCCAAGTTTGGAATTGTATTATTGTCTTTCCTACAAAATATTTATAAATATGGTGCTCATCATGAGAAGTCTAAAGCATGAAAACAGAGGTGTTAGCCTCTTAGTTATAGGATGTGAATATATATGGAAGGGTCGTCTACGATAATGAAGCTAACACAAAGGATCTGCTTCAATCTATGGCAAAATGAATATGTCCAAAAAAATAGACTTAGCATGAATTAATTTTGATAATGCTTCCAAAAGAAATTCAATAAAAGTTGGAGATGGTGTTTTTTAAATTAATGAAGGAACAAATCTTCTCACTTACTTAGAATCATATGGGACTTTAACTAACGACCATGTAGAGGCTAGGGCACTTCTTATAGAGATCAAAATTATAACTAAAATTGATGGAATTATTTTTTAATTAAGATGATTAAAAAATCTTTAATGTCACCAACAAGAATGGATGTGGGGGTTGGATAGAAAAAAAACATTATTGTTGATGTTCATCAACTATTGTTGAAGGTAGTCTCTTGAAAATATGAGCATATGTATAAAATTGGGTAGCTGATAGATCTTTGTCTTAGCAAAATTCAAAATTTTGAAGACAACTAGCTAGTGAGATTACATCTCTTAATGAAAATAATGTCAAGAAGTTAATTGCATTACATAGTAGTTTGAGGAATATGAAGAGAATATCTATTTGATAGAAAAGAAAATGAAAAATAAATTTCATAAGAACGCAAGTTAAATATGGTTTAATCCTGACATAAAATGTAAATGATTTGTTATTTTGACAGAAGTGGTTGCCATTAGAAGTCATGCATAGCTTATTAAAAAAACGATTAATTCTTTTTAAGGGCCTAATTTATTCCTCTAATATTGTAAATGTTTTGTTATTTTGAGGAAAGTGGTTTCCATTAGAAGTCATGCATAGCTTACTAAAAAAATGATTAATTCTTTTTAGGGGTTATTCCTCTAATATTACAAGATACGATCATCATCACTTTTTATTCTTATTTATAGGTTTAGCCCACTTAAAACATGTGATATTTATTTTTGCTTTCCCAAATCAATATTCCTTGAAGTTTTATTTTTCCTTTTTTCTTTCTTTGTGGTTCTTCCTCTTCTTTTTTCCTTCATATTAATGCTTAATTCCTCATCAAGCTCTTCTATTTTTTTCATATTGTTCATAATGTGTCTTATCATTTATAGGTTTATACTACATTAGAGAACCCTCAGTACAACAAATAACCTTGGAAATACTTTTTGTATGGTAGCTTGGAAACTCGTATAAGGGTCATCCTTTTGTTACTTATTTGCTTATGCTATCCTAAATACCCTAAATTGCAATGAATATTTTTTTAAACTACTTTACTATGTTGCCCTTGAAACCTTTAGTGTAAAAGATAAACTCTATACGACTTTCATTTTTATTGGAAACAGCTGACTTTTTATTACTCGAGGAAGATTACTATTTACAAATGGTGACAATTTACCTTCCACCTTAATAATTTTAATGTTAGACTCTATATCTTCCCTAACATTTTTCATTCCTTCTAAATTTGAACTTGCAAATTATAATTCCTCATCACTTGCATCCTTCTTAGTTTCTTCTATTTGTTTTTTAATAAACCATGAAGGCCATCTTGAGGGATTTTTTTTGCCACCTTTTTTGGATTGGAAAATCCCTTATCTTAGCTAACTTCTACCACAATATCTCAAAATTTATCATATGCTTAAAACTTTCCATCCTTTTTACTTTACAATATCTTGTCATGTGTCCAATTTCATAACATTTACAAAGTCAAAATATAGTATTTTCATAACGAACTTGTCTCATTCTCATTATTCAGATTTAATCTCAATAGTTTTAAAAAGTATATATATCCATGATTAACACATATTTAGGTATACACAACATGCTTTCACTTCTCAATATATGGACCCTCTTAGATGAACTCTCCTAATATATTACCATTTTTTCAAAACATTCTTATTGAAAAGTTAAGATAAAAGTCCAAACAGCCTAACCCAAGTTAGAAGCCTATTAATAATTTGTGTTCCCATGGAAAAATTCTCACTCTACTATCCTAAAACAAGCCATTTCTACCCTTACATCATGGGCTATTTTTTCAAAACATTTCTTTTTGAAAAGTTGAGATAAAAGTCCAAACAGTAACCCAAGTTAGAAGCCTATTAATAATTTGTGTTCCCATAGAAATATTCTCACTCCACTATCCTAAAACAAGCCATCTCTACCCTTACATCATGGGTCATCACCCATTAATTTATCCTCATCTTCAAACAAGCCATCTCCACCCTTACACCATAGACCATCACCCATTAATTTATCCTTGACTTTGGAACAAGACAATATGACAAGGAAAAATCCTTTCACAACAAAAGTTACTAAATAAGTTACTAAATAATCTGAACTCTATTCCTACTTCCATTCAATCCATTTTAAATCTATGAAAAACCAAGCTAGCATCCATTAAAATTTATATTAATCCGCTACTTTTAAGAACAATTATATCATACTCAAACATCTAATGATGTATCTTTTATGGTTTATATTGAAATTTTTATATATTTGTTTAATGTTCAAGTAAGATATTCTTACTTCCAACTAAAGCATCCTTATTTTCACTTAAATATTTCATTTTCTTCATAAATACCTAACTTTTGTGTGTGAAAATTCAACCTACACTCACTTTGTGCTCCATGCTCCCAAGCATCCCTCTAAGTTTCCTATTACCCTTTGATTCTAACTTCTGATCTTATTCTAAAATTTTCACCGATCATTTGGTGAAAGTTGTTTTTACGTCCTTTAATCTTTAAGGTCCTTGATTTTTATTTCTAAGAAAAAGTAAACTTTGTGCTCCATACTCCCAAGCATCCCTTTAAGTTTTCCTATTACCCTTTGATTTTAACTTCTGATCTTATTCTAAAATTTTCACCGATCATTTGGTGAAAGTTGTTTCTACGTTCTTTAATCTGTAAGGTCCTTGATTTTTATTTCTAAGAAAAACATTTACTTTTTTAAAACATCAATCAATAATAAAAATAAATAACATCAAACAAATCTAGTACACCGTAGTATTGACTAGTCCAACTCCAAATACCTTTATACAACATCTTTGTAAGAATTCATCATCTTTCAAAACAAAATCTTTGATCGAGCTAACCAGCAAGAGCTTGGATAATAAATCACAGAGACCTATCAGCAAGTCGTTACATAAATTTTGAATTCATCAAAAGGAAAAATTCTGGACAACATTGTGCCAAAAAAAACAACTTCAAACAAGTTACACCACCTTCCACCTTCCTTGGTTTACCCTTCTATATGACGATCATTAAAAAAACATACAGATACAATTACCTAACTTATGACAATCATTAAAAAAAACATACAGATACAATTACCTAAATATAGTATAGCTATAGTATAGCTCAACTGAAGACTAGCTCTCATATAGTACAACTCAACTGAAAACTAACTCTCATACTCTCATATACTCAGATGTGAGACAAATAAATGGAGGAGACATAAAAGTGAGTAGAAAAAATGAGATAAATAAATGGAAGGGACAGTAAAAAAAAATATGTTAATAAAAGAAGATCTGTAAAAGTGAGTAAAAAAAATATGTTAGAAAAAAAATGAGACAAAATAGATGGAACAGCCGTAAAAGCGAGTAAAAAAAATATGTTAGAAAAAAAATAGACAAATAGATGGAAGAGACGTAAAAGTGGGTAAAAAAATATGTTAGAAAAAATAGACAAATAGATGGAAGAGACGTAAAAGTGGGTAAAAAAATATTTTACTAGATGGAAGAGACATAAAAAGCGAGTAGAAAAAAAAAATATGTAACTAGATGGAAGAGGCATAAAAAGTGAGTAGAAAAACTATGTAACTAGATGGAAGAGACATAAAAGTGAGTAAAAAAAATATGTAACTAGATGGAAGAGACATAGAAGTGAGTACAAAAAATATGTAACTATTGCACTTCACGGACTCTATAACCAAAAATAAAAACACTAGACTCTATAAACAAAAATATAAAAAGTTTATCTTGTGCAAAGCTTATAGTTTTGTTATACATTGCAATGGATTATATAATTGTTTGAAAAAATAAGTGAGGCAAAGATCACTGGCAAAATGTCAGTTCCTCGAAGAGAGATGTCTCAACTCTGATTTTTAATATAAATGTGTTTTCTTTTGAAGGAACAAGTAGGACAACATAACAAACGGTCCCACATGTTCTTCCAGGACTTAACTCGCTTAAAAAGGATACTCGTTTAACCATAAAATCAGAGCCCTCCCATTCAGTATGTAAAGAAAAACATGCAACACCGTTGCTATAATGTAAATTGCAACCGAAATCTTGATCGTTCCAACTAAGACTGTTTAAATTACACTTCATTATTATCTTGGCAAACCAGACGGCAACTTTACAGGTAAAAATCCAAGTATCTTATCCTTATTCAAAATCCCTCAACATTGGCCAAAATTCCCGACCCTAGCAAATAATCTAGGCACATTGAAGATGGTTGAGACTACGCCATTGTACCCAACTACCAATAAGTTTGATTGGAAAAAACATGCCAATACATATGAAGTAAACCCTGACTAATTAGAGTGAAAATAGACCAACTTCCGAATTCCCTCTGCCATAGTCATATAACATAAATTATTATGAATCGATTCCACTAGTATTGAATTTGCAAGTTCCTAGCAATCACTGCAAACTTATTTAAATTCAAGACATGCCCTTTCGGTCCACGTAGATAAATTCAAACATTTAAATGTAGAAGATTGCAAGATGATCAGGAAATCAAATTCTCCCACATATGGCTATCTTATCCGGCAGAGCTGGGACACGCTCTCCGGGTTTTTTTCACACAGAATGACTAATGTTTTTATATTCGTTCCATGCGTCTATACATAAAGTTGTGGGTTATATAAATGTCAAAAAGAAGACTAAAACTTTAAGTTCAAAACTTAAAAAGCATCAGGATTGAAACCTAAGAAAATTAATGTCTCCTGATTCTAACAGACAGATGAATCTCCATGCAGTGCTCAAATCACAGAACCAAAGACAGCTCTAACCATCAGCTCCTCATAAATCTATAACCTATCCTGCCTCCAATGCAAAATAAAACCATAGTAGAATCTATAGCATTGTGGATCACCAAATTATATACAAAAGAAATAAAGTTTCAGTAACTCAGAGCATTGGACTAACCAACTAGCCCTGCTCCAAAAAAAAAAAAGGTCTGAAATACCCATCAAGTAAGCATATCCTATATAAAGTGAAATTCCCCTCAGAGGAGGATCCAGGCAAAAAATGCAATCACTGAAGTAAATATAGAGGAAGCAATCAGGATGGAGCCCGCTCCGGCCTCAGGGGTAGGAGTGGGTGCGTCCGCTCCACTTGCAACCCCAAAGAACACAAAGATCATGACAAGAGCGTATGCAGCAGCCATTGCAAACTTGGAGGCCTCCATTTCTTGGAGGGTTATATTGCTGTAACAGTAAAGAACCAAAATCAAACCCTATGTTGAAATTCATACTCGTATCAAAGACTGCTACTCTGAAACTAAAGTGCATGGGACACTGAAGTCCGGCAAGGAGTGCGAAAAACTAAAGTTACAAGCCTGAAGTCAGCCGGTCACAAGCGAAACTGAAGTTACATACCTGAAGTCAGCCGGTCACAATTGGGCGAAGATCTGGACACAATCACCAAATCCACGTAACAGGCTTCCAAACCCTGAAGAAACCCAACATTATAAACTTATTAACCTAGATATTAAGTAACCAGCTCTAAATGCTAACAATGTCATGTAGCTATCGTAAAAAGGCAACTCAGCATGTACCCAATTCAAAGATCAAGAATCCAAAGTGAAGTTTAGAAAGCTCTCCAAACCAGTAAAATCTAGATAAAAAGATCGCTATATCGACATAAGTTGATCTGAACTTCCAGAAAATGACATGAAAAACTTATGCTGGAGATCTATTTGTTCAAACCCTAGAAAACATGAGAGATGCGAGTTGAAACCCTAGAAACTTACGCATCCGTAGTAAAAATTCCAACGAGTCTCGAAGCAAAACAAAGAAATGACATCTTTAAAGAAAGTGCACAGAATTGATATAAAGGGAAGAAAGCAAGAATCTCGGGATTAAAAAGAGGGGTTTCCAAAAAGCCGAAATCCTTCAGAAAAGAAAGCCAGAGACAAAAGAAGATCAGCGAGACCAACAAATAATGTTGATTTGTGGAAGATCTCCTTAAAGATGAAAAGGCCATAAAGATTACAAAAGACAATAGAGAAATACGGCACAAAGCATACCTCAGATCCAGAACGCTTCAACAAACCCCTTGAAACCCTGCAAACAGTAGCCGATGCACCGTTCGCAGGTGCTGCTCCCGCGACTTCTGCTCACAGTAAAATAATGCCTAAACGAAATTGTCAGAGATTGCCAGCTGTGGAGTAGAGTGGAGGGGAGGGCCTGACTGGTAGGTACTATTAGATAAAAAAAAAAAAAAACGAAAGTGCTAGATATGGAAGTTTGTGTCTCACTCAGCTTCCACTGCACTCCGCACCAACGGTCAGTGCTGCCCATCGACCTCCCGCTGCCCGTGGGCATGTTGAAATGAATTATTTGATGCCCTACGAATGACGCAATGCTGTCGCATCCAGCTGGCTTGATCGTGAAAATTGGCGTTGTGGGCCCTACAAGGGCTGTACCGACGCTCCACTTACTTTCCTGCTCCGAGGTTAGAACGTTGCGGTTACCTTTTTCGACCTTTTTTTCCGCATTCATCGCCCTTGAACTGACGTCGACGGGCGACAGGTGTGGGAAGGGAAACCTAGCGTGAATGCCGGGAATACATTCCCCGAAGGAAAGGAAAACAAACGGAGGACAATGTTAAAAAATGTTGGAAAGTTGGTTGGCTTTCAAACAAAGGAAAATGTTATCGTCATCGTCAAAGTCATCGTCACCAGTACCGTCGTAGACGAAAAAACAAAGCGCCCACTTAAAGTGAAGCAAATGTAAGACTTTAAAACAGGTGGGGGCACTCCAATACCAAATGCAAGACTTACGCCTTTCCTTATGGGGTCAAAATTGAAGGGGTCGTTTCTCTTCAAACCTAGTTTCATATGGTTTACGGCAAGATACTGAAGCAGGACTGAAGCAGAGCACAGGGATACTGAAGCAGAGCCGATAGAACGAAGAATATTTGAACTGTACACTCCAGACAAGAAATATCAGCACAAAAAAAATTAAAGGGTTTGCGGCAAAGGGTTTTTGCAGAGCAAGGAGGGTTTGCGGCGGAGTATTGTATTAAACATCTATTTCATCGGGTAAGCATATTTTTTTTGTCCTCTTTCGATTTATAAAACAATTTAAGTAGGTAGGAGAAATACATTCGTTATAGGGGTTTGCGGTAGAAGGTTTTATTATCAGCAAGGGTTTGCGGCGAGAGGGTTTGCGAGCAAGAGGGTTTTATTACACATTTATTTCAACGGATCAATAGTACGAGAGGGTTCGGCTATAAAGGGTTTGAAAATGGAAGAAGGGAAGCAAAAATTGCAAGAACCAATATATGTCAATGAGAATAGTATTGGAGGATATTAAGGCGTCGACAAGCTCGAGCAAGGGCAACAACAATGAAAAGGGCATATCAAAAAATAAAAATAAAAAATATTCTACCACATAAACGGGTGGAGAATAAGGAACAATCAAAGGCAAATCACCAAAATGAGTTTTCGAGATGAGGAAGAAACTTACGGTCCCACAACTACACCACTCATGTGGGCACCAAGACTTTATGTGCAAGAGCTAATGAAGATGAAAGAGAAACTTGAAAGCATGGAAAGGAGGGAGAAATTAAGAGAAACTAAATCGAATGAGGTTATAAACACCATTCGGAGGTTGGAAAAAGAAAACAACCAACTCAAGGAGCAAGTGTCAAAGCTACAAAACCTTGCAAACATGGGTCAACGTGAATGGCATGTCCTCAAACAAGCCATCCATCCCCCAATCAATGATGCAATAGAGGTGGAAAAAA
Source organism: Wollemia nobilis (assembly GCA_028583015.1). Lineage (NCBI taxonomy): Eukaryota > Viridiplantae > Streptophyta > Pinopsida > Araucariales > Araucariaceae > Wollemia > Wollemia nobilis. The sequence continues at coordinate 67,462 of JAQPPZ010001755.1, forward strand.
CAAATGCAAATCAAATAAAAGAGGTACAGAAAACACTCCAAAACATTGAAACAAGAGAAAATGAGCTACGAAATGAATTAGCAAAGACAAAGACATGGTCTCAAGTAGTAAAAGAACCAGTCAATCAACAAAAAGAGTTGATAGAGAAGCAAGTAAAAATTCAAATAACAGAAGAGAAAGAAAGACATGAGAAGTTAACAAATATAATCATCAAAGGGTTGAAAGATTATGGGGACGGGGAAGACACAAATCGTTTAACCGAGGGACTTCTTGTCGGATCGATTACAATGGAAGGGTCGGATAAAAAAAGTAAGCGAGAATTGGCGAGTGAGAGAAGGAGGCGAGAGATAGACATATTCGGGTCACATTGATGAGCTACGAGGATAAAATAAGGTTACTTAAAAACGAGAGGCATCTTTGAGAGGGTCACAATTTTATTTAGATGATGACCTAACATTTTTACGACGAGGAAGAAAGAAATAAGGAATGGGAAAAGGTGAGGGCGACAAGGAATGAAGGGAAACAGGCATATTTAAGAAATGGAAAGGCATACATCACATCTAAACAAATCCAAAATAAATAGGGAGTATGGCCCGCACAGGAACATCTTACAATGGTAAGTTGGAACTGTAGAGGTTTCCCTTGGAGAAGAGGACCCGGGTTAGGGCCCATTGCTAGAGACAAAGATATAATCATATTGACAGAAACACATGAACACGATGGATGTAGGACTCCAGAATTTGTGGGATACAAAAAAATAGCAATATGGAATAAAGCGGCAGAAAATGGCAAAGGGCATTGGGGTATTATGGTTTTAATAAAAGAGGAATGGGATAGGGTCATTAAAATTGAAAAACAAGATGAAAACAAACAGTACATTTGGATAAAGATCCTAGAAAATAAGTCGAGTTATTAGCATAGCGGCATGTTATTTTGCTCCCAAGAATTCTAAATTCTATAAGAAACATGACCTTAACCGAGAAGACCCATACTCCTCCCTAAAAAGAGACATTTCAATATACAGTAAGTTGGGGGATATTATATTAATTGGAGATTTCAATGCAAGGACAACAAATAAGCAAGCTAACATTCTAGAAGGTAATGAAGATATTGAGATTAATCCTCTTTGGATGCGAGAAGAGGAAAATCAACAATGGACCAGGACTTCAGAAGATGAGCATGGGGCTATCACGCAATATGGAGAAGAGTTGTTAGGTCTTTGCGGCATATACAATTTGATTATTTGCAATGGGATGAACAAATGGAAAAATTCAGGAAAGTATACATGCAAAACATATAAGGGACAAAGTGTAATAGACTATGTAATATGCTCACAGAATTACATACCAAAAATAGAGGAGCTAGAAGTGGAAGATTCTCCGATGGAACTTAAGTCAGATCACAACCCAATTGTTATGAAACTTTGAATGCATGGAGACAAACCAAGGGAAAAACACTTGCAAGGCAATCAAAATAAATATCCTCACAAGGGAAACATTCTCTTAACAGATGAAAATCGGCAAAATTTTAGAGCAGTATTAAATAATAAGTTACAGGAAAGGGAAGAACTACATCACAGTAGTAGAGATTACAGTAAGAGTGAATGGTTAATGCAAGTTATTCAAGAAGCTCTAAACAAATGCAAGAGAGCTAAACCTAAAAAGAAAGAAAGGAATAGCTTCCCAACCAACCCATGGTTCGATGAAGATTGCAAAAAAATGCGAAGATTACTAAAGGAACCAACGGGTAAAACAAGAGCAAACAAAAAAGCATATGAGAAAACTGGTAAGGGCAAAAAAAGAAGAATACACTAGAACAAGGAGGGAAGAATTGATTTATTTAGGGAAGCATGAACCAAAGAAATTTTGGAAGGAACTAAGCGTGAAAAGGATGCAAACTGAAAATAACATAACAGTTAATCAGTGGTTGGAGTATTCAAAACAAGCTGTATCAGCGTAGTAACCGACGGGAGACACCCCCTACTATCATTGTCAAGAAAGAACTTTTCACAATTGAAGACATTATTCAAGGGATAAAAAAGTTAGCAAGCTGGAAAAGCCCGTGACATAGACAATCTTCAAGCAGAGCATATAAAATGGGGGGTAGATATCTTGGCACCGCAAATCAAAGAAATTTTCAATGAGGTCATACAAAATGGCTTCCCTACTGAGTGGACAACTAGCTTGACCATTCCTTTGTTTAAAAGTGGAGATGTAAATAATCCCTCAAACTATCGAACTATCATGATCAACCCTCTCTTTGCAAAGTTGTTTGGGAGTATGATAGAGCGTAGGATCGGCATATGGGCGAGAAGAAAAGGGAAAGAGAGCAAAGGGGCAAGCGGGTTTTAGGCCCAAGCACTCAACTATTGATCATTGTATAGTGGAAAAAATATGGGATAAAAAGAGGAGATTTTTTGTTGTTTTGTAGACTTCAAAAAGGCATTTGACACGGTGCCTAGGAAAAAATTATGGAGCGAGAATGGAAGAGCTAGAGGTTCCAATTCACTACGAGGCAGCGAGTTCACGAGACTATATGAGCATGTAAAGGCTAGAATCGAAACACAGGAAGGGTTATCTGAATGTTTTGGTAGTGACATAGGTGTCAAACAAGGTTGCCCTCTATCTTCGACCTTATTTGGGTTGTACATTGACAAGTTAGAAGAATGGATAAACAAATTTGGGGGAGAGGGTGTGCATTTAGCCAAATATGTGGTAAAACTCCTCATGTATGCAGATGATGTAATTCTTGTGGCCAAAACGGCCAAAGATCTAGAAGATCACCTTCAAGCTCTAGAACTCTTTTGTAAAGAAGTTGGGATGCGGGTGAACACGAGCAAAACAAAAATTATGATTTTTTCAGCAAAAAGAAGAAGCAACAACTCAAATTTTGGTTTGTAGGAGAACCGCAAATCAAATACACAGGCATAGACTTTCATGACAAACTTAATTGGAATACATGTAGGATGAAAAGAACTCAAAGTGGTTGGAGAGCACTATATGCACTTCAAAGCAGGTGTAGGAATGCCGAGTTGTGGGATTGGAAGACCACCAAGGTCTTATTTGGCCTACTTGTTACACGGTTACGTTGTATGGTTGCGAGGTGTGGGCTAGTGGCACAACAAATGCAAAATGGAGGCAAATAGAAAGGATTCAAAAATATCTAATCACAAACTTTCTCAAAATTAAGGCCACAACCCCTTATGAAATTATTCTAGCTGAAGCTGGAATGTTCCCTTTAGAAGCAATTGCTATGACCAAGTTGTTATGTTACTTGAAAAAAATAGAAAACATGACAAATGATAGATGGCCTAGAGTAGCTAGGGACGAAGAGTTGCATAGGCGAAAGAATACGTGGATGAAACAAAATTAGAAATGGATGAAACGTTGGGAAATCAACATAAATGAATGCCCAAATGTCAACAAAGACATTAAAAATTATGTGAATGAAAAGTTCAGAAGTGGAATGTGGAAAAATGCAAGCAGGAAAAGACAATATTATATTGCAAATTTTAACCCAACGTATGACCACAAGGAAAAAGCGTATATAGGCGCTGAAATCAAGTGGAAGGAAAAAATACTCATTGCTCGAGATAAGGACTAGCTCTCATAGGCTTAGATGTGAAACGGGGAGATGGACAACGCCCAAAGAACAATGGGAAGAAAGGATATGTACTCTATGCGACACGGGGCGGTAGAGGCAGGAGGAACACTTCATCTATAAATGCCGAGTTTTTCGGATATCCGTGACAAATACAAAGAAACACTTGAGAATGAGAGTTTATTACAGATTTATTTGAAGACAGGAAAATAAAAAAAGTTGGAGAATTGCTAACACAAATCAGCGGGAGAAGGAACAACCTTCTCAAAGATATTAAAGATCATATGATATGATTTGAGTAATTGTACTTCCATATTTGAGGTCCCATAGACCATATTTGGGTCTCGCGGACGTAATTAAAATCTTTCATTCATTCATATAATATCCTTTTAACATCTATTTTCTCCATCGTTATAAAAATAATAATAAAATTAATACATATTTTTTTATTATTTATATATTAAATTTTTGTATAATTTATTCTTTTCATGATAACTACTAGTTTCAAGTCTTATATAAACATTAGAACAAATCTTTGAAATATGAAGGCAGGGTTAGGGTCACATTTAACCTCTTATTTATATAAAATTAGAACTTTATTTTACATTATAAATTTTTTTAGTTTTTTTATTTGGTAAAATTTATTACTTAAAATGGTTGAATGTAGTTAATGTGAAAATTTTCTTCAATAAATATATAAAATGAAATAGATGTGTTGAAAATCATGGAAACGAATAACTTTTTAATCTAATGGTATTAGGTTCAAATCTTATATAAAGATGAGAACAAAGCTTTGGGTTATGGTTACATTTAACCTCTTATTTTACATTATAAAATTTTTTGGATTTTTTTTTTTTTTATATATATTATAATCCATTAATTAAAATGATTGGATATGGTTAGTATGAGAAATTCTTTAAAAAATAAACAAAATAAAATGGTTGGATGTATTGAAAGTCATGGATATTATAAGATTTAATCAAATGATCTTTTAATCTAATGGTATTAGGTTCAAATCTTTTTTTTAAAGGGTACATGTTCAATAGTTAACTTGTTGTAATACTAGGTGCCTTACTAGCAAGTTCCTTCAAGCTTGGCGGTCTGCCTCAGATACCAAAAAAAAACCCTAAGGGGTATATGTGAATGGGATAGACTTTGTGGAACAGAAAGTCCTAGCCCCTAGGGGATACAGGGAACATATTTCCTTAATTAAGGTTTGGTTCCAAGGGGGATAACGTAACAGTTTAGGGTTTGGATTTTCTTTGGAAGCTCCAAGGTTCAAATCGTAGCGTGGACGAGTGCATGAGAGGGTGGGTGTGTGGTGGTTGTGTTAAATTCCCTATTAATAAGCATAGTTCTCAGCTTTACTAGGGGTCATGGTTGGGAGGAGACTGCTCAACCCTATGCATTGGTTGTAGGGGTTTCTCACACTAACTAAATATAAAAAAAACTTGTTGTAGTACCATTATGTGGTGATGATGTACTATGGAGGGTAAAAAAAATATTATATTAAATTAATTTACAATTTGAAAAAAAATAATTAAAAAATACAAATGACCTAATAATAAAAAAGTTATTAGAAATTTAATGTTTTTAGGTGCAGCGGGAGACAGTGAAGGGTGACTTGGTTAGGGTGGGAACAACGAAAGGTTGTGAAGCAAGGGGACTACGGCCCGCGTAGGGCGGGAGCAGCGACGGCCCAAGGCACGAAAGCAGTGGCGATGGTGAGTTTTCGACAATGATGCAGGGAATTATCTACGGTGAGGTGAAGTTTCTACGATAGCTTGGATTATATTTTAACACAAGAAAATGAAAAATGCTCAACATCTAAGGGGAAAATCCAGCCTTGCCTTATTTTAAAAATTATTATTATTTATAATTCATTGGAGTGTGAGCACGAGTTGGGAGAGAGCCGAGATTCAATCATGGTAGAAGAGCGACAGGTTCATCTAGAGTGCATCAATGCTTCAAACCCTTACCATGAATGTGTGGAACATTATTTCCAAAAAATTGTTGAAGCCAAGGAACGCCAAGAAAAAGAAGAGACAAGGGCAATTGTGAGCCAAGAGGGAGTGCAAGTTGGGAGTGAGTGCGAGGTAGGAGAGAGTGCAAGGCAGGAGAGAGTGTGAACCAAAAGGGAGTGCAAACTAAGAGGGAGTGCAAGTCGGGATTCAATCATGGCAAAAGAGCGACAGGTTCATCCAAAGTGCATTAATGCTTCAAACCCTTACCACGAATGCGTGGAATATTATTTTCAAAAAATTGTTGAAGCCAAGGAATACCAAGAAAAAGAAGAGACACGGGCAATTGTGAGCCAGGAGGGAGCGCAAGCTTGGAGCAAGTGTGAGGCAAGAGAGAGTGCAAGCTGGAAGCAAGAGCAAGTGCAAGCAGAAAGGGAGTGTGAACCAAGAGGGAGTGCAAGCCAAGAGCAAGCCCCATTAGCTATTGTGGAAGGAAAGTCATTTTTGAAAGCCCTAATGGGAAGTCAGGATGCCCTAGCTAGAAATCAAAATGCCCTAGTTGGAAGTATGAAGGCCCAAGCTGGAGATAAGCGAAAGAGCGAATACATGGCAAGTTTGATCCAGGTAGCAGATGGTACACCAAAAGTAAGTATCAAGGATGAGATGATTGAGAATGATATAATGGTTCTTAAAAGTAGAGGGCTAATATGTAAGTTCCATAGATCATGGCCAGGGTTTTTGGAGATTCAAAATTGGATCAAGTGGAAGTGGGGATTGAATTCAAATTATTCTGTGACTTTTCTTCCTAAAGGTTTTTTCCTCATCATCTTTTCCAGTTCAAAAATTAGGGATAAAATAATGGTTGGTGGCCCATGGTTTAGGGGAAGAGATGCACTTTATTTGAGACCATGGAATGAAATTTTTTCCATTGAGACAAAAACTATTAAGAAGCTTCCAATGTGGGTTAGGCTTTTTGGACTTCCATATCAGCTTATAAATAAGGATGTTTTGAAAAATATTGGAAATACCCTAGGGGAATTCATCAAGGAAGGACCAACAACTAAGGAGTGAAAGCATGCTATATATACTCGAATATGTGTTGCTATGGATATTTCAAAACCTTTGCCACAATCCATTAAGATTAAATCTGAATCAAGAGAATGGGATCAACAAATAGATTATGAAAATATTGCATTTTGTTGCCACAATTATTTTGAGATTGGACACATGGCAAGAGTTTGCAAAGTAAAAACTATGAAGAAAGAGACAAAAAATTCTAGCCATGAGATAAACTTCAAGACGAAGCAAGGAAATCATACAATAATAGAAGCTAGATCAGATCAAGGATATTCCACTCCAAAAGAAGAGGCAAATAAATCCTATCGACAATATCAATTGGCAAGTTTAGAAGGAATTAAAGGTGCAAAAGAAGATGTGGAGATAAAACCCAAAACAAAGACAACAAAAAAGGTCAAGTTTATTCTAGGTAAATCATCTTCATTTTCCTCTAGTAGTATAGAATCCTCTTCAGGTAATAAAAGTGAAAGTGGTGAAGATGTTATCCCTTGCACTTTAAGGTTTCAAGAGCAGAATAATATAGAAATGAGGTTGGAGGAAACCCATAACAATTTAGGGTTTTAAGGGTAAAATAAGAAGGTAATTGCTATAGAAGAGCATCCTTGCACTTTAGGGTCTCCAGGGAAATATAAAGAAGATTGTGCTTTTGAGGTTATTCCTTGCACTTCAGATCCTTCAAAACAAGGCAAACCTAAAGATGATAAGTCTTACTATGAGCAGTGTGAGAAGATTGAAGAGATTGATGAAGATGAAAGTATTGTTGGGAATGAAAAAAAGAGAGGAAGACCCAAGAAGCAAAAACAAAGAGAAAAAGAAACACAAAGGGATATTGATATGGGAAAACAAAAGCAAATATCACAAGTGTTAACAAGAAGTGGGGCTAAACCCTCAAATAAAATAAAAAAAATAACAATGAAAATAATATCTTGGAATATTAGGGGAATGAATAACCCTAAAAAAAGTATTAAGAAATTGTGAGGTGGTTATAGACAATATATTTTTGGATATAGAAGTTGGGCAACAAATATTTTAGCCATTCGTAGTGTTGAATTTCATCTTGACAAAATTTAAATTTTTGAAGGCATTTGATATAGAAGGAGTTGATTGTGGATACTTAGTAGTTTGAGGAAGATGAAGAATATCTTTGATAGAAGGGTAAACGAAGAATATCTCCAATAGAAAGACAGAGTTGGATATGCTTTAATTAACTTGTTAGAAATGTAATGAGAGCAATGTAATGTTTTGTTTTCATAATGGGAGTGGCCCCCAATAGAAGCCACACATAGCTTATTAAAAATAAAAATAAAAAAGGTATTAGATTCAAACCCACTTGGTATGAGGGCTTTGGACCCCTTATAAAAACTTTTGTAAACTCATTGAAAATATAAAAATGTTATTAGATATTATTAATAATTTTAATTTACATATCAAATAGTGTTGAACATCATCTTATACATTATTTATTTGATGTATATAAAATGTTTAATATAAATATTATTTATTTATTAGAATAGCCACTAACAATAGCTTGTGATTGGTGGCGGTTGAGATTTTGTAGTATTGGCTTATTTAGTCCCCAAGGGCCAGGTGGATTGGTAAGACTTTGGGCACTTACCAAGAGGATACCTAGGTTCAAACCTTGGGGGCATGCCCAATAAGGGCAAAGGTAGTAGTCTGACTTGAGTCCGTTGAGTTAGCTTGATGACGACGATATCAACCTTGAGCCATCGAGGGTCTCCTTTACTTCGAGTTGCGTTTATTGATGAGAGGCAGGGATTATAGAGGCAATTTCAATGATTTGACCTGTGTTCGAAGACAAAAACCTCGGGGAGAATGTTTGACCCCTGTGCCCAGTTGTTAAAGATGAAAATGTTATCGATTCCCCTAATATCAAATATATATATATATATATTTATTTATTTATTTGTATATAGAAAACAAGGTAGCTTGAATGGAAATCAACTAAATTAAATTATCAATTTTATAATTAATTAAACAAAAGATTAAGAAATTGTATATGTAATAAATAAGGAAAACAATTTCAATAAAAATAAATAAACAAGGAAAACAAAAATGCAAATGGGATGGACAATTACTAGAAGCAAAAAGTAATTGGGTTTTTGGATTTTACACAAGCTTACTCGCACACACCACATCCCACCATGGTTTGAACTTGGATCTCTTGAAAGAGATCCCAAAGTCCTAACCTAGGTTACTAGTTTATTTTATAGGAGAGAGAAAAACATCCAAGTTGGTGTTGTAAATGTATATGTTCCAACTATAGTTACTCTTAGTGAAAGATGTTGGAAGGACCTTAGCATATTTTTATCAAATACAATAATGATTTCATTGTGATCTATGGATTCTTGGTGGTGATTTTAACATTGTTCTATCTCCTTAGAAAGGAAGGGTGGTGTTCTAGGATGGTCTAAATCAATGCAAGATTTTGCTTCATTTGTCAATTCAAATGACCTTTGGGATGTTAATCCTTCAAGTTTTCAATATACATGGGATAATAGATGCATTGAGCAAACTCATATAGCAAAAAGATTGGATAGATTCTTGTTATCCAATAAATGGTTACAAATAAAGTATACAATCTCTTTAGATATTTTATTACGAGCAGGATAAGATCACAAACCCATTCTTTTGGCTTGTGATATACCCAATAATGGTCATCCAAAGCCATTTCGGTTCCAATCTATGTGGCTCCAAGATCCTGATTTCTTCCAGATGGTTATGTTATGGTGGGATGAAGCAAAATTTGAAGGATCATATATGTACAAGTTTGTTCAAAAGATGAAATATTTAAAGGAGCAAATGAAGATTTGGAATGCCAAATATTTTGGTAACATTTGAAAAAAAGAAATTGAATCCAAGCTCAAAAATTTACAAGAGATAGTAGAAATTAATGGAATGGATCAGGATTCTTATGTGAAAGAAAAACAATTACTTTCTTATTATCATAATGCATTGAAAAAGGAGTCATATTGGTTCAAAAAATCTAGGGAGAAATGGCTCAAGGAAGGAGATAGAAATACAAAAATTTCATGCTACAACAAAAATATTTTTTTCATCACATCAAAAATATTTTAACTCCAGATGGAAGAAATATTGAGGAAGAAGAAGATATAAGGAAGGAAGCAATTAATTATTTCAAAAATATTTTGTTAGATACTAGGCAAGATAAGCTTTTGCAAAATATTCCATCAATTATCACACAGGGACAAAATGAAAGCTTGATGAAGAAGATATCTATGGAGGAGCTACATGAAGCAATTTTCTCTTTCCATCCTAACAAGGCACTTGGCCCCAATGGATTTCCTGCAATTTTCTTTCAAAAAATTTGGGATTTATTGAAGAGTGATATGTTGGTTGTGGTTGAAGAGGCCCAGAAAAGGAAGGCTATAATAAGTGAGATCAATGCCACTTTTATTACATTGGTTCCCAAGAAAGGTGAGACAAAATATTTTGATAATTTTTGTCCAATAAGCCTTTGTAATATGATTTATAAGATCATTTCAAAAATTATGGCAAACAGGTTGAAAGGACATTCTAGATTGTGTTATCTCAGAGGAACAAGGTGGTTTTGTTCATGGTAAACAAATTCTTGATGGTGTAATCATTGCATAGGAGGCCATACATTCTCTTCATTCCATGAAAAAACTAGGTATGCTTATGAAATTAGATATGAACAAAGCATATGATAGGGTTTCCTAGAGTTTTCTACATGATATTCTCAAAAAGTTTGGTTTTGATTAAAGTTGGTGTGAATGGATTAAATGTTGTTATAGCACTCCAAAATATTATATTTTGATCAATGGTTCTCCTGTTAGTTACTTTAAGTCATCTTGTGGACTTCGCCAAGGTGATCCACTATCTCCTTATCTATTCATTATTCTTGTAGAGGCATTAGGGAGAGCTTTCTCAAAGGCAAAAATGGAAGGAAAAATCAAAGGTATTCAAGTTGCAAAAAATGGTCCCTTCAAATCTCATCTCCAATTTGTTGATGATACTTTTCTTTTGGGTCATCCCTCAGTCAATGAGGCCATGGAGTTTAAATCAATATTATCATGCTATGAGAAGGCTACTAGACAGTTGGTTAATACTACAAAATCTAGAATTTTTTCATTAACACTGCCCTAGATTTACAACAAATTATTATGGATATTTTAGGGTTTAAAATTGAAAATTTTCCATCAACCTACTTGGGTATTCCTTTGTCTCATAAAGGAAATAAAAAGGAGCTTTGGGTCTCTTGTTTGGATAGAATGAAAGCTTGTTTGGCAGGTTGGAAAGGTAAGTTCTTAACCATGGTGGGAAGGCTACAACTCATAAAGACTACATTGCAATCCATCCCTATTTATATGATGTCACTTTCAAGATTGCCAGTAGGTATAGCATCAAAAATTGATAAAATTCAAAGAGACTTTCTTTGGAAAGGATGTAAGAAAAATTTAGGTTTCCTCTTTGTAAGTGGGATAGGGTTTGCAAAGGAAAGAATATTGGAGGAGCAAGCTTGCAAAATTGTAGACTTATGAGTTTGGCCTTAGGGGCAAAGCTTGGGTGGAGATTATTCAAAGATCAAGGAAAGAATTGGGAAAAATATTACTTCAAAAATATATAGGTTCTCTTGATGCAATGAAATTATTTAGGAAAAAACCCTACCCAAAGGATCATCAACATGGAACTTCATATCAGATAGTTTACAATTGATCAAGAAACATATTAGATGGTCAGTCAATAAGGGGAATTATACAAATTTTTGGTCTGATGCTTGGTTGAAGCCTTATCCTCTTATCTCTGACTCAAAATGGCAACCATTGGCTCAAGCATGCCTAGCTTGTAAAGGTCCAAAGGTCAAAGATTATATTAATATGAGCAACAACTCTAAATCATGGATTTCTATTAGTAACCTAGTTGAAGGAGAGGAACTCAAACAAATTGTAGATGAACTTCAAAAGATGCTTCAAGAGTTTTATTTGTCGATTTTTACATGAAAGGATGAGTTGGTTTAGAATCTATCAAAAGATGGTGGATACTTAATCAAGTTGGGATATGAGGATTTAGAGCAATCAAAATTTCCTACTCCCAAAAATTTTCCTTGGAAGAATATTTGGTCACTAGAGGCTCTCCCTAAGGCCTCAACATTCCTTTGGTTAGTAATTCAAAGTAAGATTCTTATAGGAGAGTCTACAAAGAAGAGGATATCATGGACCTTTTAGATGTGCCTTATGTGAGAAGGATTTAGAAACATCAGACCATTTACTTCTTCATTGTCCCTTTGCTCACACCATTTAGGGTTACTTTTTAAAAATATGAAAATATATTGGGTAGCTCCATCAACATTGAAAGAGTTGATGAAATATTGGATTAATTATTTCAAAGCTAAAGCATTATGTATTCTATGGAGGATTGGTCCTACCATTATTTGTTGGAATTTATGGCTTGAAAGGAATAATAGAATTTTTAAAAATAAATCTCAAAATCATGCCCAAGTTTGGAACCATATTATTGCCTCTCTTGCAGAATGTTTATAGATATGGTGCTCATCATGGGAAGTCTCAAATGCAGAAAAAGAGGTGGTAACAACTTGGTTACAAGATTTGAACATACATGGAAGAGTCATCTATGATAATGGCATTAAAACAAAGGATCTACTTTGATCTAGGGTAAAATGGAAATGTCCAGAAATTGGGTTTATCAAAATTAATTTTGATGGTGCTTCTAAAGGAAATCCGAGAAAAGTTAATGGAGGTGGTGTTTTTAGAAATAATGAAGGCAAAATTCTCCTCACTTACTCAGAATCATATGGAACTTCAACTAACAACTATGCAGAGGCTAGGGCACTTCTTATAGGGATTAAAATTGCAATAGAAAAAGGATGGAAATATATTTCAATTGAGGGGGATTCACAAATTATCATTAATGCTATCAACAAAAATGGATGTGGGGATTGGATAAAAATAATATTATTGTTGATGTTCATCATCTATTATTGGAGGCAATCTCTTGGAAATGTGAGCATATTTATAGAGAAGGAAATCGGGTAGCAGATAATTTAGCCAATCGTAGTGTTGATCTTCATCTTGGTGAAATTCAAATTTTAGAAGGCAACTGGCCAAGTGAGATTTTATCTCTTAATCAAAATGATGTCAAGGAGCTGATTGTGGAAACATAGCACTTTGAGGAAGTTGAAGAATATATTTGATAGAAAAAGAAATGAAAAATATTTGTGATAAAAAGGCATGTTGGATATGGTTTAATTGACCTAACAACAAATGTAATATTTTGGTATTTTGATGGGAGTGGCCCCCAATAGAAGCCACATATAACTTATTAAAAAAAATGATATGGTAAAGCGTACTATGATAGTATGATTTTTTGAAAATATTACTCTACTAAGATGCAATGCATAGATAGTAGAAGTGGAGTTTTGGTATTGTGAAGGTTATTGTAGAAAAATGTTAAGAAGGATGTTGAATTCTAGAATATTTGTATTCACACAAAAATTTGAAGATAAAAAAAAAGGAAAATCAAGAATTCAAACATTTTATGAAAAATTATGTAGGTATCTAGCTATAACATCTCAATTGAGATGAAAATTGAGTCAGTTTGTACACTCTTAAGCTCTCAATTGAAGGTGTTTGCCTGGTTAGTTATTATGCAGGGTCTTCATAGTAAGGCTCGTCTAGCCAAATGGATGCTTGCATCCGATGCTTGTTCTAGCTGTGGAAAAAGTGTAACTATTAAGCATGTTTTTTGGAAATGTCCAAGAACGAGAAAGGTATAGAGAAAGGCAGTCTAGTTATATGACAATGTTGTTCAGGGGTAGCTAAGGTGGAAGGCAGTGTTGTTTGGAGACTCCATTGACTGTGTGAGCCATGAAAGGATATTTTGGCACATTATCAGACTCTCTATCTTGTTCAGTATTTGGAAAGACAGATGTAGTTTGATTTTTAAAAATGAGGAGGTGTCGATTGTTGTTACTATTAGCAAATTTGCTAAGCTTGTTTCTAGTCAACTTAAGGTGTTTAGGTCTGAGATAATTCAAGACTATATTAGAATTGATAAAAGTGTTAGATTTGATTGTTTGCTATTCATTTGCAAACTGTTGTATTATTGCTATGATGATGTATTCTCTGATTATTCATTAATATGAAGTATTTTTCAATAAAAAAAAAGAAGAGAGTTGTGGCTTGTCAAGGATGAAGAACCCAAGTCCAATCCCTTGTTCCCTAGAAAAAAAAATGAATAAGAAAAATGGATTATTTGTTATATCTTTTTAAAAGAATTATAACTTTAATACATGATAAAACTATAAATAATAAAAATATATAATATTAGTTTTTTTAACATTTAGCTCCATCTAAATTTAATAAGATAAATATTTAAGAATTGGTTAAAATAATATAAATATTTATACAAAAGGATGTTTCTTATATGAAATTTATTAGATATAAGACTCCCTAATTATACCTTTTTTTTTTTTAGGAGAACGTTTACAAATTACATCAACAACCACCCTCAAGGGGTTTTGAACACAAGACCACTTAAGAAACAACCACCATCTTAGGGATGTTGGTTTTATCTTTGTCACATCAATGACTATATTATTATGATGTTTTAATGAACCATATAATATTCTAACAATTATAAATATACAAAGATTTGAACCTAGTTTCCCATATTAAAAGTCTACATTTTTAATCACTAAAGGCAATATTGTTTCTTATGCTTTTTGTTTAACAAGCTCACTCACACATTCATATGTTTTTTAGTTGCACTTTAAAATTGAATTTTATTTCTTTTTTATTAGATTTACTTCTTTTAATACAAGTTATCAAACTTGCTTTCACATTAAATATTTTCAATTTTTCATTTTTTCTTATTTTGCATCCAATGATATTAATTTATTAAAATATATATGTGCAAGAGAAAGCTTAAGTTATCCTTTAAATAAGATGTTGAATTACTCCCTCCATTTCAAGATTAAAGGGTATATTTTTTGAATTTTCATGAAGGCTAGTTTTTATCTTACATTTTAGTCAAGGAAAAATAACATTTGAAGGGTTATAAAGGTTGTAGATTTGATGTCAAGGCAAGAGGTCAATAGGAACAAAAAAAAAGCATTTCATAAAAATGGTCGTAACATTGTAAATTTAATCCCAATGCAAGAGGTCAAGAGGAACATGCACCAAAAAACCATTGCATAAAAATGGTAGCAACTACTAAGAGAAAAAAACACAAAAAAAAATTATCGCATAAGATGATGGTAACTTGATAATCAACAATGTGTTTCATTTAAAAGAAAAAGTCACAAGGATACCAACATTTATATGATAAAGGCAAACCCTTTCTTCGAGCATATAATTGGTATTTAGTAAGTTTCTTAAACTTTTGAAATCATGGTAATCCAAATAGGACCATGAGTCTTTCTTTTGACCTACACAAATAAGATTGAAAGGAATTGAATTTTAACATATAGGATGGGATGATACCTCACACTAAGATGTGGTAAAGGTCATTAATTGAATTTTTTATAGAGTTTTGATCCTTTAAAAACTATCCTATAAAGATATAAAATGGAAGTTAACATATACCATATATTTATTATCTCAATATTGAAAAATGTTTAAAATTTGTTATAGAATACAAAACATTGGAATAACAGTGAGACCAAAAAATCACTCCTTGAATTAATTTAAAAGGTTATTCATAAAAAATAATAAAATTAATTTAAAAGGTTAATCATACAATAAGTTAACTAAATAAATTCTAAATATTTGGAACTTAGTGCTAGTTTCAAGAATAACATAATACAAATGAGTAAAGAATATGAAGGTGTGATGAATCCAAGATAATTATACTACTAAGGAAATTTCAACCATATTTGATATCCATTACTAACTTGGTATAAATTTATTCTTGTATTGAATATGTAGAGAATAAATAGTTACAAAACCATCAAGCAACATATGTCCCCTACTGGCTAGGGTTTCAGAAGTTTGGAGGTGCTTCAGAGGAGATCTGAGGAATCAAACTGGGGTTTCAGAAGCTAAGGTAGAGGGCTGTCAATAGTAAGGATCACGGCCAAGAATGGGGGACATAGGTACTTCGGTACCAAATCCTCCAAACGAAGGAATTTCATTTCGGGATAAGCTATGTGGAACCCAAGATAGTTTCAACGACTGTCAAACACAAGCAAAGAAAATCATAAACACCATGGGGAAGCG
Organism: Wollemia nobilis; assembly: GCA_028583015.1. Classification (NCBI taxonomy): domain Eukaryota; kingdom Viridiplantae; phylum Streptophyta; class Pinopsida; order Araucariales; family Araucariaceae; genus Wollemia; species Wollemia nobilis. The sequence goes on from JAQPPZ010001755.1 coordinate 83,336, forward strand.
ACAAAAGGAGGATTCTCTGCCTGGGAGGGTGAACGGATGTCTACCACAAGCAAAAGAAATACCGATGTTGGAAATAGCTGAGGACTGGGTAGCTGAGGATATTGTTTATAAGTCAAAACACAACCTGATAGGTAAATTTGTGGGTTTCAAACCATCTGTGCACTTCCTCCACACATGGATAAGGAAACAATGGCATCTGGAAGGAGAATACAAAATTCTAACTCTCACAAATGGGTATTTTTCTGTGGAGTTCACATCGGTGGCAGATCGACAAAAAGTATTTGAGGGAGGACCATATCATCATGGACCAGCGGGATTATTCTTACAGCCATGGAAGATGGGATTTGACCCGAGGGTGGAACCGACAGCAGTACCAATATGGGTAAGATTATTTGCCCTTCCCCTTGAATTTTGGAAAGAGGAGATACTTGAGGCAATAGGCAACTTATTAGGGCATTATCAAGGTAGATCAAGAGAAACAGTTTTAGGAGGATCGGCAATGTTTGCTAGGGTTTGTGTAGAAATGGACCTCAAAAAACCTCTTCCAACAGAGATAGACCTAAAAATAGGGGATTTTGTCCGGCGCCAACAACTGGATTATGAGGCTATTCCATTCAGATGTCGGGTGTGCCACGCTCCTGGACATCTTGCTAGAATGTGCCCAACGAGTTAAGGATCATCAATCCGAACAAGAGGGGACAAAAGAAAATTTTAACATGGCGAGTCAATCTCTTCGACAAAAAGGGAAATCAAAAGGAAGGGAAAGGCCCAATAGATTCTGAGGGTTTTCAAAAAGTAATGAGAAGGCCAAACAAAAAAATCAGCACAGTAACCAGAGACAAGGAGAAAAAGTTGTAAGAACAACCAATAGATATGAGATATTCAAACAATCGGGAAACTTGGAAACCGAAGGAGATTTTCAAATGGAAGGGTTAGAGGAGGATACTCAGCAAGTCACAACAGTTGATCAGGAACAATATTCCAATCTAGTGTTAGGGAACAAGCAAGGAGCAAGACCGAGACACAACCTCTCTCATGGAAGAGGAGATTCAACCCACAAGCAAGACCATAGGAGGGGAAATAGAGCAGAGGATGTTTTTGACACAAGAAATAGAGATGAAAGAAGGAAATAAGAACAAAGAAAGCCCTACTCTAGGAATTCATCAAGTGGAGAAGAAACAAAAACCAAACCAATCTGCAGGGAGGAAGTCAAACAAGGAAAAGATGGAGGAACAGGGGAGAGATTTGAGCCAGAACGGAAAGGTAAAATCGATGGCTGATTTTTTCTCTCCTAATTCTCAATGATATTAATCACTTGGAATGTGAGGGGTTTAGGCAGTCACCCCAGACAAAAGGCAGTCAAAAATATTATCATAGATATGAGTCCAGATATAATTTTGTTACAGGAAACCAAAATGCAAGGAGAAGACTTACAAAAAATAAATAGGAGGATATGGCAAAAAGGAGAGATCCTTACTCAATCGTCACAAGGGAAATCAGGTGGACTGGCCACTATGTGGAATCACCAACTGTTCCTAGAGATAGGGGGGGCCTCTACGAGAGGGGTGTTGATGGTCCGGTTACAAAATAGGGAAACTGGAAAAATTTGGACTATAGTGAATTTTTATGGAGCACAAACAGTTAGATTACAGAGGGATCAATGGGTAGCCATCCGAATTTCGAGAGAAAACTACCGGAGGACCAATGGATTATGGGAGGAGACTTCAATGCAAAGCTTAGAATAGAGGAACAACAAGGAGGCGAGCCATACTTGAGGAAAAGGACAGGTTTTTTTCAGCAATAACATGTCAAATGAATCTAATAGATATCCCAACCGTGGATAGCTCCATGACTTGGACTAACAGAAGAAAGAAAGGTGAGATGGTCAAATCTTGCTTGGATCATTTCTTCATGGGGGAGGAATTATATTTGCATACCAAGCATCAAGCAAGGGTCATGGATAGGCTTTCTTCAGATCATTTTCCAGTAAGCTTAACCATAGAAGAAGATAATCATAAAGTTGTGGGAACTTTTAAATTTGAGCTATGGTGGCTGAAATATGAGGAGCTAGGGGACCGTATAAAGGAATGGTGGAAATCAGGGAAACCAAGATTTGGGACAGCCCAATTCAAACTCCACAAACAACTAAAATATGTAAGGACCCAACTAAAGGAGTGGAGTAAACAGAAGAAGGAAATAACTAGAATCCAAAAGAATGAAATCAAGGATCAAAAGGAGAAGATTGCTCAAGAGATAAGACAAGGAACTATCACAGAAGAACTGTTACAACGTGAGGCAAAAATTATTAGAAAAGAGGAAGCTTTGGAGGAACAAGAAGAAATCTATTGGAGGCAAAGAGCCAGAATCACATGGTTAAAGGAGGGGGACCAAAATACGACTTTCTTCCATAAGACGACAACGAGCCAGGAGACAACAAAATAGAATTATGGGTCTTACAGATATGATGGGTCAGGTAAAAACCAGTGGAAGTGAAATGAAAAGTATAGCAAATCGGTACTTCCATACACTTTTTAGCAGATAATGAAAATTTGAATGCAATATGGCGAGGAGAAGATACTAGAGGCAATTCCACAATTAGTCAAACTCAGACACAATAAATTATTAATGGAGGAAATTTCTTTAGAAGAAACCTCGCAGATCATACAAAAAATGCAAACAGGAAAGAACCCGGGACCAGACGGATTTCCCATTGAATTTTATCAAAATTTTTGGGAAATTGTGGGCCAAGCAGTGGTGGAGGCACTGGAGGAAATCAGACAGAGTAAGCAAATGTTCAAAGCCTTGAATCATACTTTTATCACTTTGGTTCCTAAGGGCCCATCTAGTGAGATAATTGATAATTATAGGCCTATTTCACTATGTAATGTAGTATACAAGATATTAACAAAGCTTATGGCAGAAAGGTTGAAACAGTTTTTACCAAATCTAATTTCAAGTGAGCAAGGTGGTTTTGTTGAAGGCAGACAAATTCTAGATGGAATAGTAGTGGCCCAGGAGGTGATACACACAATGTCAAAACAAAAGGACCCAGGTATGTTTATTAAATTAGATCTTTCTAAAGCCTATGACAGAGTAGATCGGTCCTTTATGCAAAATATTTTAGAAAAAATGGGCTTTGCGAGAGGGGTGGAGAGATTGGGTAAGAGCTTGTACACAAACTACATCATTCTCGGTTCGGTAAATGGCGGTCCCTCTCCCATGTTCACGGCAGGGAAGGGGGGTCGAGGCAAGGGGACCCTCTCTCCCCTTACCCTTTTATCCTTTACATAGAGGGTCTCGGGAGACTGTTAAAAAAGGGAGACAAGAGGGGAGGTTAAGGGGCTTGAAAATAAGTTCTCAAATTGAGATAAATCACCTCCAGTTTGTGGATGATCATCGCTCTTATTAGTCAAGCCAATCTCATAGTAGCAAGAAACATAAAAGAAGTTTTAGATGGGTATACTCAAGCTAACTGGGCAAACTTTTAATGAAAAAAAATCTCAAATTGTTTTTTTTAATACAACGAAGAGGGTGAGAGATAAAATTATACAATTGTTGAAATTCATGGAAACTCCTTTACCCATACAGTATTTAGGAGTACCTTTATCTGCAAAGAAAACAAAAAGTAAAGAGTGGAAAGGGTTGATGGATAGACTTCAAGCTAAGTTGAGCAACTGGACTCATAAATGGCTAAGCTTAGGAGGAAGGTTGACAATGATTAAAGCTGTGCTACAAGCTCTTCCAGTTTATAAATTTTTTGTACTTCAGGCTCCAAAGAGAATTCTAAAAGATATTGACAAACACACAAGAAAGTTTTTATGGTCAGGTGCAAGGGAAGAACAAAAAATAGCACTAGTGGGTTGGGAGAAGATATGCCAACCAAAAAAACAAGGAGGATTGGGGATAAGATCAGCATTTCAGAGCAGCAAGGTACTAGGCTGGGAAGCTATATTGGAGATGGATTACGACCTACGGGGGTTTATGGAGTAGACTCTTACAAGCTAAATATTACCCAGGAGTGGATGAGAAAAACATTCCAAGATACAAAGTGGAAGGAGAGGGATCTACCATATGGAGGACAATGTTAGTAGGCCAAGAGTTAATAAAGCCATACCTATATTGGCAGTTAGGGGATGGAAAGGATGCTTTATTTTGGGAGGATTCATGGAATAAATCACAACCAATTATTCAGACATTCCCAGAGATGGAGAGAGCTGGAAATCGAGCTCCAAAAAGCGGGGGTGGTGGAAAGCCTCTTACTATATGAAATCATGGAATCAACATGTGCCAGAATTATTACAGTGGAAACATCCCCAAGAATGGCCAGTGAGGGGTACAGAGGAACTAATGGAAAAACTGTGGAGATATCTTCAAAGACACCCAATTCAAGATGGTTCTAAGAGGGATATACTTGGATGGGGAGGAAGTAAGTTGGGAATTTATAAGGCAAAGGAGGGATACAAGGTAGTTTGTGGATACGAGATTACCCCATCACCCTTTCCATGGACATTTGTCTGGCAAAAGGAAGGATGGCCAAAAATTAACATTTTCTCTTGGTTGATTAACCACAAAAAGTGCTTGACTTTTGATAATTTGATAAAAAGAGGTTTCTTTGGGCCCTCTAAATGTGTTTTGTGTGGAAAGGCGGAGGAGACCTTGAATCACCTCTTTTTTGGGTGTTCTTTTGCTAAAGACATATGGATCAATTGGTGGAGACAAATGAGACAACATTGGGAAGTTTTTGAGAGCCAGGAAAGCTTTTATGAGAAATGGAAACGAGTGCGACTTTAAGACTAAAACAATGAAAATTGCATGGAAACTAGGACCTAGCTTCATATGGTGGCGATTATGGCTAGAACGAAATGCACGCATATTTAGATCAGAGCACAGAACAAGGGAGCAAGTATGGGAGAGTATTATGAGCAAGGTAACGAAACACTATTTATCAGATTACAGGAGGAAACAAATATAAAAATGGAGGAAGTGATTATTCTACGGAGCCTTGGAATAAGCGTAACAGAGAAACAACTTAAGGATGGGTACACAGGTGAGATCCCCTTGAATAACATAGAGTGGAGGCCACCTCCTAAAGAGTGGGTGAAGGCAAACACAGATGGGGCTTCTACTAAAAATCCTGGGAAAGCTGGTTTTGGTATTATCATGCGAAATTGGAAAGGAGAACAGGTGTATTGGAGAGCAGAAGGCATGGGGGAGGCAACAAATAATGAAGCGGAAGGACAGGCGATCTTGTCAACATCAGTGATAGCTGCAAATCTACGGTTACATAAGTTGTGGATAGAGACAGACTCTCAGGTATGGGCTGGAATATTAGATCCGATAAGGCCCTTTCAGGTGCTAGGAATTGGAGAGAGAAGGAAGGTGGAAGCAGTCCAAAAGATCTGGCAAGTTTTTCAAGATGTTTTTATTACACATATAAAGCGAGAGGGAAATAGGGTGGCAGACTATTTAGCAAAATGGGGAAAATATCTGGAGAAAGGGCAATATGTGGACTCTCAGATGGAAAATCAGATAAGCTTGTGCCAAAGAATCCAAGGGATGCAGGAGGTGATACAAGCAAATAGTAGAACAGGAAGAGCAGACAATGAGTCTAATGAATCTATCACAGGTAGGCCACAGAGCAACACAACATGAAGATAAATGGATAGTTTACGGAATTTAGATAAATTGGATAAACTGGAATTCGACTATGGTAGTGCTGAGGGTTTGGATATCTGCATTATGTAAGGTAATGTTTTATGGGTAATTTTTGAGCTAGGAGGGATTGGAGGAGGATTTTCTTTCTCCCTTGATGCCTATCCAGTTCATTTTACCTTGTAATACAACTTCTATAAATATAACATATTTTTCATTTTTTTCAAAAAAAACATGTCCCCTACTTCCTTCACAAAATTACAAAATAACTTAGCAATAAATAGAATGGAAATTAATTTTATTTAGATCTTGGTCTAGGTTTCACAAGCGATACCATAAAGTCATCCAAGTTGAATCCATATGTTCTCCTAGGTTAGTAATATTGATGTAGACGAGTTTTTTATAGGCAAGAACTTCTTTAAACAAAAGCTCACTAATTTTAACCTTCAAAGCATCCAAAATTTAATTTAATTTCATTAACTTTGTCTTAGATCAAACACTAAATCAACATAACCTAGAAAATTTCAACCTATAGTACATAAATTTTTTGCTTAATTATTTTATTTCTTGCTACCTTTATGGAGAATTATCTAGATAGTGTAGGGAGTTGTAGGAGGATGTTACAATAAAGCTTACATTATTCCACTCCAACATCCAAATTAGATCCACCAAAATAAATTGAGCATCTTCTATTCCAAATAAAATTCAAATAATATATTGGAAAGACTAAAAAATAATATTAAAACTCTTGCAACAACCTAGTAGAACAGATCTACACCCAATTTTATTAATAAATAAACATAGGAAAAAGAAATTGAATATATTTCCATCTATCCCTAGACTTGTTACAACCCTAGAGCAAATACTTTGAAGTTTCATACTTGTTGCAAAAGATACATGTAGGGGCAGATAGTACCAGATATGCAAGGTGTACACTAGAAGATAATTTCAAATGAAGGACTTTCCATGCACTGACCAATAGAATCAAATATGACCTTCTAAATCCTAAGGGAAAGAGACCTCCACTTGGAATCATCAAACTTGTAGTGTCATTTATGATTAAGCCATGTGGCTATGCGAAAAGTGGCATGCTAGAGTCATAAGATATTTTTATAGAGAAGAAAAAGAGAGACTACTTATCTAACCAAGACCAATCCTGATAATATTCCACCCTAGTAAAATGAAATTGCAAAGTGTGAAAGATTAGGGGTTTTTCTTGAAACATATCTCATCATTTAGGAGCCATATCTTCGCGAAGAGTTATCCGATTCAACTGATTCTTGGACCAACTTGTGTATAATTTGAATAGCTTTAACATGAGTGGTCATATGAAAAAATACAAGCAATATTGAGGGAGATACAACCCTATGAAGTCAACCATTTGGAATAAGGGCAGTGACGATTTTTCAAGTCGCGAAAAATGAAATTGTAAATATCTGCCAACTAGGGTTTAAACGATGGGAAGAGCAATGAAGGGCTAGGAATTCAATGAGGCAAGACATTTTGTCTGGACATAGAATTTTTTAGCTAGGTTCTTTTTTCCCTTTCTTTATCTTAGAAATTGTGCATAAAATATTTATAAAGTTTTTATCAAATATTATATTTGTTATAGAACTTTCAGATAAATTACATTAGATTTTGAGTTTTAGTTCTATTTCCATGGATCAATTTATAGTTAAATCCTTAGAATCATCCCTAGTGGTAGAGGTTAGTGAGCTCACCTTAGAGAGATCCTCATTGCTCCAAGATAGAGTAGTTTTTGGTAAATTTAATGGGTATTGGCCAAGGGCTTCAACCTTGAGAAAATGGATTGATAGGAGTTGGAATTCTCCAAGAGTGATTCTATCATTTCTTCCCAAAGGTTTCTTCCTAGACATTTTTTGTTCTAGGGAAGAAAGATAAAGAATCCTAAAAGGGGGTCCTTGGTTTATGGGAAGAGCAAGGCTCTTCCTTATCCACTGGTATGAAGTCTTTTCACCTAAAAATGTAAATCTATCCCTAGTACCAGTTTGGGTTAGGATGTTTGGATTACTTATTGAATTTTGGAAAATAGATACCTTCAAGGCAATAGGAAACACTCTAGGAGAATTCCTTGAGATTTCAAATACAACAAAAGATGGATTTTTGGCTATTTATGCTCGAATATTGGTCATGATTGATATAAGTAAAGCTTTACTAGAATCAATCATTCTTAAGTATGGGGATAAGATGTGGATCCAAACTATAGATTATGAAAACATATATTTTAGATGTAGAATATGTCATGAGGTGGGGTATATTGAGAGATCATGCCCTAAGAAGAGCTCGGTAGAATTATTTGTAGAAAATAGTAAGAGAAATTTACAAATGGTTATGGATAAAGATGGTTTTCAACTTCAAAAAAATAAATCTAGAAAAATAAAAGAAAATGAAAAATGGAGACCAATAAGAAAGGATACTGGAAGAAATTCCAATTCTTTTGAGGCTTTAGCCTATGAAGAAAAAGTAGATCAAAACTTAGAGGACACGGGATGATAATTTCAACATATTAGCAAGGAATCGTCTATTCAATATGATCATAATTTAAGGAAGAACATTCTTGATGAACCCAAGGAATGTGTTTCATAAGATTTTGAAGACTCTCTTGAAGTACCATGCACCATTTAGGAGAAAATAAATGGTAAAGAAAATATATTTTTAAAAGTTAATACCTCTACCATTAATAAGGAAATATCAAAAAATGAGCAGGATAAGTCAAAAGCTTTCTATAATAGAGCCAGGAGAGGATAAATATATTAAAAATAAAATGGTGAAAGAATATTGAGAAATAAAATAATAAGACCTACTCCTGATATAGGCAAGGTAAAAAGAGTAAAATCCTCAAATTATCAAGCAAGATCTAGGGAAGCAAGAGCTAACATAGAGAAAGAAACACAAACTAAGTTGGTTGAAATTCTCTTTACCAAACAACAAAATAATATTGGTAATATGGAAGAGGGGCCAAAAGCCCCTAATGAGACGTGATTATCATATTATGGAATATAAGGGGTGCTAAGACCCCATCAAAGCATAGGTGTATTAAGGACCCATGTTTAAGTAATAAACCTGATATTCTCTATTTCCAAGAAACTAAAATGATAAAAAAAGAAGTTTCAAAAACTATAAAAGCAGTTTGGGCAAGATGTGAATGGATGCTATGGATTCTGAAGGAGCATCAAGGGGAATTCTAACTTATTGGAATCCTTCTATAACCTCTTCTGTAACCATTCATAAAACTAGGCATTGGATAGCCTCTTTAGTCACTTGCTACTTTGTTGATATTCTCTTCATCCTTATAAATGTGTATGGTCCTTGTAGGGTGGATAATACAATGGTGCTAAATCCCATCCAAAATAAGAAGAAGGCCTATGACTTGGGTGGGCTATGATAGGGCAAAGTTTTTCTCCGTAAATATATGTTTTGCCCCAACCAAAACCTTGCTTGAGCTAAGGTGGCAAGTTCTAACGGATGGGTAAAAGTGCAAACAAAGGAGGTTCTAAAATAGCCTACCCCACCTTGGGTGGAAGTTTGTGAGACCAAAAGGAGTGAGGCCATCCCAATTATCCCGCCCCAACTTGGGTGGGTGGTTTGAAGAGCCTTGAGGGTGGAGTCATCCAGGAATTGCCCACCCTAGCTAGGGTGACTATTTCAAAGATCCCCTAGGGTGGAAGCATCCTAAAAGTGCCACCCATAGGAGGCAACAAAGGTGGGAGGTGAGCTGTCATCCACAAAGGCTCCAAAACACCCCACCCAAGGCTAGAATGTGACAAGGAAAGGTGAGGATTGGTCAAAGCTGGTGCTAGCCTAGGTCTCAAGCCTATCTCTGAGGCATCATCACTTGCATTTAATGCTGGCCATCAAACACTGCAATAGATCTACCGATGCTCTACATTGGAACCCGAGGATAGGGGTTCCCCACCAATACGATGCAGTCAAAGGGAGGCAGGTTGCAGGTAGAATTAATGATCCACCACCACAGCCAGGGCCATAAATGAAGATGGTACAATCACACCGACAAAGATAGAGCCAAGAAAAAGGGATGTAATTAATAGGGATCATTTGATGGCATACCTGATCCCTTGAAAGTCTTGATCAAATGTAGTAAGGAGTTAGAGGGATGATTTCCCACTACCTGGGTAGTACGATGTGCATTAATGAGCCCATCCAGTGAAGGAAGGAGGTCCTATCTTCTGGCTATAAAATAGTAAATGTAATTCATTCGAAGGGTCGACTCTAAGCCATTACAATTTGTATGCAAGACTAGAAATCTATTAATATAAACAAAGCATTGTCTGGCCTTCGGATTATTTTGCATATGTATGTATGTATTTTCATGTTTGTGCTTTTCTGCTAAAGTTGATAAATGAATTAGTTGTTATTCTGCTATCTGGATTCTGACTATTGGTTTATCAATTCTAGAATTTACAAACATAGGGTGAAGCGTTAATGATAATAGTTAAAATGTATTAGCTGGTCTGTTAGATGGTTGTGTATGTGAATGTATTTCTGCTTCCACCTTGCATATATCTTGATGCGGCTTATCCACCCAGTTTAATTCAACGTCATTTAATTTTATTTACTTTCTTCCTTGTTTTCCCTAAACTCCACCAAAATATTTATTGAAGTCATAAGGAACCGACCTTCTCTAGAGATTGGTCATGGGGTTTTGTTATCTTGTGGCCTCTCAATGTTGGTCTAGTCTGTAGGGTGCACAATCCTTCCATTAGGTGTATATTACCGACCAACAATTTTTGGCACACCTGGTGGGACACGAATAGTCTCACATTTTGAGTAGCATAGAGTTAGGTGATTCTCTACTCCACTCAACTATCCAATAATCACCTGGCGACTCTATTGAATTATAAACCTAGAAAGCCTTGTAGTAGAAATATTTCATGATTACAAGGCATAAATTTGGTCTATCTGAGGAACCCATCGAGTTATTTGAACTAAATTTCTTAAGGTGGTAGTTCCTGGCCTCTCCTGAACCCATTTCATCCTATACGCCTCTAAAGGATCAGAAGTCTTCTGATCCTGATACTCAAGAGTCGGTGACCCCAACCGAAGTCATGGCCCAAAATCAAAACCAGAACCAAAATCTAGGATATCCCACCTGGAACAATACAAGTCCCCTCAACCTTGCTAACCAGAATGCTATTCCTCCTACAGCCCTAAAAGCATTACCTACCTATGATGGTACTGGAAAGATGATATTTGAACACTACCAAGATGTAGCAGCCCTAGCCGTCATTCATAGTATCATCGATGAGGATGTTATGATTAAGTTATTGGTTATTTCATTGAAGGGTAAAATGTTATACTGGTATAGAACCCTTCCTAATGGAAGTATCACTTCATGGGCTGACCTGGTGGGAAGGTTGGTTGCTGAGTTCAATGAACAGGTTGATCCCTTCTCCTCACTCACTTAGTTTACCACAATACAAAAACATCCCTAGGAAGAAATAAGTGATTTTAACATTAGATTCAATCATTCCTGGCATAGGGTCCCCGATGGTCTTAGGCCAACTAATGAACAGGTTGTATATTATTATCTGAGAGCCTTTAGCCCTGATTTGAGCTTAATGATAAGGTAAGCTAATGTCCTAAATTTTCCTCAAATATTCCAAGAAGCCATGAAAGCTAAAAAACTCTTGATAGTTGTTGGGTGGCTTCTCCCTAAGCCTACTATACCTTTTTTCCCTGAGCTACCCCAAAATCAATCGCAATCAATATCTTCGATGCCACCTTACCATGCAAGTGCTCCCCTAATGAATGTACCATAGTGGCCTACTACCCCAGTGGCACCCACTCTCCTAGAAATACCCATATTTCTAGCTCTCCCTACCCCTCCTGCAATACCAACACTCCTTGCACCAGATCCTCAGATGGCCATTCTATTGGACCTACAAAACTCTGTAAAAAACCTAAACATGGATTTCCAAAACTCTATCAAAAATCTCAATAATAAAATGACTCTTATGAAGAGAAGAGAGGTAGAAAGAAATTTTCAACCTAGAATATTCCCATATGTATCTCGAGATCAAGCTGCCTCTACCAGCAAACCCCTTGAAAGAACAAATACTATTCTCACAAATGAAGAAGGAGAACCCTCCTCTTTTGCCTCCTAGATAGATTATTGGTGCTCTATGTGTAATGATCCTCATGCAGAAAATACATGCATGATGCACCAACACTACATGCAGAAGATAGCAGTGGAAAGGATGGAGCGAGCACAGAAGGGTCATGTCAATATAATCCAAGAAAGTGAGCACAACTGCATGTTGTCTTTAGATGAACAAATATCTATGCTGACCAGGTTCGGAAAGAAACCAATACTGGTGGGCCCTGAAGACCTCAATCCCCTGAAAACACCTAGTGACAAGAAAGAGAAGGAAGAGGTTAGGAGGAAGACCCCTCAGGCAGCTCCCACCCAAAAGTTACCTATCCAAAGGAGGGAAAGTATACCCAATGCAGGTCAACATAAGGTGATGCAGACACAGGAGGAGGCCAGAGATAGGTTGAAATACCCTTCCTTGACAAAGAGGCAGTGGATAGAAGCCACTCAGGAATATAGGAATAGGTATGAAAGTTACTAAAAGGACAAGGAAAGATAACCCGCCTCTCCCAATTTCAATATAGTTGAAGAATTGAAGAAGACTCCTTCAAAGGTCAGTATGTTTGATGCCCTAATGATCCCTAGATAGATTGATTTGCTCCAAGCGGCACTACAACTAATAAAGGCCCAAAACAAGTCACCCCCTGAGTAGAATTTGGCTCAAGATGCCCCTATCATGGGGGCGGGCAAGAATAGACCTTCTCCATTTTATTTGTCCCTAGAAATGGAAGGATGGGTGGTGCACAATTGCATGATAGATTCAGGTGTTGCTACAATGGTGATGCCTAAGGCAGTATGTGATGTCATGGGTATGGAGTATACAAGGAGTTACCCTGGAGTCTTACAGTTGGATGGAACTCTAGTTAAAATTATAGGAGTGATCAAAGATGTCCCCATGGTGTTGCACAGACTACCTCAGGTTACTGTAATACAGGAGATTGTAGTGGTTGATCTGGAACCATACTTTGGGATGTGTTTGTCCAGGGAATTCACTACTAAGCTGGGAGGATACCTATCATTGGATTACTCCCACATGGAGATACCTTTCAAAGGTAGAAGAGTAAAATTTTTCTTGGAGAAGCCCTCTTCATTTCATATAGAGAGGCTTGAGGAGGAAGACCAGTAGGAAAAAATAGTAGGCATTATCACTGAGGAGGAAGATCTGATGGAAGAAGTCCTAGAAGAACTTTAGATTGAGGATCAATTTTTCTTAAGAGATTTCAATGCCATGATAGAGATAGGGATTGGTACCTATTCTATCAAAAAACTAGATGACAAGAAATCAAAGAGGAGTTCCACATAAGCATCAGACCAAATGTGGAAGCTATACTTCGATGGGGCTAGATGCAAGAATGGTGCAGGTGCAGGAGTGGTGTTGATCACACCAACAGGAGATCAAAAAACCTCTTCTTATAGGTTGACCTAGAGTTGCACTAATAATGCAATAGAATATGAAGCCTTATGCTTGGGATTAAGAAAGGTTGAGAAGTTGGGGGTTAAGCATTTGCAAATATTTGGTGATTTCAAACTGGTAGTCAACCAAGTCACTAAAAAATGCATGAGTAAACAACACTATCTTAGGGCATACAAGAACTGAGTATGGGATCTATTGGAATCTTTTGAGTCCCTGAACATCAAAGCTATCCCTAGAGACCAGAATACTCATGCTGACACCCTAGCAGCTATAGGAGCTAATTACTACCCTCTATCAAATGTCATATACAAACCTAAGGTAGTAAGGTTGATATACCAGCCTTTGATACTAGATAAAGATATATTTTGGCAAGTGTTTGAGAATGATGAACAGATAGTGGATTTCCTAATCCAAGAGATGAATTGTTCTACTGAACATGTGAAAGATGAAGATCAAGAAGAAGAAGAAGGCTTCCTATAGTTAAAGAACAACCACATCCCAAAAGGGCTAATCACATTGGAAAACCTGTTTGATAGTAATGATCATTCGACAGGCCACATGATCAAAATTGATGATGGAGAATCTAAGGAGATCCCAATAGCCCTAGGAAAATATTTGAAAGTTAGTACAGATTACTCTAAAGAGGAATTAAATTCAATTCAAGAGTTGTGCAAGAGGTATGATGACATTATAGCCTAGACATATGATGACCTGAAAGTCTATGATAGGAATACCATTCAACATACCATCGAGCTAGAGCCAGGTTCAAAGCCAATCAGACAGAAATAAAGGCCAGTCAACCCGAATATTGAAGCATTGATGAAACAAGAGCTCCTAAAATTACTTAATGCCAAAATAATCTATCCCATTAAGCACTCAACTTGGGTGGCAAATCTAGTCTCGATTAAGAAAAATAATGGGGATATCAGGCTATGTGTTGAATTTCATAGCCTAAACAAAGTCTCTCTGAAGGATCACTATCCCCTACCTCAAATTGACCAAATACTACACATAGTAGTAGGAGCAGAGAGGTTCTCTCTACTAGATGGCTTCTCAGGTTTCAATCAGATCTAGGTCTGAGATGAAGACCAATACAAAACAACCTTCACCACAAAATGGGGAACCTTTGCCTATCAACACATGCCATTTGGACTTTCAAATGCAGGAGCTACTTTCCAAAGAGCAATGGATATAGCATTCGAAGAACTAGTCAATAAGGTGATTGTTATCTATCTAGATGACATGATAATGTTCTCTCACAAGAAGGAGCAACATATTGAGCACCTGGCTCAAGTCTTTGAGAAATGTAGAGAATTCAAAATATCACTAAACCCCAAAAATTTGATGCTCGTTGTTCAAAAGGGTAAGCTATTAGGGCACGTTGTGTCAAAATAGGGACTTGCTATTGATCCTGATAGAGTAAAAGCCATTCTAGAACTACCTTTGCCCATGAACAAGAAAGGACTTCAATCCTTCTTTGGGTAGATCAACTTTGTGTGGAAATTCATTTTCGACTTTGCTCAAATAATCAAGCCCATGATTGAGATGCTAAAAAGAATGTAGAGTTCGAATGGATAGAAACTCGGTGAGAGGCTTTTAGAGGTATAAAAGAGGTAATTTCAAGAGCCCCAATTCTAATCAATCTAGATTACTCTAAATATTTCATCCTATATGCATTTGGGGTAGAGGAGAGCTATGCCATAATACTCACTCAAAAGGGGGAAGATGGTAATGAAAGACCAATTGCCTTCCTCAGTCAAACCTTACAACAACATGAGGAGAGATATAATTTTATTGAAAGGTAGGTATATGCCATCATGAAATCCCTCAAAAATTTTAGGTATTTCTTATCTCAAAGTAAAATCTTGGTGTACGTGGTGCATCCAGATGTTAGAAGCTTCATCATACAAGGAGAATTGGGTGAGGGAAGGGTTGGTTGGACATCAAAAATTTAGGAGTTTGATGTAGAAATCAAATCGAACAAAACTAGTAAGAGGTAGGGCCCTTTGTCAACATCTAGCTTACTCTATGGTGGAGCATTCGAATGTGTATATGGAAGAGGATCGCTCTACCAAACATGAAGGAGACCAACAAGTGGTCGTAACATGGATTGATGAACTCATCCATTACTTTGATTTTGAGGAATATCCAGAAGGATTGATAACCTCACAAAGGAGAAGGTACAGACTGTAATCAAAAAACTATGTAATAGTTGGTGATGTCCTCTATCGATGAAATTTCAATGGTGTACTTCTCAGATGTATACCACCAGACAGGATTGAGGAAGTCCTAGAGGAGTTCCATGGTGGATTCTCGGGAGGACATTATTCAAGGTAAACCATAGCTGCCAAAATTTTGAGAGCTAGATTTTATTGGCCAATAATGTTCTCTAATGCATTCAAATGGGTTCAATCATGTGATAAATGTTAGAGATTTGTTGGAAAAGCTAAGCATGTTGCTCTTCCCCTACAATAGATAATAGCAGAAGAACCATTCCAGCAATGGGGGCTGGATTTCATTGGTGAAATCAATCCAAACTCATCAACGGGTCACAAGTATGTGCTCATAGCCATAGACTACTTCACAAAGTGGACTGAGGTAGAAGCCACTAAACATGTTGACCAACAAACGATGGTAGACTTCTTGGAAAGGCTAATAACCAGGTTTGGCATCCCTTCCACCATTGTATCCGACAATGGTACTCATTTTATAGGAACCAAAACTTTGGATTTTCCAGAAAATATGGAATCTATTGGAATGCATCTTCAAATTATTATCCATAGGGAAATGGTCTGGTCGAATCTACCAACAAAAACCTTTTGAAGATAATCAAGTGCAATATAGAGTGTAATCCTAGAACATGGCACCTCCTACTTGATCAAGCGCTATGGGTGGACCGGATTACACCTAAGAAGGCACTAAAGACATCTCCCTATGCACTAGTATATGGGAGGGAGGTAATCCTTCCAATCAATATAGAACTCCCCGCCTTGAGGTTCATGAATGAGATGGAAATGGAGGACTTTCCTACCATCAAAAAAAGGTTAGCCCAACTATTCCAATTGGAGGAAGAATGAAATACAACATATGATAACCTACGACATCATCAAGGCATTGTCAAGCATTGGTTTGACAAAAAGTCCATGCCTAGAGTATTCTGTGAAGGGGACCTAGTCCTAAAATGGGATGTTAAATGGGCAAAACTAGGGGCCCATGACAAATTTGATTCATTCTGGTTAGGCCCATATCTTGTCCAGAGCTGCAAGCATTCAAATGCATACCAACTACAGGATTTGGAGGGAAGGTTACTGCCCATTCCTGTGAATGGTCAGTATCTTAAACACTATGCTTAACCCTTCCCAAGCCCAAAATGTACATATGTAAATAGTCTTGTATGTTTTTATGTATTGTTCCTTTTCAAAGCTTTTAGGTAGCTTATCAAATTTTGGCCCAAGCCCGCATGTAGCTTATAAGATCATCATCTCAACCAAATTCCAATCACTATAGTGGATGGCCAATTACGATGGATAAGGAGAAGGGGATAGATGCTAAAAGAGTCGAGCGGGGTAGAAAATGGCAAAAGAACCATGTAACCCACCAAGTCAAAAAGCCCACCCACTTTGGGTGGAGAAAAGAAGAAACTTAGAGTCAAGGTGGAAATACAAAAACCCACCATCACTTGAAATTGAGTGGATAATTAAAATCATGACCCATCACCCCAAAAAGGCCTCAAGTCCCACCACAAAAACTTACACCCAATAATGTGGAGTACAACTATCCCCTTTAAAAGGGAGGAAATATTGGTCTAAAATGGCTACACGCCAATCAATGAGCAGGAGTACCTCCACACATTTCAACCATGAATGGGTGTCATTAATGAAGAAGCATGGGAGCAATCATGGTCATGATACTTGTAGTAGAGGTTCGAATCATCGCTCAACACATGTGTCAAACCACATCCCAAGACCACCAAAGAAATGATAGTTAAAAAGAAAAGAAGGCTAACAATGGGTGCACATCCCAATGCAAGCATTTAAGGCATTGCAAAAGGAAAGTATACTCCTCTAGGTAGGTTGTTGGCTGACATATCTGATAGATCTTGGCTCCTAATCATTCATTACCAATGAGGTGATGACAAAATACGATGGCACAATATACGAGGAAAGCCAATTTAGAAGGGTGTCTGATTCCTACTATGCCAAGCTGATGAGGTGATGAGTGCCTCCATTTCATTGGTTACTAGCTCATTCCTAGAAAATTTAATGATCAACAACCATAAGGAATTTAGCTCAAGAGATTTACCTCATTTTGAGTAAAATTCTTCCAATGGTCCTATCGTTGCCTTGCACGCAACCCCAATCACATGCTATAAATGAGTAAAGGAGGAAGCCAACTAGTTTCTCTCGGCCTTGTCTAAAGCTTTAATAAAAACTAGTGGTGACAATAGTGTTTCATTTCAAAATTTATGAAGTATTAAAAGTTTTTGCTCTTGATAGTCCTACAACATCTAAAGAAAAGGGGCTCCAAAATGGGAAAAATGAAGATGGAGAGAAAATTGGAGGACTCCTATGATGAACTCAGAGACACTGAGATAATGATCAGAGGTAAAACCAAAATCATGAGGGAAGCTGCAATAGTCTTGGTGGTGAACCACTCTAATCATGGACCAGTGGTGGTGTCTTGGAGGAGCCACCTCAGCCCTTTCATACCATTTCCTGTACATCCCTTACCAGAGTTGGTGCATGTAGTAGCAAAACTATACGACCCGACCACTGGTGCAATTTGGGATGCTCAAGGTTGAGTGCTATTCATTATCAATGCTAGCACCATTCGAGAGATCTTTTTTCCTAAGAATGCTATGCTCTGGGACCCTTGGGGAAACACCCGAACCTAGAGTAATTGGGGTAAACAAGGAGGAGCAATGAGTGTAGTTGCTCAATGAAGGTCCCAAGCAATGGGTGGCTAAAATCCTCGATGGGTTACCAGAAGGCTACGAGGTCAATCCTCGACCATTGGAGGATTTCAAAGAAGAACACCGACCCATCTTATATTTGCTGGCCACCATGTTAGGCCTTCCATCAGATGAGGAGGTGCAACCATATCAATTGGCAATGGGTCACGCCATCTCCTGGGCATATAAAAATATCATATTTGATTGGGCAAGGTTTTTAGCCCAAAACATACAAAAACAATTAGCAGAGTATCAAGGAGGAATGAGCAAGGAATTTTAGTATGCATCCCATCTAGCTTGGCTAATTTTTCATCATATACCCTATGATAGACACTCTATGCAGATCCAAGAGAGGAATGAAAGAGGAGAAATATGCCCAACCATTGAATGGATGCACATTCTTAGGAAAAGTAGTTCATACATGGAATTTAACAAATAGTTCCTGGGACCTACCCTTTTGTATATCAACCAATCTTGTCTGTATCTCTCTCAAAGAGCCAAGATTTTTTGTAGACCAACTCTTAGGAGATTGGGGATTACTACTTCATGCAGGAGGGCACTTGCATCAGGTTGTATGGTTTCTCTGATTTCCCATATTTGCTACCCTTCTATGTCACGAATTGGGTTTTTAGCATGGAAGTATGTCGGTAGATTTGCTACATTGAAGCGAGGTGGGGGAATGGGACCAAGAAGAGAGTAATTTTTCCATAGACCATATTCTTTGAACCCATATTCCTACCCAAGAAGAACTGGGCTCTCTTCCACCAATTGGACCAGAAGCTATCAGTTCTGGAGCTTCTCTAAGTGCCACCCAGATGGCACTATGATCCTGACCATATTCTACAAAAAATGCTCATGGATAACAATAGGTCGAGGTAGTTTAGACACCATGACAATGAAGGTAGCAAAATAGTATTGAGCTACAAAAATCTTCCAGAGGATCAAGTGCCCCCCTTCACTAGATTTGACATGCACAACTGGTCGATGTGGAGGGTGGACTATCCATATGAAAATGTGTTTAACCTTGTAGACACCTAAAATATGTTATGTTGAGGAGGCTACTTATTTGGACTACTTGAAGACCATGTGACCCACCTTGGGTGGCCCTAGGGCTTAGAAAGTGGTCTTCACCACTCAAATAGGGCCATTTTCCTTTGCAATCATGATTTTTGTACCCCATAGTGGCCCCCAACTGTGGCTGTTGTACCCCATAGTGACCCCCAACCATGGTCGTTGTACCCCATAGTAGCCCACAACTATGGTTTTTGTACCCCATAGTGGCCCCCAAACGTGGTTGCTATACCCCATAGCAGCCCTTAATCGCGATCATTGAACCCTGAAGTGGCCACACTCAAAGTGGAACAAAAAAAGAGAATCCACATGTGGGTTGGTGGTGCCAATTTCATGCATGCTTGTCCTAGAATAGTGCTGCGTAGGTTAGGAGAGCCAAGTGGCATTGCATGGGATTTTGGGAAGAGCATGTTGGCCACCCCTCCCATGCAAATATTCTTTGCCAATAATAGGTTCTTGTCGAAGGATCTATAAATTGGCATTCACCCTCATTTGAAAATCCTTGAAGTTTTTAGAGTTTGCAAGTAACGAAGTGCTACTAGAATCGAACCATGGATCTTCAAGTTTGTTTGTATTCTTCATCATTTTAGCATAGTTATATTTTATTTCATGCATTTGCTTATCATGTTTTTCATCATTTATCACTTTTGCTTATCTTTTTATCCACACATGCTATTAACAATTTTTGTGTTTCCTTGTGTGTAGATCACAAATTTTCTACAGGGGAAGAGGAGCGCAAGATTTTAACATCATCATCGCTTACCGAGGTCATGAAGAAACCCTTTGCAGGATGGTTTGTGGATGTGAGAAGGCCATATAGTGCACTGAACTATTTTAGAGAGGGTTAAACCTCTCGGATTGTGTATTTATTGTATCACATTATTGAACTCCCTAAAGGGGATGTATTTGTAACCCATTTTGATCAAAACAAGTTTTATTAATATAAAGGA
Source organism: Wollemia nobilis (assembly GCA_028583015.1). Classification (NCBI taxonomy): domain Eukaryota; kingdom Viridiplantae; phylum Streptophyta; class Pinopsida; order Araucariales; family Araucariaceae; genus Wollemia; species Wollemia nobilis. The sequence continues at coordinate 103,507 of JAQPPZ010001755.1, forward strand.
CCCGATTTATCATTTACTTGTTTTATCATAGTTTGTTACATTGCATGCTCTTGTGTTCATTTATTGCAATCATACATTTTCAAGTTATTGTGCACTGGTTTTTGAGCATTTTAGTGGTGATCACGGTGGGACCTAGTCCCTATTTTTCATAAAGATTACTAATTATTGTTATTTTTGAGTTGCAAATATTACCACTCCTTGCAAGGATGGTGAGCAGACATGATCGCTTGAACCTATAGCGACTTGGCTCTATAGCTGCTTGACCCTACAACAACCTAGTTCTGTGGCCGCTTGACCCTACAGTGGCCTAGTTCTGTGGTTGCTTGACCTTGGAGTGACCTAATTCTATGGTTTCTTGACCTTAAGGCAACATTGATTTGAAGCCATTTTGATTAGAAATGATCATATGAATGGAAAAAATTTTGGCCCCCTTGTGACCCCCTTTGCGGACGCTCGTCATTACGACTAGTGCACAACCACCCACCTCAAATAAAAAGGTAAAAAATGGCAAAAAATGAGATCTTCATCAAATAAAGGATATCAAAGTAAGTGTATCTATCCTTCACACATTCCTCTTCGAAGGGTGTATCGCTGCTTGTGGTCAATATTGTGTGCCAACAAATGTGATATTTGAGCCATGGAAAATAGCATACATTCCTCTTCGAAGGGTGTATCACTGTCCATGGTCAATATGGGTGAGGATTGGTAGGACCTGTGCTCCTTGATCGGATATGGGTTTCATCTCCATATTTTGGTGGGTATGGTTACCTGGACTTCATCACCAGGTTTAGTCACTACGAGTATACAGGTGAAATCCTTTAAACAAATTGAGAGTTACATCAACCATTTTCAAACATGATAAGAGTGAAATTCAGATTTACAACAAATCAAAACACACCAAACAACTTAGGGATTCACATCTAAAACTTAAAAGAGATAATCACATTGTTTGATTGGGTGTTTTCTTTGATTGTTTGATTGTGTGTTGCTAAAATTTAAAGGAGATAATCACATGGTAACTACACGTGGCCAAGCCCGCTCAAGGGCTAGTGTCACAGATGATTTCCAAGGAGGCATGGAACGCCTCCACTTTAGTCCTAAATATTTGGTCATTCCTGCTTGGCATCCTAGTTTTTACATAGAGCCTATCCTAGAGGAAGTCCCCATCCCAAATGCATCTACTGATCCTCAGTACGATCACAATGATGACTTCCATAGCCAAGATACTTTTCATGCTCACCATAGATAAACCTTACAGCATGGAGAAGGTCCTAGTAGGGCGGTGCCATGAATCCACATTCTGACTCACCCTATATACCAAGTAGAGAATGATCAATAGTATACACCATGGACAAGGTTGGATGATCATGCCACTCCTTTTGACCATCTAGGGATGAGTCGACAATATGCCTTTTTAGATAGGTATGGCACTCATCGTCCTGCTCGAACACCCATGTCAGCTCACCCAATCCTAATCACTAAGGAAGAAAGGGATTTTGATCATCCCCCAACTCCTCAAGAAGAGTATTCCATGCAAGCACGTTGTGCCTCTATGCCCCTTGAGTATGTCGAGCTTACCTATAAGCCCAGGCACCAAGTCAACGTGGCTTCCCTCAATCATGGGAAATAGATAGCCAACCATTTTGGAGCTACAGATCAGGCTAAAGTCCTTCATATCAACACAAAGGGCAATCGGCCCCATACTGCTAACCAACGAGAGCAAGCCCTTAGAAAGAATGCTGACAAACAAGCAATATTGAACCAACTATGATTGGATAAACAATGCTTGGATGAGCAGTATCAACTAAGCCAGTAGAGACTGCAAGAAAATAGGGTGTACCAAGAAGCAATATACCAAGAAAAATTACAAAAATCCATGCAAGAGGTGGTTCCTACACCACATACACATAGGCCATAGATACAACAATAGCGCATGGCGCATAAGCAAAACCTATCACCTAGACCTAATCAGAACCATCCTCCTCATGCCCCCCTCAACAACATAGGCCTCTACAATGTCAAATCAATAATGCTCCATCGGAGCACGTAGCCTATGAGGACTTAGGGTCAGATTACCAAGATCAAGGGTACCCCAAGTCACATTATGAGGATATGGTAGATGACCATGATCAACCACCTCGCTCCACTAGGCATCTTCCACCTCCCCCTCCTCGAGGGCAAAGGTGCGAAGATGAGTTTCTTTCCTCTGAAGCTTACAAGGTGCTCACTAAGCGTATTCAATCACTAGAAAAACAAGCTTTGGGAATGGGTTACAAGAAACCCACACTAAGCCAACTATGCAACAAACCACTACATCCTTCTATCCCATCTCCCCCATATCCAATGCATTTTGAAATGCCCAAGTTAGACAAGTTTAAAGGGGATGATGATGCACAAGAATATGTCACCAGTTTTATGAACCTATGCTTTCAACTTTAGGATAACGATACCTTGTTTCTTAAAACATTCTTTATAAAGCTCTCGAGCCTAGCCCTAGAGTGGTTCAATCACCTTCCAAGGCACAACATTCATAGCTTTGAATAACTTGCCAATGCATTCCTAGAATGCTTTGCATTCAACATTAAGAAGAAAGCTACCTTGACTGATTTGTATTATCTTTGATAATTTGATGATGAACCAGTCTTGGATTATGGAAATAGGTGGTGAGCGGTCATGTCCAAATTACCATTTGCCTTACCTATAACTGAGCTCACTCGGTTATTCACAAAGAGTTGTTCAAAATAGATTTCATTGTTGTTACAACTCCAACAATATCAGACCTTTGAGGAAGCTTTAGCTCAGGCTAAGGTCATAGAGGATATCAAGATTCAGGAAGGGGAACTTAAACTTAGAAAGAAGGAATGGAACAAAAATCCAAAAGGCAACCAAACTCAATAGAAACCTATAGTGGTTAATCAAGTTGTCTTAAATGTTCTAGGGCCCACAAAGCCTAATCCACCACAACAAGACAATTATCAGGCCCAACCCCCTCTTGTGCAGTACAATCAGCCCCAACAGAATTAGGGGCAAAGGCAACAACGCCATCAACCTCACAATTATATGCCATTACCTGAGTCATTGGCATCACTCTTTAATCGATTATGCAAGGCCAAGGCTATCAACTTGCCAGAGATCCACCCCTTAGATCCCAACAAGCCCAAACCAAAGTGGTATCAAGAGGATCAATACTATCCTTATCATCGAGTAAATGGTCATGACATTCAATCATGTATCACATTCAAGAATAAAGTATAGGATATGCTCGACAAGGATGAACTCCAAATCACCAATCCTCTCACCACCAACAATCAATATATGGGCATCTTTAAGGATCCATTGCCTACACATGAGGTGCCCATAGGTCAAATCCCATAGGTGAATGCAACCCATACAACCCCACCCATGCATGATTTTGTAGGGATGATTAATATTGTGACATGGAATAGGAGATATCCAACTCAGGCTGCACCACCTGTAGCTCCAATAAATATCCCTTCCACATTGTAGCCTGTGCCATCCATAAATCCTACCCTAGGTCTACCACCTCATCCAATGGTAACTATTAGAAGTAGGCTTACTCAGAGCCTACGAACCGCATCAGCCAGACTTTCCATGTATGAGCTAATACAATAGTCACAGCCACATCATGAAGCTCTAATGGAGATTTTGAAGTCCGTTGAATTGCAAACCTAGGATCCCAACTCATTTATTAATTTTGTGGGGCATATTCAACATTGTAGAGAGCCTATCATTACATTTCATGATCATGAGATCAAGGCAACTCCCACTAATGGGCCCGATCCCCCACTACACATCATTGCTAGTGTGAATCGGATTCCCTACAAGTGGGTGTTGATCGACATAGGTTCCTCAATCAATATCATAACAACTGATGCACTAGAGCACCTTAGCCTTCCAACCTCGCATGTCGTAGCATCTACATTCACCCTTCGAGCATTTAATGATGCTTTATGCTCCACCATTGGCACAATAGTCCTTCCTATTCAAGTTGGGCTAAAGACTATTCCGACATTATGCCATGTCTTGGAGGGTGCAATGTAGTATAATATATTTTTGGGAAGGCCTTGGATGTGAGACATGAAATGCATCCCATCCATTTTGCATCAATGTCTCAAATACATACATGAGGGGCAAGTCCATGTGGTTCATGTCGATATTGAGCCCTTCAAGTATTGTAATGTGGTCCATCACCCGCAAGAGTCTACCTTGCCATCCATACATCTAGACATTAAACCAAATAATCCCATCAAGAGTCCAGATCTAGTGCCACATTCCACCATTAAAACATCTCCATCCCTGCCATTGCCATCAATTTCTCCTGATATCCCTTCTTCCTCCTTGAATCCTTCGAGCAAGCAAAAGTTGAAGGGACCAATTGAGGAGATTCCTCCCTCCATTTCCACCATCCTAGAAGAAGATGCTCCAACTCCTATGGATGCAAAAAAATCATTTGTTGCTATGGATGAGTCGGATCAAGCCATACATCCATCATCATCATCCACCCCACCGTAGGTCACGATTCATTTGGCCAATCCTAGACTCGTTGAGTATTTGGTACAAAATGTTATATTCACTCCACTCATTGAGTCTGTGCAAGACATGGGTAGGCCTCACTTGCCATCGCTACCCATTGGTACCATTGTACCCTTGGGGGTCCCCCAAATCAGATAAATTTTATCTATGGGGGCCTTGCTGAATCCACAAGTCTATCACCTATGGTGGCAGACAATGCTGAGCCATTTTTTAGGAATGTCACTTATCTTTCAAACCCAAATTTTTCCCTATGATACTTTCATCACTACCATTGGCATGGGAATGGTCTTGGTCGGTTTGAACAGGGTCTTCGAATGCCTTACCAACCATAATATCAACTCCCTATAGATAAATTTGGCCTAGGGTACTCCATGCGTATGCCAGATGAACTCCTTGTAGATTCCCTCCAATGCCTAACCTTAGGTTTTGAGGAAGAGATCGATGAGAATGATTACGTTGACCTAGGATATTTTCATATGTTAGGAGACCATATCCCTATTACAATAGTTTCTATCCAATCTCCTGATTCCCTCAATGATACACTAGAAGAGTATGAGGATGAGATAGAACTTGCATACCTCGATCCTCACCATAGTCGATAGCCTCCCAATTTTATCAGTGAGGTATCTAGAAGAAGCTGAGGATGAGATGGAATTAGCCTACCTAGGCCCTACCCACATGTGATGGATTGGTGAGAAAATATGCATAAATTCTCATTTATCCTCTAATAGAGAATACATCAATAGTTGGATCCCTAATATAGAAGAAGAAACCAATAAGCAAGAAGGGCATGGCTCATAAATGACCCTAAGACTGATTGGCTTGAAGAGGGTAGTGGATCCACTCAAGATCAGGATGACATATCCATTTATTCCTCTTACCATGAGTTTGATGCAATGTCCATTACTTCAAATAGCTTAGAGGGTGCAACAACTAGTTATTGCTCCTATCAATGATCTCGAGGAATTCTACCTTTATCTATTCCCTATGGGGATGCCCATTTTGCTATAGCTACCACCACCACAAGATCTGATCATCTTAGCTCCTCCTAGGCCTCATCTAGTCATTCCATTTCCACCTCAGCCACCTTCGATGCATTTGAGGCCACCCATTTTTGATAGGCTCCATCCACCTACAAATGGAAATCATCCACCATCCATCAATATGATTTCCATTGACCTAACCATGCCACTCCATAATCCCAATGACCCTTCAAAACCATTGCACCTCAACCATGAGGCCATCAATTTTGATCACATCGCAATTCCCCCATCACCCGTAGAGTTCTTCCCTTGTGAAGAGATGTTACAACCATTTCATTTCTCCCAAGGATCATCTAAAGATGTGTGTCAAGTTGAGATCCAACCTTGATGAAGAGATTGATTCTCCAAATCCAGATGATGACATCCATTTGATCCCTATGCCTCATCAACTCGAGGAGGGATCCCACATGTCAATTGAGGAAATAATTGATGTAGATATCGGTACCGATCCCACCATTCCTAAAAATATCAAGTTGGGAATCAGTCTATCCCTAGAGGAATAAGCCGATATCGCAGCTCTCCTGAAAGAAAAGAGAGAAGCTTTTGCTTGGTCGTATAAGGACATGCCAGGTCTTGACCCGAGTTTGGTCATGCACAATCTGATGCTCGATCCAAAAGTTAAACCATTCAAGCAAAAGCTAAGAAAGATGCATCCAACAATTGCATTAATGGTAAAATATGAACTTCAAAAATTATTGAATGCCAAATTCATCCAGCCCATCGATTATCCTCCTTGGATCTCCAACATGGTACCCATCAAGAAACCCAATGGGAATATTTGCATATGCACAAATTTTTGAGATCTCAATAAAGTGACTCCTAAGGATGAATTCCCCTTCCTAACATCGATGCTCTAGTCGATGCAACTGTAGGACATGAAATGTTATCCCTCATGGATGGTTTTTCAGGCTACAATCAGATTCGGGTCAATCTCGAAGATCAACCCAAAACAACCTTTACCACACCTTGGGGGACATTCTGCTACAAAGTCATGCCTTTTGGTCTCAAAAATGTTGGTGCCACATATCAGCGGGCCATGACATACATCTTTCATGACTACATGCATAAAATCCTAGAGGATTACATAGACGATCTAATTGCTAAATCTCTATTGCATCACGAGCACGTAGATGTTCTTAGGAAGGTCTTCGATCGCCTCATCAAACACAATGTTAGACTTAATCCCAAGAAGTGTGTCTTTGGAGTTACATATGGAAAACTCTTGGGTTTCATAGTCTCAAAATGAGGCATCGAGGTTGATCCCACCAAAGTCAAGGTGATACTCGAAATGCTTCCCCCTACAAACCTTAAGGAGCTTCACAACTTACAAGGAAAGGTCGCATCCATCAAACACTTCTGTTGGAGCCAAATTTGACTCAACATCAGATACCCCCAATTTTAAAATTTTTGATCTCAATGAACTTATAAAATATTGCTGGTCTCTGTTGCTTCCCCTCTAAGAAATTTATTTTCAATATTTTAATCCTTTGGAACAACTATAAGAAGTGTCATCTTGATCAAGTCCTAATCCAAAGCCTTAGCCGTTAATAAATTCCCTTTGAGACCTTTGTTTTATCCAATAATCAAAAGAATCTACGGAGGTCAAATTAATCAAACATTCACTAAAGGTCTTTAACCATTGAAGAAATTAAACCGTTAATCTTCCCAATTATTTTAAAGGGGTTTATAATTCATGGGTCAAATGAAAGATCTCCTAAAAAAACCTTGGTCCTTATAATAAAATTGATTATAACTTTTAGACTTAAATAAAATGGACAAACCCCTAAGTCCTTGGGTGTCTAATGGTATTATTAAAACATTTGGACCATAAATCACATGAACCTAAGTTTTATAAAATTTATCATGAGAAAATAAGGGTATGCGCCCCCCTTGCACCTAAAAACCGAGCAAGTCCAAAGATGTGAATGATAGCGCTTCACCCTCCGAAATCAAATGGACATGCTCACATAAACAACTCAAGCTTTAAAGTCAATAATGTGCCATGGTAAAGAAAAGGTCTTAACCTAAGGTCTCAAACATATAGATTTAATAAAATCAAACTAAGGGTACACACCCCTTTGAATATACGTCAAGCACTTTGGGTAGATCTAAAAGGAGTGCTCGAATCCTCCTCGATCGGATGGATGCGCTTCCATAAGTCAACCAAATGTTAAGTCAAATAAGTTGATAAAATATCATGAATAAAGATTTATAATCCAAAGTCTAAAAGACAACTCAATTAATCGAAATAAAGGTTACACACCTCCTTGGATTAAAAGTCACGCAAATCAATTAGATCTACGGGAAGCACTTCATTGGGATAAATTAGACGATCACACTTGATATAAATATGAGAAGGTTAACATTAAAAAATGTTAAGTGCCTTAGGATTAATTAAATGGTTGAACATGATTAACGAGGGTCTTAATACGTTGATGATCATTCCTATTTCATTAATCATGGATTAATAAGGATTAAAAAAGCATGTGTGCCTTATGTTTTTTTAGTTTTGCAGGTTAGAGAAGATCAATGGTTGCACTTCATAATGACTCGATCTAACGGATGTGCACTACCCAAAGAAGTCAAATATGGTCATAGGCCCATATCGACTAAGACACAAGCAACTTCAAAATATCTAATGGTAGCGATTATTCCTTCCCAATCCAACTAACACACGTTCACCTAAGGTAACCTAGGATAAGTAAAAGTCTAATATTCACTCATCATTTAAATATTGTGCAGATCTAAAAGCATCAATGGCTACACTCATTCTAAGATAATTGGATAGCCATGCTAGCAGAGAAGTAATCAAAGATTAATAACATCCATATAAGCGGCAAAAGGGTTTGCACCTATGTAGAATATGATGGTCGTGCACACCCCAAATTAGATTTGATGTTATCGCTTCTGTGAGAAAGTTCGTGCTTTGATAAATCAAACAAAGAGGAATTAAAAGTGCACTATAAAGATGATCTAATGGCTGCACTTAAGATCACTAAGATCCAATGGTAACGTTTGCCTAGAGCAATCGCAAGCTAAAAAAAATCAATGACTGTGCTTAACCCCACATGGATCCGATGGTTGTGCTTCAATCAAAATGATCTAAAGAATATGAAGTGCACACCATGGGTTAATCTTATGGCGATGCTTGTTCCCACTCAAATCTGAAGGTAGCACACTACTAAAGATGGTCAAAGTTTAAAGCGATCATTAACAGAGCCACGATCAAAACAGATCTGACATTCACGCTTATCTTTGACCAAATCCAATGGTAGTGCATGATCGAGGCTACCAAAGGATAATAAAGTGGAATAAAAGACACATATCTATTCGATCCAACGATGGTGCTTGACCCTACTTAGATCTGATGGCAACACGTAGTCGAGGCATATGAAGGTTAAGATATATGCTTTATTTTTTATGGTCGAATAATTAATTAAGGTAAATACCACTAAACACTACCCCTAATTAAGATTAAGGGAGGGTCTAATACGTTTCTAATAACCCCCATTTTTACTTGGTTAACCTTGGCACATACCTAGAGAATCAAACGAGCGTGCACGATAGAATTTTTGATCAAATGGTGAATGTTTGGAGACGTGAGCAAGGTTTAAACAATTAGGTTTAAAGGATATTGGCAATTTATAATCATCATGCAGAAATTAATAAAAAGAGATTTTATATGACTAACACATGGGTAAAATCAAGTCAAAATTTATATGTCTAAAGCTAAGTATGCGTGATCAATTTATTGTAAATCATAATTTTTCACTTAGTATATACGGCCAACCTTAGTGTACATATATTATATCGTGTGGCTAACAATCATGCAGGGCCATAAAGATCAACGACAACGAATTGAAACCAACGTGACTTAATGGTAAGCATGGTAAGCAATGTTCGAGAAGGTAGGTATTACGACTAAGATACCCTAATCCTTTTTTAGTCTTTAATTCATTATAATAATAAATCTTAGACTAAAGCAACCCGAATATGATATACTTTTCCTTAGGGCTAACCAAATGGTACATGTTTAAAGCTAGTTCCTGCACAAGACCAAGGTGGTAGATCATTAATGAAAACATGCACTAAAAAGAGAAGCCTGCAACAAACAACAACAACTATGACATCGGATCAGACCAAAAGGTATAGGTAAAAGTTCGACAGTAGCTGCAAATCCAAGTAGTAGCCAGGGGAGAAAATGTTCAGAAAATCAAATAGAATCCCCTAGACTATACCAAAATAAGGATAATGTGGATTGTTCAAGCAACAAAACCTGATACTGAAGAACAAAATTAGATCATTGCATATCTACAGAATGTGATCACGTACTATGCGGGAAATAAAATAAGCCTACTTGGAAGTAGACTCATACGAAAGGATCCTAAAGCTTATAAATGAGGATAGTTAAAGGTGAGAAAGGGGCATCCGTGAGAAGGGCAATGGTGTGTAAAATATAGAAGGCTCAATGGTGCAACCTATTCTTGTTCTGCATATTTAGAAGATGTAAAAAGCATGGCAAAAATAAGAAAATTGTTTAGCTTGTAGAAAGCTGCTCACTCAATGCTTCGATGGAATATAGTTATAGAGGGGTCACTCCGACGGAGTATAGTTATGGAAGTATCATATAGATGCTTCCAGCTCTTATTTTCCATTCTGTATTTCTTCCTACCTATCACTACCCTCCTCCTTCTAGGCATATTCTCTTGTCCATCGTGACCATTCATCCCACCAAGCGTCATCTCTCCACCATCCACTATACGAATCAACTCCCATTGCTCCTACATACTTCATAACTATTTTGTAATCAATGCCATTCCATCCATTTGTCATCCACACTCCATCTCTTCTCTTCATCATCACGTCGGGTTCCCCCTATCTTACATCAAAATTTCACTACAGCAACCTAGTCTGATCCCAATTGTTAAAATCAGATGACTAGGAAAAATAGGAAAAGTAGAGATATATGTATATTTGTATATACTGGTTCACCAACTGTATAGATACAAAAATTGCCCAATGCGTCATCTTTTGAGAGCTCCCTTCGAACTAAGAACAAGAAAGATGGAAAATCTAGTTCCACGTAGTTCAAAATAGCTGGAGGGCACGTAGAGAAGATCAAAAGAACTAGTGACAAGTGTAAGGCCATAGATGAGGCCAAAAATAACAGATTCAAGAACCTGGAGCTATAAATACACCAGCTGTGGTCAGAGTCTGCATCAAGCATTTAGAGATAGCATTTTTGCTAAGAGGTATACTTGAGTGCCTTGTGAATTATGTTGTATTCCCATTGTGTCTATTTTTCTCTGTCATCCCTCATTCTTCCCTTTGTTGTGCAGGTTTTGGTAGAACTGTGTTTGGAAAGCTGAGAATATTTCTAGTACTTTCTGAGCCTGAAGTCCAGAGATTCTTCTTGTTATCAATTTGAAAGAAGGAGAATTGAAGGAGTCTTGTTACATTATTTGAACAAGGCTTTCTCATTGTATTAAAGAACTATAACAGAGTTTAATGGCTTTCTGCCAACTCTGCACGTAAATATCATTGAAAAATTAATACAATTCTGGGTTTCAGTTTTATCATTTCTTGTCTCCAGTTCTGTGTGTTTCCTCATAATAAGTTACATTATTTGAACATGTTTTGAGCGTTTCTTTCATTGGTTAACTCTTAGACTGATTACGATATTCGAATGAGTCTAATGGCACCAATTTCTCTTTCCCCATTCTTTCTGTTCATGTTATGAATGTTGTTAAATTGCTATAACAACCCAACAAATAAGGCACCGGTCTACATAAGGCATAATAATTGTTGTTGTCATTGCTTGGTCATTTTAATATAATAAGTATATAACTAAAATCTGGAGTATGTAATACATGTAAAATCGTAAGTTTACCACTGGGGTTTCCTTACCCATTCTGTTATGTTTTCTTTAGCAATATTTCTTTTATCAGAATAAAGAGGTAGGTTGACCAGAGCTTGTAATAGCTCGTTGGTTCAAAATGATTTCTTGTAGCATGACAATATCGAAACCTATGGATGCAAGAAATTGTTCCAATAATTTTTTGGCATCGTTGTTGGGAGGACTTGATAATTAGATGATCTGTCTTTTTAAAAATTTTCTTTCAACAATTATTTTAATCAATGAGCGACCAATTGGAATAAAGAACCTACATTTTTATTTTTATGTCTTTATCATTCTTTATTTTATTTTTACCCATAATTTTCAATTGTCTTTAGAAGTGTGTTTTACGTTTCTTGATTTTCTTGAATTCTCCCAAGAACCATCTCCTATGAGGTTGAGAGTTAAAAATCAAGCAATCTTGATAATACATTATGTTCTTTCTGCACTATCATGTTGGTGACTCTGTCTAGACGAACCCAGAAATCAAAAATCAAGAAAGAAGGAGCAGAACATGCTAGCACACACCAGGAGAAGTGGTAAGGAGCTATTCCTAAAATTCAAGAATCTAGAGGTATTTACCCATAACCAAAAAATCCCACTTCTTAAGAGTATCATTTATGAGAACAAATCTTATTTTAGCAGTAAAAAGTACATAAAGAAAAATAGAACTCAGAATATTGTTGTTGCTGATATTACTATAGATGAAGCTTTTAATTTTACTATAGAAAATACATCAGATTCATCTCAATCTCATAGCCTTGTAGATTATAATACAGAAGTTAATAATCCCTTAGATTATATTCAAGCTACCCAACCCCATATTCTTGTAGGTTGTGCTACTGTGAATTCAAACCCCATTGCACCTACAGTAACAATGGCTCAACCAAATCAAAATAATATTCATTTGTGGAGGACCAATAGGTACAGGCCTTTTGCCTTACCTACAAATTTGAATGCCTTACCTAATAAAGCCCACAAATACCTTCCAAAGTTTCTAGGAAATGATGCAGTAACTGGAGAAGACCATATCAAAAGTTTTTTGTATGCAATGGATAGCCTAGAGGTAGAACATGAAGATGTAGTCCTAAGACTATTCTTGCAAACTTTGGAAAAAGATGCTAGGGAATGGTTCAATTCTCTCCTAGACAATGATATTCCAGATTTTACTAAAATGGAAACTATGTTCCTAAAGAAATACGGAGAGAGGAAAAATGAACAATCCTTGTTAACCGAGTTGGCCACCATGAAGAAAAAGGAAAATGAGGTTGTTAGTGATTTTAACAAAAGGTTTTCCAAAACTAGGAATAAAATCCCTGCTAACCTCAGGCCTAGTGACATTCAGTCAATTTGTTTCTACAAAAATGCTTTTCAAGGTGAATTTAATTATGAGTTAAGGCAAGAACAAGCCACCACTATTGATGGGTGTATGGAAAAAACAATGGATATCAAAAGAAATATGCTTGATAACGGTAAAATGAAACCATACTCTCTAGAAACTAACCAACCTGAGAGAAAGCCCAAAAGAGTAGCCTTTGATTTACAAAGAAGAGCTGAAGTAGATCCAATGGAGAAATTGACTAATCAAATGGTTGAGATGTTTAATACCAATAATAACAGTTAAAAAAAAAAAAAAAAAAAAAAAAAACCACATGTTGATAATCCCCTCCCTTCAAGAAAAAATTCAATAGGAATTGGGGAAACAACAATGGCTCTGAGGAAGGAAATAGGAATAGGAATAATGGAAATAATAATTGGAAAAATAGAGAGTCTGACAGAGATCAGAATAGTGTCCCTAACCCTATCCCATCTGCTAACATAGTAGAAGGTTTTCCTTATTTCTGTTCAACTTGTGATGCTCCTCATAACCTAGAAGGATGTGGTATTTACCTAAGTAAACAACACAATATAGATCTAAATGATGATTCAGAGGAAGATATAAGAATTAATGTCTATTGGTCTCTAGAAGATGAGTCAAGAGAAAGGCTATTTGAAGAGAATATGGATAAGTATGCTTCAAATCATCATCCTCAAATCTTAGTAGTTGAAGGTACTAAAATTTTACAAAAACCACATGAGTCAAGATATGATAAAATGAAGCAAGGGAAATTAATCCCAACTGCTAAAGAAATAGAAGAGTTAGAAGCCACTCATGTTCTAAATTTAAGAAACAGAACAATTCCTGATAGAACAGAGAAGACTTCCATTAGTGAAACAAAGAAACAACCCTTCATCAACAAAAATGCTAGTAAAGAGAGAATTGATAAGACCCCTAAAAAGGTAATTCCTAAGATAGTTGAGGTTGAAGAGGAAACATCTAAAGAAGAAAGCAACAAACCATTAGATATAAAAAAGATAGAATTTGATGTTGGGTCAGAACTCAGTAAACAAAAAGTTAACATTACATTTGGTGAGCTTATGAAAGTAGAGTAGTACAGAGAACAAGTCTATAGAGCATTTGGATTGATTGAACAAAAAGAAGAACCAACTTGCCATGCTGCTAGATAAAATCAACATGATACAAGATCACCATCCTCTATCAGACCCTTCTATGTATCATTAAGGTATAATTCAAATGAAGGAGAGAGGTATGTAATTCATAATTGTATGTTGGATAGTGGAGCTTCACATAATATCATGCCCAAAATGATAGTTGACCAAATGGGGTTAATCTGTACAAGAGACTCTACCCCTATTTTAGTTATGGATAGTAGGCAAGTACCTTACATTGGAGTGATAACTAGATTATTGGTTTTTCTAGACCAACACCCCAAGAAAGGTATAGTGATGGATGTTGCAGTAGTAGATGTAGATCCCTTTTTCTCACTCTTACTAAGCAGGCATTAGGTAGAACAATTAGGGGGCTCAATTCAATTAGATTGGTCTTATGCTACCATTCCTATGTTAGATAAAGAAAATGTAACTCTACGAAGAGAACCATTCAACAAATATTCTGTAGAGTTAATTAAAACAGATGAAACCATGATAAATTTAGTGAATTCAATGGAAGAAAAAGGAATGGGAGTTTATTCAATATGGCATAATCCATTCTTGGTAGAAGTACCAGAGGCTAAAAACATGGATCCAAAAGTTATGAAAATGGTTGATGCTGAATCAGATAGGGTGTTAACACAAAAAATGTGGACCATGACTTTTGATGGAGCTAAATCCCAATCTGGAGTAGGTGCAGGAGTTAATTTGACTGATATAAAAGGAAACTACCTTGGTATTCCTTACAGACTAGAATTCCCTTGCACCAATAATGTAGTTGAGTATGAGGCTTTGTTGCTAGGATTGAGGAAAGCTAAAGAGTTAGGCATTAACTACTTGACTGTAATAGGAGATGCAGAATTAATTATTCAATAGATTAAAGGTAAGTATCAAACCAAGCATCCTAGGTTAAAATAGTATAAAAATGTAGTATTGGAAGAAATTGAAATTTTTTAGCTTTCAATATCTCATTTATTCCTAGAGAACATAATCATGTTGTAGACCTTTTAGCTGTGAATGCATCAGGCCTAGACCATCCAAAAATTACTACAGAGTATATGGATAGGTTCCCAACTATTTCAGTCTATAAGCCCTCTGTACCAGATAACATAGTTTACCTACAGGTCTTCCAAGATGATGTGGACATAAAAGATTTCATGACTTTACAAAATCAATATGCAGACATAATCTGTGATGAAAAAGATGAAGAAAAACTGAAAGACCAAATAGGTGAACCAGTAGAAGTAATCCAACTAAAAACAAATAGAATACCAAAAGGATTAGTTTCTCTAGAGAGTCTATTTGATGATTTTGATAAAGCATTCAAACCTCTCTTGAAAGAGACTATAGCTGAAGATGTTAATATTGGTACAATGAAAGAGCCCAGAATAGTAAAAATAGACACAACTTTACCAACAAAGGAAAAAGTTGGATATATCAGTTTCTTAAAGAAAAATAAAGAACATTTTTCTTGGACTTATGAAGATCTTAAAACCTTCAAAACAGATGTAATGACACACATAATACCCCTGAAGGAAGATTCCAAGCCATTCAGACAAAAATAGAGGAAGTATAATCCTACCCTACACCCAATAATGCAAAAAGAGGTACAAAAATTGTTGGATTCCAAAATAATCAGAAAGGTAAGATTTTCCTCTTGGATATCCAATTTAGTACCAGTTAGAAAGAAAAATGGTGATATTAGACTCTGTGTAGATTTTAGAAATTTAAATAAAAGTTCATTAAAGGACAATTATCCATTGCCAAATATGGAGCAACTATTGCAAGCAGTAGTTGGTTCATCCAGAATGTCCCTGTTGGATGGATTTTTTGGATATAACCAAATCCAGATTAATCTAGAAGATAGACATAAGACAACATTCACCACACCCTAGGGCACATTTGAATATTTGAGAATACCTTTTGGCCTAATGAATGCAGGTGCTACCTTTCAGAGAGCAATGGACTTTACCTTCAAAGGGTTAATGTTCAAAATAGTGGTTGTATATTTGGATGACATCACAGTGTTTTCTAAAAATCTAGAAGATCACTTAGAACATCTAGCTGTAGTCTTTGCTCGATGCAAAGAATTTGGAATTTCCCTAAATCCCAAGAAGTGCATATTCGAAACAACACAAGGGAAATTATTAGGTCACATAGTTTCAGAAAAGGGGATAAGTATTGACCCAGAAAGGATAGAAGCCATCTCCAAAATTCCACCCCCAGAAACCTAAAAGGAGTCAGGTCATTCTTTGGCAAAATAAATTTTGTTAGAAGATTCATTCCAAATTTTGTAGAGATGACCAAACCCATAAATGACATGGTTAAAAATACTGGAGAAATAAAATGGATAATAGAAAACATGGAAGCCTTCAATAAGATAAAAGAAGCCATTTCCACTACCCCAGCCTTAAGTTGCCCTGATTATTCTAAAGACTTCAACATTTACTCATACGCATCTGAGCATTCCATTGTTGTAGTCCTCTCATAGAAAGATGATGAAAATAATGAAAGGCCAATAGCATTCATGAGTTCAGGATTGAAAGGAGCACATCTTAAATATACCCTACTAGAAAAACATGCTTATGTAGTAATTCAATATTTAGAACATTTCAAAGGTATATTCGGTTCAAATAAAGTTTACTATTGTATCCCTTTCATAACAATAAAAGATGTCTTCACCCAGTCTGAGCCACTAGGAAGGCCTGCAAGATGGATGGTGAAACTATTACAGTATGATGCAGAATTCAAAATAGTCAAAACTGTAAGAGGGCAGGGCTTAGCAAAATACCTGGCATATAAAGGAGAAGATTCTAATAATATCATTATAGTAGATGAGATGCATGACATCAAGAGAGTTAATAATGTTGAATGTAAATGGTATGATGAAATATTAGCATACCTACAAACTTTGTCTTTCCCAAAGGACATGCCAATTAATAGAATGAGATCAATAAAACTGCAAACACAAAAATATCATGTGCAGGATGGTGTGCTCTATTGGAGACACCCTGATGGTGTGTTATTAGTTTACTTATATGAAAGTGAAGTCCTAGAAACAATGAAATAATTTCATGATGGTTTCTATGGAGGACATTTTGCTCCAAAAGCCACAACAAATAAAATCATGAGAGCAGGCTATTATTGGCCTACACTTTTCAAATATGTATATCAATATGTTAGGAATTGTCATAACTACTAGGTTTTTGTAGGTAAGAAGCACTTGGCTGCTATGCCTCTCAAACCGATAATCATAGAAGCACCATTCACACAATGGGGCATTGATTTGATTGGAGAAATCAATCCAAACTCATCAGGTAGACATAAATGGATCATAACTACAATAGATTACTTCACAAAATGGGTAGAAGCTGCTCCTCTTAGAAGTTCTACATCTCAAACTATTATAAAATTCTTAGAGGAAAATATTCTAACCAGGTTTGGGGTCCCTCAAAAGATAGTAACAGATAATGGACAATATTTTGTATCATATGAGATGGTAGAATTTTGTGCTAAGTATGGAATAGAACTTTCCCACTCTACAAATTATTATCCATAAGGAAATGGTCTAGTTGAGTCATCAAATAAAAATTTAATTACCAGAATTAAAAGATCATTGGGTAAAAATAAGAAGAGTTGGGACAATGAATTAAAATTTGCTCTATGGGCAGATAGATTGTCTCTAAAAAGAAATACAGGAAGAACTCCTTATGAAATGGTATATGGAGAAAAAGCCTTGCTACCCCCAAGAATAGAAAAATTAGCACTTTCCCTACTATTACAAGATCATGAGAACCCTGATGCCTTGCAGAGAAGATTAGACCAAATTGTTCAATTGCAAGAACAAAGAAGAGAGACCTTAAACAAGATAATTGATCAAACTCAAAAAATTGTAAAATCATTTAACAAGAAAGCAAAGGGTACTCCTTTTTGTGAAGGTGATATAGTAATCTACTGGGATCCTAAGAATGATAAGCATGGAGAGAAAGGGAAACTTGAACCCAAGTGGATTGGCCCCTATCAAATAGCTCAAGTTATTGGTCCAAACACTTACAAGTTGCAAACATTAGAAGGAGACCTGATGAAAATCCCTATCAATGGTATACATATTAAAATTTATAACCCCTGCCATGGGGTCAATAGAGAGTAAAAGTCATAAATAAAAATAAAAAATAAAAATAGAGTACTTTGTTTATTAGGATGTTATGTTTTAACAATCGAGTTTTCTTTATTTGTTATATTTTGCTCTGTGTTTTTATTTTGTTTTTCATGACTATCATAGGAAAAAGAGTATTCTTTAAATGTTTATTTCTCTAAAAGATAAATAGAGAAGAGGAAATTTATTTTAGATTTTGATGATGCTTACAATTTTCAAAATTGAATGTTCATGCAACTATCATATGGTATGAAATAAAATAGAGTAAAATCAGAGTTGTTGTAACATCATGCCAAAGCCTCACATTGCAAATACTATTTAAAGAAATTTTAGGATCCAAAGGATAAAATTGTGTTTGGTAAGGTGATTGAGCTAAAAATCATTACACTCTATCCTTTAGCCAAAAATTGATCCTCAACTCAAGGCAAACTCATTGCACAATTTGCTTATATCCAAATATTTCTCAAAAAGAGAAAGAAAATTAAAATAATGTAGATTGAGTTTGTATCTGAGATATCTTGGAAAACCTCTACAGGGCTATAGACGCTTGACTGGCAGTAGAGTAAAACCAGATGGGATCAATAGCATCTCCACCAGGGCTATAGACGCTTGACTAGTAGTGGAGCCCTACAAATGGTAAAAATATTAAGGAGTGAAATCACTTATTAGGCTTGATCATTTTCCAAACATGGTGAAGTTCTAGAAGACCCAAAAATCAAAATGAATGCACTAACACACACTTAGGCCAAGGCATGATGGAGCAAGTAACTTTGATACATTATGTATGATCATATCTTAAGACTTTGTAGAACAATCATAACAATATTCCAAAAGCTCATCTGAACTTAAAATTTTGATCCTTTGATCTAAATTTGATTGAAGAGAATAACAATTTTTGGATACTCTACTTCTTTGATATCATGTTGTTGTTGCTTTATTGTCTCAGTTTTAAGTTTTCTTTGTTTATGTTTTGATTTTCTAATCATGCTTGATGGTTTATGATTCTGTTCAAGGCTAAAAATAAAACCAGGAGATTCTAGAATTCTCAAGTGCCTCATGTTTTCAACACATTGTCCCAGTTAGAGCCTATGTTGGAGCCAAATTTGACTCAACATCAGATACCCCCAATTTTAAATTTTTGGCTTCAATAAATTTAACAAATGTTGTTGGTCTCTATTGCATTCTCCTCTAAGAAATTGATTTTCAATGGTTTAGTCCCTTAAATATAAAAATGTCATCTAAATTAAATTCAAAGTTAGAACCTTAGCCATTAATAATATTTCCTTTGTGATCGTTAATCTAAAGAATCTTTCAAATTAATCAATCACTAAATTTTTAATCATTAGTTAAACCTTTTATCCCAATTTATTAAAAGGATTATAATTCATGAATCAAATAATAAGTCCCCTAAAAATACCTTGGTCCTTATTATAACATTGATCATAACGTTCTGACCTAAATAAAATGAACAAAACCCTAAGTCCATGGGTATCTAATTAATTTATTATATAACATTTAGGCCTAAATTGCATGAACCTAAGTTTTATAAAATTTATCATGAGTAAATAAGGGTATGCACCCCCTTTGCACTTAAAAATTGAGCAAGTCCAAAGATATGGACGATAGTGCTTCACCCTCCGAAATCGGATGGACGCGCTCACATAAACAACTCAACTTTAAAGTCAATAATGTGCCATGGTAAAGAAAAGGTCTTAACCTAAGGTCTCAAACATATAGATTTAATAAAATCAAACTAAGGGTATGTGCCCCCTTTGGATAAACATCGAACACTTTGGGTAGATCTAAAGGTAGTGCTCGAATCCTCCTCGATCGGACAGATGCACTTTCATAAGACAACCAAAGGTTAAGTCAAACAAGTCAATAACATTGCATGGTCGAATGTTAATAAATCTAAGTCAAAAAGGAAATTGAGTTAAGGGTTACGTGCTCCTTTGATTAAAGTGTCATGCAAATAAAAAAAATCTAAGGGCAATACTTTATTGGGATAAATCGTATTATCACATTCAATCTAAATATGAGAGGGTTAACATTAAAAAGTGCTAAGTGCCTTGGGACTAATTACATTACTAAACAAGATTAACGAGGGTCTTAATACATTGATAATCATTCCCCTTTCGTTAATCATGGATTAATAAAGATTAAAGAGCATGTGCACCTTATGTTTTTTTTAGTTTTACAGGCCAGAGAAGATCAATGGTTTCACTTCATCATGAGTTGATCTAATGGATGTGTGCTATCTAGAGAAGTCAAATCTGGTCATAGGCCCATATCGACTAAGACACGAGCAACTTCAAAAGATCTAACGACAATGATTATTCCTTCCCATCGACGAACGCACATTCATCTAAGGTAACCTAGGATAAGTAAAAGACTAATATGTGCTCATCATTTAAATACTATGCAGATCTAAAATCATCAACGACTATGCTCGTTCTGAGATAATCTGACAACCACGCTAGTAGAGAAGTAACCAAAGATTAATAACATCTATCCAAGTGGCAAAAGGGTTTACACCTATGTAGAATATGATGGTCGTGCACACCCAAATTAGATCTGATGTTAGTGCTTCCATGAGAAAGTTTGTACTTTGACAAGTCAATCAAAAATGAATTAAAAGCACACAACAAATATGATCTAATGATTGCACTCAATATCACAAAGATACAACGATAGCGCTCACCCAGAGCAATCACAAGCTAAAAGAAATCAACGATGATGCTTAACCCTGCACGAATCCGACGATTGCGCTTCAATCAAAATTATCTAAAGAATATGAAGTGCACACTATGGGTTAATCAGAAAATGGTGCTTATTCCCACTCAAATATGATGGTAGCACATTACCAAAGGTGGTCAAAGTTTAAAGCAGTCATTAATAGAGTTATGGTAAAAATAGATCTGATGGTTACACTTATCTTCGACTAGATCCAACAATAGTGCATGATAGAGGTACCAAAGGATAATAAAGTGGGATAAAAGATACACATCTCTATTCGATCCAACGATGGTGCTTGATCCTACTTATATCTGATGATAGCACGTACCCGAGGCATCCGAAGGTTAAGGTATATGCTTTGTTTTTCACGGTTGAACAATTAATTAAGGTGAAAATAACAAAACCTTACATCTAATTAAGATTAAGGGAGGGTCTAATACATTTCTAATAACTCCCTTTACTTGGTTAACCTTGGCGCATACCTAGAGGATCGAATGTGCACGCGCAATTTTTTTTTTGATCAAACGGTGAATGTTTGGAGACGTGAGCAAGGTTTAAAGGATATTGGAAATTTATAATCACCATGTGGACATTAATAAAATGAGATTTTATATGACTAATACATGGGTAAAATCAAGTCAAAAATTATATGTCTAAAGCTAAGTATGCGTGTCAATTTATTGTAAATCATAATTTTCACTTAGTATATGTGGCCAACCTTAGTGTACACCTGTTATATCGTATGGCTAAAAATTATGTAGGTTCATAAAGATCAACGGTAACAATTCAAACCTACAAATATCTAATGGTAAGCATGGTGTATGACACTCGAGAAAGTAAATATTACGAATAAGACACCTTAAGCCTTGATTAATCTCTGATCGATTATAATAATGAATCTTAAGGTTGAGATAATCCAGTTGTGATATATTTTTCCCATGAACTAACCAACGTGCATTGAGTTAATTCCCATGTAAAACCAAGGTGGCAGATCATTCACGAAAATGTTCACTACAAAAAAGGGCCTGCAACAAACAACGAGTACTGTGACAATAAATCAGATTAAAAGTACAGATGAATGCTCATTAACAACTATAAAATTAGGTAGTAGCCAGGGGAGGAAATATTCAAAAAATAAAATAGAATCCCATGGAATGTACCAAAATAAGGATAAGGTGTAATTTTCGAGTGACAAACCTAATACTATAGAAAAAAATTAGATCATTGCATATCCACAAAGTGCGATCACATACTATGTAGGAAATAAGATAAGATTGCTCGAAGTGGACTCATAAGAAAGGTTTCTCAGTTTATAAATAATGATAGTAAAATATGAAAAAGGACAATGGGGTGCAAAATACAAAAGGCTTAATGGTGCAACCAATTCCTGTTTTGCATATTCAAAAGATGTAAAAGGCACAGTGAGAATAAGAAATTTGTTTACCCTTCAAAAAGTTGTTCATTCGGTGCTTCGACAGAATATAGTTACAAAGGGGTCACTCCGACGAAGTATAGTTACGAAAGTATCCTATAGATGCTTCCAACTCTTGTTTTACGTTCTATCTTTCTTCCTACCTATCACTGCCCTCCTCCCCTTGGGCATTTTCTCTTCTCCATCATAACCATTAACCCCATAGAGCATCATTTCTCCACTATCCACTGTACGAATCAACTCCCATTGCTACCTCCTCCATTGTATCCATTGTGTAATAATTCCCATTTCATCCATTTACCACTCACACTTCATCTCTTTTCTTCATCATTACGTTGGGTACCCCTTTGTATTATGTCAAAATTTCATTATAACAACCTAGTCTAATCCCAATTGATAAAATCAAACGACTAGGAAGGATAAATAATATATATATATATATATATATATATATATATATATTGGTTCACCAGTTTTATATTTCCAAAATCCCCCCAATATGCAATATTTGAGAGCCTCCTTCAAACCAAGAGCAAGTAAGACAGAAGATCTAGTTCTGCATAGTTCAAAATAGTTGGATAACACCTAGAGAAGATAAAAGGAAATGGTGATAAGTGTAAGGCTGAGATAAGGTTCAAAATAATAGATTCAAGAACCTGGAGCTATAAATACACCAGTCATGGTCAGAATCTAGATCAAGCATTTAGAGATAGCATTTTTTCTAAGAGGTATACTTGAGTGCCCTATGAATTGTGTTGTTGTATTCCTTGTGTCTTTTTCCTCTATCATCCCTCATTCTTCCCTTTGTTGTGCAGGTTTTGGTAGAGTTGTGTTTGGAAAGCTGAGAATATTTCTAGTTCTTTCTAAGCCTGAAGTCCAAATATTCTTCTTGTTATCAATTTGAAAGAAGGAGAATTGAAGAAGTCTTGTTACATTATTTGAACAAGGCTTTCTCATTGTATTAAAGAACTATAATAGAGTTTAATGGCTTTCTGCCCACTCTGCATGTAATATCATTGAAAAATTAATACAATTATGGGTTTCAGTTTTATCATTTCTTGTCTCCAGTTCTGTGTGTCTCCTCATAATAGGTTACATTATTTGAACATGTTTTGAGCATTTATTTTTTTGGTTAACTCTTATATTGATTACAATATTCGAATGAGTCTAATGGCACCAATTTCTCTTTCCTCATTATTTATGTTCATGTTATGAATATTGTTAAATTGCTATAACAACCCAACAAATAAGGCACCGATCTACATAAGGCATAATAATTGTTGTTGTCATTGCTTGGTCATTTTAATATAATAAGTATATAACTAAAATATGGAGTGCATAATACATGTAAAATTATAAGTTACCACTAGGGTTTCCTTACCCATTATGTTATGTTTTCTTTAGCAATATTTATTTTATCAGAATAAAGAGGCAGGTCGACCAGAGCCTGTAATAGCTCATTGGTTCAAAATGATTTCTTGTAGCATGACAAATTTAAAAGCTATGGATGCAAGAAATGGTTCCAACAGACTTCATAGCACAATTATAGGATAAATGTTAACCCATGAATCGACTCTTACACAAGGGAGTCCCATTCAAATGGGATGACGAGTGTCAAAAGGCCTTTGACAAGATTAAGCAATACCTGGCATCTTCACTAGTGTTAGCTCCACCTTGCTCTAGTGTGCCATTTTTACTATACATAGTAGCTACCAATTTTGCTTTAGGGACCATGCTAGCCCAAAAGAATGAAGCACATAAGGAAAAAAATATTTATTACATCAATCACACCTTAATGAGCTATGAGCTTAAGTATCCATACATTGAGAATCTTTGCCTAGCAGTGGTATTTACCACTAAGAAGTTGTGCCATTACATGCTCAATCAAACCATGTATGTCATATCTAAAGAAAATCCTTTGTAGTACATGATGATTCGGACATATCATAATTCATACCGTGAAGTGGATCATGCTATTGATAAAATTTGATCTTGAATTCATAAGTAAAAAATATATCAAATATCAAGTAATTACTGATAAGTTAGCAGAGGCTCCTCTTCAGGACAATCAACCTCTTACCATAAAGTTTCTTGATAATGCAGTTTTTGCATTATCCAATTTGTTTGAATGAGAAGAACCAAAAAATCAAGCTGATATGATGTTGTTCTTTGATGGTTCCAAATGTGAGCAAGGGGGTGGCATAAAAATTGTGTTCTTCACACTACAAGGGGCTCCTCTACCCCTATCATTTAAACTTGATTTCCTGTGAACCAATAATAATACTGAATACGAGACCCTCCTTTTGGGCCTTCAAACAACTATCACCATGAAAATCAAGAAGCTAAATATCTTTTGTAATTCCTTTCTCATTGTCAACCAAGTTAAAGAAATCTATAAATGTAGGTGTCCAATATTTCAGTCTTATAAAGCCCTTTTGGATAAGCTCTTAGCTAAACTTGAATGGTATAACATCGCAGTAGTATCTCATACATCTAATAATTTTTTGGATACCATGGCAAATTTGGGATATTTAATTCGACAAAACCCTTCAGATGACATTACAACCTTTCATGTCAAAATGCTTTTGCAATCAACGATTTGGAATGATGCTTCCAAAGATGATAAAGTTGTCCACATGATTAAGATTGAACCACACCATGACCGATTCTCTCACATAAATGACTTTTTGACACATGCTTCTTGAGGGTCTTTGATCCCCAATAGTCCTTTTGAGAACAACACAATGATTCATCTTAATGTTATGTCCCAATCCACATTTGTGTGAGATGACCCTCAAAAGGAGCAAGTAGTTCATTCAGTTGAAATTTAGTGATATCAAGATTGGCTCACCCAACTCAAATATTTCGTGAAGCTTGGTACTATCCCTCCAGAATTATCACACACCACCAAATGAATATTCAAGAAAAAATAACAAAGTATGTCTTGTTGGGAGACATTTTGTATTGTTAAGGCTACAATGGTATTCTCCTTCATTGCCTAGATCTCCACGAATCTGATTGGGTAGTTTTGCAATCTCATGATGGTACTTGCGATGGCTATTTTAGCAGTATGGCTATCACCAAGCACATCCTTTGAATGGGCTATTATTGGCCTACTATGGAGCAATATTATTGAACCTATGTTAAGAAGTGCATAAAATACCAGTATCATTCTAATATTTCATAAATACCTTCTCATGCCTTACAACTAATTCATTAAGTGTGGCCTTTTTTGCAATGGGATTTTGAATTAATTGGGAAAATATCACCTCCATATTTTGTCATCACATGTTTATCTTAATGACCATAGAGTATTTTACCAAATGGGTGGAAGCAATCCCTCTTACCACTATGACTGGACCCAGAATTGTAGAGTTCATACTCCATAATATCATATGTCATTTTGGTATTCCATCTAATATTATTTTGGATAATGGGCCTTCATTCAAGAATAAAGATATGCGAGCTTTGACTGTAAAGTACAACATTCAACATAGCTTTTCTACATCCTACTATTCGCAAGCTAATGGGCAATTAGAGGCTTCGAACAAAATAGTTATTGCCATTCTTAAGAAAATTGTTAAAGATAATCATAAATATTGGCATCTTCAATTGCCTCTCACATTATGGGCTTACAGAACTAGAATCAAAACTTCCACTAGGGCAACTCCTTTTTTGTTGGTATATGGTGGAGAGGCCATTATTCCCTTAGAGTTAGAAATTCCTTCATTGTGCATAACACTCTGAGAATTCATTGACGATGATACTACGCAACAAGCTCACCTTGATCAGTTGACCCTTCTTGATGAGCGTCGTATTAATGCTCTCAAGCACCTATAGATTTATCAAGATTGCATTAAGTGAGATTATGATATGAATGTCCATATTAGGGATTTTGAATTTGAAGATCTTGTGCTTCAAGAAAATCAACAAAATTCCAACTTACCACTGCACATGTGATATGGGAAAACACTCTAAAATAGACACAAGGAAATAACACAAATGAAAACTTACATTGCATTAATCCAAAAATATATTTATAGGCATGTCTGCCTTTACAATCAATATTTAATACACACAATCCGTGTGAGTATTAAATGCAATATAACATGATCCCTATCATTCCTCCCCACTGAGGAAGCATTGGTCCCCAATGCGTATAGGTGTGGAAGAGAAATATGGGTAGCTAAAGAGTGTCGGGTACTACCGAAAATGCACTCTTGTTACAAAAATATGAAGACCAAAATAACAAAGTTTTACATGTCTTCATAAAACCAAAATTTGGCACTGGATCTGAGTCGGGCTCGAAAAACACTCTCCAACAACTATAAATACTGATATATCGATGGACAGTTAAAATGGGTCCCAAAAATTGGCATAAGAAAATAACAAATGAAATGTCGAAGAAGATGCAGTAGAAGATACGTCGAACCACGTGCCAAAATTTTAATTGGAGAGGAGAGGGCAATCCTCCAAGGGAGGTCCGGGTTCGAATCTCCACCCTACCAAAACGTTGAATTGGGTACCCAAAATCCAATTGATAATGTTGGTACGGGCAGGGTCGGGCATGACTTCCGGGTGACTCAAAATGTGCCTCAAACCACGTGCCAAAATTTTAATTGTTGCGGTCTTTAAGACAAGAGTGCATGCATTGAATTGGCCGAGCCATGCATTAATGGTTATAAAAAATGTTAAATTAAATAAAAAAATATTTAATTTAATTTAATTAATTTGTGGTTAATTGTGGGCCACTTGCATTAAATTATTGGTGGACCAAGACAATGGTCAAGTGGACAGTATTCGACTTACATTAATTTATTGGTGATCAGGACAACAGTCAAGAGTGAAGGTGGGAAAATTAAATTATATTAAAAATAATTTAATTTAATTTATGGTTAAAATTGAATGTGGGTTTTAATGGAGTGGGTCAAGGGTGGAGAAAAATTAAATTATATTAAAAAAATAATATAATTTAATTTTATGGTTGAAAATGGAATGTGGGTTTTAATGGAGTGGTGCAAGGGTGGAGAAAAATTAAATTATATTAAAAAATAATATAATTTAATTTATGGTCATTGGAGGATGGAAGCAGGAAAATTAAAAATGGGTATTTAAAAATAAAATAAAATTAAAAATGGGTATTTAAAAATAAAATAAAATTAAAAATGGGTATTTAAAAATTAAATTAAATTAAAAATTAATTTAATTTAATTTAGAGAATGGTGGAGGCCATGGCGGAATCGAGCGATGAAAATAAAAATGGCATGAGAGATGGTGAAAATGCTAGGCTGGTGGTGGCTTTGGTAGAGGACGCACAATGACAAGATGAAAATTGTTAAAAATATGTGATTTATAGTGGCGATGCACGGGGAGAGTCGATAAATCAATTGTAAAGAAAATGATGTCGACAACAGTGGTTGCGGATGATGAACATGAAGCAGCAAAGTGGTGGACATAAATCATGGACAAAATACTACAATGATTATTGTGATGAAGTGCAGTCCCCAAGGATGATGACATGAAAACCGTAGGTAAGGGATTAACATCTAAAAGGAGATCGAAACTCCTAGGCCACAAAGATACAAGAATCACAGGAACTATGGTATACGGTGAAACATATTCTAGCTCAGAAACATGAACTTCAATGAAAATTGGATCTACATCAGGAGCTTCAACGAAAATTGGATATGCATCAGGAGCAACCGAAGCCACATCGTCTAATGGAAAGATGCTGGGAATCTCACCCAGAGACCCTGGTTCAAATCCAGGTGTGGCTATAACTTCTTCAATTTTTGGATCAGGGGTGGAATCCTGATCTTCAATGAGATCTTCGATAGGAATGAGATCATCAATAGTAGGTTCTTTGACAACAACAACGAGGATTTCAGCTATAACCATTGTTGCATGGAATTGTTGAAGTGTAGCCATTTATACACGAAGTAGTTGTAGTTGTATGGTGAAGTCGACAAGCAAAATGGTTGATATTGTGAATGATGGTCATGAACTGAAGGTCGGAGTTAGAGGGACCCTAGTTGAGAGTTTCACGAACGTAAGTGCTCGAAGATGTCTACAAAAAAAGAAAGAATGTTCACCCAATGCCAAGATCCGTTGGTGATTTTCTTGTTCCTATTTGAACCAGATTGTCTGAGAGGAAGAGGATACACACCTATCCAATACTCGGCTCTCATACCAATGATATGAGAAAACACTCTAAAATAAACACAAGGAAATAACACAACTAAAAACTTACATTGTATTAATCCAAAAATATATTTATAGGTATGTATGCCTTTACAATCCATGTGAGTATTAAATGCAATATAACATGATCCCTATCAACATGTGAGATAAATTCACGACAAACTAGTTAGGCCTATTTATCATCACACAGAAGATAGGGCCTAGGATGTATAGGTTAGCATATCTTGAAGGTGTTGCGGAGACTGATCCTCTCAACATACTTCACCTATAGATATTTCATGCGTAAGGCCTAGTTCAAAAACATCCAAAGGCACTTAAGACCTTTGGTCAACTAAAAAAAAACACATAAAAAATCAATCAAAAACAACCAAAAAACATAAAAAAAAATGCAAAACACAAAAACATTGCATCATCGATCGTATTGCATTTCTCATCATTACATTGATCTACTAGTTGCATTAGGCATATTCATTACTTTTCCATTAGGATATGTCATTCTTGCATTTCCACAAATAAGCACCACACTTGTATACTTGTCCTAAATCTTAATTAGCCTTATCCACCATCATCATATACAATTTTTTCTTATGAGCTTTTGCTTATTAAAGGGTCTTTGTAAGATATGATAGATACCATATGAACACAAAAAATGATGTTTAGATGGCTGTAGACACCCAAAAGTCACACATTTCCACTTCTCACATCATCATGGTCAATCAATTTGCAAAACCCATGAAAATTGCATAAATTGGCTAAAAATACTATTCATTTATCAAAATCACTATTCATCATCCTTAGCCCCCTTGGGCTAGCTAAGCCCCTTCCTACGCTTAACCATGGGTCCTCATGTGACCTCATTCACAACTCAACTAAGGTTGAATTCTCCACCATGGTCAAAAAGCACTTTATGGTCAAAAAGTCAACATTTTTGGTCAAAGTATGCTTTATGGCTAAACACATGCTTAATTAGATCTAATCTTGATTTAATCTAAGCCTGCCACCTCACCTAGTCTACTTTGACTAGCCTAGCCTAGCCTTGCCACCTCTCACCCAGATATTTCTCCACCTCACACTCCCCTGGGTCATAAATGAGAAATGGAGACTTTTGCACACAAAAAGTAATTTCAAATTAGAAGATATTTCCAAAAAGGTTTCAATAAATGCCATTTGGAGACTTTCCTCCAGGTCATCATGACTTGTAGATGGGTGAGGGATTCTCTCACCCAATCTCATTTATGAGCTAGGACACCTCAAGGGACACCTCTTAGGTGGACACCTCACCACACACACCTCATAGGGGACACCTCATCCCCTCCCCTAACCTTGGCCAAGTCTATAAGTAGAAGGCCATTTTCACCATTTTAGAGAGATCCAACTTTAGCTTACAGAAACTCTACAGAAATCACTCTAGACATAGCATCCATCACACATCCATCACACTCATATTGCAATAGTAGTTTAGTCATTTTCATAATATTCCTTGCGATCTAGACAGGTTATCATCATCAAAAGACAAAATTTGAAGGTGACCCATCAAATTCACCAAGGAGCAATCACATCAGAAAGACAATAAAAATCACATCTTGCAAGTTCGGCCAGAAAAAGATAGGTTCGCACCCCCCGTGCGAACCTCCTAGTTCAAACCAAGTTCGCACCCCCATGCGAACCTCTGCTACAACAAGACAGAATCACCCAAAGAGGTAAGTATGGTCTAGTTTAGTGTTTTATGTTGTTTTTAGCAAGTTATTTCATGTTTTGAGTTGATTTAAGAGTCTCTTTTGTCTTCATAAACATGGGGTTTGACTGAGGCAAGCCCCTTAATGCACTAATAAGATTTTGCAGGTCTAATAGGTACAAAGAACACATCAAACTAGTGGTGGCCCACGTGCAAGAAGCCCATCTGCACTGAGGAACATCCAAAAGAGAGATCTTGCTATCTTTGGAGCACTTCTAAGAGGGTTTCCTTCGGGAAGACCCATTGTAGCCTTCAGGGCAAGGATTGTAAAGGGGATTTCACTTTGTAACCTCTCTTTATTATCTTAATATCAAAGTAGTGGATCACTATGGTTTTTGAATGAAGGATTGTAGTGTAATTGTCTCTTTTGCTTGGTTTCATTCTGGCACGCCTAGTGGGACCCCCACCAAGCACTAGCTTAATCATCATCTAACACATCTTGTGGACTATTTCTGTATGGTAGGTAGTTGTCATATTTGAAGAAACCCCAAATAAAAATGCCCTGAGACACATCTCAAGCCACATCACAAAAGTTCATTGGTGCACCAACGAGCTTCAAAGAGGTTAGAGAGTACACACTTGGGCGTGTGAACTTCCCAATCTACCTCAAAATTGATCCCTGAAGCACAGGTATTGGTTTTAGACACCCCAACAACTGGCAAGGTAAGTCAAGGGAGGTTAAAAGCCTCATGTTCCTGGGGATTGCATGCCCCCATACCTAGACCCCAAACCACCTCTCGCCATGGTGTATGCAAGGTGAAATCATTCCTTGTATTTTTGTGCGGCACCTAGTTAGTTTTACTTTTTAGTAATTTGCTTATTTCAGGTATATGCATGATATCTTGAGGTTTTGTGTCTCCCTTTGCATTAATATTTTACTTTGAGACTTTTTTTGTGTAGGTAACTATCTCAGGACCATCTAAAAGCTTCAAAATCATCACCAAAATCACAAAATCAGTTAGTCCAGTTCTCGACAATAGGTTCACATGGGCCCATGAAAACTTCCTAGTAGAGGACAGGTTTGCACCTCGGGGTGCGAACTTCCCACACAGACATAGCTTTGGAGAGGAGAGAGAGCCAAAAGATTCTGCATGCACCTAGATGTAGGTATTGTGCTAATATGATGGCTATCTTTACATTCTGAGGTAAATCTTATCATTTGGGTTGGCAATTGACCTATCGCATACACTTGTTTGTTCTAATTAGTTTTACCATTGCTTTCTAAGCTAGATTTGAATACCTTGCATTTAATCTAGATTTGAATTCCAAGCACTTAATCTAGATTTCCATTTCAAAAGCATGTAGTTAAAGTTTGATTCCAAAGCATTAGCCTAGATTTGATTTCATGAGGAAGCAATTAACTAGATTTCAATTTCAAAAGCATCTAGTTAAATTTCAATTCCAAAAGCATTAGAATAGATTTGGTTTTGTGAGGAAGCAATTAACTAGATTTTAATTTCAAAAGCATCTAGTTAAATTTCAATTCCAAAAGCATTAGAATAGATTTGGTTTTGTGAGGAAGCATTTAAGTAGATTTCATTTCAAAAAGGCATCTTAGCTTAGATTTATTTTGAAAAGGCACTTAGGGTAGTTTTACTTCTAAAATAGTTGCGTACAACAAACACCACACACTCACGTTCCAAAAAAATAGTGTAAGGATTGGCCTTCATCACCAATTTGGATTGGATTTCATCACCAATTCAACACTTGAGTTTGGTGAGGTCGGAGTTCTACCCTCCACCGGCTCACCCCCCATTTAGTCACCATAGTAGCCCCCCAGGAGTGGTTGGCCAGACTTCATCACCGGACGATCCCCTACTCTTGAGAGATGGTTATCCAGATTTAATCACTGGAAGGTACCTTCGAAGTGGGTAGTTTTAGAAAGCCCCTTTACCATAGGGCTTTTAAAAATAATTAGTGGGTGCAGTTGATCATTATTGTGCATGCCTTAAACATGAGGGTTAAGCGAAAGCCTTGATTAGGGCCGGTAGCAACACATTGACAACATGACCTCTCTTCGTGAGAGTATATTGACTCATTTGAGCATCTTGAGTCCCCCATTTTGGATACCATTTTACTGTACTGGATTCCATCTAGGTAGCCATTCACCCATTGGAAACATAGTTCTATTCTGTGCACCCTTGGGTGTTGTAGGAGGTTCTATGCTATGACATACCTATTTCAAGTAGCATTCACCCATTCCCATGGTTTGTTCTTAGGATGGATACAATACTCTCATCAAAACACACAAAAAACCAAAAGAAAAACATTTGCTTATTGTTGAGTCTCAAAAAAGTGGTTACAATAGCATATCAAAATTGCTCATAACTCACTGGTTAGTTGTTCCATAGTTGCATTTTCATGAAAAACACTACATAGTCTATTTTTAGGTGGTTCGCACTCCCTCGTGTGAATTTCCTACGCTTAGATAAACTCACCCCACTGTGCGAACCTAGCTTCTAGGCTACAAAACTGCATAGAATAGTTCCACACAACACACAGAGGATCTCCACAGTAGAAATCCATCCTCTATCCCTATTTCTCGAGGTTCGCATGACCCCATGCAAACTTTCGATTACAGAAGACATTTGCACCCCCCCATGCGAACCTGCTTTGCAGGTCATAGAGTAACACCAGATCTTCCACACAACACATAGACACTCTACAGAGAACCTATCTATCATCTATTCCTATTTTAGAGGTTTGCACCCCACCCATGTGAATTTTTGGTTGCAAGAGAGGTTCGCACCCCATCATGCAAATCTATATTTTTTAGAATAGAAAGTGTCAGAGTCAGTCACAAACATTCCTAGAGCCCAAATTTCATATCTTTTGGTTGTTCCTGCACTAGTACACACACCACCATGCTAATTACACATAGTCAGATGTGTGAAGCTCTTCATCATGCCATCGAGGCTGCTCATCGGACTATCATGATTGCAGGTACCTCTTCTTCTTAGACCACTGATCCACCTCCTAAGTCTGAGAAGGTTGCTTCTATTGCTCCACTTGATCTATTGATAGGGACCCTCAGCACCTAGGGCTAGTCCCATATCCCATGTCGCATCATTTCACTCCATCTCATACCTTGGATGAGACCTATGAGGAGACTTCTCCTCTAGATGATCTCTCCTCCCCTAATCCCCCATCCACTTATTGCCAACATGTCATCTACACCCCTCTCGGTCATCCTATGTCCATCATCATTGCTGATGAGTTCACTCCACCTCCTTCACCATCTACCACTCATCCCTTTCTATAGCATTCATCTCATCCACTTTTGGGGGATGACTATAATATCATCGTTTCCCAAATCATGCCTGATGTCATCACTACTATCCAAACCATAGGTATAATTTCTACACCTCCTTCTTCCACACCACCCCTTGCCACATCCTCATCTCAAATCCTATCTTCATAGTAGGCTTCATCAAGCTCCCAACCCCCATCCCAACCATCATCATCATTTCCACCTTAGTATTCCCAACATCCACCTCAATACTTCCAGATACCATCACAACATTCATCCCATCCTTCACAACAATTTCAATAACAATAGGTCACCCCATCTCCATAGCCACCTCCATTCACTCCATAGTTTGCTACCCATATCCCTACTAGCTACCCACCATTCTCATCATATGGACCTCCATTAGCACCTTCTTCATCATTTCTCTTACCTCCACCACCTCCCTTTCGACCCCCACCATCGATTCCATCCTATCTTACTAATCCACCTCGCTATTTGGTCTAGCCTAAATCTTTGCTTACCATTCCTTTTGTACCACCCTAGTTCTCATCATTCACTACTCCATATTCAAACCAATTCTCTTTCACTACACCCTCATCTCTTCCACCCCCATCTTCTACACCACCCACTTTCTTCACCTCACCACCCACTTGGTCCTCTACCACCACCGCTCAAGTGCAATCGACTTTCCAATATGTGCAGTAGAAGTAGGTGCCCATGCATGATTAACTGATTCCCAGATATTACAATAAACAACCACCACCCATAGTACAATATTCATACATTTCACCACACCCATCTCAGGTTCCTTTCCCACAACATCAAGCCATGTTGGTGTCTGATCCATAATAGGCTGCTTACTACAACCAATGGGAAGAACACTATTTGCAATGCCCACCATATCTGGGTTATTCATAGGCATCATCATAGCCACTGCCTCCATATTATTCTTCACATCCATTTTAGCTCCACCAAATACCACCATGGTGCTCTCTAGTGAACTTCAAGCTATGCAAGAACAGATCCATACCTTGGATTTGCGCACGACTGGTTATGGGCCTCAAAAACCCACATATGATGAGTTGTGCAATGAACCAATTCACCCATCTATTCCCATGCATCCTTATCCTTACCGATTTGAGATCCCTAAATTCGACAAATTCAAAAGTAAGGAAGATCCTAGAGAGCATCTTAACAATTACCATTTTGCTTGTTACCAACTTCATGGTAGTGATCCCCTTATGCTCCACACATTTGCACTTTCTCTTGGGGGATAAGCATTAGATTGGTACAATCATTTGCCTCATCATAGCTTATTCAAGTTTGAACAATTGGCCAATCTCTTTCTTGAGCATTTTTTGATCAACATCAAAACCAAGACTACATTATCAGATGTCTATGCTTTACACCAGTTTGATGATGAGCCCATTACTAATTTTATCTCTCACTGGAGAGTGGTCATTCATGATCTCGCTTTTACTCTTCCACCTTCAGAGCTCATCAAACTATTTTCCAAGAGTTGTCACAAGAAAATCTCTCAAACTCTGCAAATCCATCAGAGTCATACATTTGAGGAAGCTATTGCCCAAGCTAAGGTTATCGAGGACATCAAGGTCCACACGGGCAAGATCAAGCTCCATCCGAAGCAACCCTATCCATCCAATTACCGCTACAATCACAATCCATATGTCCCACCCACTTCCAAACCACCTTAGACCAATCAGGTGCTCCTCACTTCTCCATCCCCACCACCTCAATCCACATCATCTCAACCCCCACAATCAACACCACCTTGACCTCCACAAAATGCATACCAAGTCAACCCTCCACCACCTTCTAATCCATACCAGGGGTGTAATCCTTGTCCCCCTCATCCACCATGCAATTGGACACCTTTGTTTGAGCCCATGCCCACCTTATTCCATCGATTATATGATGGAGGTCTCATCACTTTGCCTAACATCCAGCCTAATGATCCAAATCATCCTCTCTCTCAAGACCACAATCCACAGGCATTTTGTGATTTTCATCACCAACATGGCCATTCTCTTGATGCATGTTGTATATTTCACCATATTGTGCAAGATCTTATCGATCGTGGCACCATTCAAGTTTCTAATCCCCTCGCACCACAAAATCAAAACTTGGGGATCTATCAAAATCCATTGCCCAAACATGGGGGTAATCCACCTCAATCCGATCCATGCCAAGTTAATCATGTCAATCAAGGTCCTTCTCAATAGGGGTTTGTGGGTATGATCAACATTGCTACCCATAATCAACGCTACCCACCTCCTATTGAAGCCCAACGCCCTTCTACATCTCTTCCATCATATTCTTCAAATCCACCAATCCCTCCACCAATTCCTCCTACTATACAATAGAATGTCATCACTATCCGTGGTAGTATTTCTCATCAAATCTATACTATCCCTGCAAGGTTATCCATATATGACCTTCTATAGCAATCCCAACCTCATCATGAGGCCCTCAATTCCATCCTTCACTCTCTCGATCTTGAGACCAATGATACCGATGCTTTTGCCAACTTTGTTGGCAATGTTCAAAGATGCCTACAACCTTCTATCAGCTTCCATGACCATGAGATTACTGAAGTTGTAGGTGAGGGAGTGGATCCACCATTGCATATTCAAGCTTCCATCAATTCTATCACTTATAAGTGTGTCCTCATTGACACTGACTCATCCATCAACATCATTTCTACCACTATCCTTGGCCATATTCACCTTCCTCCTTCCCACCTCGCTACTCCTTCTATGGACCTTTAAGCCTTTGATGGCTCTATGCACCCTACCATTGGCACCATCATCCTTCCCATTCAGGCTAGTGCCAAAACCATTTCCACCCTCTTCCATGTCATTGAAGGTGAGATGCAGTATAATATCCTTTTGGGATACCCATGGATTCGGGACATGCAATGTGTCCCTTCCACGCTACATCATTGTATCAAATATGTTCATAATGGATTGGTCCACTACATCCCCACTGATGGTGACCCATTCGAATTTTGTAACATTATTGCTCTTCCACCAGGTCCACCCTTATCATCTACACAATTTGCTCCCACTCCACATCGTTCTTTGGATACCACCTATCCATCATCCTCACCTTCACATCCCACACCTAATTTGAGAAACATTGCATCATCTTCATCACATCCACCTCAGGCTCCTAGTACTCCCACTATTCCTACATTCTCACATCTTCCTTCATCTTCCTCTACACCATTTCCCCATTCACCTTTTTTGCTACACCTCCTCTAGCTTCCACCTCCAACACCCCTCCAATTCTTCCTACCCCATTCCATATTCCTACCATTTTGTACCCCATTTTGCATGGGTACGAGTGGTCCCTAACCCACCAGTCACATCTTCTATTCCAACCTCTCAGTTCACCCATGCGAACCATCCCATCACCAGAACACCTATTGAGTGCTATGAGTGGACACAACGTGTCACTCACCTTGATGACCAATTGGCTCAATCAAATCCTCCTAATTCATCCACTTTTCTTCTCGCTCACCCTACATCCATCCCATTACCATATTTGATACCCAGGGGGTCCCCCCAACCTGAGCATAAACTCCCTCATTATATATCTATCCTTATGACCGATCTGGACTTGGTTACCATATTGCAACAATCAATACCCTCGAGAATGATTTGCATAATCTCAATCTTGATCCCCTTGAGGTCCTTATTGATGACAAATTTAAGCTCAATCTTCTGATAGAAAGTTCATCCCCTCATTCTACAATTGATATCCCATATACCTTCTTTCATCCATCCCCACCCCATGAACCATACTCTTCTTCCAAGGTTGAAGCTCTTGCTGATCAATTCACCAACCTATCACTCGTTCCATCCTTACCAGCCGATACACCTTCTTCATATTTGCTAGCTATTCTATTTATTACTTACTATGAGAGAGCACCTATCCGAGGCTTGCATTCTCATTCTTCCTCTTTGCCTATCATTTTTCTCCCTAGCTATCACCAACCATTTCCTAATTTCTTACTATCTTCTTCTGATTCTTTCCCACCATCCTCTCCCACCTCCACCATATCTAGCATATCTATTAACATAATATCTATTGACTTATATGATCCACTTTGATATCCAAACCATCCCAATTACATCCCACCTCCCATCACTGACTTTTACAATTTTGATAACATTTCCTCCACACCCTCACCCACAAAGTTCCTCCCATCACCTCAATTGTTACGATCCACTAATGCACCTTTGCCATCCATTCCATATCATCTCCCATGGATTAATCATACATATTCCATATTATGAATTCTAGCTCCCTAACACCACTGATGACCTTCATCTCATCCCAAAACCTGCTCAAATCCATCATGGTTCTCACATGCTTGTTAAGGACACCATTAAAGTTGATATTGGTAACGACCCTGATCATCCTCACATTATCCATCTTATCACTAGCATTTTCGATGAAAATTTCCTTTTCATAAATTTCCTTTGACACTACATAAATGTGTTCACAGAGTCCTATATGGATATGCTAGGCCTTGATCTGTTATTAGTCATGCACAAATTAGTCCTGGATGACAATTCCAAACCTGTCAGACAAAATTTGCGTTGAATGCACCCCACCATCGCTCTTATGGTTAAAGAGGAGTTAAAAAAAATTCTTGAGGTTGAATTCATACAACCTATTGATTACCCTGAGTGGGTTTCAAACATGGTTCCCATTAGAAAACCCAAGGGGTATCCGCATCTACACCAATTTTAGGGATATTAACAAAGCTTGTCCCAAAGACAATTTTCCACTCCCTAATATGAAGAACATGTGCTTATACTGAGATGGGGGTGAACAATATAAGATAAATTTTTTTTCTTTTCAATCCATATGATAACATCAATAATATTAAAGTAGTAAACATTACACAAAGCATCACACACATGAGAGACATGATTTAACATGGTTCACCCAATGTGGGCTACTCCATAGAGAAAATATTTATTATAAAATTTTCTCAATAAATTCTTTTGGGAATCCTTTCCCTATTACAATGTTTATGGACCTCTATCCAAAGGAGACACCAATCCCCTGATCAAGTTTATGGAACTCTATCAACAAGAGAACTCCTTATCCTCTGCTCTAGTTGGTGATCCTCTTAGAAGACTACTACCTCCATTGCTCTGGCTTGTGGATCTCTCTCTACATAAGACTTTGTCCTCACTCAAAAAATATTTGTCCTCATTGCCTTGGCTAATGGATCTCTATCCACTAGAGACTACTGTCCTTTGCTCTATCACCTCCAAAGTCTGCTCTTACTTTGTTCTATTCTCTATCTCATATTTATACTAAAAACTATCCTCTGCCCTTCACAAATCTGCTTAATCTCTATCTCAAATATGCATTAAACATAGTCCTTTAGTCTAGCATAAATATTCTCAATATCTATCTCTGGTCTGGCATAAACCTATCCTTAAATATGCACCAAACACTATCCTCAAGTATGTTCTCAAGCCTTAACACAAAGCTTGAATCAATTACAAATCAACTCTACTAGATCTTCCCAAAACCTTAACTCAAGGTTTGAACAAATTAATCAATCAAATCTTCTCACAAGTCTACTCAAATAATTAACTCAAATATGTCCACAAGTTCTCTCTAGACTTTTCCAATTTGCTCAAAACGTATTCACTAAGACTTACCTCAAATCTGTATTGTAAGCTTCCATAAAATATTACTCAACTTAGTCCTTAAGCTTTTACAAAATATTACTCAAATCAGCTCACAAGCTTTCACAAAAGTTGTTTAAGTCAATTGCAAAACTTGCATACAAAATCAACTCAATCTATTTCAGAAAACCCCTTTAATCACATAAAAAAATTTCACTCAAAATTTTGTTTGACTCATAGAAGCATATAGAGAATTGTTAGAGACTCAATATGTTTCACACTCTTAATCACTCAATCACTTCCAAAATATTTTCAAATCAATTTAGTATAAAGAATTTTTTTTTTCATAGAACTTGAACTATCACTCCAACACTTTCAATCAACTATGCTCAATCAAATCCACTCAACCAATCACTTCAATGAAACACACTTTTCTTACAAAACCTAAACAAGTGTTTCAACAACTCACACTATGGAACTCAACATTAACTCAATATGATTCCAAATTCACATAACAATGATACTCAAGATCTTTCACAAATCCTAATAATGCACATGAAGGCTCACTCAATATTTCCAACAATGCTTATCAAACAAGGTTTCTAGGATCAACCTTCATTCCAGAAAAACCCTCATCAATAAATATTGGATATCTCAAAAACCTAACTCAATAATGCTTATAAAACAATCCTTTTCACTCCAACTTAGCATTCACAACATCCAATCCAACAATATTTCATTCACAAAAAATATGTGCCCATACCTTTTTTTTTGATGGAGATATATCTTCAAAAACTTTCAACTATTTTGCCCATAAAACGTCCTTAGTGAAAATTGAACCCATGACTTAGATTCTCCAACACCCTAGCCTCAATCTAGGCTACCAAGTGGGCTACATGCCCACATGAAACCTTGGGTACACGTTTCCGGATTTATTCTCATCACAAAAGCGCTAAAAAAAAAATGAAGGCCTCTCTAATAGAAAGACGTCAATCATGTGGATCGAACCCGCGATCCCTTCCTTGCAAGCCTTAGCACTAAACTCAATTGCCACCTGTGCTATCACTGTCGATGGATTTATCTATACATGTTAATGGCCTTACACCTTAGTCTGCCTCCAATCACTTTGAAACACGAAATTCTTTTCCTCCAACAAATGCAGTGCTCGATATTTTCATTTGAAGGTATATATATTCGAGGATATAGGAAATGAAATTTATTTCCTATATTGATACACATGCTTCTTGTCTTTTACACTTCGAAAAATTTCAAATTTAAAAATTCAAAAAAGATTTTAAATATTTTAAATTTAAAAACTTTGCACCCATTATTAATTTAAATTATTATTTTTAACAAAGATTAAAATATTTTAATTTAAATTAAATCTTTTGTAAACTACTCATGGGTCTTTTTAACTTGAACCTTGTTTTTCTTCACCTTATTATTTGGTCCGAAATATTATAATAATATAATATTATTATTTAATTTAAACTTGCTTCTCCTTCCTTGGGTCTTCATCCTTTGGGCCATTTTAGGCATATAATATTAAAAATAAATATTATATCCTATTCCTTTTCAAGACCTTCTTGCTTTTGAAAAAACCACTTGATATCCTTAAGTATGATGAAATTGAACCAATACGCTTTTAACATCAATGACAACAAAACTACTCAAAATTTCCAACCTAATATTGACACATTGGTCGATGCCACAACTGGACACGAAATGCTATCACTCATGGATGGTTTTTTTGGTTACAATCAAATTCATGTCAACCTAGATGATCAGCACAAGACCTCTTTCATGACCCCCTAGGGGACATTTTGTTACAAGGTCATGCCCTTCAACCTTAAGAATGTTGGGGCAACATATCAACGTGCAATGACATACATTTTTCATGATCTCATGCACAAAACCATCGAATACTATGTTGATGATCTCATTGCTAAATCCAAAACCCGTGGTCAACATCTTGAGGACCTTCACCAAATCTTTGATCACCTCTTGGAACATAATGTTAGGTTAAATCCAAAAAAATGTGTCTTTGGTGTTACCTCAGGCAAAATCTTGGGTTTTATCATTTCACAAAGAGGTATCAAAGTAGATCCCCAAAAGGTCCAAGCTATCATTGATATGCCTCCCCCTACGAATCTCAAATAGCTACGCAACTTGCAAGGAAGAATCCAATCCATCTGATGATTCATCGTCCAGATCTTTGACAAGTGTCAGCCATTCAACCATCTTCTTCAAAAGGGGGTCCCCTTCACATGGGATAATCAATGCCAAATCGCTTTTGATGCCATCAAATCATACCTTACATCTCCACCGGTTCTATCACCACCCCATCCCGATCGACCTTTCCACATCTACATTTTTGCAATCGATTTCCTGTTGGTCTCACTCCTCACCCAAAAGAATGAAATGAACCAAGAACAAGTCGTATACTATATCAGTCGTACATTGATTAGTTACGAGACATGATATGCCTACATGGAAAAACTTTACCTTGTCATTGTCTTTGCCACATAAAAATTATGACATTACATGATCAATCACACTACTTACATCGTAGCTCATGATAATCCACTTTGCTACATGATGGGTAAGAGCTACCATAATAGTCGCACGACCAAATGGATCATGCTTCTCATGGAATTTGACCTCAAATTCATTAGTCAAAAATCCATCAAAGGCCAAGTCATTGTTGACCAGTTAGCTGAAGCACCTTTACCAAGTGATGCACCACTACTCATTCAACTTCTTGATGATTATGTATTTCATACTACTGAAGCTGAAGAATTTGTGGAACCTGAGTCAACCACTGATTTAACCCTCTTTTTCGATGGCTCTCATTGTGAGTATGGAGGGGGTGTAGGTATAGTATTTTTCACACCATAGGGGAGCCCCTCCTCTTTTCCTTCAAGTTAGGCTTTCCTTGCACCAATAACAATGTTGAGTATGAAGCTCTCATCCTTGGCTTGAAGCAAGCAATTTCAATGCACATTCGGTGCCTGGACATATATGGTGACTCCCTTCTCATTGTGAATCAAATTAAAGGAGAATGGCAATGTCGTTGCCCAGTCCTTCAATAGTACAAATAGGTCACCAAACACTTGCTCACCCAATTCGAGTGGTATGACATCACTACCACTCCACATTCTACCAATCATTTTGTAGACACTATGGCTTCTCTAGGATCACTCATTCCACAAAACCCACTCTTTGACACAACTCATGTGTCCATTCACACCCTCTTCCATTCTACCATTTCTACCACCCCACCTTCTCATGATGATGGCATCAATATCATCAAAGCTGAACCCCATGACCCATGGTTTTCTCAGGTCAAATATTACATCAAGCTCGATCTTCTCCCACCAGATTTGAATCACACTCACAAATGAGCTTTCAAAATATGAGCAATTTGCTACACATTGTTAGGAGATATCCTTTACAAGCGAAGTTATGATGACATCCTACTGCGCTATCTTGAACCACATGAAGCCCGATGCATTATCCAAGAGGCTCATGATGGCACTTGTGGTGGCCACTTCAGTGGCATGGCCATTACCAAATATATTTTATGAATGGGTTACTTTTGGCCCACAATGGAGCATGATTGTTGTGATTATGTCAAAAAGTGTGTCAAATGCCAACACCATGCCAATCTCACGCATTTTCCTTCTCAGGCTCTTCAACCCATTCAATCAATGTGGCCCTTTTCACAATGGGGTTTGGATCTTATTGGTAAAATCACTCTTGCATCATCTGGTAATCATAAGTTCATCATTATAACAACTAAATACTTCACAAAATGGGTTGAGGCCATTCCTCTAGTCCAAATGACCAGTCCTAAAATTGTAGATTTCATCACTCAACATATCATTTATCATTTTGGAATCCCATCTAAGATCATCTCTGACAATGGTACACCATTCAAGAACAAGAATTTTCATGCATTATGTGAGAAATTCAATATTCAACATAGCTTTTCTACTCCATACTACCCACAGGGTAATGGGCAAGTAGAAGCTACAAACAAAACCATTTACGCTATTCTTCACAAGACCGTTGCAGAATCACATTGTGATTGGCATAATCAAATGCCACTGGCCTTATGGGCCTATCGCACAAGCATTTGTACTCCAACTGGGGCAACCCCATTTTCTCTTGTATATGGTGCTGAAGCCATCATGCCCTTGGAGCTCGAAATTCCATCCTTATGGGTCTTTATGCAAGAATTCATTGATGATGACACTGCTCATCAAGCTAGGTTAGATCAGTTGACCCTATTGGATGAACATCGCATTCATGCTATTGAACATACACGTGTCTATCAAGACCATCTTCGATGTGCCTATAATTCTAAGGTACACCAACGAGAATTTCAAGTGGGAGACTTAGTCCTCAAGGAGAACCAATAAATTACTAGCCAACCACATCATCTCCATGATAAATTTGCACCCAATTGGCTAGGTCCTTACATGGTTACTCACAAGTTTGGGTCTGGGGCATATCGCCTTGCCACATTGGAAGGTATTGCTGACCTTGAGCCCATTAACATTATTCATCTTCGAGCATTTTACGCCTAAGTGTTGGCATCACAGCTCATCATTCTTTGTACATACCATCATGATTACAAAAAAAAACAACAAAAACACAAAAACAAACACAATACCTCCTTGGCATTCTGCGACATTAGATCAAATTGCATTTACATCAAAATCTGCTTCATCCTCATCCTTTCTTTCCTCTTTCTCCTCCCTTCTTCTTTAATGAATGTTGTATGGTCATGCTTCGAGTGGCTACATACCTTTCATTCCCCTTCTTCTCTT
The DNA here is from genome assembly GCA_028583015.1 of Wollemia nobilis. Taxonomy (NCBI): domain Eukaryota; kingdom Viridiplantae; phylum Streptophyta; class Pinopsida; order Araucariales; family Araucariaceae; genus Wollemia; species Wollemia nobilis. The sequence goes on from JAQPPZ010001755.1 coordinate 147,513, forward strand.
CATTCCCTTCTTCTTTCTCTTCTTTTCTTATTGTTACTCATCAATGTTGTATGGTCACGCTTTGAGCGACTACATACCTTTGATTTGTTTCATTTCTTATCTCCTCTTCTTCTTCTTCTTATATTTCCTTCCCTCCTTCTCCTCTTCTTATCTATATATTTATTTTCTATTCTTTCACCATCATCTCCCCATTCACCTCATCGCCCCATTTCATTGCACATAATACTGGGGCAACCTTGTACATAAATTCCCACTTTTCCTTCATTTGCAACATCACATCATTTGCTTCACACTTTGCCCCACCTTCACACATTTTTGCATAGTCATAAATTGCATTCATGCATGCATTTGTACATAATCATTGTGAATACCATACTTGGAGAATTAAATATGCACCTGCTAGCACAATAGTTTTGGTGCCCAATCCCATTTTCATGAGATAAGATTATTGAAATATTTTGAGCACTTTACCCATATACAGTTATTTTAATCAACCACCATCCAAAGTTGGCAAATTCCAAAAGCATTTCAAGACTTCCCTTGGTTGACTTGCTCTCATTCATGGATTAAATTGCACATCCTACACACTAAGCAAATTTTGAGAATAGGATTGCAAACACCGTATGCATATTGCCTAGTGAAAGTCACCTTGCTCATAATATCATTTACATGATCTATATCAAACCTGAGGATTGAAAAAAGGATAAGCTTAATAGAAAGAGACTATGGGCAGAAAACAAAAGCCAATGCCCAAAAAGAGCACTATCAAATGTTACAAAAAAAGAAAAAAAGAAAGACAATACAAAGGTAAAAAACAAAAGGAAAAGCCTCGAGAGTACTATCAAAAAGCTTGAATCCCTATGATCCTCAAGTCTATATTGATGAGCTAGCTTATAGACTAAGTTACCATGCAGTTGAAACCATCCTTTTTCAAAATGGTCAAATGAACATCACTTCACACACACTAATCCATGCTTGAGGTCTTGTTTACCAAGATAGCCAAGATTTGTCAAAGAAATTTTGCTCAATTATTCAATGGGTTTGATTACTTAAGATTGTAATGTTCGAATCTCTTTAATAACATCTTCATATCCAACTTCTTAGAAAAAATGGAACGGATTACACTATCTAATTTTTGCAAAGATGCAAATGCTTTCTCCAAGCATTACTTTTTGTCACTTGCATTTTCATGTCATGCATACTCATTTCACATTATTTCATACGTTATTTCCCATTTATTTATTCATTCAACATTCCATGTATATACACATCTATCACATACTCCACATGCATACATATACACAACTATACTCTACCACAATCACATCACTCATACTCATACATAATCAAAAGCAGAAACAAACATACACATCAATACATCAAATTTTCTTTATCACAACATTAAAAAAATCATTTACATCAAAAAAAAAAAAAAAACCCTATCACTACCCTCGTAGCTCCATCAGGTATGCTACCCCATGGGAGTCTCTCCACTCCCCTCATCTACTAGCACTCGCTCTACCACCCCTTGCATTGATTGCGCATCCCCCATCTCCTATGCCACTGATACCTCCATCTGCACCGTTGGTGCCAACCCCACTACTTGTGATGCTATAGGCTCCACTATCTGTTGGATCCTCCCCACAACTGATGGAATTATCTATTGGATTCGATGCAAGTGATCCTATGACAATGATACTGATCTCAAATATGTAGGAATAGGTATCGTATGCATCCTCAGCTCCCCTCACACTTCATCCTCATCATAGCCTCTTTCATATGGGTTGCTACTAATCTTGCATTTTCCTACTACAAACACCCTACCTCCACCCATGCATGATCAAAATACAACACAGTCACTCCCAAACCCTAAATCTCCCTAGACACCTACCTCTTAGTAGCCTTCATGTCATGCACAGGCTGCTCTAGCTTCATGATCCTTGCTATATGATTGGAATTCATGGCCTTTATCTTTACCCTTATTGCATACAAAAGCCCTTGCAGTCGCTTAGAAAACTCAATCATCTCAGACCTCTCTATTCTCATAGCATCTCGCTCACCTATGAGCGTATCTCTCACTCCCTAGTGCATCCTGCTCACCCACAAGTGCATCCCTCTCCTCGATCACCTGCTCCAATCTCACCCTCACCTCATCTCGCTCCCCTAGGGTGACTGTCAGCTCCACCTCCACCTCGTGCCTCTCCTCTAACACTAAGCGATCCATCACCCAATCCAACTCTGTGTCTAGAAGCTTATCCTTAAGCTTCTTCACCTTCACTCATAGCTATTGCATCTCATCCTCTACTACCATCATCTCCTACAACCCTATTATAAAATCAAAATCTATTGGCTCTACCATCGTATCACCACTAACATCACCCTCCTCCATCAGGGGTGACTCATCCAACCCTGCTACACCCTCATCATCTAATGAATCATCATCAATATCCATCAATGGCACATCCTCCATCATTATTGTACCCTCTGACATCCCCTCACCACCCTCCATCGATGGTCCTACACTACTATCACTCACCAAGCGATCCTGATCATCATGATATGGCCTCACCCACCTAATCAACTGATCCAACTCTACCTCCTCCTCCTCACTAGGCTCAGGTGATCCCTCATCCCTACATCCTCCCACATGTCCTAGTGATACTACCCTTGCTCCACCTAGAAATTCCCTAATTAGCAACACTCCTACCACCTCACCCCATCCATCCACCACCCCAAGCATAGGCTCCCATCACTACCTAGACCACCATACATCATACTCTAGCGTGGTCCCTATATTTTCCACATCAAGAACAACTACTAGCTCATCAAGTATCAAGTCAAGTGGTGGCACCACTGGCTCTAGCCTTGGATCACCTGCCACTCTATAGATCACCACGAGAAGATCTGGTCACCCCTATCGCAACCCAAACTATCACAACACCTATGAGAATAGAAAATACTCTATCTACCATAGGTATTTCCCCACCACCCATCACCCTCATCTAATGTGAACTAGCTGCTCTACATCCTCGACCCACTCAAGTGCTCCTCACCAAGGTCTCCATCTCACCTGATCCATCCTCAAGCCTCCCAGATCCTCTCAGTGATACATCAAATCACCCTTGCACACTCTCTTCACTTTCTTCTCCATATTTACCCTCCATCTCATCACATAAGGCACATCATGACCATCCAATCTATGTGCATCATGCGGTAACTTTTATGGCCATAAAATCATGATATGCTCCCAAGCCCACACCTATAGCAGTGGACTAACACTAATGCTCATCCGCTCCATCCTCACCACTCCATGGAGCTCTCTATATACCTATGCTAGTAAAGTGGATGCCCATGCATATACTATCTTCTACTCAACCATGTCACACACTATCCCCATCATATTCCAAGGGAATCTCACCCCTGAAGTATCTGGCAAAGCATGGTTGGCTATCATCAACATCACCATCGCATGGTGATTAGATAGGAACTTCTTCCCCCAATACTTTACATAATCTACTCCACCCTTCGCATCCACCCTCCTCCACCTATGCCCGAACACCCTCTACAAGATGCCATCTCATGCATCTTTCTTAGTAGTCATCACCGTAATCCCTTCTATCGACAATCGATAGATGTGGTATATGTCCTCCAAGGTCACTATCATCTCCCCTATCGATAGGTGGAAGGTGTTCCTATCAAGATCCCACCTCTCGCATAGTGTGGATATATATGCGTGATTCACATACACCTCATGCATCTCCCACACACCATAAAGCCCTATGGTGCGCAACCACTCTCCATCCTCTATGCACCATACATCCTGTAGTGTCATTCTAAATTTCCGTAGCCGATGTCACGAAAATATCTTCTTCACCTACCACACATCACATACCACATGTCAAATACCAATCACAGGTTCTAAAATACCATTGTAAATAACATAAATTCATACATTTTATTTTCTGATTCACATAAGCAAATTTCATCATTTGTACATTGCTACACCTCATCGTAACTACACTCACTCCATACATTTCATTTTTGTCATCACATACCAACTATTTTTTTATTTATCCAACTTTATTTTTCAATTGTACAAATTTACAAAAAAAAATTGCATTCGCACGACCCCATGCGAACCGATCCATTCACATGCCCTCGTGCGAATCACTCGATTTTCACGACCCCATGCGAACCTCCCATTTTCAAAAATTTTGCCATACACATTCTCACCTCTCATCACACAGTCCAAAAATACATTTCACACGCATGAAAAACATCAAAAACATGCTCAATCACGCAAAAACATGCACAACTCCATCCACACATGCATGCAAAATGAGGTCATCAACCAGAAGTCAAAATGGTCAAACAAACACAGATTTGGATACCCATTTGGCCCAATAGCATCATTCACCCATCAGTTTCCACATGCATGCATTCTTACATCAAAAACCACACATCACACCTCATTCACACTTTCTAACGATAAAAAATACTTGCATACAAAAAAAGGCAGCATCCCGGGATACCCATTTGGTTTTTTGTCACAAAGTGTACACATTTCACTCCTATCTCACATACAAGCATAATCCATTCCATTTCAAGCACATGCAACATTTATTTACCCTAGCAATTCACACACATTTCGAGATAGCATAATTCACTTACCTCTGGCATCACCGCCCTCTCACTCGTACTCGTTGATGTACTCGCCATTTCATCCTATCTAGTCCACACCTTCGTAGCACTTTGTTTCCACCTTTTTGCTCTCACTCCAGCTTCCTCTTTCATCCTTCGCATGAAAATGACATCAAAAACATCCTTTTCACCTTAAATATCCCAGATTCGCACCCCACGTGTGAACCGACAGATTTGCACGACCCTGTGTGAACCACCCCCATTCACATGACCCCATGCGAACCTCTTTTTCCAAGTCAAATTTGTTGCTCCCACATCAAATTCCTCTTGGATTCCTACCAATTCTCATTTTTTTGTTGTTTTGCCATTCAAATTTTTGCCATTCTTTCTCATCATTATCAATCGTTTCACTATCGATTTTTGTTTCCTCCATCGCCAACTCATCGCTTGAGGGGGTAGTCATCCAACACATCAAAATCTACCAAGCATATGATCAAACAACCAAACATCCAATCATGGATACAACAAATACCTAAGAAATTTTTGCTAAAGATTATCTCAAGTCCTCATGCTAGGACAGATACAAAAGTGAAATTTCTCTTCTCAATCAAAACTCCAATCCAAAACAAATCAATGTTTGATAGACCTCAAAATACCTCTAACTGTAGATATCTCATGGATTCCTCTCTTCATTGTGGTAGTCGTAAGACCACTTTTGAATGAAGCTCCTGAAATTTCTACCCTACGACTCTAACGGTTTGTCAAATATTGTTAAAAGAGCTCATCAATCAATCAAAAAGCAAAAATTAGCAAAGGCATTTGTTTCCTCCACAATTGAAACATCTCAAGTTGATCATAATGCAAGGTAATCTTACACCTTCCCTCAAAAAGCAATCATTACAATACTGCAAAGTGTTGTATCCAATCACAAACCATTTTTATCAATGCGTCTCTCTCGCAATCATCCACAAGTCATCAATCACAAATTCTTTGCCTTCCAATCATTCCATCAAAGCATATCATCAGTTTTTGTACTAAACCATGTTTTCACACAATTCAGTACAAAAAGGGGCAAAATGTAGACACCCAAAAGTCACACATTTTCACTCTCTCTCATCTTCATGGTCAATCAATTTGCAAAACCCTCAAAAATTGCATAAATTGGCTAAAAACACTATTCATTTATCAAAATCACTATTCATCATCCTTAGCCCCCTTGGGCTAGCTAAGCCCCTTCCTACACTTAACTCTAGGTCCTCATGTGACCTCATTCCCAACTCAACCAAGGTTGAATTCTCCACCATGGTCAAAAAGCACTTTATGGTCAAAAGTCAACATTTTTGGTCAAAGTATGCTTTATGGCTAAACACATGCTTAATTAGATCTAATCTTGATTTAAGCTAAGCCTACCACCTCACCTAGTCTACTTTGACTAGCCTAGCCTAGCCTTGCCACCTCTCACCCAAATATTTCTCCACCTCACATTCCCCTGGGTCATAAATGAGAAATGGAGACTTTTGCACACAAAAAGTAATTTTAAATTAAAAGATATTTCCAAAAAGGTTCTAATAAATGCCAAATGGAGATTTTTATCCAGGTCATCATGACTTGTGGATGGGTGAGGGATTCTCTCACCCAATCTCATTTATGAGCTAGGACACCTCAGGGGACACCTCTTAGGTGGACACCTCACCACACACACCTCACAGGGGACACCTCATCCCCTCCCCTCACCTTGGCCAAGTCTATAAGTAGAAGGCCATTTTCACCATTTTAGAGAGATCAACTTTAGCTTACAAAAACTCTACAGAAATCACTCTAGACATAGCATCCATCACACATCCATCACACTCATATTGCAATAGTAGCTTAGTCATTTTCATGATATTCCTTGTGATCTAGACAGGTTATCATCATCAAAGAAAAAATTTGAAGGTGACCCGTTGAATTCCCCAAGGAGCAATCACATCAGAAAGATCCAAAAACCACATCTTGCAAGTTCGGCCAAAAAAAGACAGGTTTGCACCCCCCATGTGAACCTCCTGGTTCAAACCAGGTTCGCACCCCCCGTGCGAACCTTTGCTACAACAAGACAGAATCACCCAAACAAGTAAGTATGGTCTAGTTTAGTGTTTTATGTTGTTTTTAGCAAGTTATTTCATGTTTTGAGTTGATTTAAGAGTCTCTTTTATCTTCATAAACATGGGGTTTGACTGAGGCAGGCCCCTTAATGTACTAATAAGATTTTGTAGGTCTAATAGGTATAAGGGTAGGCCTCGCTTGCCATCACTACCATTGGTACCATTGTAGCCTTGGGCGTCCACCAAATCAAAATATTTTTATCTATGGGGGCCTTGCTAAATCCATAAGTCTATCATCTATGGTGGCAGACAATGCTGAGCCATTTTTTGCAAATGTCACTTATATTTCAAACCCAAATTTTACCCTATGATAATTTCATTGCTACCATTAGCATGGGAATGGTCTTGGTCAATTTGAATAGGGTCTTCGAATGCTTTACCAACCACAATATCAAATTCCTACAAACAAATTTAGCCTAGGGTACAACATGCGTATGCCAGATGAACTCCTTACAGATTTCCTCCAATGCCTAACCTTAGGTTTTGAGGAAGAGATTAATAAGAATGATTATGTTGACCTAATTTATTTTCATCTATTAGGAGACCATATCCCTATTATAATAGTTTTTATCTAGTCTCATGATTTCCTCAATGATACACTAGAAGAGTATGAGGATGAGATAGAACTTGCATACCTCGGTCCTCATCATAGTTGACAGTCTCCTAATTTTATCAATAAGTTTCTAGAAGAAGTTGAGGGTGAGAAAAAATTAGCCTATCTAGGTCCTACCCACATGTGATTTATTGGTGAGCAAATGCGTACAAATTATCGTTTATCCTCTAACCGAGAATACATCAAAAGTTGGATCCCTAATATAGACGAAAAAACTGATAAGCAAGAAAGGCATGACTCCATCAATGAACCTAAGACTGAGTACCTTAAATATGGTAGTGGATCCACTCAATATTAGGATGACATATCCATTTATTTCTCTTACCATGAGTTTGATGTAATGTCCATTGCTTCAAACAACTCAAAGGGTGCAACAACAATTGTTGCTCCTATCAATGATCTCAAGGAATTCTACCTTCATCCGTTCCCTGTGGGGATGCCCATTTTGTCGCAACTACCACCACTACAAGATATGATCATCTTAGCTCCTCCTAGGCCTCATCCAGTCATTCCATTTCCACCTTAGCCACCTTCGATGCATTTGAGGCCACCCATTTTTTATAGGCTCCATCCACCTACGAATGGAAATCATCCACCATTCATCAATATGATTTCCATTAAAATAACCATGCCACTCCATAATCCCAATGATCCTTCAAAACCATTGCACCTCAACCTTGAGGCCATCAATTTTGATCATGCCATAATTCCCCCATTACATACAAAGTTCTTCCCTTATGAAGAGATGTTACAACCATTTCATTTCTTCCAAGGATCATCCAAAGATGTGTGTCATGTTGAGATCCAACCATATGAAGAGATTGATTCCCCAAATCTAGTTGACGACATCCATTTGATCCCTATGCATCATCAACTCAAGGAGGATTCCACATGTTAATTGAGGAAAAAATTGACGTAGATATCAGCACCAATCCCACTATTCCTAAAAATATCAAGATGGGACTCAGTATGTCCCTAGAGGAACAAACCAATATTGCAGTTCTCTTGAAAGGAAAGAAAGAAACTTTTGCTTGGTTGTATAAAGACATGCCAAGTTTGGACCTGAATTTGGTCATGCACAATCTGATGCTCAATCCAAAAGCTAAACCATTCAAGAAAAAACTAAGAAATATGCATCCAAAAATTGCATTAATGGTAAAATATGAACTTCAAATATTGTTGAATTTTGAACTCATCCAGCCCATCAATTATCCTCCTTGGGTCTCCAACATGGTACCCATCAAGAAACCTGATGGGAATATTTGCATATGCATAGATTTTTGAGATCTTAATAAAGCAACTCCTAAGGATGAATTCCCCCTTCCTAACATTGATGCTCTAGTCGACACAACTGTAGGACATGAAAAGTTATCCCTCATAAATGGTTTTTCAAGCTATAATCAGATTCGGGTTAATCTCAAAGATCAACCCAAAATAACCTTTACCACACCTTGGGGGAATTTTTGCTACAAAGTCGTGCCTTTTGGTATCATAAATACTGGTGCCACTTATCAGAGGGCCATGACTTACATATTTCATGACTACATGCATAAAATTCTAGAGGATTACATAGATGATCTAGTTTCTAAATCTTTATTGTGTCACAAGCACGTAGATGTTCTTAGGAAGGTCTTCAATCATCTCATCGAACATAATGTTAGACTTAATCCCACGAAGTGCATCTTTAGAGTTACATCTAGAAAAATCTTGGGTTTCATAGTCTCAAAATGAGGCATCGAGGTTGATCCAACCAAAGTCAAGGTAATACTCAAAATGCATCTCTCTACAGACCTTAAGGAGCTTCACAACTTACAAGGAAAAGTCGCATCCATCACATGCTTCATAGTGCAATTATCAGATAAATGTCAACCCATGAATTTACTCTTACACAAGGGAGTCCCATTCAAATGGGATGATGAGTGTCAAAAGGCCTCTGACAAGATTAAGTAATACCTAGCATCTTCGCCAGTGTTAGCTCCACCTTGCTCGGGTGTGCCATTTTTACTATACATAGTAGCTACCAATTTTTTTTAGGGACCATGCTAATCCAAAAGAATGAAACACATAAGGAACAAGCTATTTATTACATCAATCACACCCTAATGAGCTATGAGTTTAAGTATGCATACATTAAGAAGCTTTTTCTAGTAGTGATATTTACCACTAAGAAGTTGTACCATTACATGCTCAATCAAACCACGTATGTCATATCTAAAGAAAACCCTTTGTAGTACATGATGAGTCAGACATATCATAATAGCATACCATGAAGTGGATCATGCTATTGATATAATTCAACCTTGAATTCATAAGTCAAAAATCTATCAAAGGTCAAATAATTACCGATCAGTTAGCAGAGGCTCCTCTTCAAGACAATTAACCTCTTACCATAGAGTTCCTTGATGATGTAGTTTTTGTATTATCTAACTCACCTGAACCAGAAGAACTAGAAAATCAAGCTGATATGATGTTTTTCTTTTATGGTTCCAAATGTGATCAAGGGGGTGGTAGAGGAATTGTGTTCTTCACACCGCAAGGGGCTCCTCTATCCCTATTATTTAAATTCGATTTTCTATGCACCAATAATAATGCTAAATATGAGACCCTCCTTTTGGGCCTTCAAATAGCTATCACCATGAAAATCAAGAAGCTAAATATATTTGGTTATTTCTTGCTCATTTTCAACCAAGTTAAAGAAATATATCAATGCAGGTGTCCAATATTACAGTCTTATAAAGCCCTTGTGGATAAGTTCTAGCTAAACTTGAATGGTATAACATCGAGGTGGTCCCTCGTACATCTAATAATTTTGTGGATACCATGGCCTCTTTGGGATATTTAATTCCATTAAACCCTTTAGAAATCATTACAAACATTCATGTCAAAACACTTTCATAATCAATTATTTTGCATGATGCTTCCAAAGATGATAAATGTGTCCACATGATTCAGATTGAATCACACTATGACCGGTTCTCCCACATACACAACTTTTTGACACATGCTTCCTGAGGGTATTTGATCCTATTTGATCCTTGATAGTTATTTTGAGAACAACACAATGATTCATATTAATATTGTGTCCCAATTAGCATTTGTGCGATATGACCCTCAAAAGGAGCAAGCAATTCATTCAGTTGAGACTTAGTGATATCAAGATTGGCTTGCCCAACTCAAAGATTTTTTGAAGCTTGGTACTATCCCTTTAGGATTGTCGCACACCACAAAATGAACATTCAAGCAAAAAGCAACAAAGTATGTCTTGCTGGGAGACATTTTGTATCATTGATGCTATGATGGTATTCTTCTTCATTGCCTAGAGCCCCATGAATCTACTTGGGTAGTTTCACAAGATCATGATGGTACTTGCGGTGACCATTTTAGTGGCATGGCTATCACCAAGCACATCCTTTTAATGGGATATTATTGGCCTACTATGGAGAAATATTATTGCACCTATGTTAAGAAGTGCATGAAATGCCAACATCATGCTAATATTTCACACATACCTCCTCATGCCTGGCAACTGATTTATTTGGTGTGGCATTTTTTGCAGTGGGGTTTTGATTTAATTAGGAAAGTCTCACCTTCATCTTATGGTCATCACATGTTTATCTTAATAACCATAGAGCATATTACCAAATGGGTGGAAGCAATCCTTCTTAGCACAATGACTAGATCCAGAATTACAGAGTTCATACTCCATTATATCATATATCATTTTGGTATTCCATCCAAGATTATTTTGGACAATGGTCCTTCATTCAAGAATAAATATATGTGAACTTTGACTGCAAAGTACAACATTCAACATAGATTTTCTATGTCCTACTATCTAAAAGCTAATGGGTACGCAGAGGCTTTGAATAAAATAGTTATTACCATTCTTAAGAAAATTGTTAAAGATAATCATAAAGATTGACATCTTTAATTGCCTCTTGCATTATGGGCTTACAAAACTAGCATTAGAACTTCCACTGGGGCAACTTCTTTTTTGCTGGTATATGGTGCAAAGGCCATTATACCCTTGTAGTTAGAAACTCCTTCATTGTGCATAACACTGAAAAAATAGATCCTAAAAATTGGTAGAAGAAAGCAGCAAATGAAATAGTGGAGAAAATGCAACAAAAGATGCCTCGAACCACGTGCTAAAATTTTAATTGTTGTGGTCTTTTAGACAAGAGGGCATGCATTGAATCGGTTGAGCCGTGCATTAATGGTTATGGAAAATATTAAATAAAATAAAAAATATTTAATTTAATTTAATTAATTTGTGGTTAATTGTGGGCCGCTTGCATTAAATTATTGGTGGACCAAGACAATGGTCAAGTGGATAGTATTCAGCTTACATTAAATTATTGGTGATTTGGAAAACGATCAAGACTGAAGGTGGGAAAATTAAATTATATTAAAAATAATTTAATTAAATTTATGTTTGAAAATTGAATGTGGATTTTAATGGAGTGGGTCAAGGGTGGAGAAAAATTAAATTATATTAAAAAATAATATAATTTAATTTTATGGTTGAAAATGGAATGTGGGTTTTAATGGAGTGGTGCAAGGGTGGAGAAAAATTAAATTATATTAAAAAATAATATAATATAATTTATGGCCGTTGGAGGGTGGAAGTAGGAAAATTAAAAATTAAATTAAATTAAAAATTAATCTAATTTAATTTAGAGAATGGTGGAGGTCATGGCGGAATCAAGCAACAAAAATGAAAATGGCATGAGAGATGGTGAAAATGCTAGGTTGACGACGACTTCAGTAGAGGAAGCACAACGACAAGACAGATTGTTAGAAACACATGATCTATAGTGGCAATGCATATGAGGAGTCAATAAATCAACAATGAAGAAAATGACGTCGATGACAACAGTTGCAGATGATGAACATGAAGCAGCGAAGTGGCTGATAGAAATAATGACCAAAAGATTACAACGATTATTGTGATGAAGTGTAGCCCCCAAGTATGATGACATAAAAATCGAGGCAAGGGATTAACATCTGAAAGGATATCAAAACTCCTAGGCTGCAAAGATGTAGGAGTCATAGGAACTATGGTAGATAACAAAACATATTTTGGCTCAGCAATAGGAGCTTCAAAAAAAATTAGATCTGCATCAAGAGCTTCAATAGAAATTGGATCTGCATCAGGAGCAACTGAAGCCACATCATCTAATGGAAAGATGTTGGGAATCTCACCTAGAGACCTTGGTTCGAATCCAAGTGTGGCTGTAAATTCTTTAATTTTTGGATCAGGGGTAGAATCCTGATCTTCTTCAATGATATCTTTGGTAGGAACGATATCATCAATAGTAGGTTCTTTGACAACAATAGTGAGAATTTCAGCTACAAACTACTAAAAATTGATAACCATTATTGCATGGAATTGTTTACATAGAGTAGTTGAAGTTGTACAATTAAGTCAGCTAGAAAAATGGTCATAATTATGAATGATGGTCATGAGCTGAAGGTCAAAGTTAGAGGAACCCAAGTAGCTGAGGGTCGAAGTCAGAGGGACCCCAGATGAGAGTTTTCATGAATGGAAGTGCTCAAATATGTCTACGAAAAATGAAAGAATGTTCACCCAATGCCAAGATTCATTGGAGGTTTTTTCATTCCTCTTTTGAACCAGGTTGGCCTAGAGGAAGAGGATACTCACCTATCCAACGCTTAGCTCTGATACCAATGATATGGGAAAAAACTCTAAAATAGACACAAGGAAATAGCACAAATGAAAACTTACATTGCATTAATCCAAAAATATATTTATAAGGATGTCTACCTTTATAATTGGTATTTAATATGTACAATTCTATGTGAGTATTAAATACAATACAACATGATCCCTATCAACATGTGAGACAAATTCATGATAAAATGGTTAGGCCCATTTATCATCACACAAAATATAGGGCATGGGATGTATAGGTTAGCATCTCTTGAATGTGTTGCAGAGACTGAAACTCTCAACATAATTCACTTGTAGGCATTTTATGTGTAAGGTCCAACTCAAAAATATCCAAAGACACTTAAGCCCTTTGGTCAACTAAAAAAAAACACATCAAAAATCAATAAAAAACAACCAAAAAACATCAAAAAAAAATTTGCAAAACACAAAAACATTGCATCATCAATCGCATTGCATTTCATCATGCATTTCTCATCATTACATTGATCTACTAGTTGCATTAGGCATATTCATTACTTTTCCATTAGGATATATCGTTCTTGCATTTCCACAAATAAGCACCACACTTGTATACTTGTCCTAAATATTAATTAGCCTTATCCACCATCATCATCTACAATTTTTTCTTATGAGATTTTGCTTATTAAAGGGTCTTTTTAAGATAGGATAGATACCATATGAACATCAACGATGATGTTTAGATGGTTGTAGATACTCAAAAGTCACACATTTACACTTCTCACATCATCACGATCAATCAATTTGCAAAACCCATGAAAATTGCATAACTAAAAACACTATTCATTTATCAAAATCACTATTCATCATCCTTGGCCCCTTGGTCTAGCTAAGCCCCTTCCTACACTTAACCATGGGTCCTCATGTGACCTCATTCATAACTCAACTAAGGTTGAATTCTCCACCATGGTCAAAAACCACTTTATGGTCAAAAAGTCAATATTTATGGTCAAAGTATGCTTTATGGCTAAACACATGCTTAATTAGATCTAATATTGATTTAAGCTATGACTGCCACCTCAACTAGTCTACTTTGACTAGCCTAGCCTAGCCTTACCACCTCTCATACAAATATTTCCTCCATATCACACTCTCCTAGGCAATAAATGAGAATTGAAGACTTTTTGTATATAAAAAGGAACATCAAATTCAAAGATATTTCCAATTCAAATCTAATTAATTATATTTGGAGACTTTCTTATAGGTCATAATGATATGTGGATGGGTGAGATATTCTCTCATCCAATTCCATTTATGAGGCAAGACACCTAAATGGACACTTCATAGTGGACATCTCACAATGCACACCTCACAGGGGACACCTCATCCCCTCCCCTAACCTTGGTCAAGTCTATAAGTAGAAGGTCATTTTCACTATTTTAGGGAGATCAATTTTAGCTTATAGAAACTCTACAAAAATCACTCTAGACATAGCATCCATCACACATCCATCACACTCATATTGCAATATTAGCTTAGTCATTTTTATGATATTCCTTGCAATCTAGATAGGTTATCATTATCAAAGACAAAATCTAAAGGTGACCCGCCAAATTTCCCAAAAAGCAATCACATAAAAAATATCCAAAAAACATCTTGTAGGTTTGGCCAAAAAAGATAGGTTTGCACCCCCATGCAAACCTCCCAGTTCAAACCAAGTTTGCACCCCCCCATGTGAACCTCTGCTACAACAAGATAAAATCACCCAGATAAGTAAGTATGGTCTAATTTAGTGTTTTATATTGTTTTTAGCAAGTTATTTCATATTTTGAGTTGATTTAAGAGTCTCTTTTATCTTCATAAACATGGGGTTTGACTGAGGCAATCCCCTTAGCATACTAATAAGATTTTGTAGGTCTAACAAGTACAAAGAACACATCAAACCAATGGTGGCCCATGCACTAGAAGCCAATTTGCACTAAGAAACATACAAAAGAGATATATTTCTATCTTTGAAGAACTTCTAAGAGGGTTTTCTTCGAGAAGACCCATTGTACCCTTTAGGACAAGGATTGTAAAGGGGATTTAACTCTGTAACCTCTCTTTATTATCTTAATATCAAAGCAGTGGATCAGTATGGTTATTGAATGAAAAGTTGTAGTGTAATTGTCTCTTTTTCTTGGTTTCATTCTGGCACGTCCCATGGGTCCCCCACCAAGCACTAGCTTAATAATCACCTAACACACCATGTGGACTATTTTTTTATGGAAGGTAGTTGTCATATTTGAAGAAAACCTAAATCAAAATGCCTTAAAACATAACTTAGGCCACATCACAAAAGTTTTTGGTGCACCAACGAGATTCAAAGAGGTTAAAGAGTACACACTTGGGCGTGTGAACTTCCCAATCTACCTAAAAATTGATCCCTGAAGCACAAGTATTGGTTTCAGATGCCCCAAAAACTAAAAAGATAAGTCGAGGGAGGTTAAAAGTTTTATGTTATTGGGTATTGCGTTCCCCCATACCTAGACCCCAACTGCCTCTCACCACGGTGTATGCAAGGTGAAATCATTCATTGTATTTTGTACGATACATAGTTAGTTTTACTTTTTAGTAATTTTATTGTTTTAGGTATATGCATGATATCTTAAGGTTTTGTGTTCTCCCTTTGCATTCATATTTAATTTTGGAACTTTTTTTTGTGCAGGTAACTATCTTAGGACCATACGAAAGCTTCAAAATCATCACCAGAATCACAAAATCAGTCAGTCTAGTTCTCAGAAATGGGTTCACACGGGCCCATGCGAACTTCCTAGCAAAGGATAGGTTCATACCTTAGGGTGCGGACTTCCCACAAAGACACAACTTTGGAGAGGAGAGAGATCCAAAATATTCTTCATGCACCTAGATGTAGTTATTGTCCTAATACGATGGCTATCTTTATATTCTAAAGTAAATCTTATCATTTGGGTTGGAAATTAACCTATCGTATACACTTGTTTGTTCTAATTAGCTTTACCACTGCTTTCTAAGATATATTTGAATACCCTGCACTTAATCTATATTTGAATTCCAAGCACTTAATCTAGATTTCCATTTCAAAAGCATTTAGTTAAATTTTGATTCCAAAAGGCATTAGAATAGCTTTGATTTTGTGAGGAAGCAATTAACTAGATTTCAATTTCAAAAGCATTTAGTTAAATTTCAATTCCAAAAGGCATTAGAATAGATTTGGTTTTGTGAGGAAGCAATTATCTAGATTTCAATTTTAAAAGCATCTAGTTAAATTTCAATTCCAAAAGGCATTAGAATAGATCTGGTTTTTTTAGGAAGCATTTAAGTAGATTCATTTTAAAAAGTCATCTTAGTGTATATTTATTTTGAAAAGGCACTTAGGATAATTTTGCTTCTAAAATAGTTGCTTACAATAAACACCACACACTCACGTTCCCAAAAAATTAGTGTAAGGATTGACATTCATCACCAATTCGGATTGGATTTCATCACCAATTCATAACTTGATTTTGGTGAGATCAGAGTTATACCCTCCACCAAATCACCCCTTGTTTAGTCACCATAGTACCCCTAGGAGTGGTTGGCTAGAATTCATCATTGGATGATGCCCTACTTTTGAGAGATGCTTATCCAGATTTAATCACTAGAAGGTAACTTTGGAGTAGGTAGTTTTAGAAAGCCCATTTACCTAGCTGATCATTACTGTGCATGCCTTAAATGTGAGGGTTAAGCAAAAGCCTTGATTAGGGCCGATAGCAACACATTGACAAGTGACCTCTCTTTGTGAGAGTATATTGAATCATTTGAGCATCTTGAGTCCCCCCTTTTGGCTACCATTTTACTATACCATATTCCATATAGGTAGCCATTCAACCATTGGAAACATAGTTCTATTTTGCACACCCTTGGGTGTTGTAGGAGGTTCTATGCCATGCATACCTATTTAAAGTAGCATTCATATATTATTATGGTTTGTTCTCAGGACGAATATAATGTTCTTATCAAAACACATGAAAAACCAAAAGAAAAACATTTGCTTATTGTTGAGTCTTAAAAAAGTGGTTACAACAACATATCTAAATTGCTATAACTCATTGGTTTAGTTGTTCCACAGTTGCATTTTCACGACAAACACTACACAGTATGATTTCAGGTAGTTTGCGCTCCCCCTTTGTGAATTTCTTACGCTCATATAAATTTGCACCCCCCATGAAAACCTAGCTTCCAGGCTACAAAACTGCATAGAATAGTTCCAAACAACACGCAGAGGATCTCCATAGTAGAAATCCATCCTATGTCCCTATTTATTGAGGTTTGTACGACCTCGTGTGAATGCCCAGTTACAGAAGACATTTGTACCCTCCCATGCAAACCTGCTTTGTAGGTCACAGAGTAACACCAGATATTCCACACCACACATAGACACTCTATAGAGAACCTATCTATCATTTGTTCCTATTTTTTTGAGGTTTGCATCCCACCCATGTGAATTTTTGATTGTAGGAGAGGTTCACACCTCATCGTGTGAATCTATATTTTTTAGAATAGAAAGTGTCAAAGTTAGTTGCAAACACCCTCAAATCCTAAATTTCATATATTTTGGCTGTTCCTACACTCCTACACACACCACCATACCAATTACATGTAGTGAGATGTGTGAAGCTCTTCATTGTGCCATAGAGACCGCTCATTAGACTGTCATGATTACATGCACCTCTTCTTCTCAGACCATTGATCCATATCCTAAGTCTGAGAAAATTTCTTTCATTACTCCACTTGATCTATTGATAGGGCCCTCAATACCTAGGGCTAATCCCATATCCCATGTCACATTGTCCACTCTATCTCATACCTTATATGAGACCTATGAGGAGATTTCTCCTCCCCTAATCCCCCATCCACTTATTTCCAACATATCATCTACACCCTTCCTAATCATCCTATGCCCATCATCATTGTTGATGAGTTCACTCCTCCTCCTTCACAATCTTCCACTCATACCTTTCTAGAACATTCATCTCATCCACTTTTGGGGGATGAATATAATTTTGTCATTTCTCAAATCATACCTAATATCATCACTATTTTCCAAACTGTAGGTATGATTTATACACCTCCTTATTCCACACCACCCCTTGCCACATCCTTGTCTCAAATCTTACCTTCACAACAAGATTTATCAAGCTCCTAGTCTCCATACCAACCATCATAATCATTTCCACCTTCGTATTCTCAAAATCCCCCTCAATACTTTTAGATACCATCACAACAATCATCTTATACTTCACAACAATTTCAATAGCAATTGGTCACCTCATCTCCATAGCCACCTCCATTCACTCAATAGTTTACTACTAATCTCCTTACCAAATACCCACCATTATTCTCATATGGACCTCCACTAGTATATTATCATTTCAATTACCTCCACCACCACCCTTTTGACCTCCACCATTGATTCCATCCTATCTTGCTAATCCACCCTGAATCTTTGCTCACCATTCCTTTCATACCACCCTAGTTATTCTTCATCTCTTTCACTACACCCTCATCTCTTCCACCCCCATCTTATATACCACCTACTTTCTTCACCTCACCACCCACTTGGTCCTCTACCACCACCAATCGAGTGCAACCAACTTTTCAATATGCATAGCAGTAGTAGGTGACCATGTCTGATGAAAAAATTCCTAGATATTATGATCATCAAACACCACCTGTAGTACAATCTTCATACATTTCACCACATCCATCTCAGGTTCCTTTCCCACAACATCAAGCCATGTCGGTTCCTGATCCATAATAGGCTACTTACTACAACAAATGGGAAGAATAGTAGTTGCAATACCCACCACATCTGGGTTATTCATAGGCATCATCATAGCCACTGCCTCCATCTTCTTCTTCACATCAATTTTTAGCTCCACTAGATACCACCATGGTGCTCTCTAGTGGACTTTGAGCTATGTAGGAAAAAATACATACCTTGTATTTGGAAACGACTGGTTATGGGCCTCAAAAACCTACATATGATGAGTTGTGCAATGAACTAATTCAATCGTCTATTCCCATGCATCCTTATCCTTACTAATTTGAGATCCCTAAATTTAACAAATTCAAAAGTAAAGAAGATCCTAGAGAGAATATTAACAATTACCATTTTTCTTATTACCAATTTCATGGTAGTGACCCCATTATGCTCCATACATTTGTACTTTATCTTGGGGGATAAGCATTAGATTGGTACAATCATTTGCATTGTCATAGCTTATTCAAGTTTGACTAGTTGATCAATCTATTTCTTAAGAATTTTTCAATCAACATCAAAACCAAGACTACATTATCTTTGTATGTACAATTGGCATGGTTATGGTCTAGGGAGATACAAACAAGGGTGTCACACCCTCATCAATACTCCCTTACACAAACCTATCGATCGATCTAGACTTGGTTACCATCCTACAACAATAAATACCATCAAGAATGATTTGCATAATCTCAATATTGATCCCCTCAAGGTCTTTAATAATGATGAATTTGAGCTCAATATTTTGATAGATAGTTCATCCCATCATTCTATAGTAAATATCCCATATACCTTCTTCTGTCAATCCCCACCCCATGAAACACTCTCTTCTTCCAAGGTTGAAGCTCTTATTGATCAATTCACAAACCTATCACTCAATCCACCCTTACCAGTCGATACACCTTATTCACCTTTGCCAACTATTCTGTTTATCCCTTACCATGAGAGAGCACCCACTCGAGGCTTACATTCTCATTCTCCTTATTTACCTATCATTTTGTGCCATGGCTATCACCAACCATTTCCTAATTCTTTGCTATATTATTCTGATTCTTCCCCACCATCATCTCCCACCTCAACAATATCTAGCATATCTATTAACATGATCTCTAGTGACTTATATGCCCCACTTTGATATCCAAACCATCCCAATTACATCCTATCTCCCATCATCGACCTCATCAAATATGATGAAATTTCCTCCACACCCTCACCCATGGAGTTCCTCCCATCACCTTAATTATTATGATCCAGTAATGCATATTTGCCCTCCATTCCACCTCATCTCCCATGGATGAATCATATAGATATTTATCTAGATGATGAATTCCAGCTCCTTGACACCATTGATGACCTCCATCTCATCCTAAAAACTGTTCAACTCCATCATGGTTCTCACATGATTGTTGAGGACACCACGGAAGTTGACATTGATGATGACCTTGATCATCCTCACATTGTCCATCTTGTCACTAGCCTTTTCAATGACGAACGTGTCCTTTTCACCAATTTACTTTAGCACTATATAAAAGTGTTCACATGGTCCTATATGGATATGCTAGACCTTGATCCACAGTTATTCGTGCAAAAATTAGTCCTAGATGACAATGCCAAACCTATCAGATAAAATTTATGTCAAATGCACCCCACCATTGCTCTTATAATTAAATATGAGTTACAAAAACTTCTTGATGTTGACTTCATACAGCCTATTGATTACCCTGAGTAGGTTCCAAACATGGTTCTCATCAAAAAATCCAAGGGGGGTATCCATATATGCATTGGTTTTAGGGATCTTAACAAAGCTTATCCCAAAGATAATTTTCCACTCATTAATATTGGCATATTGGTCGATGCCACAACCAGACATGAAATACTATTACTCATGGATGGTTTTTCTAGTTACAATCAAATTCGTGTCAACCCAAATGATCCACCCTTACCAGTTCTTCCAAAGGTTGAAGCTCTTATTGATAAATTCACAATCCCCTAGGGGATATTTTATTACAAGGTCATGCCCTTTGGCCTTAATAACATTAAGGAAACATATCAACATGTAAGGACATACATTTTTTATGATCTCATGCAAAAAACCATCAAATACTATGTTGACGATCTCATTGCTAAATCCAAAACTTATGATCAACATCTTGAGGACCTTCTCTAGATATTTTGACCATCTCTTGGAACATAATGTTACGTTAAATCCAAAAAATGCGTCTTCAATGTTACCTCAATTAAAATCTTGGGCTTTATTATTTCACAAAGTAGGTCCCCAAAAGATCCAAGCTATCATGGATATGACTCCCCCTACGAAACTCAAACAACTACACAACTTGTAAGGGAGAATCCAATCCATCCAATGATTCATCACCCAAATCTCTAATAAGTGTTAGCTATTCAACCATATTATTCAAAAGGGGGTCCCATTCACATGGGATAATCAATGGTAAATCGCTTTTGATGCCATCAAATCATACCTTACATCACCACCAGTTCTATCACCACCCCATTCCAATTGACATTTCCACATCTGCATTTTTGTAATCCATTTTGTGTTGGGCATGCTCCTCGCTCAAAAGAAATAAATGAATCAAGAACAAACCATATAATATAACAATTGTACATTGATTAGTTACGAGACTTGATATGCCTACATGGAAAAAATTATCTTGTTGTTGTCTTTGCCACACAAAAACTATGACATTACATGATGAATCACACTACTTACGTTGTAGCTCATGATAATCCAATTTTCTACATGATGGGTAAGAGCTACCATAACAGTCGCCTCATCTGGAGATCATAAGTTCATCATTACAACAATTGAATACTTCACAAAATGGGTTGAGGCCATTCCTCTAGTCCAAACGACCAGTCCTAAAATTGTAGATTTCATCACTTAACACATCATATATCATTTTGGAATCCCATATAAGATCATCACCAAGAATGGTACACCATTCAATAACAAGAATGTTCATGCATTATGTGATAAATTTAATATTTAACATAGCTTTTATACTCCATACTACCCACAGGGTAATGGACAAGTAGAAGCTATAAACAAAACCATTTGTGCTATCCTTCGCAAGACCATTGCTGAATCACATCGTGATTGGCATAATCAAATGCCACTGGCCTTATGGGACTATCACACAAGCATTTGTACTCCAATTTTGGCAACCCTATTTCTCTTGTATATGGTTCTAAAGCCATCATGCCCTTGCAGCTCAAAATTCCATCCTAACAGGTCTCTATGCAAGAATTTATTGATGACAATAGTGCTTGTCAAGCCAAATTAGATCAATTAACCCTATTGGATGAATTTCGTATTCATGCCATTGAACACACACATGTCTATGAAGATCATATTTGACGTTCCTATAATTCTATTGTACACCAATGAGAATTTCAAATGGATGACTTAGTCCTTAAGGAGAACCAACAGATTACTAGCCAATCGTATCATCTCCATGATAAATTTACACCCAATTGGCTAGGTCCTTACATGGTTACTCACAAGTTTGGATATGGGGCATATTACCTTGCCACATTGGAAGGTATTGTTGACCTTGATCCCATTAAAATTATTATTCTTAGTGTATTTTATGCCTAAGTGTTGGCATCACAGGTCATCATTATTTGTACATACCATCATGGTTACAAAAAAAAAAAAAAAAACACAAACAATAAAAATACAATACCTCCTTGGCATTCTGCGACATTAGATGCAATTTCATTTACATCAAAATCTACTTCATCCTCATCCTTTATTTCCTCTTTCTCCTCCCTTCTTCTTTAATGAATTTTGTATGGTCACATTTCGAGTGACTATATACCTTTTATTCCCCTCATTCTCTTTGTTCTCTTCTCCTTTCTCTTCTTTTCTTATTGTTACTCATCAATTTTGTATGGTCACACTTCGAGCATCTACATACCTTTGATTTGTTTAATTATTTTTCTCCTCTTCTTATTCTTCTATTTTCTTCCCTCTTGTTCTTATGTATATCTTTATTTTCTATTTTTCACCATCGTTTCCCCATTCACCTCATCACCCCATTTTATTGCACATAATATTGGGGTAACCCTATATATAAATTCCAAAATTTTCTTCATTTGCAACACCACATAATTTAATTCACACTTTACCCCACCTTCACGCATTTTTGTATTGTCATAAATTGCATTCATGCTTGCATCTGTACATACTCATTGAGAATACCATACTTGGAGAATTAAATACGCACCTGCTAGCACAATAGTTTTTGTGCTCAATCCCATTTTCATGAGATAGGCTTGTTGAAATGTTTTGAGCACTTTACCCATATACAGTTATTTTAATCAACCACCATCCAAAGTTGGAAAATTCCAAAAGCATTTTAAGACTTCCCTTGGTTGACTTTCTCTCATTCATGGATTAAATTGCACATCCTACACACTAAGAAAATTTTAAGAATAGGATTGGCAAAATTGTATACACCTGAGGATTGATAAAAGGAAAAGATTCATAGAAAGACACTATGGGCAGAAAACAAAAGCCAATGCCCAAAAAGAGCACTGTAAAATGTTACAAAAAAAGAAAAAAAGGAAAGACGATACAGAGGTAGAAAACAAAAGGAAAAGCCTCGATAGTACTATCAAAAAGATTGAATCCCTACAATCCTCAAGTCTATATTGATGAATTAGCTTATAGAATAAATTACCATGTAGTTGAAACCATCCTTTTTCAAAATGGTCAACTGAACATCACTTCACACACACTAATCCATGCTTGAGGTCTTGTTTACCAAGATAGCCAATATTTGTCAAAGAAATTTTGCTCAATTATTCAATGGGTTTGATTATTTAAGATTGTAATGTTCAAATATCTTTAATAACATCTTCATATCCAAATTATTAGAAAAAAATGGAATGGATTACACTATCTAATTTTTGCAAAGATGCAAACGCTTTCTCCAAGCATTACTTTTTGTCACTTGCATTTTCATGTCATGTATACTCATTTCATATTATTCATATGTTATTTCCCATTTATTTATTTATTCAACATTCCATGTATATACACAACTATCACATACTCCACTTGCATACATATACACAACTATGCTCTACAACAATCACATCACTCATACTCATACATAATCAAAAGCAAAAATAAACATACACATCAATTCAATCTCACACAAATGCTATAGAATATCATATATATATATATATATATATATCTGTATATATCTCCAAAATGGCATTAGGCTACAATAAAGTGTGTGCCCTTGTAGGCACATCAACACATATCCATATCATGTATATATCTATCTATAAAAAATTCCATACAACTATAATATGATGTGTACCCTTGTGAGTACACCAAAAAATAAATCATCATCTGTACATCCATCAAAATACAAAATGCTGGGTTGACCCTCCATCACTACCCTCGTAACTTCATCAGGTGCACTACCTTGTGGGATTTTATCCATTCCCCTCATCTTCTAGCACTCGCTCTACCATCCCTTGTGTTGATTGTGCATCACCCGTATCCTGTGCCACTGATACCTCCATCCGTATCGTTGGTGCCATCCCCACTACCCATGATGTCATAGGTGCCACCATCTATTGGCTCCTCCCCACCATTGATGGCGTGCTCTACTGGCTTCGATGTGAGTGAGCCTGTGAAAATGAAACTAATCCCAAATATGTAGGAATATGTATCCCATACATCAGTAGTCCCCCTCACAATTCATCCTCTTTGTAGCCTCTTTCATATGGGCTTCTACTAATCTTGTGTTTGCCTATTTTAAACACCCCACATCCACCCGTGCCTACTCCACATCCCTAGGAATATTTGTTAAATATATGTTTAATATTAATATTTTAATATTATATTATATTATATATATTTAATAAATATAAATATTATATATGTGAATAAATCCCAGCCATCCGATTTGACTTAATCCTAGTCATCCATCTACATCAATCCATGCCACATACCTAAAATTAATATCCACCCTCCGATGTGTTTTAATCTAAGCCACACAATTTGTATCACTCAAAACCTAACATACCCTAGTGTGGATTATTAATAGGAGCCATTTTGATGGCTCAACCCCTAAGTAATTTGTGTCTTGAGTAATTTTCTAAGTATCCAAGCACTCTCATCTTCCATCCTTGCTTGCCATAACATCCACATACATTGTCATCCCTCTTGCCTAGCCAGATCTACTTGTGTAGATATTTACCTCAGCTCTTGAACACCTTCAGGTGCTCTCTATCACTACCTAGTGCCTCTGGGTGCTTCTCCTCCACTGCCAAGCATCTCTGGGTGTCGTCCACCATTCTTGAGCATCCACAAGCAGTTTTTGCTATTGTCGAGTGCCTACGGGTATCTTAGACCAGATATCTATAGCTATAATAGCCCTCGAGTGATTCTAGGGCATCACTGTACCTATTTACTGCACTCGTTATATCATATCAAAAACAACAAATTCAACAAGCTAAATATTTCTATTATTTTATTTATTTCACTATCTTCATATTTGTATGTAATTTTATTTATTGTTAACTAGGGTTTTATTGATATCTGAGGGTCTCACATAGTGGAGCCCTTGTAGTTATTACTAACCCCTTTGTTATTATCTTTTGTGTGTAGGTCTGGAGATACACAACCGTTGTGTAGCTGCTTAAGCTGGAGTGGCCGAGTATTAAATAACACAAAGCCCACTCACATTTGTTGGGATCATAAGCAATGAGATTGAAGACACCACCAACATTTTTTACTAGGGTTTTAGAGAATCCTAACTATTGTAAACATTTATATCAAAGAAATCAATTCTTTCATTGTAACATTGGAGATTTGAGGCTCCTCCCATTAATAATAAAAATTATTTCTTCTTGTGCAATATTGGGTTTTGATTTCAATTTGTCTTTATATATATTTGTGGTGTTTCACTTTTGCATCTATAAATGGTGATCACGGTGGGACCCCCTAAGGGTTTCTTACTTTGATTTACCTTATTGACTAATTTGTTGTTTTCTATCTCATCTTGTAGGGTTTTTAGAAGCGCAAAATTCATAATTTTTTCTAGATTAGGGTTTCTAGAGATTTGCAGAAGGTTGCAGAAGGTGCGCGAATGCTCAATGACACTTGAGGGATATCTAAAATTACCCAAGTTCATTTTAGAAGCACCCAGATATGTTTTATAGAGAGTTAGAGCAAAAATGTAGGCTTTTGGGTAAGTTTACTGTCAAACCCTAACTTTTCATTTTTATGTTTTTTGGCACTTTTATGTTTTTTTAGATTTCGGATTAAAATGAACATCATTAATAAATATGGTAAAAAAAAAATTTGTAGTTGCATTTTAGACATTAGATTAATAATTGCATTCATTCACACATTTTCTACTTAAATATTTCTCAATTTTTTGGTGTGCTACATTATTGCTTGCATTTGAACTGTTAAGTGCATACATTAGTTTACATCCTAGGGTTAGATATTTCTATTTTTGTAGGTCTAAATAGGAATATTGTTTATATACCAAAAGTATCCCCATACTTGGGTGATTCCATATGGAGGAGTAGACAAATCCCCCAATTGTCTAGAGTGAGTTTTAAACAATGCACTTTACATCTTTTGGAAAAATTGGTATTATGGGTAGTGGATTCTAATTTAGATTGTCAAAAATAGTTATTTTTCTAACATTGTATGTACACAATAGAGAATTTAAAACTTTTAAAAATAATTACACACTTCATGATTCATATTAAAAAGTAATGGCTAGATTTCATCACATGCCATTGCTTGAGATTTGGTGATGGTGGCTTTCATCTCCATCCACTAATCTCTACCCTTAGATACCTTAGATTACCCCTGAGCAAACTTGTTGGATTTCATCACCAGTAAGAATCTCGTTGCCCCATCCAAGCCATAGGATTCACCCATTTAATTTAGATTAGTACATTGAAACACACAAAATCAAAACCTAAGAAAATGAATTCACATTAAAATGAGATAATCAATGAATGAGGTAAGACACACTTGTTGAACAAAATTAACATTGATTATTTATTTTTCTTGTGAAATTTCAAATTTATGTTTCATTCTACTACATAATATGTATTTTGGTTTAATTGCTTATGGTATTAACAAGAAAACCAAATAAAGCATTAAATCAAAACAATTCAATGGAACCTTCATCCACATTCCCCACCACTTCTATGGTAGATTTATTAAATGTGACATAGGTAAATTTATCTGTAGGTTCCTCACATTCCTTGTCACCCATAGCATTTCATATGGCTATTCCCCAAATAGATTCAACCTCACCAACCATTGATCACCAAATTACCCACATAGATATGGAATGAGTAGAAGCTCTTATGAAGTCTTCTAACTATGTATTAGAGTCAATCCCCAGATCACCTAGACAAGATCCTACTTTACAATAGGAACTTGTTTATTCCTAGCCACCATCCAGCTTTACTTAGGTGTACACTAACCCTCTTTTTGAGGCATCAGTTACACCTTCCTCTCATGTATCCTTTATCCAATACACAAGTGCTCCTAGAAATTCCATCCTATTTTCATACACATCCATATACACTAACCCCTTGTATGAAGCACATGTAAATTTTGCTTCACAAGTTCCAGCCTCCCAAGTTACCATTTCTATGGCCACATATTCCATGCCATCTGCCTCCACACCTTTCATTTCTGATAGAGATATTAATGAAGCATGGGATTTGTAGATGCAAAAGTGAAACACTACAAATAGATATAAAGACAAATTGAAATCAAAACCCAATATTGCACAAGAAGAAATTATTTTTATTATTAATGGGGGGAGCCTCAAATCTCCAATGTTACAATGAAAGAATTGATTTCTTTGATACAAATTTTTACAATAGCTAGGGTTCTTCGAAACCCTAGAAAACAATGCTGGTGGTGTCTTCAATCTTGCTTTTGATCCCAATATACGTGAGTGGGATTCGTGTTATCCAATACTAGGCCACTCTAGTTTAAGTCGCTGCACAACACTTGTGTATCTCCAAACCTGCACATAGAAGATAATAACAAAGGGGTTAGTAATAACTATGAGGGCTCCATTGTGTGAGATCCTCAGATATCAATAAAACCCTAGTTAACAATGAATGAAATTGCATACAAATATGAATATACTAAAATGAATAAAATAACAAAAATATTTACCTTGTTGAATTTGCTATTTTTTGATCTGATGTAACTGGTGCAGGAAATAGGTGCATTAATGATCTAGCATTGCTCGAGGTCTAGTAGGGTTGTAGAGCTCTAGTCTGAGATGCTCATGAGTGCTCAATAATTATGGAGGACACCCAGAGGTGCTTGGTGATGGAAGAGAATCACTCGAAGGTGCTTAGAAGTGATAGAGAGCACTTGAAGGTGTTTTGGAGCTGAGGTAAATATCTATAGAAGTAGATTTGGCTAGGCGAGAGGAGCATCAATGAATGCAGGGGTTATGGAGAGCAAGGATGAAAGGGGAGAGTTCTTGGATACTCTAGGGAACTCAAGGGCAAATGGCTTAGAAAATTACTCAGGACATGAATTACTTAGGGGTTGAGCCATCAAAATGAATCCTATTAATAATACACACTAGGGTAGGCTAGTGTTTGAGCAACATAAATTATGTGGCTCAGATTA
Source organism: Wollemia nobilis (assembly GCA_028583015.1). Lineage (NCBI taxonomy): Eukaryota > Viridiplantae > Streptophyta > Pinopsida > Araucariales > Araucariaceae > Wollemia > Wollemia nobilis. Next base: position 176,061 of record JAQPPZ010001755.1, read on the forward strand.
AAACACATCGAAGAGTGGATATTAATTTTTGGTATGTGGCATGGATTGATGTATATGAATGGCTAGGATTAAGTCAAATTGTATGGTTGGGATTTATTCACATAGATAATATTTATATATATTATATATATATAAAATCTAAAATTAAAATATTAATATTAAACATATATTTAAAAAATATTCCTAAATATATATAAATAAATGGAAGACCTAGATGGATGATAAGTGACTAGGTTTTGGTGTCTACAGATACCCATTTTTGTATTGCATTGCATGAAAAACAATGTAGTGCAAAAATACAAGACACCCATTTTGGCTAGGCGTAGAAGCATATTTCTCTTGAGATGTGAAACATGAGCTTGAAGACAAAAGAATTAAAGACTTTAGATTTGCATAGCTTACCCCCTCAATTATCGAGTGAGTCTACAGATGAATATCATGAGTCAATTGAAAAATATATGCAAATAAATGGTGGACGATGTGAATGTGATAACATTTTTTCCCCAACGATGAGAAGGGGATTGGTGAAAAATGTGAAATGATGCATCTGTTCTTGCCCTAACAGATGAAGTGTTTTATGAAAATATGATGAAAAATGTGTCTATTTTTGTCCCAAAAAATGAAGGGATTTTTTCCAAGTATAGTTATCATGATCATGTGATATGTATCTTGTTGTGGGAAAGTCAAAACCAAATGTAGTTACCCTAAATTTGGGGTGATTTGATGCTGTTAAAGAATTTACCTTCTGGCATCATTGATATGAAAAGAAAAATAAAAAGAGTCAAATTTGGAGGGCCTGCTAGTGACTATTGAATAATTCCTACAACTGGAACTAATAACCCTAGCTAGTGCCTATCTCTGTGATAACTGCCAAGGGAATGCAAAATGATGAAATGTGATTTTATCCATGTTTTAAGCCCCATGAACTAGGCCATCAATGATAAATTTTGTGTAAATTGTTCTTGGAAAGGTTTCACGTAAAATGTGAAGTACCAAATGTGATTGTAATTTTGAACAAGGAGATATGGAATGATGAAAATGATCAAGTGTCCTTATGATAGGTTATTCATATTACTGAATTGCATGGATGTAAATAGCTGCAATCACCAAGTATATAAAATAACCCACTAGATACAAGGTTCACTTAAATGTTGTTTGAACTTGGAAAATATGCAAATGATGATGTGGAATGATATTGATGATGTGAAAATGATGTATTGTTGATGAGAATGATTACTATGGTCATTTTGTGAAGATTTGGACCATTTTGGAGTGCTTTTGTAACTTGTTAAGTAAATCTGCAATTTGTGGTCGTAAACAAAAATCATGCATCCAAATCAGTTAGAACCTTCACAAAATCTATCAATATGAGGAAACAGATGCATGATGCAATATAAAATGATTTGGTTGGGAAAAGCCACTATTTTATAATTTTTTTATCATTTTGTCAAAGTTGATGCTAAACATCAGTTGGGGCTTTTGGCATGCACAAATTCCCTTCTATGTTTGGGTATTTTACAAATACTTTGGTGCACTTCAGTGTGCTAGGAAATGCCCATGGGCATCTCAAGGTACCTAAAGCAGTTATAAATAGCTTGCTAGGTGAGATTTGAGCTCATTTGTGCATTTTATGAGTTTGAGAAGTTACGTTTGTGAGAGTTGGGTGGAGTGGAGTGGAGTGAAGTTAAGCAATTTGAGTGTGGAAGTGATGGTGCTAGGAGTGGATGCAGGGGCAAAGCTAGAGTGTAAGCAGCTGAGGTAATATGCTTTTTGTGCAAAAAAAAAATTGTTTTTGTGTGTTTTTTTTAATGATTTGTTAATGATAAATATTTTATGTTGTGCTGCAGCTTAAGATTTTGGAGGATCAACACTAGTTCTCACCTTACATCCTTGGGATGATAAAGGTACTGGTGGAAGAGGAGTGGAGTTACTAGATGCAATGGGGCTAGCAAAGGTAGCCTTAATTGACATGATTAGGGTGGATGAGGGGTACCTATATGACTTGGTAGAGAGGTGGGATCTATATAGGGGAACATTTTAGATCCCCATGGAAGAGGTGACCCTTACACTTGAGGATGTATACCACATTTTCAAGATGCCAATGGAGGGGGTTCACATCAAGGTTGTACGCGATCAAGGTACATAGATGAAGATGTTTGGTGATAGATGGCAGGATGTGAGGGTGGAGAGTGGGGGTATTCCCTACTTGTCCATGTATGTAGACAAGGAGTTGTATGCCCTCCATTCTTTGGTGATGTTCTTATTGGCCAACATCATGGTCCCAAATAGTACTAGGTACAGGTTCCCTTGGAACCTAATAGGGTTAGTGAGTGATATGCTCACTATGTAGCAGGTGTATTTATGGGTTCCTACCTTACCTTTCATAGGCATACTAAGAGCTCTATGAGGTGAGGAGGTTGGGGAGGAAGGGTTTAGGATGTAGCCTACTATTGTAGTATTAGGGATGGGAGCACTTTAGTGTGGCTCGATCGAGAGGCTTACCAATGGCTGGTTTGGGTAGGGAGCAACCCTACGTGAGGATATGGGTGGTGGTCATGGAGGTATAGTTGAGTAGACCTATGTGAATGGGCCAATGGTACTAGGATTTATGGGTTGGATTAAAATGACACAAAAGCAATTTTTTCTTGAGATGTGAAACATGATATTGAAGATAAAAGAATTAAAATAATTTGGATTTACGTAGCTTACCCCCTTAAATGGTGAGTGAGTTTACGAATGAATCTCATGATTTGATTGAAAAATCTATGCAAATGAATGGTGGATAATGTGAATGATGTAAATATGATACCATTTTTACCCCAACTCATTTAAAGGAATTGCATAGTTTACAAGTAAATATTCAATCAATCCATCGTTTTATTGCTCAACTTTCTAACAAATGTAGGCCATTCAATAACCTACTACAAAAGAGGGTGCCATTTTCTTGGACATATGAATATCAAAAAGCCTTTGATGATATTAAGCAATACTTAGCTTCTCTGTCAATATTAGCTCCTCCTTGTTTGGGGATCCCATTCTATCTTTATGATTTAGCAACAAAATTTGCATTAAATAATGAAGAAAATCGAGAGCAAGTTGTCTACTACATTAGTCGAACATTGGTAAGCTATGAATCTAGATACGCTTATGTAGAAAAATTGTGCTTACTAGTGGTTTTTCCACTAAGAAAATTTGATATTACATGCGTAGTCACAAAACATAGGTCATAGCTAGAGAAAATCCTCTACATTATATGATGTCCCGCACTTACAATAACACCCACACCACTAAATGGATAATGCTTCTTACTGAATTTGAATTGGAATTCATTAGCTAAAAGTCCATTAAAGGTTAGGTAATAGTTGATCAAATTGCAAAAGCTCCACTACCTAGTGATCATCCTTTGATTATTGAGCTCCTATATGATTTGGTATTTGCTATCACTTAACAAGAAGAAGATGCCATTCAAGAGAAGATGTCGATATCACACTATTATTTTAAGGCTCTAAGTGTGTGAAAGGTCAAGGTGTTGGAGTCATGTTTCATACACCCTAGGGGGTACCTATCCCTTTATCATTTAAAGTTGAATTCCAATGCACAAACAACACTACAGAATATGAAGCCTTAATCTTAGGTCTTCAATCAACTATATCTATAAGAATTAAATGTATCAGGATATTTGGTGATTCTCAACTTATCGTTAAGAAAATCAATGGAGAAGACCAAGGCAAAGAACCTACCATTAAGCTTTATCATGAAGTAGCAATGAAATTGCTCTCTAATTTTTATTGGTATGAAATCAATAGTTTTCCATGTTTGAATAATAGATTTGCAGATGCAATGGCCTCTCTTGGATCATTGATTCTAAAATAATCCTTTGGAGAGGTACAACCACTTATCATTTCAATGATCTCAAAATCTATAATTGTTCATGCTGAATCTAAAGATGAGAATGATGTTTGCTTTATGCAGTCAGATCCATATGAGCCTTGTTCAAGCCAAATAGTAGCCTTTATCAAGTATGGAACACTCCCATATGACATGTTTTGAACTACCAAACATGCATTCAAGCAAAATATAGCTCATTTCGTTATCTTGGGGGATGTGTTGTATAAACATGGTTATGATGGAGTTCTCCTTTGTTGTCTCAAGTCTAGTGAGGCACAAAGAACCATAGTTGAAGCCCATGATGGTACTTGTGGTGATAATTTTAGTGGAATGGCCATTGCAAAGCGTATCTTACACATGGGTTATTATTGGTCCACAATGGAATGTGATTGTTGCACTTATGTTAAACATTGCAAAAAGTGTCAAGAACATGCTAATTTAACTCATGTACCATCACAAGCTTTACAACCTATTCAAAGCCTTTGGACCTTTTCACAATGGGGTCTAGATATAATTGGAAAATTTTTACCTCCTTCATCGGGATAACATACATTCATCATCACAACCACTGAATACTTCATAAAGTGGATTGAGGAAATTCCTCTAACCAGTATGAAAGGACCTAGAATTATGGAGTTCATACTTCATCACTTAATTTATCGGTTTGATATCCCATCTAAAATCATCTTTGACAATGGTAAGTATTTTAAGAATAAGGATGTTCAAGCACTTTGTGAGAAATATAACATCCAACATAGTTTCTCGACTCCTTATTACCCATAAGCAAATGGATAAGTTGAAGCTTCCAACAAGACCTTAATTTCTATTCTCAAGAAACTTGTTAAAGAACAATATAGATATTGGCATACACAAATTCCCTTGGCATTTTGGTCTTATCGAACATGCATATGTATGCCTATAAGGCCAAATCCATTTTCATTGGTCTATGGAGCCAAAGAAATCATGTCTCTTTAGCTTGAGATCGCTTCCTTGCAAATTTCTTTATAGGAATTCATAGATGATGACACTGCTAGATAAGAATATCTTGATCAAATCACACTTCTTGATGAGAGGTGAGTCAATGATTTATAGAATTTAAAAGTTTATCAAGACTACCTAAATAATATTTACAATTCCAAAGTTCATCTACGTGAATTCCAAGTAGGAGATATTTTCCTTAAATATAATCAATAAAACACCAATGCATTGCTACATCTTCATGATAAATTTACGGTTAACTGGTTGGGTCCATACATGGTCACTCAACGAGTGGGTAATGGTACTTATAGTCTTGTCGGTCTAGAGGGAGAGGAAGAACCCAAACCACTTAATGTCATACACTTGAGAGCATTCTATGCATAATATATTATATATATACATGGCTAATACACAAAAATATTGCACTTCATTTGCATAAATTAAATTCAAAAACATTGCATTTCATTCCAAAACATTGCATTCACACACATTTCATTTTGCATTCACATCCACTTTTCAAATTTCATATTAGGGATCATTATTAAGTTCAAGGTTTTGAATTAGTCCAATAAAGTCATGTTGCCTTAATCAGGGGCACCTTCACAACATCATCCACAAAATTCCACCAAGTCAAATTGCCATTCACACAAACCACACATCCATAATTCCTAGGTGTTTTTGATCACCCAACCACTCCTAGTGTTTTAAGAAACCTATCAAATACATGTCGAGTTACTTTTAGGACCATCACACATATAAATTAAGAAAATTTTGATTTTTGGGAATTGACTCCAAAAAATTCTTAAACCAAACACAATTTCACATCTTAAAAACATCTTGTGTCAAAGAGGGATAACACCATACTTGGTTTAAACCTTGAAGTGAAAAGGGTGATCCTTGCTAGTCCCATCATGCAACATAGTCCACAAAAATAGTGGTTTTCATAACTATCGTAGTTAATTCCAAAATTAAAAGATAGAGTAGTAAGGATAGGGTACAATTCTCATCACACTTAAGTTGAGAATATGATTCCCAAAAGCTCTAAATATTTTACATCACACACCATTGATCATTGGGTTGTAAGGATTGTACTACATTTTCAGTAATATGGTTAGGTAGTCATCCCCAAAACTTAAAATATCAAAATTCTTGGACTATGGAGTTATACTTCATCAAAGCTATAGATGCTTGACTGGTAGTGGAGTATGCTCATGCATGGTGACATGTCTCTTTTAATGAGACCTTTGATCGTACATAAGGATAAGCTAGTTTATTGTTTTCATCCATAATAGGTTTACCCAATTTACTCAAGATGAGTTAATGAACTCACTTACACACACATTGGTTCTTGCTTACCTCGAGTCATTACCATGCTCTTAATTTGGTAAATGAATTCACTACAGACACATTTTGTCCTAGAGGGATTATGTAGTTTTAATGAGTTTGTTTGATGCCACTAGTATGTTTGAGTCTCTACAAAACAATCAATTTTCCATATCAACATCCATATCTTCTTCCATGTCAACATCCATGTTATTCCCTAAGTCATCCACCCCACATGCCACCAAATTTGGTGCCCCTGATTAAACAACAATGCTAGAAATTGGCCAAGAAAGATCTAAACTATAAATGGTCATTAGAACATCTGCATTACATACCTTGCATTAATCATCTGAAATTCCACCTTGCATTAATCATCCATAACATATCATATGCATTCATCACCCATATAAACATGCATTCCACAAAAAACATTCACACAAACATATAACACAAAAAAAAGCCATGTATATATGTATAAATATTATAGTACAATGAGTGCCAAAAGGCCATACACAATGAAACACCAAGGATCATATAAAAAAAGTGCATATAAGCACTAGCTACACCCTCCAAGAGGACCCTTGTTACCTAGAAGGAGCCCTAGACCTAGAGCTATGCCTAGACTTGCTATGCCTAGTAGCCTTGGATATAGATGAGGTTGGAGGATCAGGAAGTGGAATATGATGCTCCATCAATCTATCCTCCAATGCCTCGATATACCTATGCCAAGACTAAAGGTGTTCTATGTCAACATTATACCAATGCATTGTCTCTAGCATCTCTACCTAGATCCTCATGATCCCCTCATCCTAAGCCATCACCATCACTTATCACTCTACCACCTATTGCTCCAACCTCACCCAATCTTCCTTGCTCTAACCCAAAGGCCCGTCTGGAGTCTTCTCCATGTCATATCCATATCCATCATCTCCTACAATCCTTGGAGCTTGCCTTACCGCACCCTTAGTCCTCCTCCTTTGACTATCTGATTGAAGGTGTCTCTATCACATAGGAGCCTCATGAGTCTCCTCCACCTCATCCCCATATCCACCAGCTACTACTAGAGTTGGTGCCTATGGTGGCTATGTAGTGAACCACACATCATACTACAATGTAGTCCCCACATTGTCTACATTAGGGAGATCTATCTAATCATAATCCTCATAAGAATCCTTTCATAACTCTACACATGGTAGTCCTATCTCCTCTCGATACCTCCTATAGAGCACCGACTCATCTAAAATCCCTTGCATCAAGCCAAACTATCAAAGTACCCATGAGAACTAAAAATACTCAGCCTCACTTCGATATATCCCAACCATCCACCTAGCCTACCACACCTATCATATATGCTCTCCATATCTTTTCCACCTACTACCCCACCATGACCTCCATATCACTTGGGAGGATGTTAATCCAACCCAAAAATCTTGGTACCACTAGATCGTCCACACAAGCCGACTTGACTTTACTTCCTTGACCACCACCCATATTCTTGTGTAGGGCTTCTCTCTACCCAAACTGACCATTGGTAAACCTTTCGATCAAGCCACATTGAAGGGCTCCCATCCCCAACATTGTAGTAGTGGGCTACATCCTAATCCCTTCTTTTCCCATATCCTCAATCCATAGATATCTTGGTATGCCTACGCCAATAAGGTAGGAGCCCATGCATACACCTACTATATAGTGAGTATATTGCTCACTAACCCTATCAAATTTCAAGGGAAACTTCACCCATTACTATTCAGGTCCATGATGTTGGTAGACACGAACATCACCAAAGCATGGAGGGTATCCAAATCCTTGTCCACATACATGGAAAAGTAGGGAATACCCCCACTCTCCACCCTCACATCTCACTATTATCACCATTTGTAGATGCAAAAGTGAAACACCACAAATAGATATAAAGATAAATTAAAATCAAAACCCAATATTGCATAAGAAGAAATAGTTTTTATTATTAATGGGAGAAGCATCAAATCTCCAATGTTACAATGAAAGAATTGATTTCTTTGATACAAATATTTACAATAGCTAGGGTTCTCCGAAACCCTAGCAAACAATACTGGTGGTGTCTTCAATATTACTTTTGATCCCAATAGATATGAGTGGGCTTCGTGTTATCCAATACTGGGCCACTCTAGCTTAAGCAGTTGCAAACACTAATGTAACACAACCAAATCTACTTTTATAGATTTCCCCTCAACTATTGAACACCTCCAGGTGCTCCTCCTCCACTGCCAAGTGCCTCTAGGTGCCCTATGCCATTCTAGAGAAACCATGAGCATTTTCTATTGTCTTTGAGCACCCAAAAATATCTCAAACCAGAGCTCTATATCCGTACTAACCCTCGGGTGATGGTAGGGCATCATCGCATTGATTTACTATGATAAATATCATAGATAAAAAAAAGAAAGCATCTCAAGGTAAATATTTTTATTGTTATTTCATTCCATGCATTTTTAGTTTTTGTTCATGCTATTTACATCATATAGCTAGGTTTTTTGTATTGATTATAGAGGGCCTCACATTATGGAGCCCTCATAGTTGCTACTAACCTATTTACTATTTTCTTATGTGTAGATATGGAAGTGTTACATTAGCATTGTGTAGTTGCTTAAGCTGGAGTGGCCCAGTATTGGATAACACGAAGTCCACTCACATCTATTGGGATCAGAAGCAATATTGAAGATACCACCAACATTATTTTCTAGGGTTTCGAAGAACCCTAGCTATTGTAAAAATTTGTATCAAAGAAATCATTTATTTCATTGTAACATTGGAGATTTGAGGCTTCCCCAATTAATAATAAAATTCATTTATTTTGTGCAATATTGGGTTTTGATTTCAATTTTTCTTTATATCTATTTTTGGTGTTTTTCTTTTGCATGTACACATGATAAAATGAAATTTTCTTTGGTGAAATGGAGCAAGTTGTGTGATGACAAAACTAGGGGAGGTCTTGGTTTAAGAGCTCTTATAGATGCAAACTTAGATCTTAGGGTAAAATTATCTGGAGATTGTACAAAGAGAGTCAAAGACAATGGGCAAGAATTCTTCTTAGTAAGTACATTGATCCCAATAGCTCAATTTTAATATTTACTACATTCTCTCTTCCAAATGGTTCTGCTCTTTAGAATGGTTTAAAAAAATCTATTGATCTTATGATTAGGTTTAAGATGGGTGGTGGGAACTGGAGAAAAAATTTATATTTGGATGGATACTTGGTGTGATAAAAAACCACTCAATTTAGATCCATTTTTGAAACCTTGGATGAGATTGCTTCAAGACAAATACGGTGATAGGGTTTCAAAAATTTTGTACAAGGATTGAGAAGGAAGATACAAATGGAAAGAATATTTTTTTACAAGTATACAAGACATTGATTCTAGGAGGCAATTGAGTAGAAAGATAACAACTATAATTATTTTGAGGGGTGCCAAGGATAAATTGATTTGGGAGTTGAATAACTTAGGAGAATACACAACAAGAAGTGGATATAATGTTCAACACCAACATAATAATAATATAACTATAATTTGGAGAGATATTTGGGATAGCCCAAGCATTCCTAAAGTTAAAATATTTGTTTGGCTAGTAGGTCATAGAAGAATTTTATCTTGGTATAACCTTATGAAAAGGGGTTTTCATGGCCCTCTAAATGTGTTTTCTGTAATAAGGATAAGGAGAGTATTGACCACCTCTTGAGATATTGCTCAATAGTCTAGAATATATGGCAATGGATTCTTAATATGTTTGGTAAATGCATGGTGATGAATAGTAGAATTGAATATTGGTTAAAGTAATGGTAGAGCACTTATAAAAGTGAGGCTTTACAGACAATATGGGATATATCAAAATATACAATACTTTGAACTATATGGCTATAAAGGAATAGAAAAATATTTAAAGGAAAGGAAAATAGTTTAGAGGTGATGAAAAAGAAGATATTTTTAGACATAGAGGAATATAAACCAACCCTATCAACTCACCCATTCCCTAATTTGGAAGCAGAGAGTCTTGATAGATGGAGTCAAGTCATTAAATATGATTATGATGTTGGGTACAAGAGAAGCAAAAATAAGGTAAATAATATAAAGTGGAAACCATCATATGTGGAGTGGGTTAAGTTGAATTTTTATGGAGCATCTAAAGGAAACCTAGGACCATCAACATGAGGAGGAATAATTAGAAAAAATAGATGATATATTTTGTCTCATTATGTTTTTAATTGTGGATTTAAGACAAATAATGAAGCTGAAGCTTGGGTAGATTTAGAAGGGTTAAAAATATGTAAACAAATGAAATGGAATAGATTTTGGATGGAAGGTGATTCTCTCATAGTAATAAATGCAATTTTGAGGAAAGCAAAGGCTCCATGGAACATACAAGAGATAATTGTGGAAATTCAAGATCTTGCTAAAGAGTTTGAAGAAATAATGTTTACATATATATTAAGGGAAGGAAACAAATGTGTAGATAATCTAGGCAATAGAGGGGTTTTTATTGAGGATCATGAATTTAACATCTCCTTTCCATGGTTAGAGGAAGTAGAAAGTTTAGTTGAAGCTGAAAAAAATTGTTGATTGCCTAAATCAATTAATGATTAAGATTTACTTTAATGTTTTCCATTGGTAATATCTATTTTATTTTGTAACAATAATGTGTGTTCATTTAGACTATTTATTATAATTTTTGTGGTTGCACTTGTGTTTTAGGAAGGAAACTAGAAATCCAGATTTGGTAAAGTGAACTATGTTAGTGCGATGTTTTGGAAATATTACTCTACTAAGATGCAAGGCATAGATAGTAGAGGTGAAGTTTTGGAATTGTGAAGGTTGCTATAGAAAAATGTCAAGAAATATGCTAAATTATGGATTAATTGTATTCATACAGAGATTTGAAAAGATCTAGAAAATATAATTCAAGAATTTAGACATTATATGTAAAATGATGTAGGTTTCTAACTATAGCATCTCAATTTATATGAGAAGTGTATCTATTTGTAAAATCTCAAGATCTAAATAAGATAGATGTAATTTTTTAAGGGTGGGGGACCCAATTACAACCCCTTTTTATCAAGCAAAAAAAAAAGACCAATCCTTATAAAAAATTTTAAGCTAATGCAGTGGATAAATTAACCAAAAGATCAAGATCAATTAGGATTTGAATGGAAGCATATATTAGAGATCCTCTTAGTTGGTATTAATTTTTTTTAAGAATGGAGTTTCTTTCCAATATTGCATAATTGAATCCTAAAGATAAAAAAACCCATGAATTCAAAGTCTAAAGAGCCTCTTCGAGTGAGTCTCAAACACCAACACCAAGCGATACCATTGCTTGTCACTAGTTTTCTCCATCATATAGAATAGAAAGCAAAGACTATGCCTCAAAGACATCCCTACCTAGGAAAGATATGCATAAGTAAATTGCCAAGCACTCCAAATGACTTATGTTGGTTAAAAATATTTGACAAGAATTTTTTTTAAGAATCTTATCCAAAAATGGATGTACCCCTAGGCTTGATTAGTTGTAGCAATATTGCTTTTACTTCTAAACAATACCTTCCAGGTATAGATATCTTGTAATACTTGAATAGCCCATTTTGCCATTAGGTATTGATCCTATTATAAGGGTAAGTGATACCCAAACAACCCTTCTCATTAGGATGAGTGCATTGCCTTCAAAATATATTTTGTAGATTATTGGAGCTATTTCACTTGGAATAGAGGTGTTTTCTAAGAATTTTCATGAAATTGGAATTGTCTTTGGAGTTGGTAAGTTAATGAGATCTATACAACACATGTGCTACTATGATGATAGGTATTAGGAATATTTTAATTGATTATATGGGATTGAAATGGGCTACACCCGTATTAATTCATCACCACATAATGGTATTACAACAAAGCTTGGATATTATCCATGTATCATTTGGAAATATTTGAACCTTGGTCACCTCCTTAAAGGTTGAGGAATCTAATTAGTTGAGATAATGCCACTTCATGGATTAGCATGTTTTATTACAACTTATATCAAATTTTGTATTGATCGACAAATAATATTTCATTTTATTTGTAGGCCACCTATAATTTAACTATTTGTTAGTAATTAATCATTGGGTATGATTTGCTAACATGATTATTTAATTTGATCCTATTTGAAGTATCCTCTCTCAGGAAGTGTAACCTCTGTTTATAGCCAATTTTGTAATGCATTTGATCAATTATTTATTTCCAAATACCTTTTAGTCTCTACGTTTGGGTGCCCATATTAGTTTGGTATCAAAGCAGAGAAATTGGTTTGGTAGAGAATATCCTCTTCCCCAAGCCAATCTAGTTTAGAAGGAGAATGAGAAATCTCCACCAGTAGATCCCACTTGATTTTTTTCCTGGTTTGAATGGGGTCAACCTCTATTTGATGTTTTTAGTAGTCTAACACATTTTATTATGCAAAGTTTATGTTCAAAATCTTGTAGAACAAAGTCATAGTCCTTAGAAGGCTTTGAAACACCCATTTTTTTCTTAGTCTTGGCTTTATCAGCTCTTGGTCTCTTTGATAACATAAAATGCCCAAAACCTATTCAAGTGCTCTTCTAATTATCTAGGGAGCATATCCACATCAAAATACCCATAAATCTATGCTTAAACATTTATTCCCTTCTCATTCCTCCAAAAATAGTCAAATATATTATGTAAATGGTCTTTAAAATGATTGCTTAAGCCACACTTTTTTATTGCTACTTGTTGCACAAATGGCTTGATGACTAAAATAATGGGACTAAAAATCAAACCATTAGTTAAAAGATATTTTTATACACAGAGAAATCTAATCTGTGATCATTTTGTTAGCTTGAAGATACCACTAGACATTGGAGATAGGAAAGAAAATTTGGTTACTAAAGTAATGACATATTTCCTTGAAAACATCTTTAAATCATGTTGTAGTACCAGATCCAAATGGTTGTAACTTATTAAAATGCATCTAGGACATAGATAAAGGAGCAAGGCGATGTATCCAAATACGTGCACAAAGAAAAACACTTGCCACCTATGAGAACCACTGCCAAAATGCTAGCATGAATATTGTTGTTCCATTCACCATTCATTTTTTGTGCTTGTCCAAATGTATGAAGTGCTAAAGACCATGGCTTATTCAAACATATTGTCTCAACATAAACCTTTTCCAAAATGAAGCTCAAAAGGTAATATTAGATGATAGGTGAATGCACAATGTGGCTAATAGTGCTAGTAGCCAAACAATAAGCAAAAATTATTTCATGGAAACTAGATGACACATGAAAAATAAGGTCTTCATTGTTCAAGACAAACGTATCACTATAATATTTTTGTTTGGATAATATCAATAATTGTCAGATGTCTTTAAAACTGCAAAATTTCATTCAAAATGGATAAGTTTATTTTGTTGTTGAGATCATTTTGGGGAGATGATTTATTTTATAGTTTATCTAGGAAATAAGGTGGATAATTACATACTACTTGAATTAGCACATAGTTCATAGAAGCCAAACTATTGAATTTTTATAGCCAATCATCAACCTTAACTTGCTATGGAAATATTCCCTATCACACGATCATCTCTTTCCTTTTCATTGGCAATGCAAACCAATAAAAATGTCACCTTTGCGCCTGTGACATTGTTGCATCAAGGATATTCTAATATTCACAATACAAATTTATCTTCTTGACATTAGGAATCACACATGAGATAATAAAATCTAACTCTATTAGCTATGTACACCCATCACTTGTCCTAGGAACCAAAGGGATTAGACGATTCATGTTGATGCATTGTTATTTCCAATAATGCCATGCATAGGTTTATTTCATGCCACTTGTGAGGTTTCCATAATGCTACAGACATAAAAATTTGTGGATAATAGTTTATTCTCCATTTTTGGAGTTCCACATTCAGGCAACATTCAAATACCTCTCAGCTAGATGAAGCAATTGGAGTCAAAGGATTTTTACAATTCAAATATCCTTCTCTCATGGATCTAAAATATTTACTAGTTACTACCATCATCAAATATGTTCATGTTGATTCAGCCATGGAAGAGCTAACAATACCCTATTAGAATAGTATTCCAACTTCAACATTGTTATTAGGAGAAGCCTTGTTCCTTATTTTCCTATCATATTATCATAAGTTTGACCATTATTTTCTCTAATTTCTATCTTCATATAATCTATGTAGATCTCTTTTTACATAATTGAATTCATGCAGTCAAACTTAAATTTCCTTATTTATAGCAAGTAACTGTGATTTCTTTAAAAACCAGCATTTTAAAGCCATTTTTATTATTGATAAAACACTCTAGTTAGTCAATCATATATCCCCCCTAGCTCATCATCATAGAAACATGGAAGGAAACATGAACTAGCTAAAGTTACTTCCTTGGATGACACCATTAGAGACATCAAAATGCAATCTTCTTCCTCCTCTAGTCATTCTCATGCAAAGTGTGAAGTCAAAATCTACAAAGGCTCTAGGAATCCTAAATTCCTCAATAGTTATATCCTAGACATAGAGATCTAATTGACGTAGAGTCAAACATTAGACGATGAAAAAATTTCTTTTGCCAAAAACTCTTTGACATGGCTAAAGTTCTCATCACCAAATGCCAATAAACTCAAAACCTCATCACCACTTGGTATGAGTTGGTTACCACCTTGAAGGTTACATATATTCCATCCAATTATGATGATGAATTAACCAATGGATTTGAATTAGATAGGGAAAACACACATCCATGAAGGACTATGTCCATAACTTCAATTGACTACACATCTTGCTCCATATGTTTGATCTTGCACCTTTCCTCATTGCTAAATTTAAAAGTGGACTTCTAGCACACTTATATCGAGAGTTAAAATACACTTATTTCACTACTCTTGATGCTTTTAATCAGGTATAGATCATAGAGGGGAAGTTCACAACACATAATAAGGGGACTTGATACTCTTAGAGGTTCCAAGCCATCACTTCATCCACATAATAAATCACCAAAGAGATCTTCTACCTTCTCCCCTTCTTCTTCTTCTACTCCTACTCCTCAATACTCTACTTCTAAGAATACTTTTCATGCTTCTTATTGTTCTCAGTCTAAGTTTTAGAAATGTTGTAATTATTGTAAAAGAAAAGGGCATGATGGATCTCAATGTAGACAATTATAAAATTATAAGAAGAAGACTTTACTTATATAGTCTAATGAGGGAATAAGTGATAACCCCATCAAGACTATTTGATGGAATCATATTTATGAGAAGTTAAGGGGAAAATTCAATCATGTAACTTTTATGAATCATTACTCTACCACAGGAGACCATGAGAGTTTTTTTATCATGTGTGCTCACTTGCTCCATGATTTTTTGGTTGATTTTATCATCAAAAATGGCTTACAAAAGAACTTGATAGTGAAGTCCATTTTAAATAAGATCAAGATCCTTGTTACACCACATCCTCATCCTTCCTCTCTCAGATGGAAGGATAGTGAGACCCCTTATCTGAAAAAACACACACATGTACCATTGCATTCATTTTTAGTACTAAGTTTAGAGAAAGGATCACTTGTGACGTGAACTCGATGGATTGTTGTGGTTTTTTGCTTGATAAGCCTTATCAAGATGATAGGCATGCTTAATATGATGATTGAAAAAACACATACACACTCCAACAAGATAATATGCACTATCTTATTGAATCCAACAAACACACTTCTAATTTATTACTTAGTTGAAGACATGCCAAAAAAGTAATAAATCAACCACAAGCACTTGCACTCATTTTCATATGCCCACATAAGAAAAAATTGTTAGAACACGTTCCTAAGCCCACTCAACCCACAACATTTGATAAAATTTTGTAAAAATATGAATATATTTTTTAGGAGTTATTGGTCAAAAATGTGCACCTAACAAAAAATGAGGGGAAGAGGTTAAAGTTTTGTGTGCCCTACAAACCTCAACCAATATTGAATGGTTGCTATGCTTGGGAGAGGTTGGGTAGTTGATATTCAGAGAAGGCTAGTTCCTTTTAGGAAGTCCTAGCTAACTAAGCCTAGGGATAAAAGAAAAAAACAAAGAGTAAAAATGAGGTCATAGCTAGAAATCACAATGATGTATTTGGTTGCATCAAGACACATACACGATAAGCAGATGCCACCATATAAAATACAAGCAAATTACCTAATAGATCAACCAATATTACTCTTGTCTACCTTTCATAACTCTCTACTACAAGCCAATTCTTAAACCAATGAATGAAATGTATAAAATCCAGATAGTAGAATTATTGCATGCACATTCAACTAGCTTTAGTAGAAATAAACTTACAACATTCATAAACACATGCAAGAGCCAATTTGAAGATAAAACAGTAAAATACGTGTATTTCATAAAAATATAAGCTTTACATATGAATTGTAATAGCTAAAGATCCACCCATAGAAATTCCAAACATTCCATAATATATAGATCTTACAATGAATGCAACATTGAATATAGAGGATGGCATGTAAGATCATTAGGCAGTTCCAGCAGGGATGGCCATGTTGCAGATCCCACTGAATCTCCTACATACTGTAATGAAAGGTGGCTACTAAGAGTATGATAGTTAGATTGTATGAATATGGACTCTTGATCAATATTATTCCTCTGAGTAACTTTATCAGATAATTAATTTCATCTACCTACATCTAAGGGTATTAATTGCATAAGAGGATGGGTTGAGGTTGACCATTTATTGAACAATGATTTGATTAGCTACCATGCAGTGGGTTATCAAACCTCTTTATTTCTAGACTACCATCATAAACCTTCTTGAATGAGGGTGCACATATTTTTGTAGAGGTCCCCATATATTGGTGGGGACTCTCTGATGGGTGATACTTTAGGATCCATCCTTTGCTTAATACCAGCCCAAAAATTTGCTTGCTCTATACAGGGCAAAATTTCAAGTTTTTGTCCTAGTTTCTATCTCAAGCACAACTTTGGGATCCATTAATGGATGATGGTTACCCAAATTCCCATTGAGGTACAAATTTGGATGATCCTCCACCCTAATTTTTAGGGTAGAGCTTGGTAGCTAACCCTAGCCTACCACCATCTTGTTTATCTACCCATTGCATGGGTAGGCATTTGGGATTTTGATCCTCTGTCCAATAATTAGGGTGGGTTTTTGAGTTCCATCGATAGGGACTACTGTCCTATTTTTTTCCAACCATCATCCTTATCCAGATCTAATATTTTGAACTAACGAAGCCCTATGGATTATCTTATGATAAAAAATACCAACCCCTGCTGCTTATCTATGGTTGGGTGGATCTTTAGGGATTTCATAGCACTCAACTTGACTAATTCCTCTGACCTTCTTAACATTATTCAAAATTCCTCTACCCTCACTACCACCTATCTAGCATCATCCATTGTATCCACAAGGTTTGTTCTCAACCCTTAATACCTAAGGCTGATGAGCACCCAAAATGCTCATATTTTTGCATATATGTCTAACATTTTGTGTGACATTGTTATATCATATTTGTACTTCTTATGAATATTTATATGTATTTAATGGTAAATTGTGTATATTGCCTAACTTGTGTGAAAAGTGTGTTTTGTGTGTAGATTTAACTATTTTCGTTAGTTTCTACATAAATTATGTCAAGGTCCCTTCTGGACCTGGCATGATCTATTTTCAAAGAAGTTGAGAAAGGAGTATGGTCTTAAGGGGAAGGTGCCTTACTCCCATATTCCAACGGGAAGGCACCTTACTCCCATATTCCAATGAGAAGGTGCCTTACTCCCATATTTCAATGAAGGTACCTTACGATGAATGAAGCACCTTACTACCTGTGATGTAGTCAAAGGTAGTTGAATCTATGTAAGCGGAATGAAATGCCTAACTCATGAATAGTAGGTTCCTAACTCTCATTAATAATAGAACACATAAGCTACCATATTTATACATGAAATAAAGTAATAATTTTTTATACAAAGAATGTGAATAACAATGACAATATGTAATGAAGAATCTACTATTTCTAGCAAAGATGAAAGATGAATGATAATCTAGTAAACCACAGATAAAATACGTAGTATAAGAGTGCTCCAAGAACACTTGAATTACCTTAGATTGACATGCAGTCATTGTAATCATATATGTAGCTATAAAAACATTGTAATAGAGAGGTCTATGCAATTATATAAATGCATAGGACTTCTCCAAGAGAGGAGGAGAAAAATAGTAGAATCATCAGACTGTATTGTAATTCATTTTTATGCAATAAATTCATTCAGAGTTCTCTTAGCATTCTGCATACATAGTTGATTAGGAAAAATTTGTTGGAGCCTAGGCCCACTCCTAGCCAGTATTCCTCCCCTCTCCTTTATTTTTCTTGCAATTTCATTTCAATTTTAGTTCTATTTTCTTGTATTTGGTTATTTCCTACAAATTGATTTATTTACTACTTTATTTATTTTCTACAAGTGTGGTTTGATTTCATTTTTGGTTATTAATTTTTGAGAATTAAAGAGGTTTGGATTGAATGAATGCTATACGAAAAACACCCCCAAACTATAGAATTTAGGTAGACTCACCTCAGAGGTATTGTAATCACATATCTATATCAGGTACATCACAAGCTTACAAAATCCCTGGACTGACAATTAAGTGAAAGAGCTGTGACAACAACATAGAAATTAACCAATGCTTTTATCCCAACATTTTGGCACCATTTCTAGGGATGTGTCTATAATAGATATAGTTACAATACCTAGTTCTATAGTCTGCAGAACCTTTTCCATATGATCTTGCATGAGTCCACCAAGAAAAAAGGACTAGACAATCATTTTTTGAAGGGGTCAGACCCATAGACTGAGTCTGAGCTAGTTGGAAATTCTAAACCTGAGGTAGTATCCCCTCGGTCACCCCCAATCATGCACTGGTCTAAACACACAATTTTTGCACAAAAATATTCCACACTAATTGCCTAGACCCAATAGAAGGGTAGATTATATTGAATCCCTTGTTTAGGAGAACACAATCAGAAGAGGATCTGTTGTGGGAAGTTGTTGAAGATGGAACCATTCCACCAATTGACCTAAAGAATCTTATGCAAAAAACTCAAAATGACTATAAGGCCTTAGAAATTGTTTCAAGGACAACAGAGACCGCATTTTATTAAAAATGGTTGAGGGATAAAAGACATCAACAAGATTTAGATTTCCTATATAAGAGGCCAGGGGAGACACTAAAATTAAAAATATATCCCCTACCCATCTTCCTACCTTGAAAGGATACCCAACAGAAGATCCTAACTTGTTCTTATTCAAGCTTTATGTTTTGTGTAGGTCTATGGATTACAAATAAGATTCCTAGAAGTTGAAGCTATTTCCATCAACACTGGATGATTCAGCCTTATGCTGGTTCATCAGCCTAGGGAACAAACAACTTATCACATGGGAGAAGATGAAAAATATCTTCCTATAGTAATACTAGGACTTCAGTAGGTCTTGGGATTTCAAAGAGGAGGTCCTAAATATGATAAAGAAAGAGGATGAATCCCTAGATGAATACTGGTATAGATTCAGTTTCAACCTACAAAGATCTCCCCATGTAAAGCTAAGTGACAAGTCCCTCAAAAGCATTTTATTAAGGGGACTAACCAATGAGTCTCTTGAAGTGTTAAATATGATCTCTAGAGGAGACATTTACCAGCACCATATGTCAAACATCTAATAGTTATGTTGAAATTATTCACGAAGAAAAGGTAAACCAACCCTTAGAGCCATGAAGTCGACAACCTCAATCACAAAAATAGAGATAGGCCACATGTTGGAGGACCTAAATAGCAAGTGTAGCCACCAAATTTGGACACACTTCCAAATTATTAATGTTATTAAGACATCCTAATTATCCTAATAACGTGTAAATCACCCTCAAAAACCCTTGCCTCGATATTCGTGCCAAAAGAAATAAAAAAATAACTTAATTGCACTCTTTCCGACAAAATCGGATGATCCCGATGAAATCGGACGTATCCGATAAAATTGGATGCGTCCGATTTTGTCCAAATCCCACGTGCACCTAATTTAGGCACCCAATTGGATTTTGAACCTAATCTGGGCATCGCCATATTCTCGATAAAATTGGATGATCCGCTAAAATCGGATGCAGTCGGTTTCATCCAAATCAAGCCAAAACCTAATTTGGCCTAACAACCTAGCCTAATTCTACCACCTACCTGATTCCTCAAACTGAAGCAACCATTTTAACCCCTTTGATTCACATTAATCAGTCTGGTTGATGATATTTGCAAGAGAGCTTGGAGTGAAGAAGGAACTTTGGAGCTTTTTTGCAGGTTACAGTGGAGAACGTTGTTGTTAGATCATCATCCAAGGAGCATACAACCATGGCAGCTACTTTCAGTACATGCATAGATCTAGTTTTTATTTGATTATTACTTAAATTTTTCATCATTTGTACAAATTTGGATGCATCCGAATTTGTCCCTATTACGTCTGATCTGATATCCTATTTTGTAGAACTAGTCGTTGGATAATTTTGGTTGCGTACGATTTCATACATTGCATACGATTTCATGCACAACATACGAATTCATATCTGTGTCCCTCTGGGGGTAAAATTCAAGCATTATTATTTTTATTTTATTTCCATTATATCATCCTTTATTACTTCAATCTTGCACTGTAATTCTCTGTTATTGCTAGATCTATTGCTTTATTATCACATGTTGCATATTAAAATAATCAATTTTCCATTTTCTCTATGGTTGGCTAAAAGAATCGAGGGGATTTGACTATCACAGACCATGATCTACTATGGCCTATGCAGATCCCCCTTCCTTGATTTCAAAATCTAGTGTTTTGCTATGTAATTGTAGGTTTCAGACAAATTCGTATGCATCCGATTTCATCTGATGAAATCGTATTACCGATTTCATCTTGTATGCATCTGATTTCATATTGCATAATTGAATTCATCAAAAATCAGACATACGTAAGTGCTCAAAATTTATTCTCTCATACTTAGATTTACATTTTCTATCTTGTATGCATTTGTATTAAATCAAAAAATAGAAAACTCCCAAAAACATAGACTTTATTACACTTTTTACAAAACACAAAAATACAAAAAGAAAACATGTTAGCATAAACAAAACCTTTGCATCTTAGTTAAACTTTACAATGCTTTCTAGATAGATTTGTATGCCTTGTCTTCATTTGAAATTGAATTGCATATAGCTAGGTAGAAATTGCATTTTGGTCAAATCCTAGGTGTATGCTTTCAAAACAAAGAACACATCAAACTACTACCTCACCTAGGCATGGAAACCACCATAACAAGTGTTTCTTAGTGAACCCCACCCCATTCATCGACAAACACCAAAGAGAGTGCAATAGAAGCACTTCTCATTTGAGTTGTAGATCCTTCATTTTCCCTCCCCCTTTCAGGCATGGATCCATTAGCCTGGGAGAAAGGGGTGCAAAAATTTTGGGTCTACATTCTTTGGTGAACCCGACGTGAACTACACAATTAGTATTAAATTTTATTTTCTTTACAAAAAAAACAAAAACAAAACAAAAAAAATCTCATTAAATGGTAGAAAATAGACTTAACGAATCCTTCTTCATAGATCTTAGGAGAACACTCATTGAACAAGAGGTTAATATTTTCTATGAACGTGATGGCATAGAACGCCAAGTAGATTTGTGGCAACACTTTGGCATCATTGAAAACAAATCACAAGAAATTAGAGAAATTAGGAGAATTGATGTTGCTAGAGCCTTAGGACCTAGCTTCTATTCTCCTTACTTTGAAATCAAAAGAGGGTGTGAGCGTTGGCTTGCAGGTAAATGAGCTAGTGTCCACATAAACATTTATCCTTGGGATAATTACTTGGAAGAAGCCTTAAACATCCACAGATTCTTAGCATACTTAGAAAATAATGAAGTGACCCTAGAACAGAGAAAAATATTTCATAAAGCACCTAGGGTAATCTTATTTTGAGAGTATTGTTACGAGTTACAAGTCCAACCTTTTAACTCAGAGACTAAGGAATTTACATTTGTTCACTTCATTCAACTCTTAGTAGATGATTTCTCTTTTGAGGAAGAACACTACATGAGCCCAGAATATTTAGAGCCCATCAATGACATCCACAGGCTCTTTGGAGAAGATTGAAACCATTTAATATCATTTTCAAAAATATTGTAAATATTTGGGTTAAAGCATAGTAAATTGTTTGCTTAAAACAAAAACAAATAAAACAACCAAAAAACAAAAAAATATTTTTAGCATCACTAGGAAAGATGCCTAAACATTTGAGAAGTGGTAAACAAGTGGCAACTAGCTCTGAAGATGAGCTAGATATTGACCCTAATGCAGAAGCTGAAATAGAAGAAGTTTTAGAAGAACAAGAACATCAAATAGGACAAAGTGAAGAAGATGAAACCATCAACGATGTGGACCCAAAACTAGGACCTCGAGGAAGCGTTCATTTTTTGTCCATGCAAGATTTTTGTGATTTCTTAAATCAAAATCGAACAACCATCACTAATGTGTTGGAAATAGAAGATCAACTTGCAAAGGGTGATTTTTTGATGGAAGCAACTTTAGAAGCAACTTTTCGACTTCACCCACAACCTGAAACATATATAAACACTTCATTACAACATGCCACTGACAATGATCTCTCTTTAGATAATACTAAAAATATGCCTCCTCTAGAAGATAATTCCCAAGAACAAGTACTAGAACCACCACAACAACAACCCATTGGTGCAACTACTACAACTAATTCCAATCAAAAGCAACCATCTTCTTCTAATAACCCTACTTTGCTTTCTCAATATTTTCAACATGTATTTGCCCTAAATTCTTCTTCCCAAAAAAATAAAAATACACAAGTTCCAAGTTCTCCTCGACCAAATGTTCAACAAAATACAATTCCCTATAAACTTCAATATCCTCCTCCTACTTCAAACCCTATGCATAATAGTATTCCCATCACAACCCCTTATATGGCAGCACAACAAACTTATTATCCACCACATGGCAACATAATAAACCAAAATAAAAATAATGAACCACCACATCATCTTGAAGCTATAGTGAAGCAATTAGCTTCACGCTTAGATCAAATTGACCCATATCATCCTACATATAGCTATAAAGAGATGTGCAATCAACCATTAGATCCTATGGTCATTGCTAGGCCATACCCTAAATGGTTCCCTATGCCGATTCTTTTGATCTATAAAGGAACAGAAGATCCCATAGAACATCTTCGCATGTTTAGGATAACATGTCATGACATCGCTTACGATGATATGCTATTACTAAAAATATTCCAAAAATTTTAGGAGGAATGGCATTGGAGTGGTATTATCAGTTGCAAACACATTCCTTAAGAAATTTTGAAGAAACCGCAGAAATGTTTGTACATCAATTTGGTGCTTACATAGAGAGGCATGTTACAATAAAGGATTTATACAACCTTAAGCAAGGAAAAGAAGAGAGTTTTGGAGAATTCCTAGCTTGATGGAGGAAAATTTTAGGAAAATTACATTTTGCTTTACCTCCAAGAGAAATGCTAGATATTTTTATTGGAAATTTGCAAGAACAATTGTCTTACGAGTTAGCTACAACTACCGTGACATCCTTTGACCAAGCTATAGATTTAGAAAGAAGAGTAGAGGAAGCCCTAATCAGGAGGGGACAATTTAAAAATAAATATGAAGATAAGTCATCTAAAAATCAATACAAAAACAAACACGTGGTAGGAGATGGGGTCACGGATAGTAGACCCCCTCAGAATGTTAATACCATAGATACCACAAAAAATTTGTGTTGAAAGCACCCCAAAAACCTCCACTACAAAATTTTACAAGATTGAATCAACCCTTGACAATGGTCTTACCACAACTAGTAGAAAGAGGTCTAATAAAATTGCTAGAGATACGACAACCTGACCCCTCTCAACCTTGGTATAGACCCGACCAACATTGTGACTACCACCAAGTTGATGGACATCCAACAAATACTTGTAGAAAATTAAAACATTTAGTGCAAGACTTAATTGATGAAGGAAAACTAGAAGTGGAAAGCCCTCCACCTAATAAAAATCCTCCAACAACAAATACACAACAACAACAAGCACAAAATGTAAACCAAAACTTGGATATTTTTCAAAACCCATTGCCAAATCATGGCAAGGAAGCTGTAAATCAGCTAGACTATAAAAATACACCTCATCCAACAAGATATGTGGGAACAATTGACAATTATTTACCATCTCAACCTCCACAAAATATTTTTGTGCCTACTCAATCCAACATGACAATTAAGCAACTCCAAGGAAGAAAACCACAATTGTCATCCTTGGATGAAACAGAAAGTGAATCAGAATCTGAAATAGATATTAGCTCACAACATGCTAATAGTTCAGAAGATGAGTCAGGGCCAATCTTACCCATTACCGATTCACTAACTCTAGAAGAACCATTTACAAGAATAAGGACCACTCATCCCTCATCACAACAAATTCTTCCTATTGAACAAAGTTCAACTACAAGACCACAAGTTGTTCGATCAAATAACATTGTTGGTACAATTGGAGTTGTTACTTGAAAACAAGCCCAAACACAAAACTCTCAACCTCAAACTCAAACAAATGATGTTGATCAACCACCTATTGTTCTAAAACTACCTCATAAGGGAAATAACATAATTTGACCTCAACAAAAGACTCCATTTGATATCAATGAACAACTAGCTAATACAACAACTAGGATTTCCATTTTAGACCTTCTTAGAACTTCAACTATCCATAGAGAAGAACTAATGAACACTCTAAGCCAAATGATGGTACCTCAGGATATAGAGCCAACTGTTGTAGTCAATGTTGTAGTCTCTCATGAAATAGACTACATTGATTTTCATGATAAAGACATTCCTCCCCAAAGTATGTATAGAGATAATCCTCTTTATATAACAAATTTAATTGGGGATGTTTGTGTTAAAAGAGTATTAATTGATAATGGTTCATCCCTAAACATATGTACTTATGAATTTTTCAAAATATTTGGATTTAGGAAAGAAGATTTAAGATAAACTGAAATGATCATTAAAGCCTTTAATGATGAAACACAAGAGGCTTGTGGTGTAATATCTATTCCACTACAAGTTGGTCCTAAGATTTTAGACACATCCATATTTGTTGTACCCTGCCCAACATCTTACAACATCCTTTTGGGACATCCTTGGATCAATGCAATGAGGGCAGTCCCCTCTACTTTGCATCAATGTGTTAAATTCAAATTTAAGAATCAGTTGGTCACTATCCATGGTGATCCCAGACCATTTGAAATGTGTGCAGTAGCAGAACCTATTAACGTTCCCTTTTGTCCTACTCTCTCATCATTAGAACCTAAATCTTCTAAGACCTCTTTAACCAAATCAGAACCATCACCTCCTTCTGAATTATCAAAACCTTCTAATGAGAATAATCCCTCTACATCATATCCTTTGACAGATGAAGTTTTACAAGATTTATCCACTATATTGGAGCCCACAAAATAGGATGATTATAATATACAAGATTCCCTTATCTTATCTCAATTACCACCATCCATGCGTACAATTGGGTTACCACAGAAACAAAGAAGCATCTATCATGTTGGAAGTTGTACTTTCATTTTTGTTGGATGTGCTCTAGATAAAATTAACATTAGGTGAATGAGCTTTACATATGATGAGGATGGTTTTGCTCAATGCTTATTTTCTAATAAATATATAAAATCTAAACAAATGATGTGTGATATGGGATACAAAGGTAAAGGTTTAGGCCCTCTGGAAAATGGGATACATGAACCTTTTGAGGTAGAGGAATGGCCTGCCAGATGTGGCGTAGGCTATATCCCCATAAAAACTCAACCTTTTCCCTTTGATGAAGATGATCATCTTATCACATATGGAGAATATTTAGAAAAACAAGAACAACTAAAGAAATGTAAGAGAGCTCATGAGTTCTCTTGCAACATGTTATCAATAGTACACCCAGAAATAATAGCTACTCCAGATGAATGTGTAGAAGGAGACATCTTTTATGACATTTCCCATGAAGAAATTATGAGGAATAGGTTCTTCTTCGATGGGTCTATCCCATGTATAGCCCATATTCAGACAACTACACAAGAAGAATTAGCTAACTTATCCTTAGAAGAACTTCAAGAAATGGGTGTTTCACCCGCTCCTCCCAACTTTGAAAGAGATCTAAGTATCAAAATAGAGGTCATTCTAAAAATTAATATTGGAATAGAAAATAATCCTCGTATGGTTAAAATTGGGACTGATTTAAATAAATAAGAACAAATTAAATATACAGAACTTCTCATAGAATATCCTGATATCTTCGCTTGGACATACGCAGATATGCCAGGCCTAGACCCTTATGTGGTTATGCACCACTTAGTGGTTCATCCTGATGCTAAACCGATCAAACAAAAACTTAGGAAAATGCATCCTAAAGTAGCCTTATTGGTTAAAAATGAATTACAAAAACTCTTGGATGTAAACTTCATTCAAGCTATAGATTATTCTGATTGGATATCCAATATTGTTCCCATAACAAAAAAAGAGGCTACTAAAATCAGAGTTTGTACTGATTTTAGGGACATCAATGTTGCATGTCCCAAAGATGACTTTCCCCTTCCTAATATGGATCAGATTATTGATTTCACGGTAGGATGTGGAATGTTATCACTTATGGATGGATTTTTAGGATACAATCAAATTCGTATAGCACCAGAAGATCAACCTAAAACTACATTTATTACACCCTGGGGGACTTTCTATTGGAAAGTAATGCCCTTCGATCTAAAGAATGTAGGGGCAACTTACCAATGAGCCATGACATATGTATTTCATGATATGATGTATGACATCCTGCATGATTATGTGGATGACATCATAGCTCGATCTATAAAACAAGAAGATCATATCCCTGATTTACGATGAGTCTTTGATAGACTCCAAGAATATAAAGTCTGATTGAATCCAGATAAATGTGTGTTTGGAGTAAAATCGGGTAAGTTATTAGGGTTTATAGTTTCTATGCATGGCATAGAAATAGACCCTACCAAAATTAAGGCTATCATTGATATGCCACCACCTAAAAACTTAATAGAACTCAAGAGTCTACAAGGTAAGCTCCAATCTATCCATCATTTTATTGATAAACTGGTAGATAAATGTAAACCCTTTCTTAGGTTGCTTAAGAAAGATACTCCTTTCTTATGGGATAAGGAATGTCAAGAAGCTTTTGAAACCCTTAAGACATATTTACTTACCCCACCAGTGCTTGTTCCGCCTAGGCCAGAGCACCCTTTCATCTTATATATTTCTGCCTTAGAACTTGCGTTAGGAGCAATGCTAGCACAACATGATGAGGATAAGAAAGAACGAGCCATTTACTACATAAGAAGAACTTTAATAAGCTATGAAACTCATTACACCCCTTTAGAAAAGCTCTGTTTAGCTATTGTATTCTCTACACAAAAACTGTGTCACTACATGCTTAGCCAAAAGACTTATGTCATCACAAAATTTGATCCATTACGATATCTAATGAGTAGGCCTTATTTATCAGGATGAGCAACAAAATGGGTTCTCGCTTTGAGTGAGTTTGACCTAACCTTTATTGGGAAGAAATCCATTAAAGGGTAAGTCATAGCAGATCAACTCGCTGCTGCCCCTCTTGAGTCTACTCACCCTTTGATGATAGAATTCCTTGATGAATGTCTTAATCTAGATAATGATTCCTTGGAATCATGGTCTCTATTTTTTGATGGAGCCCATTGTATGAGTGGCATAGGTGCAGGTATCATATTGGTATCCCCACAAAAGCAACTTATCCCATTATCCTTTAAACTCCAATTTACTTGCACAAACAATACAACAGAATATGAAGCTTTAATCCTTGGATTACGAGCAGCCTTAACCCTCAATATTAGAGTACTATCAATTTTTGGAGACTCACAACTCATGGTGAATCAAGTTAATGATATTTATCAAACTCGAGATGAGAAACTCCATCCTTATAAAGAATACGTTTTAAAACTTATTT
The DNA here is from genome assembly GCA_028583015.1 of Wollemia nobilis. Lineage (NCBI taxonomy): Eukaryota > Viridiplantae > Streptophyta > Pinopsida > Araucariales > Araucariaceae > Wollemia > Wollemia nobilis. Next base: position 204,424 of record JAQPPZ010001755.1, read on the forward strand.
CTTTATTTGAGAAGGTTACTATAGAAGCCATCCCATGCACCAATAATCATTCTATGGATGCTATGGTAGTAGTTGCATCCCTTATCCCTTTGGAGTTGGATGATGATCATGCTACTATTATCATTCACCAACTCTAAGAACCCACATCATTAGAGTCATGTCTAGAACCTTTAGAAGTATTCACAATTGAAGAAGCATTTTTAGAACCATGGTATGGAGATATTCTAAAATTTCTCCAAGATGGATCATTCCTAGATGGCTTTGATAGAAACCAATGATGATCATTGTGCAAGCGAGTTATTCACTTCATAATTATCAGAGGTACTTTATATAAAATATCTTTTGAAGGCATCCTCTTATGATACCTCAATATTAATGAATCCAAAAGAGCTCTAAATGAGGTTCATGATGGATCTTGTGGAGGTCATTTTAGTGGGGATGCTATAGCCAAAAAGCTCCTACGAATGGGATACTTTTGGCCCTCCATGGAAAAATATGCTCATGAATATGTACGTAAATGTGACAAATGTTAGAAGCATGCAAACCTTGTTCATGCTCCTGCCCAAGAGCTTCAAGCTAGTTCTTCCCCCTGGCCTTTCTCAAAATGGGGCCTAGACATTATTGGGAAAATCAATCCAATTTCTTCAGATGGCCATAAATTTATTATTACAACAATAGAGTATTTTACAAAATGGGTAGAAGCTATGCCATTGGCTTCTTGCATGGGAACCCAGGTCTCAAAATTTATTTTCAATCAAATCATCTATAGATTTGGGATTCCATCTACACTTGTTTCAGATAATGGAACATGTTTCAAAAACAAAGACATCAAAAAGCTTTGTGCAAAATATAAAATCCAGCATAGATGGTCTACTCCATATTATCCACAAGGAAATGGTCAAGTTGAAGCATCAAATAAAACTTTAATTAAAATCTTAAAAAGGTTGGTTAATAAATCAGGATGAGATTGGCATACCCAACTATATCCAACATTATGGGCTTATCGAACTAGTGTTCGAACCCCTACTGGTGCTTCACCTTTTGTCTTAGTATATGGCACTGAAGTTGTATTTCCTTTTGAGCTTGAAGTCCCTTCTTTAGGTCTTTTACTTCAAAATGCTGAAGTAGGAGATGAATATCATGTTGGACGATTAAGCCAATTGGAATTACTAGATGAAAAGCATATAAATGCCTTAGAGCACCTTCGCTCATATCAAGATAAACTCAAAATATCATATTCTAAGAAAGTTCATACTCGATATTTTGAGATTGGTGATCTAGTTCTTAAAGAAAACCAAAAAAATACAAATGCTCAAAATGATTTAAAAGGAAAATTCCAACCAAATTGGTTAGGACCATTTATTATCACTGCTAAATTTGGATCTGGTGCATATCGATTGGCAACTTTAGATGGAAAATATCTTAAGGAACCCATGAATATAATGCACCTAAAATGATACTACGCATAACATCAAGCAATCTCACCACTGTACATAGTTGTAAATACTTTGTAATTATATTTCTTGCATCTACTTTAAATCATCATATTTAAATCATATATCATTTAGTTACATTTATCCATCAATTTATCAAAATAAAATTGGAACTCAATTACATATGCCATATGGTCACATCCACTTATTATTCCACTTATAAATTAGACTGATGTTATCAAAATTCATAGTCAATTTTGGTTTACTTTCAGAGGAATTCAAAAATTATCTTGAACCACTCACAAAAATACACATTTTAATAAAATCTTGATTCTTGATATTGATTATAAATCTCTCTTGAACCAAAAACACTACTATTTCACTAAATAAATTTTGAAGTTTTGGGAACTGATCTTGCCACTTTTTGAACCAAGAATCACTTACACATATTAAAAATGATTTTGCACAAAGGAAGATGATGCTACATAGTAGTCCTAGCTCCTTAAGCGAAAGGTTTCCCTTGCTATCCTATTATGTGCATGGTCTAGAATACTGAGAATTGGCAAAAGGACAAGCTCCTCCCTACCCGAATAAAATCCCTTGCTCTTTGTCTAATCTGAGCAAGTATCCCTTAAAAAAAAAAAGAAGCAAAAAGCAAAAGCAAAATTATTTTTACTACAAAGCAATAAAATCCCCTTGTTCAAAAACAAAAAATGAACAAGAATCCCTACTCAAAGAAATCAAAAGAAAATAAGGGGGTAATGAGCTTGAATCCCTAGAATTCCTCAATTATTTGAACACCATGGGGTGATCCTCATTACAGGTTAGGTGGCATCAAGCCTGCTTGGCAATGGTGGTATCCTTACATGTGGTGACATGTCTGTCACATTAGAGACCTTATTTTGTATAGACCAATGTCATCTTGTGGATTAGCTAGCTTTTGGTAGCTTGTATTACATAGTAGTTAAGTCTAACTGAATGTATACAATCATGGTAAATGAATACATCTTTTGCACACACATTGGTTCTTAAAATTGGCTTGCATCACTACCTTACTCAAAATTGGTAAATGAACTTCATAAGCACACACATTTGATCCTTGAGAGATTTTGTATCATAATTAAGGTCAAGATGGAAAATGAATACACAAATCACACACTGGTTCTTGATAAATTTGAAATCATCTTAGAAATGACCAAAATTCTCCTTGAAGGTTGATTAGCAAATGTCATTATTTCATCATGGATTTGTATGACTATTAGCATATGCAATTGATCCTAAAAAATAGTCAATCTTGCATTTTCATACTTATCACTTAGCATAAATATGTCAATTTTATTATATTTCATGATTACTTATCATTCATCAAAAACTTGCATTTTGATCATACATAATCACTCTTTCATATCAACTACAATTTGACTTCACGATGATGGCATGAGACAACCCTAATAAAAATATCTTTAGGAATCTTATGCCTAGCGCAAGTCCTTTATCCAAATTTATCATGCTTGATTACTATCATTGCACAAAACCTCTTTTAATATTAAAACAAAATTAATCTTAAAAACACACACATTACTTATCATCAACTACATTACTTTCAATCAACAAACTCAAAATACTTTTGGATCATAACCCTTCGAGGTTAGCAATATAACAAAACCTCACACAAGATCTGCTTCATGACTAAAGTGAGCAAACAACCTCCATAAATAGTCATAGACAAGCACACATATTCGAGGTATTATTGTTGATTGATCAAGATCGTAAGGGTATATTTCCTAACACAATTATCTTTCTTCTACAAACAATTCAATCACACTACATTACAAACATCAATTACTTCAAATTACACTCTACTTCCCTACAATGATATCTTGATTAAAGCATGAGAAAATGTACATCAAAAACCATAAAAATAGGAAATAAAAAGCATGATTATGTAGATCATCAAAAACAAATTATATTACACATTCACACATCAACATCATCAACACATCAGATAAACCATATACATATATATATATATATCATCAAAAATATAATAGAATACAAAAATCAATCGATTGGTATACCATAATCATAAAATCGGTATACTCAATCACTAGGGGGTACACCACAAAATCTAGCTTAGTGTATCATCCCCTAGAACCCCTAGAACTCTAGGTGTCATCACCTAGAGGTGGTCTAGGCTCACAAAACTGAGGAGCCCCAGATACTAAAGCTGATCTAGAATGACTAGGAGTAGCTAACTCTAGAGGCAATGAAGCTCTCTAACCCTCAAGCACTACCTAAAAATATAACATCTGATAGAAAGTCATCCATTTACCACCAAGGTAGCCTCTACCTATGCTACCATCAAGGCACCCTACAATGCACTACTCCCTAAGGACTGGTCGAAAGCCATGCTCCTCATATGATGTGATCATGACACTATCTATCATGATGACCCATGTCCCTACATCCTAGCCAACTAAGCCTGAGCCTGGCTCACAAGAGTCTACACCTATGAGAGTTATCCCTCTAACTACTAAATGTGACTCACCTGAATGGTGATCTAACTCCTCAAACCATCATTCTCTACCCATAGAGCAGCCACCTCTCCTACACTGCTTGACTCTCCCATCTCTATAGTAACACCCTTTCTAGGTGAATCTAGTCTAGGGGTAGTATGAGTCTCTCACTAAGGAGAGGGCACTATCTACTCTAGTGAAGGAACATCCTACTATGAGCCTCTCCTCCTACTAGTGTCATCCTCTCTCCCCTCAATCCTGAGAGCCTAGCAGTAGACCCTATGGTCATAATCCCTCATCATCCAGCCCCTATGTCAAAACTCCTCATATGAGGCCCCTCTCTCTATGGTGGCCTCTATCTCTATCCTCCCCCTCTAATCTAGTTGATCATCACCTAGCTACCTCTTGAAAGGCCTCCTATATCTGACCAACTATACCTCTCTCCTGAGTAATCCTCACTAGACAAATGCTAGCATACCAAGTGAAATATCCATCCACAACCCCTACATCATCACCCTCTACCAAGGTAACCTCTACATCATCCTCATATACCTCAATAAATCTAGTGAGATTCGACCTCCCACTAGTGGTCATCAAATCTCGTACAACTCAAGAATAAGAAAAAATCTTGAACCTCTAGAATCCCCTATACCACACCAAACTGATGAAGTACCTGATCGACATGATGGAGCTCTATCTCTCCTCACTCCATGTAGAGCCATCATACTCCTCACATGAGCTAACTCCACTTGATCATCCTCCCATCCATGGTGCCCTCACCAAGATCTCCAAAAAATCTATCATGATCAACTCATCAATAATCCATCTGGCCTCCTCTAGGCCACCTCTCCTCCACAAACACCCAACCAATGGACCCCAATAGAATACTATAGGTCATCCATCCTCCACATCCTAAAGAGGAAACCCTTTGGGCCTCCTCACTACAATGTGCTCCCAACACCATACCTAAAGAAATGATGTAAGTACCAAACTAGTGCCCTTCTTGTACACGACCCTAAACAAGGTGCAGTACAAGCGACACAAAATATAAGGACCCCAAGCAAACCATATGCTAGTATCCCACATATCTACTACAACCTCAGCTAACCCCCATGACAAGTGTCAACCACTCTAGTGGCATACTAAAAGTCCTCCCACTATCTCTACCAACACTACTATCAAGGTAGATACCCCATCTACTACAATGAGTCGATCTATGCTGACTCCACTCCACTCAATAAGAAAATATGGATCTCCCATAAATTTTTACATGGCCTAACCCTAGGCCAAGTACTGATACACAAACTACCCTCTAATAGGTACTATGAGGATCCTCCATACATCCTCTAAAGTAGGGGCCATCTCCCTCATTGGTAATCAAAAAGTAGATGAGCCCGGATACCAACGCTCAACCAATGCAATAAGTAGACTATAGTCTACCTCTATACATGGCATTTCAGCCACATGATTAAGCCCCACTATGGTAAGAATATCTCTCTCATCTACACTAAGAGCTCCAACTCGATCCTCAAAACTAGTATGTCACCACTCATGACCCTTAAGTGATCCTCCCTACAAAAATCAAAAATAAAAACAAATCACTTACAAAAATTACGCAAAAAAATAAAAATTTTACAATTTTAGTCCTAATGTCTAAATTCGGACCTAAAGCACAAATTCGGATGCACGAAGATGAAATCGTACATCCAAATTTGCAAAATCAGACCTATTATGAACAAAATCGTATGTACAAATTCATCAAAAAGCATCCGAATTTATCAATTTGGATGCAATTTTTGATGAATTCGAATGTTCAATTTTGTCGCGATGATCCGAATTCATCGTTGCAGCCATACGATGGCAGGCCGCATCAAAAAATCCAAAAATCTAAAAATTCAACCAAAAAAATCCAAACAAGAAAGGATAGAATCACTTACTCTGATATTCCCACCACTACCATCACTCCTAACTCAAACTTTGTCTGCCCGATGCACTATAGTAGCCATTTATCCATTTTTCTCCAAAGCAAAATTCACTAAAAATTAAAAGTAAAAATGAATTAGGGTTTTACCCTAATTTCTATTTTATACCCTCCTTTTACCCCATTTTCACTTTGAATTTTGAGTTTTGCAATAAATTATGAATTTCTTACAAAACTCGAAGGGGGTATCCCTGATAGTAACTATAAACAAAAATTGAATTTTTTTTGCAACATAACATCCCTTTTCGCTACATCTTTCTTTAACGCATTTATTGCTCATAAATGCGCTAAAGAGGGGGCAAAATGTAGCCACAAAATTTGGACACACTTCAAAATTATTAATGTTATTAAGACATCCTAATCATCCTAACAACGTGTAACTCACCCTCAAAAACCCTTACCTCGATATTCATGCCAAAAGAAATAAAAAATAACTTAATTGCCCTCTTTTCGACAAAATCAGATGATCCCGATGAAATCGGACGTATCCGATAAAATAGATGCATCCGATTTTATCCAAATCACACGTGCACCTAATTTAGGTGCCCAGTTGGATTTTGAACCTAATCTAGGCATCACCAGATTCTCGATAAAATTAGATGATCCGCTAAAATCGGATGCAGTCGATTTCATCCAAATCAAGCCAAAACCTAATTTGGCCTAACAACCTAGCCTAATTTCACCACCTACCTGATTCCTCGAACTGAAGCAACCATTTTAACCCCTTTGATTCATAGTAATCAGTCTAGTTGATGATATTTGCAAGAGAGCTTAGAGTGAAGAAGGAACTTTGGAGCTTTTTTGTAGGTTACAGTGGAGAACGTTGTTGTTAGATCATCATCCAAGGAGCATACAATCATGGAGCTACTTTCAGTACACATAGATCTAGTTTTTATTTGATTATTACTTAATTTTTCATTATTTGTACAAATTTGGATGCATCCAAATTTGTCCCTTTGCATCCGATCTAATCTCTATTTTGCAGAACTAGTCATTGGATAATTTTAACTACGTACGATTTCATACATTACGTACGATTTCATACACAACGTACAAATTCATACCAATGTCCCTTTGGGGGTAAAATTTTGAGTATCATATTGTTAATTTTCTTATATTTGCATTATATCATCATTTATTACTTCAATATTGCACTGTAATTCATTATTATTATTAGATCTATTGCATTTGCTATTATATGTTTCATATCCAAATAATCAATTTTCCATTTTCTTTACGATTGGCTAAAAGAATCGAGGGGATTTGACTATCATAGACCATGATCTACTATGGCCTATGCAGATCCCCCTTCCCTGATTTCAAAATTTAGTGTTCTGTTATGTAATTGTAGGTTTCAGACAAATTTGTATGCATCCGATTTCATCTGATGAAATCGTATGTCCGATTTCATCCTGTCTGCATCCGATTTCATACTACATCCGAATTCATCAAAAATCAGACATCCGAGCTAGGTAAGAGCTCAAAATTTATTTTCTCATACTTAGATTTATATTTTCTGTCTTATATGCATATGTGTTTAATCAAAAAATAGAAAACTCCCAAAAACATAGACTTTATTATACTTTTCACAAAACACAAAAATACAAAAAGAAAACATGTTAGCATAAACAAAACCTTTGCATCTTAGTTAAACTTTACAAATCTTTTTAGATAGATTTGTATGCCTTATCTTCATTTGAAATTGAATTGCATATAGCTAGGTAGAAATTGCATTTTGGCCAAACCCTAGGTGTATGCTTTCAAAACAAAGAACACATCAAACTACTACCTCACCTAGGCGTGGAAACCGCCATAGCAAGTGTTTCCTGGTGAACCCACCCCATTCATCGACAAACACCAAAGAGAGTGCAACAGAAGCACTTCTCATCCGAGATGTAGATCCTTCATTTTCCCTCCCCCTTTCAGGCATGGATCCATTAGCCTGGGAGAAAGGGGTGCAAAAATTTTGGGTCTACAGTGAGATGCTTTCATCCTTGGTGCTGCAAATGGACACACTCCTACTAGAAAAAAGAAACAAGAGAATGAAGCAGCATTGACCTACTTCTATCCAAAATGTAGAGGAAAGCATGCAAAGAACTCCTATCCTGAAGATAAGGTCAGGGTATGCGTTGTTTGTCAAAACAATCATAAGACCAGACTATGCCCACAGCTATCGACCACCAAGGAAAATGCTGAAGTTTTAGAAGCTTATTTTATGGGGAATCGAAGAAACTAGCAACAACCCCCTATGGGGAATATGCCAATAGGAATGCCACCTTATGGAGGGGGAAATTACATGCCACAAGGGTAGGTCCAACCACCCAATATGGGATGGTGGGGATAACCACCCTAGATAAATACTTCCCAAGGAGCTGCATTCCCCAACCAGTACCCATGGATGCCATATCAGCAACCAGGGCAGCAATGGAGAAACTACAGTCTGTGGAATGTAGTTCCACCAAATGCAGCCCAGGCTCCACTACAGCAAAGCTTACCAGCCCCCCTATAGTGAGACCTACGCAACTCCCAGCACAACCCATGATCAATCCCAACAACAACAAGATAAACCAACAAGCCTACCAATTGGAAGGTGAGGTGTTTCCTATGTACAATATTAGGAATTGTAATCCTGTACAATTGAGGTCAGGTAGACAGATAGGAGTAGAGGCTCCTCCTCTGATAGAAGAGGAGGAGGATGTACATATTTCAATAGGAGGATCACCTCTGATAGAAGAGGTGGAGGAAGGAACAACTACTAAGAAAATAGAAGAAGAAGCTCCTCCATTTCCCAAAAGGTTACAAGAGCAGAGGAAGCTAGTGCAATCAGAGTTTGACATCTTGTCAAGTCTAAAAAATTTGACTATAACAATTCCATTATTTCAAGCCATAAGAGATGTCCCAATTTACACCAAGGCCATTAGAGAGTTATGTTTGAGAAGGCCAGGCTACAAGCCTACCCAGACAATCAATGTGGTGGGGAAATTGGTAGATTTGATGCTTGGAAGGACCTGCCACCTCAAGTATGCAGACCCAGGTAGCCCGATCTTGATAGTAAATATTGGTGGCCACTCATTGGCCAACACTTTAGTGGACCTAGGAGCAACTATCAATGTCATGCCAAAAGAGACCATGTAGAAGCTCAGGCTCATAGGCTTGAAGCCCACCAAGACTATTCTACAACTAGCCGATAGATCAACAGTCTCACCAGATGGAATGTTGGAAGACATCATCGTGATGGTGGATGCTTGGGAGTACCCAATAGACTTCTTGGTGCTGCAATCAAAGTCTATCCTGGGAGGCTATCCGCTCATCCTAGGAAGGCCATGGTTGGCAATAGTTGATGCTTACATAAGCTACCAAAATGGATAGATGACCATTTTATATGGTTAAAATGTCAAACAACTAACCATATCTCCACCTGTGTAGTCTATCAATACGTTGGGGGAGCCTGATCAGGAAAATTAGGATGATAGAGCACTATCCATGATACAACCCATAATGGCACTAATTGAATTGGAAAAGGAGGTGGATGAGGATAGGATTATCATGGATTTCCTTCATGGAGATTCTTCTCACATCACTCCAGAATCACCATTGGTAGACAGCCAAGACCACCACATCAGATAGATTCAGATTGAGCCTGGAAAAATGTTGAACGTTAGTAGTAAGTTGACACCTATTCAACTCACTGCACTAAAGGATATCCTAGCTAGACATCAGTAGGCCTTTTCTTGGGACTACTCAGACATGAGAGGAATCACTCTAAAAGTTTGTACCCATCAAATTTACTTGGAGGAATAGGTAAGTTCGAGTAGGTAGCCACAAAGAAGAATGAACCCCGCAATGAAAGAGATAGTCAAGGTAGAATTAGAAAAGCTCCTATCAGTAGGATTTATCTATCCTATATCTGATAGTGAGTGGGTATCACCTCTGGTAGTGGTACCCAAAAATAATGGGAAATGGAGAATCTGCATTGATTACAGGTCGTTGAATAAAGCAACCAAAAAGGATCACTTTCCACTACCATTCATTGACCAGGTTCTTGACACACTGGTAGGGAGGAAATACTTCTCCTTTCTAGATGGATTCAATGGATATAATCAAATCTATATTGGAGAAGAGGATCAAGACAAGACAACATTCACTTGTCCATGGGGTACGTTCACTTACAGAGTCCTGCCCTTCGGACTATGCAATGCACCAACCACCTTTCAGAGGGTAGTGCTAAGCATTTTTTTGATATGATGGGAGAAGTAGTGGAGGTGTACATGGATGACTTCACTATTTATGGTGAGACCTTTGAAAAATACATGGCAAACCTGGAACATGTGCTCCAACGGTGTGAGGAAACCAACCTATCCTTGAGCAATGAAAAATATTTTATGATGATGCAAGAAGGGATAGTTTTGGGACATCACATCTCGATAGAAGGGATAAAGGTGGATAAGAGAAAGATCAAAGTCATTAAGGATCTACCCAATCCCATAATGCAGAGGGATGTCAGGAGTTTCCTTGGCTCCATTGGGTACTACCAAAGATTTATTGAAGATTTTAGCAAGATTGCCAAGCCCTTGCATGCCCTCCTATCTAAAAATGTGGAATTCATTTGGATAGAGGAATGCAAACAAGCCTTTCAGATTCTGAAAGAGAAGTTGATAACTACTCTAGTATTGAGAGGCCCAAATTGGGCCATCCCCTTCCATATCTATTTTGATGCATCCAATAATGCCATAGGGGTAGTTCTGGATCAGAAGGATGGCAAAGAATTCTATACCATTTACTACGTCAACAAGCACCTCACTGGGGTTGAGCTCAACTACACTATAACGGAAAAGGAATTCCTTATCGTCATCCATGCAATCAACAAATTCTACCACTATATTATAGGGTACAAGGTTTTTGTACACACTGATCATGCAACCATCAGATATCTGATGAACAAGCCTACAATTAGTGGTAGGATTATCAGGTGGCTTCTACTCCTGCAAGAGTTTGATGTCACCATTATTGATAAACCTGGAAAGGACAATGTGGTGGTAGATTTTCTATCCAGGTTGACACCCCTAGATCATTCGGCCATGGAGGACCATTTTCTAGATGAACACCTATTTTCTCTGAATGAACAAGTACCATGGTATGCGGATATGGCTAACTATCTAGCCACTGGTAAAGTATCTCCTGCACTCTCACCCCATGAAAGGAAGACATTGATAGAGAAGAGTGCAACCTTCTCATGGATCGATGGTTGCCTATTCAAAATAGGGCCTGATCAGATTATGAGAAGGTGTGTTGCTGAGCATGAATTTCCTGAAATCCTGAAAGCTTGCCATGATGAACCCTATGGTGGCCATTTTGTAGGGAAAATAATTGCATTCAAAATATTGTAGGCTGGATATTACTAGCCTTCATTGTTCAAAGATGCAGCTAAACATGCCAATCAGTGTGATCAATATCAATGGATGGGTAGGCCAACTCTGAGAGATGAGATGCCCCTCCAGTTGCATGTTCACATTGAGCCATTCGAAAAATGGGGAATGGACTTTGTAGGGCCAATCAACCCACCATCAGTAGGTAAGAGGTACATTTTGGTATGTACTAATTATGTTACTAAGTGGGTTGAGGTCCAGGCATTGAGAGACTCCAAGGAGAAGATTGTAGTAGACTTCCTATTCTCACACATTTTCATGAGGTTTGGGGTGCCCAGAGAGATCACCACTGATCAGGGGCCCCAATTCACTTCAAGGTTGATCTAGGAGATCATGCAATAGTATAGGATCAGACACAACAAGACCACCCTATATCACCCATAGGCAAATGGCCAAGTTGAGGTTACCAATCGAGAGTTGGAAAATATACTCACAAAGATGGTACAATAGCACAAGAAGGATTGGACCATGAGGTTACCAGAGGTAGTATGGGCCTACAGAACTACATGGAAAACCACCACTAGTTTTACACCTTTCCAGCTGGTGTATGGGAAGAGTGCAATGATGCCCATCAAATTCAAAATCAAAACCCTTAGGACTATAGTAGAATTAAACCTGAGCCTAGATGATGCACAGAAAGAATGGATTCAACAATTGAACTAGTTGGATGAACATCGATTAGATGCCTTGCACAGAACAGAGGTCATCCAGAGGTAGAGAACATAGTGGCATGACCACCACATCAGGTTGAAGTAGTTCAAGGTAGGGGAATGGGTGTTGTTGTATGATTCCTATTTCCAAGAGTGAAAAGGTAAGCTGATGCAATGTTGGATGGGCCCATACGAAGTGATCGAGCTGATCAACAATGGTGTTGTGCGTATCAAGACTATTGATGGTAGTAACACCATATTGATAGTCAACGGTCATAGACTATGACCTTACCACATATCTGCAAATTTGGTGATGGAGTCAAAGATAGGCATGGGGGAGACCCCATTTGATTAAATATTTTTAAAATTTCTCAGTAGAACGGTGGACACAATGGTGTCCACCAAAAAGATAATTTATTCTTTTATTTTTCTTTTCTTTGCTTGTGTTTTTGTTTTGCAGGTATGGTGCTCTAAGTGCAACCTGTAGGCAACCTAGGAAACCTAGGCCTATCAGGCATAGATTCCACTAACCTACATTTTTACTACTTTTTAGTTTTTATTTTTTGCTTTTGCAGGTATGATGCCCTAAGTGCATGTTGTAGGCAACTAGGGAAACCTAGGCCTAACAGGCACAAGATCCATAAACCTGCATAGTTATTCAACTTTCTAGAAGTAGAACTTGATTGCTCCCATCCAGAGGGAATAATCACAATCTGAATACGTACGTGGGTATCAAATATTCATAGAGGAAAATGCCCACCTGCATGTTCGGATGTGTAGCTATTGACAAGGTTTGAAAGGAGGAAGCACTGAGGGGTCTGATCAACCAGGAAGCACCAACTACGGATACATCAATAGAAGCTAATTTCTCAATAGTAGGGAGGTGCCTAACTTTTGAGTATCTCAAGGGTGCCTAACTCCTATTGGAAAATCATGCAGAAGTACATTGGAAGAAGGTGCCTAACTCTCATTAGGAAGGTGCCTAACTCTTGTGTATTTGGAGTGAGGCACCTAACTCCCATTAGGAAGGTACCTAAATCCCATTAGGAAGGTGCCTAACTCCCATGTATTCAGAGCAAGGCACCTAACTCCCATTAGGAAGACACCTAAATCCTAGAAGGCACCTAACTCCCATGTATTTGGAGCAAGGCACCTAACTCCCATTAGAAATGCACCTAACTCCCATATATTCAAAGAAGGGTGCTCATCTACATTCTGATTAAAGGTGCCTCTTTCTCAATGAAAAGGTGCCTACCTTCCCCTTTAAGCACCTATATGCGACATAAATAATTTGGTAGCATTAGGAAGTGGTCAAAGCCACATCAGCATCCCACATGACAAAAAGGATAGATCATTCATGAGAACTTATTGTGAAGTTGTGTGGAGGATTTCAACATGTTTCAAAAGCAATCAGTATAGGGATGTGTGTCATCCCATGCAGACCATTGATATTTCATATTTTTCAGCATGAGACTTTGAATGAATATTATTGCACTATCCAAGGAAAATAGTTTGAAGAAAATTCTCACATGGGGAATACGTAGTCACTCTAGTTGTCATGAAATAATGAACCAGAGCACTCCACGATCGTCATCATGCCTAGCATGCACGGATCACCAATAAGGTATGTATACAATTTTCTGTTAGATGCATATGACATTCATAATTAGAATATTTTTAGAAATAGTGTCATCGCAATGTTGGCAAAAACATCCAACCATCATGTACCCACTCTATCCGATATGACATGTCAAGCAATGGTTGGGAAAGACCACCCTCACAATCCCCAATGCAAACTATAAATGCACCTACCTCCACAAATAGGCACCTTCAGGAAGTTACAGTCAGGACTGAGAGACAATAAACTTGTTACAGACAATTGAGAAAGGTTGTAGAGGTAGACACAAACCAAAAATTCCATAATGGGAGGAAGATCGACAAACCATAGTTAGAAGAAGAGCGAACCCTGCAATGTGGCAGGAATGAACAAGGAGGTTCGGGCACAATTTGAAGTTGTTGGGTGGATGGGCTATTGCCACCTAGTCAGCCAAAACCAGGACTTGGATGCAGCCAAGGAATTCACTACATCTATGAACGGGGACATCGCTCGACTGTGCAGACTAGAAATCCCAGTCATAGAGGAGTTTGTTGCAGTTATTACTGGTCTCCCTCAAATAGGGGACCATATCTACAAGGAAGAATCATCGAATGAGTGTGTAGAACAACTCCTCGGACACCTATCGATGAAATTGACACGCTCGAGGTTATCGAAGTATTGCCTCCCAAAACTCTGGTAGTAGATTTTTGACTAGGTGGCTAGATTATTTACTTGCATAGGTAAGTATACCCACCTGAACGCCAATCACATGTGGTTCTTGAGCCACCTACTACATGGAGTAAAAATCAACATCCCATTCTACCTAGCCTGTGCATTATGAGATGAGACCAAGAGGTACCAGGCAGGGACAACCTCTACCCTAGCACACCATAGGCTAATTACAACCCTAATTCGACATGCAGAGGCACCCACAGAAGTTCCAGAAGTAGGGGAGGAAAGGGTTGAGGTGCCTAACTCCCCACTATAGTCGGTTGTAGGGGCACACGAAGAAGTGCCAGAGGTAGAGGAAGAACGGATAGAGGCACCTAAATCCCAATAATAGTCAACTACAAAGGCACAAAGAGAAGTTCCAAGGGTAGAGGAGAATAGGGCAAAGGTGCCTAACTCCCAATAATAGCTAGCTATAGAAGGACCAATAACATAACAAGATCTATACTTCCAAGAGCCATCGACTATAGAAGAGCTTGTAGCAGAAAAAACACCCAACTTCCAATATGATCTAGTCGAAGGGGAAGAAGGACAAGACTCACCGACCACCTCTTCATAAAATATTGAGGATTTCAAGTAGAGAATCCCTAGCCCTATTCAAATAGTTGAATACCCAAAAACCAGGAGTAGGAAGAAGTAGTTGGTAGCCTCGATCACCCACAACTCATCCAATGATGGTGAGGAAGTTGAGATTATTACATAAGAAGTTGTAGCCCAGGTGCTACAAAACATGGCCAGTGGTGAGCCCTATTTCCAGGAAATTTAAGGAAATATACAAGAAAATAAGAAATAAGAGAAATAAAGAGCCTCGATAAAATAAAACAAAAAAGCAGTAATAAAATAGTCAAAAGAATATCATAGATTCACACATTACACAATATTTATCCTAGAAATACTCAATTGGGAAAAAACCAACATAGTATTATCTTATTATTGCATTAACTTGATCATCTCCAATACAATAATATTCTCCTTCTATCTCACCAAACCCTAATGCAAGTACAATATATATAACAAAGATACATGCATGTATTTTTACAATATCATGGGTAAAAAAGCACGGGTCCAAATATAGTAACCCTAAAAGCCCATTAGGATCTAATAACTTAAACCCTAAAAATTTTGGTTGTGATAGCCCCACCAAAATAACATGGAAAATATTCAACATATTTCCAAAATTCTCCCACTTGTTGAATACTTTTCATAGGGGCCAAAAACTATGATTGTCAACTATCAAGGGTAACCATGCCCATAGATATTCTACACCAAGAAAATTTTTGAGTAGGTACAACCTTTATTAATGAATCAACAATATTCTTATCTGTATCAACTTTCTCCAATATCACCCAGTTCTCTTCAACCATATCTCTCACAAAATGGTACTTGATATCAATATGTTTTGACCGATCATGAAAACTAGGATTATTGGCCAAAAATATTACACTTTGATTGTCATTGTTAATTATCATAGCCTTCTATTTAAGATCAACTATTGAACACAACCACTGTAGCCACACTACTTCTTTATAGGTATGAGTTGCTGCAATGTATTCTGCTTCTATAGTAGATAAAGTAACAACTGATTACTTTTTACTCATCCAAATTACTGCCCCTCCAAACAACCTAAACACATAAGCACTAGTGGATCATCTCTCTTGTTAAGATCTCCAGCCTAGTCAGCATACACAAACCCTTGTAGATCTACAATATCATTACCTCCAAAGGTTCCTCCATAACAGATAGTATAATTTGTAGTTCCACATAAGCATTTGAAGATCCTCTTCATAATAGTCCAATGTTACTTTCTTGGATTTGACATATATGTGTTAACTACTCCCATTGCATGTGCAATATCAGGTCTAGTATAGACCATTGTATACATTAGAATGCCCACAACACTAACATAAGGAAAATTATGTATTTCTTCAATTTCCTCATCTATTTTAGGACACTATTCAATAGATAACTTTTGACCAATTGAATATGGATTACATACTGGTTTACAATCATGCATCCTAAACTTCTATAAATTTATTAAAACCTTTATATTTTTCTCTATTTGATTTTCTACAAGAGCCTTAAACTCTTTAAATTTATTAAAAACCTCAGATTTGTTCCGTAGAAAATATACCCAAGTCTTTCTTGAGAAGTCATCTATAAATGTAACAAAATAGATATATTTACCTAATGATGGTACTTTTGCAGGTCCAAACACATCACTATGAACTAGATGTAGAATTTCTTAAGACCTTGTAACACTACTTGGAAACTTGACTCTAGTTTGTTTCCCAAAAACACAATGCTCAAAAAAATAAAAATTTAATGGGAAATCAAAAAGTCCTTTATCCATGCCTTTTATTTTCAATGTTTTAAGTCCTTTCTCACCAATATTCCCCATGCGTTGATGCCATAACATTGTCTTCATTGTAGGAATACTCAGAGCCATTTGAACCATTTTTTTTTATACAACTGAAGAGTTATTGCAATTAATACTTATAGTGCTAGCCTCAAGACTAAACAAAGTTCCTGTGTGAACTCCTCTTGCCAACACCAAATATCCAGAGACCATGTTGTAGCTATCCTTATTTAATACCACATTTACACCTGCATCATTCATATTACTCACAAATATTAGATTTCTTGCCAAACCTAAAATATGCAACACAACAAGAAGAGTTTTAATTCTTCCATATTTTAGCATCAACTTAACACTTCCTCGACCTATTCATTTATGTGTCAAATTGTCTTCTAAGATGACTTTACCTCCATATATATTTTCATATTCATAGAACCCCTCCCTATGAGGTGTCATATAAAAAGCACCTGATTCAATCAACCATGAGTTATCACATTCACTTGAGCATGTTGCAGCTAAGAATAATTCCCTTGAATATTTAGTTGTGGTCTTCATTTTTGTAGAAGTTCCTTCATCAGATGATCAATTATTATCAATATTTTTAGATCTGCAGTCTCTTTTATAATGCTCTGCTTTACCACAAATCCAAAATTTCCTCTTTTTCAGGGTACCAAATTTATCCCTAGATTTTTATTTTTTTTCTCTCGATTTCTTATTGTTTATTTCTTGAGAATGACCTCTCAAAATCAAGGCTTCCTTTTGATGATAATCCTTAGAATATTTTCGTCTCATCTCCTTAGACAATAAAGTTCTACTATATCCTCTACTTTCAATGTATATGTAGTATTGGTGATATCTATAACAAGGTTATCCCACGAATCAGTAATGAATAAAGTAAAGTAATGCATTTTTCCTCTTCATCCATTTTTAATTATACAAAAGTTAATTGAATTACCATAGTGTTCAAAGTATTCAAATGTTCAACCACAGAGTCACCATCATTCATCCAAAGTGAATACAACTTTATAATAAAGAGTTTATTTACCAATGAATTTGTCTTATACAATATTCCTAGCTTCTCCCATAATAACTTTACTGTGGTCTCTGTAGATACATTCAATACTACTGAATTAGATAAGCATAATATGATAGAGCTTCTTGCCTTCCTATCAATTTTTAGCCAATCCTCATCTGTCATTAATGTTGGTTTTATTCTTGAGAATGCAATCCACTGATCTTTATCAACCAACAAATCCTCCATCTTGAGTTTCCACAAATCAAAATTCTATCCATTAAATTTTTCAATCTCTATTTGTGTGCTTCCTATATTTCTCCTTTTCTTGGATCCTTTCATGTATGACTCCCACTCAAGAATTAATTTATCATAGGGTTGAAACCCTTACTCCTCGAACAAAGATAAAACCTAGCTCTGATGCCAAATGAATAGAAATAAAGATCCTCGATAAACTAAAATAGAAAAAAATTAATAACAAAATCAAAATAAGATCATAGATTCACACATTACACAATATTTATCTTGGAAATCCTCAATCGAGAAAAAACCAACACATTATTATATTATTATTGCATTAACTTGATCGTATCCAATACAATAATATTCTCCTTCTATCTCACCAAATCCTAATGCAAGTGTATATATATATATATATATATATAACAAAGACACATGCATATATTTTTACAATATCATGGGTGAAAAAGTATAGGTCCAAATATACTAACCCTAAAATACCATATGGATAAAATAACTTAAACCCTAAAAGTTTTGGTATAGAGTGTCCATTACCTTTTATTTCTAGTCCTACCAAAATAACATGGAAAATATTCAACATATTTTCAACACAACAGTCATCTACACAGGCACATAGAGAAGTGTCAAGGGCAGAGGATAATTGGGCAAAGGTGCCTAACTCCTAGCAATACCTAGCTACATAAGAACCAATAGTAGAACAAACTCTCAACTTCTAGGAGCCATCAATCGCAAAAGATCCTACAATAGAACAAACACCCAAGTTACAAGATGATCTAGTTGAAGAAGAAGGCCAAGACTCACTGGCCACCTCTCTAAAAAATAATGAGGAGGTCAGATAGAGCATCCCTATCCCTGTTCAAACAGTTGACTACCCAAAAAAAAAAATATTACGATGAAGCAGTTGGAAGCCTCGATTACCCACAACTCATCGAATGATGGTGAGGAAGTTGAGATTATTGCTAAAGAATCTGTAGCCTAGGTGTTGCAAAACATAGCTAGTGGTCAGCCCTATTTCTAAGAAATTCAAGGAAATATACAAGAAAAACTATAGAAGGTAAAGCAACATGTCTTCATATGGAAAGGGAAGTTCAAGATAAAGGAGACACTTTTTAAAGTGTCCAGGAAAGTAGTTGCAGAAAAGTAGCTAGAAATAGGTAACACCATACACTAGTGCAAGTTGTGCAATAGCTTAAATAGGAGAATCAACAGTTGAAGGTTTTCCAGAAAACAAAGGTGGACATTGATGCCCAAAAAAATTTGGCAATGGAAGTACCCACAACTTCTCCAAACTCTATGGAGAAAGTTGTTTCTTCTAGACCATTCAAGTCAAATGCCAAAAATAAGGAAGTAGATGTAGGGAAAATTTTATACACCTTTTCCAGAGCATTTGAAGATAAGTAGAAGGACCCCATGTTACAAAAATAGTCCCTTGTAATTAAGGTCTCAGATGATGAGGGTGGGAAATCAACTCACAACTAGTAAATTGGAGGAGAGATGGATCAAGGAGTGGAGGCTGAGAAACAAGGCCATAAATAACAACCTAATGAAGAAGAAATAAAATAGAAATTTGAGGTAGAGGTAACATAACAATTGACACACTTTGTGAAGAAATCAGTAGGCCAGTCACCTTTCAAAACACTAGTGATAGAGCAGGAAGAGACAAAAAAATCTATCAAAGAAATATTAGCAGCTAAGTAGGAAGTTGAAGATGTGCCTACTAAGGTAGAACCAAGGGATTAGGTACCTACATTCGAGGATGAAATTCCCCCTCACAAAACAACCTTGGAATACTCAGTGCAACTAAGGTCCAAGAGGAAAACAACTAGGGCACTCCAAAAGAAGCATAGAACCAGGGCCAAAACCACAAAGGCACAAAAGCTTAATATAGGGACCATAACTAAAAAATTATAGAAGCCTAGAACCAGGGCCAACATGACAAAAGTAGAGGCCCAACCAACCCCTAATTTAGATGAATGAGCTGGGTCCTTGAAGGATTTTTCTAGGCAATAGGAGTAGTTTAACAAGCTCTAAACAAATCCTAAGGAGACGAAGATGGCAAGGAAGGCTTTCAAGAAGATAACCAGAGAGCCTAGGATTAGTGTGAATCCTACTCCTAAGAAGCAGTTCTAGGAGATATATGGGTCCATTGGAGACCAACCCTCCAATATGAAGAGATACCTACAAGAAATGGGGTTAATGGGCCTAGTAACAGATACAACCTAGGACAAAACAACTAGTAAGAAGCCACTTGCTGAAGGAAGTACAAAACCACCTAAAGATGTTAAGCTTCCTCCTAAAGTGGCCTAGTCATAGAAGGTCAAAATAGTGGAGGAATATTGAATCCCTTTCTAGGAAAAATCAAGTATCCCAGACATAGAGCTCTTACCATAATATCTTGAGATCTAGAGGGAGGTAGAGCCTACATTTCAGAATGGGACCACTATCTTTACAAGGTATTACATGCAGAAAAAGTTAGGCTAAAAAACATACATCAAAAAACCACCAAGAATGAGTGTCAGGTCTAGTAGAATAGTCAGGTGTAGCCCACACCAACACAAGCCATGACAAGAGACCAGTGCCCCTCAGACTTAGTTTGGTATGATGACCAGGAATGAGGAATGCATCAAGGCCACAACCAAGAAAAGGAAGCCCCAAGATAAAGAGAGAGACAAGGCCATTGCCAAGAAGAGGAAGAAAAGGAATAAAGCCTACTGTGAGGCCATGGACAGCACCGAGGACTACCAATACAAGGTGCCATGAGGACATGATAATCCTTAGGCATGGGGGGATGATGAGCACAAAAAATGCTCATATTTTTGCATATATGTCTAACATTTTGTGCAACATTGTTATATCAGATTTGTACTTCTTATGAATATTTATATGTATTTAATGGTAAATTGTGTATATTGCCTAACTTGTGTGAAAAGCATGTTTTGTGTGTAGATTTAACTATTTTCATCGATTTTTGCATAAATTACATTGAGGTCCCTTCTAGACCTGGCATGATCTATTTTTTAAGGAGTTGAGAAAGGAGTATGGTCTTAAGGGGAAGGTGCCTTACTCCCGTATTTCAATAGGAAGGTGCCTTACTCCCATATTTTGATGAGAAGGCACCTTACTCTCATATTTTGAATGGAAGGCGCCTTACTCCCATATTTTGATGGAAAGGTGTCTTACTCTCATATTTTTATGGAAGGCATCTTACTCCTATCTTGTGATGAATGAGGCACCTTACTCTCTGTGATGTAGTCAAAGGGAGTTGACTCTACGTAAGCGGAATGAAGCACCTAACTCCAGAACAACAAGTTCCTAACTCTTATTAATAATATAACATGTCAACTACCCTATTTCCACATGAAATAGAGTAACAATTTCCTATACAAAGAATAGAGATAATGATGATGAGAAATAATAAAGAACCTACTATTTCTAGCAAAGACAAAATATGAACGATAAGTTGGTAAACCACGGACAAAACACGTAGTGTAAGAGTGCTCTAAGCAGGCCTGAATTACCTCAATTTAGCATGCAGTCACTGTAATCATATCCATAGACATAAAAAAATTGTAAAAGATAGGTCTATGTGATTTTAATAATGTACAAGACTTCTCCAAGAGAGGAGGAGAAAAATAGCAGAATCATCGGACTGTATTGTAATTCATTTTTATGCAATAAATTCATTTAGAGTTCTCTTACTTAGCATTTTGCATACATAGTTGACGTGGCAAAATCTGCTGGAGCCTAGACCCACTCCTAGCCAATATTCCTCCCCTCTCCTTTATTTTTCCTGCAATTTCATTTTAGTTTTAGTTCTATTTTCTTGTATTTGGTTATTTCTTGCAAATTGATTTATTTACTGCTTTATTTATTTTTTGCAAGTGTGGTTTGATTTCCTTTCTGGTTATTTACTTTCTAAGAATTAAAGAGGTTTGGATTGAATGAATGCTATATGAACAACACCCCCAAACTATAGAATTTAGGTGAACTCACCTTAGAGGCATTGTAATCACATCTCTATATTAGGTACATCACAAGCTTATGAAATCCTTGGGTTGACAATTAAGTGAAAGGGCTATGACAACAACGTAGAAATTAACCAATGTTTTTGTCCCAAAAAGGGGTTTTCTACCAAAAATTTATTACTCCATCCACCATATTTGACGAAAAGAATTTATTGGGTGAAAGCATATAAAATTTTACCCACACTTCTGGCGAATCACAGGGGATTTCCACCTTGTGATAATAGGAAACCCAGATGGCCCTACTTTTAAAAAAATGCACTTCAAACAGGGAAGAAAGGGGAAGGGTATAGAAAGAACAAACTAGAGAAGAAGGTAGCCTTGGAAGGCTACAAGATAAAGGAGGATTATGGATGATGGAGTTGGAACTAAATATTCAATAGGATTATACAAGAAGAAGAAGGGAACGGAAGCGGGGCACAAGTGGAGAAGAGGGGAAAGAGGCAACCATAGGAAGAAAGGGAAAGTCAATAATAATAAGAGTTTTCAACAACAAGAAAAAAGGGGAGATGGAGGAAGGAGTTAGTGAAAACAAAAAAAAGGAATGAAAGGGAAGGAAACCCTAGGGATATCCCATGGTACATTCATTATGAATTACTTATTTTAGAAGACACCCCCATAGATAGCCTCCCTATCAACATACTCCACTACAACCCATGGCTACTTAAAGAACAAATAAAATACCAAAGACATTTATCTACCTTGTTATAGCCCCTCTTTTTTATGCAATATGACAAGGACCTCCTCAGTTCATAAAGATTCATCGTGGAAACCTAGAATCACAATTTTTGGCTCATTTTCTAATGAATTAAAAATATTGCACATGAGGCAAATTACAGAGTGATTCTCACAACCCATTGTGATCTTAGCACCATCCTTGAATTATTTGACATAATGTGGATCCTTGATAGTAAACCAAATCCTAATTTTTGAGTAAATTCAACTGATATTATGATTTGGTGCTTGTTTTGTGGTGATGCATGCATGAGACATGATGTACTTGCTTTGCAAGATCATGAATTTTTGGGAACATTATCCATTGGGCTATGGAGTCACAAAAAAAATGAAAAAAGAAGAAAAACAAAAAAAAAGGAAGAGAGACAAGAGCACAAATGGAGAAGTGCTTTTTCAAAAGAGCAGGCACTACCTGGAAAATGATCGTGCATTTGATCATGAAAATTTTGGCAATTTAGCCAGTTGGTAGCAACTTGATGGAAATAAACACCATGCAACCATAGCTCTAGATGATGCTACTCATGATGTAGCCTTATAGATACCATAACTTTTATTTAATTGCTAGCTTATTTATAGAAAATTATAGTATGGTTCACATGTCCAAACTAGAGGCTCTTGTGCTACCTATCTAGTGAACCTATAGTGTTTAGACCAAATAGTATTGAACTTAAGGTGTTCCTCATGCTCAATTTGGTATTACCAACTACTTCCATTAAGTTCTATGGAGACTCATCTATATCTCATGCTTGGATTTAGAACCTTCGTACTTTACCCATATGCCACTCGTGTGAATATTGGTTTTGCCATCTTGGTCCATGCTCCAACCACTGATCCTTCTAGGAGTGGGTACTAGAATCGTATTCCATATGGGTCAATTTGCATTGTCACCCATACCTCATACCTTATGGTAGGAATGAAAGTCTTAGTCATGATATAATATTCATGATTTTTTCCACTTGATTCTTCTTAGATCTGGGGACTATCAACCAATTTGTAGTAGAGGACTGTGTGGTATAATCTAGGGTGGATTGTCTCTACTACCACCACCTTACTTGAATTCAACCCAAGCTTACACATGGGTTGTTTGGTGAACTCAACTCCTTGCTGGTTGAGAGGTGATCCTTGTTGGGGAAGTAGTGTTGTAGGGATTAATTTGACTATCATTATGATTGGCATAAATAAGGGTAAGGTGTTGTTGTGTATCTATCTATGATAGGGGCTTAAAATTGCTCATTCTCTCATCTCTCCAATCCCTACAAAGAGCTACAGGTAATGATATTTTTCAACATGGGAATAAATAATGACCATAATCTTGGTCTCCTTCCCATCCTTTGCTTCCTTATGATTTGATTTTAGGTTTCTGTATCTTTGATTTCCAACCACTAAGCTCTCCCTCTTTATCAGTTGAGAGCTTCCTCTTCATGTTGTTGACCTCATTGGTTAGCTAGTGCATATTCATACTCAAATATTATTGTAGTTGTTATGCATTCTCATGGGGGTATGAGAGGGAATTACACAACATATATTGATGTTGCACAATCATAGTCTCTAGGGGTAATGATTTTTTAATTTAGGATGCATAGGGTAGAAGAGGTTGTGGGGATCCTATAAAATAGCTTTCTAGCCTGAATAAACATTCTTTCAGCTTAGGATACCTCCTTAAATATTTACATGAACCTTTTTTCTCTTGACTACTGAATAAGGAGTCTTATATTAGGATCAAAAGCTTAGACATAGTATATATAGGCTTGAGCAGATGATGGCTTGGACTCATGAGGGATCCTTCTTCAAGTTCTTGTAAAGTGGATATTGAAGTCAACCATGCTTTCACAATAGATTCACTTGATGAATATGATTTGGGTGAGCAGTAGGAAGGGATATACAAAAGCATAAAATATGCTAATTAGGGATTCTGCTAGATTAGCCCAGGTATGGTTGCTCCCATGATCTAGAAATTTGAACCACAAGGCTCTCTCTTTGAGAGATAGAACAAGGATTTTTAGCATGATACCTTCAAATGTGATGCTATGGATTATAGCCAAGGAGGCCATGTCTGGATAGTGTTTGTATGCAGTGACTTATGTACCATCATAGCTTGGAAATGTATTCAATGATGCCTTAGGGATGTTATATAGATTTGATATATTCAAGGGGACCTCATCGTTCTAACAAGGATAGCTCTGCTAAGCCATCATGGTATTGACCCTTTAGATATTTTGAGTTCTTCCTTTGGGTTGGAGTCACTAGATGAACATACTTTCTCTTCTAGTAAATTCAGGGCTACTCATAAAAACTTGATTCCTCCAGGGGAATAGATATTTAAAATATTGAAGAGGCAACTCATCATAACATTTGGATTATTTTATCAAAGGAGTCACCAGGTGATAAAGCTAAAGTGAACAAATCATAGCATCACCATTCTCTGATTATGCTTGAAAAATAGAGACCTTTTGGGTCCCCAGCAGAGTTGACAAAAATGTTTTTATTTAAATGTAACCTAGTGATAGGAATCTAATTTTTTATGTAGAAGTATCACCAAGTGAATACAAATATATTACATAGCAAATTTTCACTAGACACTAGATTCTAGGTAGAAATAAGTAACATCTCAGTGTCCCACCAGGCATGCCAAAAATTATTGGTCAAAAATCTACACCTAACAGAAAGGAGGGGAAGAGCTTAAAGGTTTGCGTACCCTACAAACATTGACCAAAATTGAATTTCCATTGTTCTTGGGAGAGGCTAGGTGATAGATCTTCAAAGAAGGTCAATTTATTTTAGGAAGTCCTAGCTAACTAAGCCTAGGGGAAAGGGAAAATGAAAGAGAGAAAATGAGGCTATAGCCAAAACTCATAAGTATGGATTTGTTTGTATCAAGATACATGCATGATAAACATATGCCATTGTAGAAAACACAAGAAGATTACCTAAAATATTAGATAACCTTACTCTTGTCTACTCTTCATCACTCTCTACTACAAGTGAATTCTAGAACCAATGAATGAAATGTAGGAAATATAGATAGTAAAATTATTGCATGCACATTCAACTAGCTTTAGCAGAAATAAACTTACAACATTCACATACACATGCAAGAGTCAATTTGGAGATTAAATAGTAAAATAATTGTATTTCATAAAAGCATAAACTTTACATATGAATCGTAATGGCCAAAGATCCACCCCTAGGAATGCCAAGAATTATAGAATATATAGATATTACAATGAATGCAACATTGAATATAGAGGGTGGTAGATAAGACCATCAGGCAATGCCAGTAGGGATGACCATGTTGTAGATCCCACTAAATCTCTTGCAGACTATAATGAAAGATGACTACCAAGAGTACGCTAGTCAGGTTGCATGAATATAGACACTTGATCAACCTTATTCCTTTGAGAAACTTTATTAGGTAATAAATTTCATTTACCTATACTTGAGGGCATTAATTTCATTAGAGGATGGGTTGAGAATAACCATTTGATTGATGTGTGATTCAATCAACTACTATGTAGTGGGGTACTAGACCTCTTTAATATCAACCTACCATAATACACCTTCTTAAATGAGGGTGCACACATTTCTGTAGAGGTCCCCATATGCTGGTAGGGATTTTGTGATGGGTAGGACTTTGGGATCTATTATTTTCTTAATATCAACCCAAAAATATACTTGCTCTATACAGGATGGACTTTCGGGCTTCCTCATTAATTTCTATATTGGGCACAACTTTGGGATCCATTGGGGGATGACGGATGCCCAAATTTTTTTTAGGGTACAAATTTGGATGGTCCTCTAACATAATTTTTAGGGAAAATATTTGGGAGCTAACCCTAGACTCCACCATATCATTTATCCACCCATTACATGGGTGGGCATTTTGGATTTCGATACTCCATCCAATCATGAGGGTGGGGTTTTGAGTTTCATCGATAAGGACTATTGGTCTATTTTTTTGCTTGCCTTCATCCTTATCTAGATCTAACCTTAACTATCAAAGACCTATAGATAATCTTATGATAAAAATGTGCATCCCTACTACTCATCTATGGTTGTGCAGACCTTTAGGTATTGTATGGCACTCAATTTGACTAATTCCTTTGCCCTTCTTAACATTTCCAAAAATTCCTCCACCCTCATTACCACCTACCTAGCATCATACACTACATCCATAAGGTCTATTATAAACCTCCAATACCCAAGGGCCTAGATCTCAAAATAGTATTAATCCATCCATAATATTTGATAAAAAGGAGTTAGTGGGTGAAAGCATGCAAAATGTTATCCACATGAGCCCACTTCTTTACCTCTAGAGAGGGCCATTAATCATAACATTGATATCATTCCAACAATACCTCTCCCTAATGCACCCTGTGTATAGACAATTACTTGTGGGTATTTTTGAGCATCATCCACATGCACCTTGGTAGAAGTTGCAATAGTAGATTCAAGAGAAGCTAGAAGATATGAATGAAAAAAAATGACTAAGTCCCAAGTCCATGAGAACTCTTGTACCTAGTTGAAGCCCATCAGGGTACCAAAAGTCCATAGTGTAAATGAAGACTAGAACAAGTAGAAATGACTAAGTCTCGAACCTACCAGAACATTTGTACCAATTTGAGGCTAATCAGGATACCAAATATTTGTCATAGTGCTAGAGGTTGAAGATGAGCAAAAATGGCTAAGTCCTGAGACTACCAGAACTCTTGTACCAAGTTGAGGCCCGTTAGGGTACCAAATATCCATCATAGTACTAAAGGTTTAAGATGAGCAAAAATAGCTAAGTCATAAGACTACCAATACTTTTGTACTAGGTCAAAACCCATCAGGATACCAAATATCCATCATAGTGTCAAATGTTGAAGATGAGCAAAAATTGCTATCTCAAGACTACTAGAACTTTTGTACTAGGCTAGAGCCCACCAGGGTACCAAAAGCCTATCATATAGTTGGAAACTAGAACATATAAAAATAACTAAGTCTCAAACCTATAGAAACATTTAAAACTAGGTCAAGGCTCATCAAGGTACCAAATAACTATCATAGTACCAAATATTGAAGATGAGCAAAAATAGCTAAGTCTCAGGGCTGTCAAAACTCTTGTATCCAATTGAATCCTGTTAGGGTACCAAAATTCTATCACATAATAAAAGACTAAAACATGAAAAAATGACTAAGTCTTGGACCCATCGAAACCTTTGTACCTAGACAAAGTCTGTCAGGGTACCAAAATTTCATCACCCTATTGGAGTAAAAATCTTGTACCTCATCGAAGCCTATCATCCATTGGTAGACTTACTAGGTATCTGACTACTATCAATCAACATAAGGCAAGATTATTTGTCAAAAATCCTTAAAAACAAAACCTCCATCAAGGCCATTGTGTAGATGTCAGGGTGACTCAACTAAAAAGTTGATAAAAGAGCTCAACAAACCATATGAACCAAAATGGCCAATACAACTCAATATGATGCAAGATGTAGCCTAATTAGTAATCCATGACTAAGCAATTAGAGCAAGCATACATCCAAGAAGTTTAATAGACTAACAAATATTCTTACATAACAATAATCCATCTCTAAGGCAATGATGCTTGGATAATTGAATGCATTGTAAAAGGCTATAAATACTAGAATGTAGTATGTAAAAAGGTTGGCTCTTAGGCTTTTATAATTTGCATGTATGAAGCATTTTGCATATTAAGGAATATAAGGAGATTGTTGTTTGGCCTCTGGTTCACCTTGTTGCAGGACATGTATGTATGGATTGCTTATTTCTAATTATGACTTGTTGAATGCTCATGATATTAATTTTACTTTCTAGATTTTTATTCATGATTTGTTCTCTGGTTTTAGAATTTGCAATCTGAAAGATATATAATGTATGAATGAATGTTCTATAATTTGGTAAAAACTAGTTGGTCTATTAGGTAGTTTGCTTATTATCTTAATTGCATAAGCTTTTATGTCTCATGTACTTTGATGTGGCTTAATCTACACCATTATAAGTTCTAGCTTCAACTTCTTTTACTTATTTTAACACCCTTTTCCCCCATATTTTAGGAATAGTTAGCTTGAACTTCAAAGGAACCAACCTCCTCTAGAGATTGACCACTGAAGCCTCACAACTTCTAGGTCATTCAATGTTGGTCAAGGTCTATGGGTACACAACCTTACCTTAGGTAGATTTATAGACCAATAATTTTTGGCACACCCGGTGGGACCTAAATCCCACACCATTCTGATAGACCAAATATTTGGTGATGCTCTATTCCCATAGATCATATCAATCACCTAACGACTCCACTCAAATAGAAACCCAAATATTTTCCCATATCCATTTCAAGAAAATCATTAAATACAAGCTGCTCTACTAAGTTCAGAGATACATGATCACAAGACAAGCAACTAGAAGATCCAAGGAACCTATAGAGTTTCTAGAACTACACCTTGGTAGTTTTAGAATACATCATATTCTATCCTCTGAATCAACCCCATATTTAGTCCTTACTAAAAATCCAATAAATACACCAAATACTACTCCTACAATCCCTCTCAATATAGCAACAACAATGGTTGGAAATCAAAATCCTTAGGATTACCCAACCTAGAATCATACTAGTCCCCTAAATTTTCTCATCCAGAATCCCATTCCCTAGGCAGCCTTAAAAGCACTACCAACATATGATGGCACTAGAAAGATAGCTTATGAGCACTGTCAAGATGTAGCATCACTAGCAACCATACATAATATTCAAGAAGAAGACATCATGATCAGACTATTAGTTATATCCTTGAGGGGAAAGATGTTATACTAGTACAGAACCTTGTCAGATCAAACTATAACTTCTTGGGCCTAGTTGGATAGAAAATTGGTGGAAGAATTCAATGAGCAAGCAAATCCATTCTCTCTACTAACATAGTTCACTATAATACAAAGGCACCCACAGGAGGAGATATCTAATTTCAATATCAGGTTCAGCCAACATGGAGAAGAGTGCCCCAAGGTCTCAGACCAACTAGTGAACATGCCATGTATTATTATCTGAGGGCCTTCAACTCAGATCTAGGTATGGTTATAAGGTAGTCTAATGTTCACATTTTCTCAAATATTTCAAGAAGCACTAAAGGTTGAGAAGGATTTGATTGCTATAGGAAGGTTACCACCAAAAATGGTAATGCCAATATTCCCAAAATTTCCTCAATAGAAAATGCAAACCCTTGTCCCTCACAATCATTTTCCAATAACCACTACTATCATCAACTTCCCAACATGGCCAATTCATCCAACCACTCAAACACTTTTGACACCTCCTACAACACCATTGTTGCCAACACCTTCTTCTATCCCTGCATTACCAACCCCTGATTCTCAGACAATGGTTTTGTAAGAAATGATCACAGCCATGAAGAACCTCACTAACGAAGTTACTGCCATGAAGAGAAGGGAAGCTAAAAGAAACTTTCAACCAAGAAGGTTTCCATTTGTCACAAAGGATCAAGTTGCTTCTACTAGTAAGCCTGTGGACAAACCCAACATAGTGTATAACAATCAAGAAGGTGAACCTTCTATCTTTGAATCTGAATCAAACTTTTGGTGTTCAACCTGCAATGATCCTCATGGTGAAAATTCATGCATGATGCACCAACATCATATCCAAAAAAATTCCATTGAGAAGGTAGAAAGGGCTCAGAAAGGGCTAGGTAAACATGCTAAGGGAAATGGACTATAATTTTATGATACCATCTGTTGAACATGTATCAATCCTAACAAGATCAGGGAAGAAACCTTTGCCAGTTGATCCTAAGGCAATGGATCCTTTCAAGGTACCTTCTGAGATAAAAAACCATCCAAAGAAGGATGTACTTTAAGCTGCCCCAACCCAAAAGCTAGCTCAACAACAACAAAATATAACAAAGGAGGGTGAAACTCAAGAATAGGCTAGAGATAAGCTAAGATACCCATCTCTAACCAAGCACCAAAGGATAGAGGCAACCCAAGAATATAGGAGCAAATATGATGAACCTACAAAGGAACATAGAAAGCAACTAGACATTCCTAGTTTCAACATCATGGAGGAACTAAAGAAGACTCCATCAAAGGCTAGTATGTATGATACACTCCTTATCTCGGGATAGATTGATCTATTACAAGCTTCACTTAAGTCAATCAAAAATCAAGGGAAGCTTTTGGTAAAGCTTAATTTAGCTCAAGGTCACCCCACCTCAATAACAAGGAAGAACAGACCATCACCATTCTATCTATCCTTGCAAATGGAAGGATGAGTAGTTCATAATTGCATGATTGACTCTAGAGTAACCACCATAGTAATGCCCAAGGTAGTTTATGAGATAATGGGTATGGAATATACAAGGAGTAGTCCTGGTGTGCTGCAGCTGGATGGTACACTAGTAAAAATAATTGGTGTAATTAAATATGTGCCCATGAAATTGCATAGATTACCTCAGATCACCATTATCCAAGAAATTGTGGTAGTTGATTTGGAACCATATTTTAGCATGTGCCTATCAAGAGAATTCACTATCAAATTGGGTGGTTACTTATCTCTTGATTATTCTCACATGGAGATCCCATTTAAAAGCAAAAGAGTCAAGATATTCTTTGAGAAACCATCTTCCTTCCATATAGAGAAGCTTGAGAAGGAAATCCAACAAGCTAACATAGTCAACATGATGACAGAAGAAGTGGATCTGATGGAAGAAGTACTAGAAGATCTCTAGACTAAAGATCAGTTTTCTTTGAAGGAATTCAATGCTATGATTGAAATAGGAATTGGTACCTACTCAATCATGAAGCTAGAAGAAAAGAATATATCAGTCCCAATAGGTCAAATTCCCCAAAAAGACCAACTATGGAAGCTCTTCTTTGATGGAGCCAGATGTAAAAATGGTGTTGGGGTTGGTATAGTATTGATAGCACCTACTGGAACTAAAAAGATATTTTCATATAGGCTAACATGGAGCTGTACAAATAATGCAGCAAAATATGAAGCATTATGCTTAGGATTGAAGAAATTTGAAAATATGGGGATCAAGAAACTATAAATATTTGGTGATTCTAAGTTGATAGTCAATCAGATTACATAAAAGTGCAGCAACAAGCAACACTACCTCAAGGCCTATATAAATATAATATGGGATTTTTTGGAGGTCTTTGAGGCCTTGAATATCAAGGCCATCCCCAGAGAGTAGAACACCCATGTAGATATATTAGCATCTATGGGAGCAAACTTCTATCCAATATCTAATGTTATACATAAAGCCAAAATGGTGAGGCTTGTGTATAGGCCTTCTATGTTGGATAAGGATACCTTTTGGCAAGTGTTTGATAATTATGAACAAGTGATTGATTTCCTAATTTAAGAGATGAATTGTGTAGGTGACCAATTTCTAGAAGAAGATGAAGGAGAAATAATTTAGCTTAAGAACAATCACATCCCAAAAGGATTGATAACTTTAGAGAGTTTATTTGATAACAATGACTAGTCGGCTACTCATAGAATTGAGGTTGATAGTCAAAATTATAAGGATGTGCAAATTAAACTTGGAAAGGACATAAAAATTGGTGTACATTATTTAAGAAGAGGTCAACCATATTTTGGGTTTATGCAAGGAGTTTAATGATATCATAGCATGGACCTATGATGATCTCAAGGTATACAATAAGGATACTATCCAACACACTATTGAGCTTATACTAAATGCAAAACCTTTTTGATAGAAGTAGTGACAAATAAACCCCAAGATAGAGGCTCTGATGAAGTAAGAGTTGTTGAAGTTATTAACTACTAAGATAATATACCCCATTAAGCACTCTACATGGGTGGCCAACCTAGTCCTGGTAAGAAAGAAAAATGGAGACATCCATCTCTATGTGGACTTCAAGAATTTGAATCAAGCTTCTTTGAAGGATCATTACCCCCTCCCACAAATAGATCAAATATTGCATACTATGGAAGGAGCTAAGAGGTTCTCTTTATTGGATGGATTCTCTAGTTTTAATCAGATATGGATCAGAGATGAAGATCAATACAAGACTGCATTCACCACCAAATGGGGTACATTTGCATATCAGTGGATGCATTTTGGCCTATCAAATGTGGGTGCTACTTTCCAAAGGGCTATGGATTTAGCATTTGGTGAATTGGTAAACAAGATAATTGTCATTTACTTGGATGACATGACTATGTTCTCTCATGACAAAGAAAAATATGTTGAGCATCTCTAGAAGGTGTTTGAAAAATATAGAGAATTTGGGATCTCATTAAATCCCAAGAAGTCAATTTTTGTAGTACATGAAGGAAAATTATTAGGACATGTGGTATCAAAAATAGGATTGGCCATCGATCCGAATAGAGTAAAAGCCATTTTAGCACTTCCTCTACCAATAAACAAGAAAGGACTTTAGTCATTCTTTGGGTAAATCAATTTTATCTAAAAATTTATTTTAAATTTTGCTCAGATAGTGAAACCTATGACCGAGATGCTAAAGTAGGAAGTAGATTTCAAATGGATGGATATCCAAAATAATGCTTTCAAGAAAATTAAAGAAGAAATATCTCAAGCTCTCATTCTCATCAATCTAGACTACTCCAAATATTTCATTATTTATGTATTTGGAGTAGAAGGAAGCTATGTTATTGCACTTACTCAAAAAAGAGAGGACAATGAACAACCAATAGCTTTTCTAAGTCAAACTTTGCATGATCATGAAGAGAGGTATAACTTTATTGAAAAACAAGTCTATGTAGTAATGAAGTCTTTAAAAAAATTTAGACATTTTATTTCTCAGAGCAAGACCTTGGTATACGTTGTACATCCGAATATCTAAAATTTTGTTATTCAAGGAGAGCTGGGTGACAAAAGAGTTGGTTGGGTGACTAAAATTCAAGAATATGATGTCAAAATTAGGCCAACTAAACTGATAAGAGGCAGAGCCCTATGTCAGCACTTAGCAAAATTTGCTTGTCAAAATGTCAATATGCTAAATCAAGAAAAACAAAATACCGAGCCAAATAAGGAATGAGTGCAACTAGACACCTGGATTGAGGAGTTATAGAATTACTTCAATTCAAGAAGATGTTTGGATGGTTTGATGACATCCCAAATATGTAGATACAAATTACAGGCTAGAAAGTATGTTATGGTTGAAGGTATCATATACCAAAAAACTTTGATGGAGTGCTACTAAGATTTTTACACCCAGATAAGATGGAAGAAGTCCTTACAGAATTTCATAGTGGTTTCTTAGGGGGTCACTATTTTAAGTAGACTACTACAAAAAATATCTTGAGGGTCGAATACTATTGGCCATCTATTTTCTCATATGCATTCAAATTGGCAAGAGCTTGTGAGAAATGCCAGAGGTTCATAGGCAAAAGTAAGCATCCGACAATACCCCTTCAACCAATAGTTGTAGAAGAACCCTTCCAACAATGGGGATTGGATTTTATTGGTATGATCAACCCCAAATCATCCACTAGACATAGATATATCCTCACAACGATGGATTATTTCACCAAGTGGATAGAATTTGAGGCTACTAAGCATGTTGATCAAGACACAATGATCAATTTCTTGGAAAGGTTGATTACAAGATTTAAGATTCTGACCACTATCATCTCAAACAATGTTGGATCCTTCATAGGTGCCAAGACTATTGATTTTATGAGAAAATATGGGATCTACTAGAATGCCTCATCAAATTATTACCCCCAAGGGAATGGTCTTGTAGAATCTACCAACAAGAACTTATTAAAGATAATCAAATGAAGTATCGAGCATAATCCCAGAAGTTGGCATTTACTATTAGATCAAGTATTGTGGGATGACTAGATCATAGTCAAGAAGTCTTTGAAAACCTCACCTTATGCACTAGTATATGGAAAAGAAGCCATACTATTGATCAACTTAGAACTTTCAATGCTGAAATTCATAAACAAGAATTGTCTAGAGAATTTACAACTAATGAAATAAATGGTAGAGCTGATTTAGTTGGAAGAAAGGTGTGAACTAGGCATATAATAATATCTATCACCATAAGAAAACTATCAAATGCTAGTTTGATAAAAAGGCTACATCAAAAGCATTCAATGAGGGTGACCTAGTTCTTAGATGGGATGTCGATAGAGCAAATCCAAGTTCACATGATAAATTTGATTCAATGTGGTCTAGACCATACTTGATCGAGTAAAAGAAAGACCTGAATGCATTTGAGTTGTGTCACTTGGATGGTCACCTATTTCCAATTTTAGTAAATGACCAACATTTGAAACACTATGCATAAGACAAGTGGCATCCTCCATGTACATATGTAAATAAGACAAGTGTACCACCTTGTACATAGAAGTTCAATTTGTTGAAAGGGTTGTCACCACAATTAATTCATGACATGGAGAATCACCTATTGATCTTATCTAATGGGCCGCACCACTCTCTACAACATTTTCACTAACCAACCAATGATCAGATCATTTAAATGATTAGAACATCCTAGCATGTTTCACAAACCAAGTGCCAGCTAGCATTTGTCACAAGGCTCAAGCTGCCCAATTTTGAAGAATCCTAGATTACCATTGGTTGAAAGAACTTTAAAGGGGGCGTGTGATATTATTATTGTAGCAGATGACAATCCCCAAAAAAATCTACCTTGATTAGTGAAAGCACATAGGTTCACAAAATAAGACAACTATAAATGAGTTATCAATGGTAGTTATTATAGAAAGTGATTTGAACAATTAATCGAATCATCACTAAAATAAAAGAATGTTATTAATGGTTGCATAAATCCCAAGCACATGTGTCAAAAATCTCAAAAGAGCAACTATTCCCAAGATAAATATTCCTAGGAACACTTAATCCTTTGCATGGGGATAACAATATCTACAAACCAACAAAAACCATACTCAAACACTATAAATAAAGTTACACCTTCAAATAATTGCCCCCTTACACAAATTCTAATTGTAAACTATAGTTAAGAGCTCTAATACACCAAAGAAAACAATTTCTAGAAATAGAGGTAGAATTTAGAAAAATAGCTAGAGGAAAGAAAAGTGTTGCCATACAAAATACCAACTTGTAGGATAGAATGGCAAGCATTCATGACATCGTTATCATGATAAGATATAAGAAAAAAAACTTTCAAAATGGCTCCAAAATGAAAGGGAAAAGGTTTTCTAAAACTCATTAAGCTAGTGTGGCCTAACATTTAGGGTTGAGTAGGTTCATGCCCACACTGGTACACCCATACTTAGAAATTATAGAAGCAGTGTCAAAGTTTTATGATCCTAGCACAACAATAATATGTAATTTGGCTTTAGAACCATTATTCACCATAAATAAAGAATTTATGATGGAAGCATTTGTAGTTAAGGATGCACTAGGAGTCCAACCAAATAAAATTTTATTTGTAGAAACAAAGGTAATAATTAAAAAATGACCCAGTTAAGAAATGGCTTACCAAAATAGGAGGAAAACTACCAGAGGAATACATGACCATGAACATGAAGTTGGGATAATTTGCCTTAGAGGCATATCCAATTTTTTCAATACTGACAATATTATTGGGTTTGAGGATAGAATCAAGTGTATACCCATATTAGATGGGCATGGAAAATGCAGTAATAATAGCGTTCACCCATGTCACTATGCACTGGGATGGGTTTTTAGCTGAAAGTATACATGAACAATTAAAAGCAATGAAGAATGAACAATGTGACATGTTCACATACCCATCATATTTGGCCTGCTTTTTTCTATTCTATATGACCTCAGTGGGAAAGTATCAAATTTAAATAAAAAGGATAGATGAGAAGGGTCTAACTCATTCGATGGTGGATTGGACCCATGTGCTAATGGAAAGCAATTCCTACCTAGAATTCAAAAAATAATTTTTAGGACCTAGCAGTAATATATGGAAGATGCCCCGCATCACACCAGAATACAAATATGTGTTAAGAGGGAAATGGTGAGATAAAGGGTACTGGTTCTTCCTAAATTAAGGTATCATAATAAAAATATATGACTTATCCAAATACTCCTACTTATTTCCATACTATGTCACCAACTAGGTATTTGGATTAGAATACTACAAAAAAATCTATGTAATAGAGCAGAGTCTTGGCTTGGGAGTAAAAAAGATTGTAATCTTTAAGCTTCCCATCAAATTCAAATTTATCAATATGTCTAAGAGGGAGCTACAATAGTACAAAGAATTGGAATCTAAATTGTCTACCTTATAGCTACTAGTGGTGCCACATATGTGGCACTATGATCCGAACAATATTTTATTTGAAAAACTATCAAAGATAAATAATAAAGCACCTATGTTCAAGCATGTGCCACATAAAATTTTTGAAAATTTTAGGAATTTAGCCAAAGTTCAAATAACACCATTTGACTATATGACAATGCAATAAAGGCCACCATGGAGAACATACTACGAGTTCAAGCAATTTTTGACTTGAAAAGAAATCAAGGCCAATTGATTAACTGAGACCTTATTAAGACTATCAAGGAGGATAAGGGATGGGAATATATAAGATTAAGGAATTATGGATATCTTGGTGCGAACACAACTTGATGAAGCTAGACCTCCTAGACAATAAAATTGATAAATCATTCATCTCAAAATTTGAAAATGAATATATAATCTTGAAGAAGAAAAATGAAAATAAATATTTCTAAAATTACTAAAATAATAAGAATCATAGGAATAATTCAAGGATGAAGAGTCTAAAATAGAAATCCAATGATAATCGCAAGCCTCATCTAGCACTAGTGATATCGATGGAGAAGTCGAAGAAGAATTATTGCCTTAGAATTTACTTGTACCATACTCCTAAAGCAAGTACTCCCAAAGCAACTGAAGCATATTTAGAAGTACAACTTGAATCCTCTGGGAAAGGCTCCAAGTCAAGTAGAAATAAAAATACTACCCAAATTTAGGAATTTTGGACATGAAAAGAGCTATGTCTAGAAAACAACGAGTGCAAAAGGAAAAGGAAAAAATGACACACAAGTGATAGGAGTTGAAAAAAGAGGCACACAGGTGCAAAGTAGTAATTGCATTGGTAAAATCTAAATAAGCAAGGGAGAAATAGCTCAAGGTAAAATTAGTTGAAGTCATTCAAATGAAGGAGCCAAATCTAGAAGTGTAAGAGCAAGGTATGCATCTTAAACATTCCTCACCATCGAGCCCCTCATAAATTGAAATTCTAACCTCTCCAGCTCATCAAGCCTATCCATCATCAGATATGATCCCTACTATTACAAAACTCATGTCAAAAGCACATCTCTCTCCACCAATTCTACCATCCACTTCATATACACCACCAACTCAATAGCCCATTCCACCATTCCTTGCATCCACTCCACTAGCTCAATCATTCATTCTACAAGACTCTCCATTGCACCCTCCATCATTCACTCTACCTCCCATAAGCCAAAAGCACTAGGTATTGTAGGAAAATATATCCCCTATAAAATCTATGATTTCTTATCCTCTCACTCCATTACCAGTATTCCTATTGATCCCAATTCTCCCCCTAGTTACCAAAGAACCACTTCCAATGAGTTTTTCTACCATATGAACCATAGAAGAGAATCAATAAAAGTGGAGAGAAGAAGAAGAACAACTAGAGAAGTCATAAGAAAAATAGGAAGAGGTAATCACCATGGGTTATGAAACATTAGACCTAGTCAAGGAAAATATAATAAAGGTGATTGCTCAACCGAAGGTCAAAAACTAGCCTCTCAAATGAGACAAAAATATTGGAATATAGAGGAGCACAATAAATATATATTCAAGATATCCAAAATAAAAACTCTCTAGGCTATTCACATAGAGGCATATGCATTATTTATACAACCCAATAAAATAAAAAAAACTCTGGTAGCTACTAAAAAGAAAATTGAAACCCTAGAGGTCAAAACTAAAACTATAGAAGATACAAGTTGTGAAATAAAAAAAAGATTCAAAGTTACTATATCTCAAAGACAAGCTGCAACAAAAAGAGGAAGCCCTATCCATCACCATGAATGAATTACAATACGAAAAGGATAGTCCACATGGACCAAAAATATTAAAATTTTGGCTCAAGCAAGTCAAGATCCACTATTAGGAGAAAATAAAAGGAGTGATCTTACATGCCTATCCTACTTTTCATATCGATCTTTGATAAATGGCTATTATAACCCTAGAAGCCAAGAAAGAGTTTGAAAGGGAAAAATTGACTCTGTTGGCCAAGATTTAGGAAGCACAAAGATTAAGAAAAATGCTAAACCATCCTGATAGTTATCCCACTCTATGGAAGCAACCTGACAAAGATATAAAGGAATGGAGAATTTTAACTTATTAGATATATCATGCAAGTGAGCTTATTGATCAAGGACAAGAGGTAATCACTATCCAAAGAAAATAAATTGAAGAGATGAGTACCACTGCTAAGGAGCTCAAGGCTCTTGGTGCACCAAGCTTGTGGGATGAAAATGCGCACTTCCACAAATTAGAAGTGCTTAGCCAATTTTTTGATCAATAGATACAAGATGAAAGTGAGATTGACTCATTATCAGAACCACTAGAGATAGATAAGGTCTTTGGAATTTTCTACAAACTTTCTTAGCTCTTAACCAAAGCAAAATAAATGGCTGGAAGGTATAGCAACCCTCCCTATGCAAACATTTGTAGATTGAAAAACATTGTATTTGAGCTCAAGGGAATCCCAGATCCCTCTCTGGAGGTTTGGAATAAGATGCACCAAGAACTCCAGATCCTCACAATATCTTAGGTAAGTTCACAACATGGTGAATCATTAAAAGCAACTTCATTCAGGCAACCTCAGTAGGAAGAAGAGTCATAACATCCATCAGATAAGGGGGATGAATGATATATTGTGAAAGCAATGCTTTCCTATACCATATTGTATTTTTAATAATAATGAATCTAAAGCCCAATGGATCAGCTCAAAAGAAAAATCTAAGTAGTGGTGATAAATACCGTACTAACACAACAAAAAAGAAGGCAACAATGATACTTGTCATCAAATAAATTCATGCATATATCAGTATGTAGCATCGAATGCACATCTAACCAAGCACTAGGTAATAAATCTGCATCAATCCAATAGGGTTTTCAAGATTTACCTAGATCATAAGTTATGATGAAGTTGTTAGTTGGCACAATTTAGCTCAAGGTATAGATCTATTTAAGACCTCACTCAGAGAGTATCCTTCAACATTGATAATTAGCATGATGGGAGAAAGCAAGAAGAGTTTGATGCTTGGAGGTATAGCAACAAAGAATTTCTTACTCAATTTGATCAAGAAAAGAAGAAAATATAAGAAGCACAACAAGTGAAAGAAGTATGATATCCTAAAGTGCCTAACCTAGACCTAAGGCAACTATCAACTGCAGCCAAATTTACTCATGAATTTTCAATTTTGTGTGGGTGCCCCATTTATGAGGTATCTCTATTTTTCTTTTCTGCTTCCATTTTTTTGTTTCTGTCCATATTTGCACCCATAAATTTTACCATAAATCCCACCTTTTATCCCTTTACTTAATTTATTTGGGAGTGTCCCATGCTCCAGATATCCCCATGCATCGTTTGTGTTCCATTGTTTCTAGTTCACTCAGTTTTACCACCTATAAAAGTTTTCACACTTCACTATCACATTTTTATTTTCTCTTTTGTTTGTAGTTGTTTGTTTAATAAGAAGGTACTATCCTTATAGTCCCTTGTTTTCTTCATTCATATACCTATATTATGCTAACTTTTGTATCTTTGAGATATATAATAAGTCATCATGAGTTCTATTTTTACTAGGAAAAATTTCCCAATGAGTCACCAAGAATGTGGGTATTTTTGAGCATTACCCACATGCACCTTGGTAGAAGATGCAATAGCATTTTTAAGAGAAGATGAAAGATATGGAGAGCAAAAATGACTAAGTCCCAAAGTTGTCAAAACTCTTGTACCTAGTCAGAGCTCGTCAGGGTACCAAAAGTTCATCGTGCAACCAAATACTAGAACATGTAGATATGACTAAGTCCTAAATCCATCAAAATATTTGTACCAATCTAGGGCCTATCGAGGTACCAAATATCCATCATAATGCTAAAGGTTGAAGATGAGAAAAAATGGCTAAGTCTTGATATTACCAAAATTCTTGTACTAGGTCGAGGCCCATTGGGGTACCTAATATCCATCATAATGTCGAAGGTTGAAGATGAGCAAAAATGTCTAAGTCTCAAGACTATCATAAATTTTGTACCATGTCAAAGCCTATCATGGTACCAAATATCCATCGTGATGCTGAATTTTAAAGATGAGCAAAAATGGCTAAGTATTGAGATTGTCAATACTTTTGTACTAGGCCAAAGCTTATCAGGGTACCAAAATCCCATTGCGTAGCTAAAGATCAAAACACACAAAAATGACTAATTCCTAGACCTGTAGGAACATTTGTACTAGGTTAAGACCTGTCGAGGTACCAAATATGCATCATCATACCAGAGGTTGAAGATGAGCAAAAATTCTTGTCCCAAGACCACTAGAACTCTTGTACCTAGTTGAAGCTCATCAAGGTGCCAAAATTCTATCATGCAACCAAAGACCAATACACATAGAAATGACTAAGTCTCAGACCTGTCAAAATATTTGTACCTAGACAAAGCCTATTAGGGTACCAAAATTCCATCACATCATCAAAGAAAAATTTCTATACCTAACTGAATCCCATCATCCATTGGAATCCTTACTAGGTACCCATATGCTATCAATTTACATAAGGCAAGATCGTTTATCAAAAAATATTAACAACAAAACCTCCATCAAGGCCATCATGCGGATGTTAAGGTGGATCAACTAAAAATTTAGTAAAAGATATCAATGAACCAGATGCAACCAACATGGCCAATACAGCTCAAGATGATGCAAGATGTAGCCTAGTCAGTAAGCCATGACCAGGCAGATAGAGCAAGCATACCTCCAAGAAGTTTAACAAACTAGAAAATATTCTAACATAACAACAGTCCAGCTCTAAGATAATTATGCTTGGATAATTGAATGCATCATAAAATGCTATAAGTACTAGAATTTAGTATGTAAAAAAGATCGGATCTTAGGATTTTACAATTTGCATGTATGAAGCATTTTGCACATTAAGGAATATAAGGATATTGTTGTTTGGCCTCTGGTTCACCTTGTTGTAGGACATGTATGTATGGATTGCTTATTCTAATTATGGCTTTTGAATCCTCATGATATTAATTTTACTTTCTATATTTTTATTCATGATTTGTTCTTTGGTTTTGTAATTTGCAATATAAAAGCTTTATAATCTATAAATGAATGTTTTGTAATTGGAAAAAAACTGGCTAGTTTTTTAGGTAGTGTACTTGCTATATTAATTGCATAAGATTTTATGTCTCATATAATTTAATGTGGCTTAATATGCACCACTATAAGTTCTATCTTTAGCTCTTTTTGCTTCTTTAAACACCCTTTAGCCCCAATATTTTAGGGATAGTTAGCTTGAACTTCAAAGGAACTGGTCTCCTCTAAAGATTGACCATCAAAGCCTCATAACTTTTAGGTCATTCAATGTTGGTCAAAGTTTGTGGGTGCACAATATTACCTTAGGTAAATTTACAGATCAAAATCACTTCCTTAGTATGATGAAATTAAAAAGCAACTTTAGGACTTGTTAGCTAAGGGGTTCATCAAACCTAACATTTCTACTTGGCATCTTTGCATTGATTTTGAGCACTTAATAAAATCACTATAAAAAATAGATATCCAATCCCCTACATTGATGATTTCTTAGACTAAATTTAGGTTCTAAGTTCTTCACTAAGATTGATCTTAAGAATGTATACCACCAAGTTCGTATTTAGGTTGAGGATACATGGAAAACTGCTTTCAAAATTTAGATGGGTCTATTTGAGTGGCTTGTTATACCTTTTGGTATCACAAATGCTCTTGCTACTTTTATGAGGCTAATGAATCAAGTTTTTAGAAATTTCTTGGATAGATATGTCATTATCTACCTTGATGATATTC
The DNA here is from genome assembly GCA_028583015.1 of Wollemia nobilis. NCBI lineage: Eukaryota > Viridiplantae > Streptophyta > Pinopsida > Araucariales > Araucariaceae > Wollemia > Wollemia nobilis. The sequence continues at coordinate 247,228 of JAQPPZ010001755.1, forward strand.
TTATTTTTCTCCTACATGGAAAACACATTTGGAGCATATTAAGCATGTCATTTCTACCCTCTAGAAACATAAACTTTATGTTAATTTGCCTAAGTGTTCTTTTGGATAAACTTCCATTTCCTACCTTGGATTCATCATTATTAAGCGAGGTATTCAGGTGGATCCTATCAAAGTAGAAGTCCTCCTTTATTTGCCCACTTTTACCAATGTCACTGAGTTATGGAGTTTTCTCAACCTAGCTAACTTATACTGTAAGTTTATCCCAGGGTATTCCACCATTTCTAATCCTTTATATCAATTAATTAAGGCCAAAGTTATATTTTGTTGGACTCCTAATCATACCCATGCTTTTTCCACTATAAAATATAAGTTATGTTTAGCTTATTATTTTAGTCATATATGATCTTTGATAGCCTTTTGATATTGAAACCAATGCTTCTTAGTTTACCTTTGGTGTTGTTTTGAAATAAAATGGTCATCATGTAGCTTATCATTCAGAGACTTTTTTAGCAACTAAGTAGAACTATTCCACTTATGATAAGGAGTTGTATGCCTTAGTCCAAGCCATAAAATACTAGCACAAATACCTCCTAGGAAAGAAAACCATTGTACATACTGACTATCTACCCCTCTAGTTCCTTCAGTCAAAAATAATATCCAAGAAGCGTACCACATGAAATGGGCGTCATAACTCCAACAATTTCATCTAGTCATTAAGTATAAAAAGGGTAGTAAAAACTCTATGGCTGATTTTCTAAGTCATCCTCCTTCATCCCATACCTTGACCATTGTCACCACTTCACACTTGGGATTTTAGTTTTGATCTTGTAAGTATGCTCATTATCCAAATTTTGTACAAGTTTATCAACATCTCTAGCATTCTTCATCCTCTAATGTGACCCCTTTTATAGGACTATTATTGTAAGGAGGGTTTACTCTATTGTATGGATAAACTCTGTGTACCCCATGAGCATCGACCATCCCTATTGAAGGAGGTACATTATAATATCTATTGTGGATATTTTGGAAAATAAAAGACTCTCCATAACTTATAGTGCTTCTTCTATTAGCCCCACATGCACTATGATGTTTTGAGGTACCTGAGACAAAGTGCCCTTTGTTGCTGATCTAAGCTAGCTAATAGAAAGTTGGGTCTTAGTGTGCCTTTATCTATTGCTTCTCATACTTGGGAGAGAATTTATGTGGATCTTATTAGTGCATTTCCTATGAATTTCTATCAACATGATTGCATTTTTATTATAGTTGATCATTTTAGTAAGATGGATAAGTTTATTCTATCATAAAACCAGTTCTGTCATTGACTTAGCCTAAATTTTTTTGATGTTGTCTGGAATTCTTTTGGTATTCCCACTAGTATTGTGTCTAATCATGATTATCATTTTATTAGTCATTTTTGGTATTCTTTGTGAAAATGCTTAGGTGTGTCTCTTAATTTTTCTATCGCTTTGATGGTTAAACTAAAGTTGTCAATCGTACTCTTATCTAGAGTCTGTATTTTCCATCATTCATATCTATATAAGTGGGATTTGAGTCTTACACACATTGAGCACGCATATAATTGGATTATCCATTCATCCATAGGTTATTCACCCTTTGAATTCTATCTAGGTTTTCAACTGTTAGCTCCATATGAGTTACCATTGTCACTTCTATCTCTTGCAACTATCCACATGTAAAAATAATAAGACAAATCCTAGCTCTTCATTCAAAATTTATAGTAGCTTTAATCTATGATTGTTCAGATTTTATATAAGACTCATTAGCAATAGAAGCAGGCCATGGACTGACACCGTGTTCCACATCACTTCCAATTTGGATATAGAGTTTGGTTATACCTTGACCATCACTACTTTCTAGATAAGACACATAGCAAGATCAAACCTCTTCACTATAGGCCTTACACTATATTGTAGTTGTGTTCAAGAATGATTTTTGCCTTGATATTCTAGCACACTTGGGAATCATTGAGGTCATCAATGTTGATATGCTCAAGCTGTACCATGATTTTGCATTAGAGATAATATTAGCCATTAGTTATCCTATAGATGTTGTACCTATTTTCTAGTTTACACTTGATACCAATTGTGTGTTTGACACCACGAATCACCACACTCACCAATTATATTCCTCTTCCTACCTTGTTTCCTGTGAGGTTTGCTTTTGCATCAGGCTAGATGGATCTCTCACTACCAAATGGTTCAAAATATTCATTCCCTTTTACACATATTGGAGTCCAATGATTATATGGTGGGGAGGAATGATAGGGATTATCATTTTTATTACATATTGTATCACATTTTATATTAGACTACAAATAATATTTAATTTTATTTGTAGACCACCTACTATTTAATTATTTGTTAGTAAGTAGATCACCGGGTAGGATATTTTGACATGGTTATTTAATTTGATTCTATCTAAAGGATCCTCCCTCAGGCGGTGTAATATCTATTTATAGCCAATTTTCTAATGCATTTGATTAGTTATTGATTATCAAATATTTATAAGTCTCTACTCATAAATGCCCATATCACATGAACACCTTACTAATTACTTGACTTTTTTCCACGAGCAAAAGGAATTTTTATAGTCACTTTTTGTGTTCTATTTTAAAATCAAGCCATAAACTAGTTTCACATATTTGGAAAAAAGTTCTAATGTATAAATGAATTTCTAAATCTTCATTGCATAACTTATTTAAGGTTAGATTAATCCACCTTGGATGATCTCCATAAAAAACCAAGAGAAACTTAATTTTAGGGGATATCAACTTAGCACCTAAGATATAGTAAATATCTAGAACCTATAGATCACTTTCAAGTTCAACCTATTAATTTTTTAATAATTGGTCAAAGGGTCATCCTTGTATTGAACGTTTTTTTTTTAATTTACATTGTGGAATCGGTAGCTGCCATGAATCTAGGTAGGCTATTCAAAATTTTATGGCCACCACAGTACTCTATGTTGTTCACCCTGAAAGCTGCCACATAGATCTTCGTGCAGTCTACCCCTATAACCACCATGCCACAATCATTTTAAAAAAATTACACCACTAAAAGCACTAGGAAAGGGATAAAAATTCAGTCTAGTGAGGCCTAATATTTAAACCTTGGACCTCTGCCCCCCTTATTGGGTTTGGTCAAACCAATTGATCTACCTCGGATCTTCCTTGTATTGAAAGTTATATAGAAAGGACTCTAATTATAAGAAGAGAAAAGGGATCAATTTGCATGGGTTTGCCGATGGTATCCCCTATATTAGTTTTAAGAGATAAGAAGTGTTTGATTTGTGTTTATGTTTAACAAGTAATTTGAAGAACACAACCTAAGTTTTTCTTCCTAGATTTTTGCTTACATATAACTCTTCTAGATAAACTTATAACTAATACACAAAAAACTAATCACGTTTAGACACACAAGAAATGCAAGATGTAGACAACTAATTTTCCTATGTTATATGCACTTTTACATATAAATATGGAACAATATGCACTTTAATTGCTATGAAAAAATATGGGCAAAAGTTATTAAATTTTGAATCAAAATGCCAAGTATTTTCGTTCATTATTTTTGAATATAAATATTAAAATATTATGAATAGGCATGATTTTTCATGTTCCTTGATAATTAATTTTTCATAACTTTTCATAAAGTTAATTAATTAATAATTAATTGAATTAATATTTAATCAAATTTCCTCATCATTCCTCCCAACAATAGGAACATTGGTCCCCAATGTGTTCAGAATAGGAGGAAGAAAAAATCATGAGGATGAGGAGGAGGTGACCATGGGGGAGGCCTATGATGTGGTACCAAGTGTGCAAAGGGAGCATGCACGAATTTTCTTCAAAACATATATATAGTATTCCCTTCCCAAGAATTTGGAGCCTTCATAGTGATGGAAGTAATTTTTGGAACAATAGAAGCAGGCATGCTGACATGTAAGTTTGGTTAGGTAGGAATTCCATCCAAGAATATGTTCTTTAACTTCGGATCTTCATAACAAAATTGCATACGTGACAATAGCCTACACTTGATATAAGTGGTTTATTAAATAAATGAATGTCATCCTCAATGATCTCACCTTCAAATGCATTTTCCAAACTGTTGTTAAGCTTTTAGTCCATTGATCTAGTAACAGAGGATACTTCTTGAGGTGAAGCAACGTCAAAAATATTATATTTCATCATGTAAACTAGAGGATGTAGAGGAGGAGTTGTCTCATGATCTGAAGGTATCTTGCTAAATATCACCCAAGGAAAAGGTTTGTGAGGCATGGCTATGCCATTCTTGATCCTAGGAATCTTGTATAATTCCTTTATATTTTTTTGCCTATTCATGCTCACATTGGCCCCTGTTTGTAGGGATTCCATGGATTGGGAAATGGTCTTAATATTATTCCCCAAATCCGCTTTGATCATGTTGATTATGGTATCCATAATTCTAACGTTCACGGTTGATGGAATAGGGCTAGAATTATTTTTGATGTCTAGCTTGTAGTTCTCAACACCAAGGAACTTGTTTCAGTCTATGTCATTCATGTTTGACACGATTTTCACCCTTTGGGCACAACTCTTTGATATGTTGTGCCATCTCCTTGATGTCTTGGCTAAGTGACATGGTGCTAACTTCTTCCATCATGATTCTTCTCCCCTTAAAGTCCCAAGTTTTATTGCAATTTTTTTTGTCTTTAGTCTGATATTTTCCCAATTAATTAATTAATAACTTATTTTTTGATAAATAAAAATAATTTAAATCAATTAATAAGTAATTAATAATTTTACTAATTAATTATTAAATTTTTGAAGGGGGTGTTAGGTGCAGAGCACAAATTAATTTTTAATTTTAATTTTTTTATTAAGGGGTAAGGCACATGGTGTGCAATGCATACCCCTATAAAAACAAAAGGGGGTAGGGGGACCACATGACACACTCAAGACACACCCACATAGGGAGGGAAGGGGAAGTATGGGGAGAGGCAACACTATGCATGTGCAGTGCTACATAGGGACATGTGGCATACATAGTGAACACCCACATAGGAAGGGGGAGGTGCAACACTACACACATGATATTACATGGGTGTGTGTGGCTCACTCAATGTGTGCCTATGCAAGGATGGAAGGGGAAGGTAAAATCACTGTGTAATATGCAACATTGTGTAAATCATGTGTGCGTAGGAATATAGAGAGGAGGGATCACCCCACATAGTGCACAACATGTAGAATTACATGTTGATGCATGTTGAACTATGTGTTGATTTGCAACGCACAATGCACAACATAAGTAATTATGCACTGCAAGGGATATGATGCATCAAATTATGCATATATGTAATATGTTTAATAATATCTAATAATAAAACACATAGGTAATATATTTACCTTAATAATGAATATTTGCACTTTGAATTGTGTAACACTAAACTATGAACGCATTAGAGATATGTATTTCAACAATTAAGACAAAAAAAACTTGTTATACTATAAAATAAATACCTTGAATTAAAAATCCTTGATGTTCAATTATCCAAAAATACAGTCGACCGTATTAAAAGGAAAAAAAATTGAGGTTAATTTTTATTTTTTATGTTTTAAATGTATTGATGTTCAAATGGTCTAGAAATTCAATCAGTCATATTAAAAGAATAGAAGTCTAAGACTAGGTTATGAGTGTGCCTGATCCACAGGTGGGTCAATATGCTTTGATACCATCCGATACGGAACAATATAAAATATATTAAATTTTGAATCAAAATGCCAAGTATTTTTATTCATTATTTTTTAATATAAATATTACAAGATTATGAATAGGCACAATTTTTTATGTGCCTTTATAATTAAATTTCCTAATTTTTCATTAAGTTAATAAATTAAATATTAATAAATAATAATTGTTAATTAATAATTAATATAATTTTTAAATAATTAATATTTAATCAAATTTCCTCATCATTAATGCTAGTAAAAAGAAATTTTTTTATTTAATTCTAAGACAAGGATCCAACAAATTATGTAACATATGAGTATCTAAACTACATGCACTTTTGATTCTTTACAAATATAACCTAACTAAGATAATAAACTATTCCTATCGATTGGTCTAAACTTAAATACTTTGGATTCTAACCAAGGTAAAACCCACTTTTGGAAGAAGCATAGTTCTATCTCAAAATAGACAGAAGTGCAACAATGCTAACAAAAGTATTGTAGAACTTTCAAAATCATTGAGAAATGATGGCACTATTGCTTGGAGAGTAGAAGTAAAACAAGACACATAATGGATGATAATAGAAAATGAATGTGTCCAAAGCTATTTACAACCAAAAATAGAAAGAAAGGGGAAGAACTAGGCTTGACATTTTTTCAAAATGTTATTATTGTTAAAATAAACAGGTGTTCCAACTTTCACTTCCTTGCCATTTGATCGCTATTTCATATAAATGGCATCTAAAAATAAATAAAACTTTATACTGACTAGAATTTTAAGGTTTTGTGTCAGTCAAAAACTTGTTTAAAATATAAATAAATAAATAATTTGAGTTTCTAATTAGATGTCTAAAAGTTCTATAATAGAATAACACTAACAATAGTACTATGGCAGTGGCAATAACACACATATTTTCTAGCACTACTACCTACAACTTCTATAGAGCTAAAATCCAACTTTTTTTAATAAGCTATATGTGGCTTCTATTGGGGGCCACTCCAATTATAAAAAAAATATTACATTGCTGTCATTAATTTTTTAACAAGTTAATTACAACATATGTAATTTTTCCCTTCTATCAAAGATATTCTTCATTGGCCTTTCTATCAAAAATATTCTTCATCTTCCTCAAATTGCTAAGTTTCCACAATCAACTTCTTTTTTTTAATTGTATTTCTTTTGTAGAATAGGTTCTTACTCATTTAGAGTGGCAAGATCTAAGAATGCATTTTTTCACTTCAAAATCCTAAGGTAATATCTAGTTGTAACACATTCTGTATGATCTTCATTTCTAGAAAACTGAAAATCATCGATTGTTTCATCATTAGCTTCAATAATACTACATGAGGTGCTAATATTTTACATGGAACTGACTATATGGTCTTTAGTAACCATTTGGCTTTTACCAATGATCTTATTTGAATTCTCCTTTCAGGGTTGAGCTTTATGTTGCTTGCTTGATTCTTGCTAGATAATTAGCGTAGTTGGAGGATGTGCTTCTTCCTTGTAAACTAGGATGTTTGAAGGTTCAATATCATTTGTGTGTAGGACATTCTCCTCCACCAAGGGAGAACCTAAGCATGATCGAATGGCCAAATATCTCTTATTTAGGTAGCCATATTGCTGACAACCATAGCATCTCAAGGAGAAGTTTTCATATTCAATATTTTGGATCCATTCCCCTTTGCTTGAGGAGATAGTAATGGATTGAGATCAAGGAACTAAAACATCCATCCAAACAACCAATATTACTTTACTCATATTAATTTTACTAGATAAAATTTTCTCTGTTTGAACATCCATATACTGGAATGTACCAATGGCATTACCAATTCTAGTAAATATTTTCTCTCCCCAAAAATCCATAGGGAGAGCATATAGATTCACCCAGATTGGGAATCCATCAAATTATTCTATACTAGGGTTGAAACTGGGAGTCCAAGGTCATATATAAACTTCCATTTGTCTAAAAAATAAATTTTATCTCTAATAGATTACCCTATCTCTATCCGCTAAATCAGAAAAGAAAACATAAAAGAAATTTTTGGGTAGCAGAGTTATTTGGAATTTACTAGACCACCAAAGTTTAATGTATCCTTTGAGCTCATCCAGGCTTGGTATTTTACCCCTAAGTTTACAAATAACTATTTGGGCTTCATGATCAATCAGATCCAACCCAAATTCATCCTCCAAAATCTTGATAGAGGGTAGAGGTTCATTAGAAAGCTCCACCCGTGAACCCAAATATCCCTAAGAAACATTTATTTTGATTGAAGAGGCTTTCTCATATACTGAAGAGTGACTAATATCCTCTTGAGTATAGTTAGTAGTCTACAAAAATAACCTTATTTCTACAATGCTTGACTATAGCTAGGGTTTGCACCCCCTTCACTCCATTCCATCCTCATGTCCTTTTCAGTACAAAAAATAAGCTACAAACAACCCTCTTCTTACAATGCTTAAATACACCTAGGGTTTGCACCCCTTTTGCTCTATTCTATCCTCATATCCTCTTGAGTAAAACAAGTGGGCTTCTAACAACTATCTTCCTACAAAGCTTTACTGCACCTAGGGTTTTCACCCCTTTCAATCTATTTCATCCTCATATCCTCCTGAGTATAGTGAGCGGGCTATGAAAGTTCCTAAGTGATTTTTTATCTTTATATTTTGGCAAATTTAGGTTTACATGGATTTTTATGAGGGGTCCCACTACCCTCTTATCGGGGTTTGAACTTGGATCTCCTGGATGAAAACCCAAGGACTTACCACTACGGTATCCCTCATGGATTTGCTAAATTACAACTTGAATCCTATACATAAACTTGATATTTTATTCCTAAATAATGATCTTAAGACTAATATGACAAAAATCAGGTTAGTACACTCTAAAGTTCCACTCACCAAATATAAGTGAGGTGAATAATTAAAATGGATAAGTTAATATAAGGTAAAAGGAAAGAATCAAGCAAAAAGAATGAATAAAGCAACAAAAGAGCAACACAAAATGATATAAAACAAAATCACTATCACATATTTGATAAGCTAGCTAGAATGAATTTTGATTAAGCTTAAATACTTCTTACTAATAGGGAGACAACTTATTGCTTTACTTGTAGAAGTTCTACCAATGGAATGGTGCTAAAAATAGAATTGTGGAGTTAATGCTTGCTCACCATACTCAGGGCACTATCACCTACAACTCTAATTGATTGAACCTTATATCTCTATATGATTTTTGGAAGTAGTTTAGTACATTTCTTGATCCTATCTTGATGCCCTATAAAGGCTAACGTTATAAGTTTTCAAGGATATGCCTATTAGGGGTAGATTTAATTGATTGAATTGATTGATTATTGATTGATTGATTAGATCTTATGGTTCAGATTTAGTAGTTAGATTCAATGAATCTTAAATGATTATATTTATTAACCACAATAAATCAACACTTGGTAAAAGGTAGACAACTAAGATGATAGGCAACTAATTTAGTTGGTTGCTTGTTTCCTTTAATACCTATTTTGGAAATAATGTTGCACTCAATGTGCTACAATGTTAATGCAAAAGATGACTATTCGAAGGCTGGTTGGACATGAAAAGATCATATTCAAACTTTGGATAATAGAGTTGTTTTGTACAATAGTAGTGCTATGACACTATTTTTTTGGGACAATGCTTATGATATGAGACACTTAGGTTCATCTTTGATCCATTTTGACTTAGCCATTCATTTATGATCTTTTATTTCTTTAATAGGTTGGAAGTAACTTTGGTTGTGTTTTTGATTGACTTATTTAAAATGGGTGTCTATATTTATCTCTTTTTGACGTATTCATCAAATGATGAATGTATCTAAAACTAGATTTCATGTCCCTATTTTTGTGATGTGCTATTTACTTATTGGATTATTTTATATTTTACATTGAGTGATGAATTTTGAAATCTAGTTATTTGTGATGCAAAATTTACCTTTATGATAGTATTAAATGCTATCATGCCCATGTGTTCCCCCTTGAGTTGTTAAGGAAAGTTTTAGGTTGAATGAGAAAAATCAACCTGTATAGCATGTACACAAGGGGAGTAATGAAAGAAAAGTGATTTTGGAGGAAAATTTATCAAGAGGGTGGGGAAAAATGGATGGTGGTAAAAATAAAATCATTTTTTCCATTATCAATCAAGAAATAGGAGCTATTCATGTGCATTTGCACCTTTATATTCGATGACATAATAGGTGATACCCAAGCATCATAGCAAAAGGATACAACCTTCAATGGTTGGAGAAGAGGACCCATATCAAGTAAGACTTCTATAATTTAGAATCCTTTCCATTTTTTTGTTAAGTTTAAGGGAAAAATAAAAAGGCAATGCTTTCGACACATTCCAATACCAGTGCATGGCACTATTGTATGTGATACTGCTAATGGATAAAATTTTACACTTTTATGGTACCTTTGTCATGTGGAACTATTGCACAAGTGTGGTGCTTTCACAAACAATAGTGCCATTGTGTGACATAAGAACTAGATTTTTTATTGAACTTATGTTTAATATGAACTTTTAGGATTTGGAGGTGATTTTTGAAAGATAAACTAGTGAATGATGACTATAGATTTTAGAGATAAGGTTATAGAGACTAGATTATTAAGAGTGTTGACCATATGTATTAGATACTATATTGATATTATTGGGGATGTATCACTATGTGCTACTATCAATAATGTCATTGTACCATATAGCCCTGATGTCAAAGATAAAATTTGGCTGGGCTCTCCTAACTTCACTTGCAAAAATATTGTATTCAAATATGAAAACCTTATAGTTGCTTTGTGGAGAGGCAACAATAACTCTGGAGGATGTTTTGAGGACTCTTTGGATTTCCATTTTGGGTGAATTGATATATAAACTAGTAATCATAAATATGCCTATAAAGGATGGAAAGAAATCCTCACTTTAGACTTGTTAGGTATAACATTGATAACAATGTTGCATATGTGAAAGGTTGCCTAGACAAGTAGGTAGCACTATTGAAATCATTGATTTTAGGAGTCTTACTTCCAAACATCAGTAGATAGATATTCCAATGGGGTTCAGGGTGGGTATTAGATAATATTTTAGATTTTTAAATAGTTTTTATTGAGGGCCAACCATCCTGACACACTATACCACACAAAAAACCATATCACCTAAAAAGGTAGTACAAATTCACTTGTTGCATGCTCCTTTAGGTGTGGGTGTGGAAGCATATTGGGATAGTGTAACTTCCAAGACTAACAGGGGTGATAAATGATGAAAAGGTATCATAGGCATATAGTTGGGTTCATTATTTTAATATGGGCATGGGTAGTCATACAAAAATGTTTTGGGGTAGGAAATATAGTATATGGATGACCTACATCACTAGGATGTAATATGATAGTCATATAGGGGTTATCCAGGATGGGTTGAGAATACATAACAACTAACACAGGTGAGATAGTAGATATGGGTGGTTAGGCTATCTACTAAGAGTGTATTGTATGATATTTTATGCTATGGTAGGATATCCCATTAAATCTAGTATGGTATCAATGATCATCCAAAGGGTGGGGTTTTAGAGGACCACCAAATTTAGATTTTCATCCAAATACACATGTGGATGATCCTATCATTCCTAACCCAAGGATGGATATCCTAGAGGTCATATATAGGTATTGGTATTGGTATTAAACATTCCTTCCTTTATGGATCATATTATCTAGAATGAGGGTGACTCCATAAATGAGGCTAGGTCAAAGACTAAGGTGGGCATATCAATAGTTGCCACTGCTAGTGAAACAATATTGATGATTCTAGGAGAAGCAATGTAGGGGTACTATAATAGTTATGCTAGAGGGATATGGAGTTGTACCAACCATTATGATAGGAGAGGTTATCCCCAATAAATTTTACCAATTATTATTAAAGGCAGAGTGGTACAATTTGGCACAATAGGTGCTTAGTTTATGAGTGATAGTGGTAACATTAATTTCTAAGTGGGATGCAGCCTAGGTTGAGACAACAATACATAAATAGTAGCAAGATAAATTAGTATAGAAAATGTTCAATATGCGGTCTACTATCATAGTCTTAAAGTAGAGCAATATGTAGCTATGGAAAATCTACAACACTAACTAGCAACAACAATGACAACATACTAGTATAGCTTGCTAAACTAAATAACTGTATATTAGTAGATATGTAGTTCCAAGCTTACATATTTAGGTGAAGACTACATAGTTACATGAGGACTTGATGACTGATGTGAGTAGTGAAATCACTACCATATTTCCTATTACATAGTTGTTCCCACTAATCAACAACTATCATCACCAAGTCCTACAAGGTCAAGACTTGTAGTTTCACAGTAACCCATATATTCAAATAATTAGTAAGGATGTCACCACTATAGGAAGGAGAAACATGAGTAGATCCAACTTTGGTTCTCAAAGCTAATGGATGTTGCCTCAAAGGAATTTTTGTTATAGGATATGATGATGTACTTTATGGTCATGATGTATAACATTTCTCACAAACACATATAAACATTGATTATTTTAATTCTTGAATCTTATGTTGATTTTGTATATGCATGATTTTAAATTTGAGTTGTTGTAGTTAATTTATTTTGATAGTAGATGAATGATTTGGATGATGTGAGATTATGATGTGATGCATAGATGTAGTTATATTGATGTGATAAATTTGTTGTAATGAAGTGATGCGTTGGTTAGTGATGTGATGTGAGATTAATATTATGATTATGGTGTGATTATAAGTGTTTAAATGTTTAGAAAAATATAAAATACGTACAAAATAAATTTTTCCATAAATATGCTTAATAGTCTTTTACTTATGATATATATATGACACAAAAGAGATGTGCCTAGGGGTACTTATAAATATACCATAAAGGTATTACTATGTTATAGAAGATGCTCATAGGGGATTTTAGATTTGTTGTAAAGGTGTTATTATGGTACATATATGATACATATATTTATAAAAGAGATATGTCCAAGGAGACTTCAGATACACTATAAAGGTATCACTATGATATAAATATGATATATTACAAAAGATATGTGTCCAAGGGGAATTTAGGTATGTTTAAAGGCATTTAAAGTATAACATAAATATATAAAAAATAGATGTACCTAGGAGGACTTTAGATATATCATAAAAGCATTTCTATGGTAAAAATATCAATGAGACTTTAGATATGTTGTAAAGGCATTGCTATGGTACAAATACTTACAAAGACATGTGACATGAAGGTGGTAGTTGTGCCACAAGACATGTGTCTTTGAGTATTCTATTGTGCCATAAAGGTGGTATATATGCAAAAAGGAATGAAATGTGCCATAAAAGTTGATGAGTGTCGTTGAGTCTCATCATTTAATCTCAATGATTTATCAATCCGGGGTGGTGTCCAAGGCTGTCTACGATAGAAGGCTAGGGCAGAGTACAATTCAGGCATTCAGATTTCAAGCATTTATTGGTGAAGCAGATTTTGGTTTAGCCTTTTGGTGTCACACTAAACCTAGTCTGAAGAATGGAAACTGAAATAAATTACAAGAATTGAAAACTAAATAACAATTAACTACAATTGCATGAATTGAAATTGCTAAATTGAAATCTAATCTACTTTTGCAGAATTGAAATCTAGTTACTCTTGCATAATTGAAATGATGCTTGTAAATGAAACTTATTCTAAAAACACCTATCAATGCCCTGCCACAAAAGGTCGTCAAGCTTCTGCTATAGGAATTGACAACAAAATGAAATATGCTGAAAATGGAAAGTTGCTAAAATAGAAAGCAGGGAAAACATGGAAAGCAAAAGAAAAATGCTTAATATAATTTGTCAGCTGACATACACACAAATTCTGTACACAAACATAATAGAAAACATAAATCACATAATACAAAATAAAAACAAGAAAATGAAATCTGGCAAGCAATCTATTAATTCTGCTACAGCAAAATTACAGATTAAAACCTGCCATAAAATCCCTCCTTCTAGATCTGAAAGTGGGCCCATACTTCCTGATCTAGAAGGAGGTGAAAAGCACTCCTTAACTAATTAACACTCAGAACAGAAAATGATAAAATAGCTGCACTTTTATTGATGACAAAACATGCTGAAAACTGTTACAGAAAATTACTGTACAATCCTAATTGCTGCAATTGAAAACTCTCCTCTATTCTAATTCCTAACTGGCTCAACCAAGGAGGGAGCTATGTTATTTATATAAATATTTACAACATATCCCATGCTCAAATCAGCCTATGTGCTGCTTTACAGTGATTTGCCAATAATTCTGGATCTCAAATAAATGCAAATCTGGACAGTTTGTGTTGCAGTAGTAGTCATTGGCCCTTAGAAAGCATCTTCAGTGGTGGGAGTACATGGGAGGAGTCTAGAAATATCTCACACATCATTCTCCACTTCAGAATATGCCATTCCTATCTTGCAAACAACTTTCTATTATGCTGCAGTTTTTCTAGGTTTATCCTAGAAGAGGATCAAAATTGATCTTTTCCATGAATGGTGGCTTTGGACGGCAAGGACGGAAAAATCAGATGGGAGATATTTTCCCTTAACTTTATCAACCTTCTTATCCCCTTTTCCACCGCCAAAATTCAGTCAACAAGTCAAAAAGTACATTCTGTTTTCATTCCGAAGATAAGTGGCTCATTCCGAAGATACTGCAATTCTCATTCCGAAGACATTGTGTTCATTTCGAAGATCTTTAGAATGACCAACTGTGTTGACTCCAAATGGTTTTGGCTGCATTTCTAAGGTGGATTAGCCCTCAGGATCAGATTGCAATAGTCTTCATTCTTCCTTGGATGTGAATTTCATGCCTTGCCATTCATTGGTAGCTTGCTGGAATTTACATGGTAAATTACTGCATTTTCCAGTTCTGCTGCACAGTTGTAAAATATTGGCATTTCTTGCAAATTCAAACAAATTAGAACATGGAAAAATTATTCAAATATCAACATGAAGGAGTACATCAAGTTGCTACTGAATTTATACACTTCATTCACCAAGTAACCATGCTGAAATAGTGCAACAATGCTGCACAATTGTCCCTGCTCTGTTATACCCTGTTGCTGCCTATTTAGACCATGTGGGAATGCTTCTAAATAGGTCAGATGTCTTCTGTAGTCCTTCTGAACTCATTCCATCCATATCCTCATGCTTTGCTTGACAACTTCAAGGTGTTCCTATAAAGTGACAGCTTGCTGATTTTTATATGGCTGTTTTTTCCAGATTTTCAGATTTATGATAGTCCTAAACTTTTGTCTTCAATGTGGATTTGAAACAAGTTGAAGGGCAGGAAAACATTCAAAAACCATTGAGAAGTTAATGGATATCAGCATACCACATTTGGTTAATTGAAATGCATGTTCTTACTTGCTACTTAATCAAGCAAAATCAGTCACAAAATGCTGAAAATAGTCAAAAACAGAGATATAGTATTCCTAACATAAAATCATGTAAACACTTAACAAATAGTATATTTTAGTCAACTATTTGGCAATTAACTTATCATATGGTAGTCAAACATTGTGCAATAATGAGGCATTTTTGGGCCTCATCATCCCCCCAACTTGAACTGATGCATGCCCTCATGCATCTTAGTAGGCCATAGTAATATGCGGGTTTTATTCTTGTGAACAACATCCTTTGCTACCTACTGACTGAGAAATTCCTCCTTGCTGCACTATATCAAGTATTTTGCAATTAAGCACATGTATGACTATTTTTCTATTTTTCTACAAGTTTTAGTGCTGCAAGGTACCTCTTAAAGGCTTGATATCATATGATTCATCTTGCAATAGTCTTATTGTGGAACCGTATTTGGCAGATGCACTACTACTGATGGAATTTTCTGTTCTTAACAACATTTCAGCCTGAATGCTTATTTTTGTTGTTTGCACCTTTTGAACAAAATTGATTTTTTTTTTATTTGAAATGCTTGAGGGATGTACTTACTTGTGGTAGAGCCTTATAAACCTCAATATTTGATGTACCCTACTCTTTTTGCTATTCTGTAGCATTTTCAACAATTTTGGTATAGTTTCTGCTCATTCGAAGATATCCTGCTCATTAAATATTCTCATTCCAAGATGTCTTTCATTTCAAGAGACTGCATTTCTCATTCTGAAGATGTCTGTTCATTTTGAAGAGACTGCATTTCTCATTCTGAAGATGTCTATTCATTTTAAGAGACTGCATTTCTCATTTTGAAGATGTCTGTTCATTCCGAAGAGACTGCATTTCTCATTTCGAAGATGTCTGTTCATTTCGAAGAGACTGCATTTCTCATTTCGAAGATCTTCAAAAAATGTAGAAATGACCTCCTATGCAAAAGTTAGCTACAGATTCTATTGTGGGTCCATCTCTAGAGTGTATAAGCCTTCCATAACATCAAAAATCCCTTCTTCATCCTTTTGTTTAGATGTTATTCTTTGTTTTGTATGTTGTTGTTTTATTCCAGTAGTACTAAAATAGAACCTTCAGGTGCATTTTGTTGATTATCCTCCTTCAATTTATCAGACAATTATGAGATATAAACTTGCAGTTCTCCTTCTAAAATTTGCCCTACAAATTGAAATAGAATTGTTGCCATGTCTATCCCAAAATCAGGTTTTTGCATAGTTTTGGAATTTCTATGCAATTAAGGGCATAAGGGGGTGTTTCTTGACATCTTGAACATGTTCCTTTTTCAACTTGTCAATATTGTATGAATAGTTTATGCCAAATACCGACTATCATACACTAAATGCTAAATGTTTACTATGAATTAAATGCAAGAAACACATACCTTACTGTCCTGAAAATTGGTCATGCACCTTACAAGCTGCTTTTGATGATTGTTAGCAAGGCTATCTCGAAAACATAAACAAACATAACACATGTGCAGTGTGAGATTTGTACAATGGTGGAACAATGATGGGTAGATCAACAAGGCAATGCATGCCGAAAAATTGGTTTTCATGCAAGCCAACTCAGTAGCGCCTCCAAGAAGGTTTTCACTACTGAATTATTCATTTTTTTTTTTTTTTTTATTTTTTTTTTTTTCATCTCTTTTTTTTTCATTTTTTTCATCAGAAGAGGTTGCCATTTCTGGTTTTCAACCAACTTCTGTCCTCTTTTTTTTTCAAGTGCTTCAATGAGAGAGAACATATCTCACTCTTATTTGGATAAGACCAATCCTTATTCTGCAAAAACATGTCAATTGTTGTATGAAAACACCATCTCTTTCTGTTGAAACCTGCAACATTGATGCAACCTTCCTTACTAGATGACCAGTAAGAATCTTCTTACATCATCATTGCCTCCTTATTGCTGGAAATGAAGTATTGGCTCCATTGTTCCTCTTTCTTGCTGAAATTGATGCTTGTCCTCATGTATCCCCATTTTGTGGGACATGCCTTTGCTGCAAATTTTTTTCTCTTTTTTTTTTTTCAAATTTTCTTGTCTTGCTTGTACCCAAAAAGGAAGTTCACAAACAAGACTATTCTTCTTTTTGCTTTTCTTGTATTTTTTTCCTTTTTTTTTCTTTTTGTCAGACTTTTTATCATCACTCTGAATCTGATATTGAAGAGAAATTCTCTTCCATTATGTGTACATCCAATGGAATCTCCTTCAAGAACTCCTCCTTAGTTAATGGTGCATGGTATACCCGAAGGCAATGTCCATTCACCACTAACATCCTCCATGAATTACCAATGGGAGAAAGAAGCACTCGCTCCATATCTGAAAACTTCTTCAATCAAGTGTTGTCCATGGCTCCTAGTCTGCAAAATCTTGTCAATCTATTCTTGAAACAATTAAATACCAATTCCCAAAAGATGTTAAGTGCTTACATCAAGATAAAATCTTGATATACCCTTGTAATTCCATGTAAAGGGATTGAAATATTGTTTCAAAATAGCAACAATTTTGCTTTTTGTTTATAAGTCAGCCAACTAATAATGTTCAAGAATTTTCTTGGCTGCACTTCAATTTGTTTCATTCCTAGGAGGACATAATTTACCCCTTTGTAAAATGGAAGTAAATTTTCTATGTGCAATTTTTCTAGTTTTTTCTCCTTTATCCAAGGCTAATTTCTGTGTGTTTGGACTAAAGGTTTTCTGTGTATCTCCATTGATTTTTGTCTCTTCAAGCTCAGGTAAGTTCTTGTTTTAGCACAGTTGGATGTTGTTGCAGTCAATAACATTTCCTGTAGTTTTTTTTTTATACCAGATTCAGCTACATAGACAGGGGTTGCCTATCCTGTATTATTCAGACTGATCACAGGTTGTGCTAAAAAATATTTTTGGTTTGCACAATAAGACAAGAAGTGTACAACTTTAGCAGATCAACTACTTGTCAGGTAGGATCACCTCTAATGAGATCAACTATTGTCTGTGTAGGCTAAGAATTGCTAGGTTGCGGTTTAGCATGGTAAAATCCTAACAATATTTAAGTAATAATGGAAAACTCTAGGATCATCATTAAGTTGTAAACTCCTATTTTGATTGTGCAAAAGTTTTTTTGTGATTTTTTTTTTTAGCTTACATAGACAGGGGTTGCCTGTCCTGTATTATTCATATTGGCCACAGGTTGGGCTGAAGGTGGTGGTTGATTTACTTGCCCTGTTTGTTGTTGTTGGGATCTCTCTTTGAGAAGAATTCAAACTAGGCAATTTAACCCCCAAGTGTGAAGATCACCTCCCTATGGTTGCTTGTTTTCTAAATGAACTGAAATGCAACTATCAATAATTATTATTTATACCAGCTATTACATTCAGATTTAACTCTGAACTTCATAACTTAGCACAATAATAATTATTTGACTACTTTTACCCTCTAACAACACCATGTTCCCCGACAACGATGCCAAAATGATGAGTGTCATTGAGTCTCATCATTTAATCTCAATGATTTATCAATCCGGGGTGGTGTCCAAGGCTGTCTACGATAGAAGGCTAGGGCAGAGTACAATTCAGGCATTCAGATTTCAAGCATTTATTGGTGAAGCAGATTTTGGTTTAGCCTTTTGGTGTCACACTAAACCTAGTCTGAAGAATGGAAACTGAAATAAATTACAAGAATTGAAAACTAAATCTAAATTGCAGAATTTAACAATTAACTACAATTGCATGAATTGAAATTGCTAAATTGAAATCTAATCTACTTTTGCAGAATTGAAATCTAGTTACTCTTGCATAATTGAAATTGCTAAATTGAAATCTAATCTACTTTTGCAGAATTGAAATCTAATTACTCTTGCATAATTGAAATGATGCTTGTAAATGAAACTTATTCTAAAAACACCTGTCAATGCCCTGCCACAAAAGGTCGTCAAGCTTCTGCTACAAGAATTGACAGCAAAATGAAATATGCTGAAAATGGAAAGTTGCTAAAGTAGGGAAAACATGGAAAGCAAAAGAAAAATGCGTAATATAATTTGTCAGCTGACATACACACAAATGCTGTACACAAACATAATAGAAAACATAAATCACATAATACAAAATAAAAACAAGAAAATGAAATCTGGCAAGCAATCTATTAATTCTGCTGCTAGCAAAATTATAGATTAAAACCTGCCATAAAATCCCTCCTTCTAGATCTGAAAGTGGGCCCATACTTCCTGATCTAGAAGGAGGTGAAAAGCACTCCTTAACTAATTAACACTCAGAACAGAAAATGATAAAATAGCTGCACTTTTATTGATGACAAAACATGCTGAAAACTGTTACAAAAAATTACTGTACAGTCCTAATTGCTGCAATTGAAAACTCTCCTCTATTCTAATTCCTAACTGGCTCAACCAAGGAGGGAGCTATGTTATTTATATAAATATTTACAACATATCCCATGCTCAAATCAGCCTATGTGCTGCTTTACAATGATTTGCCAATAATTCTGGATCTGAAATAAATGCAAATCTGGACAGTTTGTGTTGCAGTAGTAGTCATTGGCCCTTAGAAAGCATCTTCAGTGGTGGGAGTACGTGGGAGGAGTCTAGAAATATCTCACACATCATTCTCCACTTCAGAATATGCCATTCCTATCTTGCAAACAACTTTCTATTATGCTGCAGTTTTTCTGGGTTTATCCTAGAAGAGGATCAAAATTGATCTTTTCCATGAATGGTGGCTTTGGACGGCAAGGACGGAAAAATCAGATGGGAGATATTTTCCCTTAACTTTATCAACCTTCTTATCCCCTTTTCCACCGCCAAAATTCAGTCAACAAGTCAAAAAGTACATTCTGTTTTCATTTCGAAGATAAGTGGCTCATTCCGAAGATACTGCAATTCTCATTTCGAAGACATTGTGTTCATTCCGAAGATCTTTAGAATGACCAACTGTGTTGACTCCAAATGGTTTTGGCTGCATTTCTAAGGTGGATTAGCCCTCAGGATCAGATTGCAATAGTCTTCATTCTTCCTTGGATGTGAATTTCATGCCTTGCCATTCATTGGTAGCTTGCTGGAATTTACATGGTAAATTACTGCATTTTCCAGTTCTGTTGCATAGTTGTAAAATATTGGCATTTCTTGCAAATTCAAACAAATTAGAACATGGAAAAATTATTCAAATATCAACATGAAGGAGTACATCAAGTTGCTACTGAATTTATACACTTCATTCACCAAGTAACCATGCTGAAATAGTGCAACAATGTTGCACAATTGTCCCTGCTCTGTTATACCCTGTTGCTGCCTATTTAGACCATGTGGGAATGCTTCTAAATAGGTCAGATGTCTTCTGTAGTCCTTCTGAACTCATTCCATCCATATCCTCATGCTTTGCTTGACAACTTCAAGGTGTTCCTATAAAGTGACAACTTGCTGATTTTTATATGGCTGTTTTTTCCAGATTTTCAGATTTATGACAAGTCCTAAACTTTTGTCTTCAATGTGGATTTGAAACAAGTTGAAGGGCAGGAAAACATTCAAAAACCATTGAGAAGTTAATGGATATCAGCATACCACATTTGGTTAATTGAAATGCATGTTCTTACTTGCTACTTAATCAAGCAAAATCAGTCACAAAATGCTGAAAATAGTCAAAAACAGAGATATAGTATTCCTAACATAAAATCATGTAAACACTTAACAAATAGTATATTTTAGTCAACTATTTGGCAATTAACTTATCATATGGTAGTCAAACATTGTGCAATAATGAGGCATTTTTGGGCCTCATCAAAAGTGTTGTATATACCAAAGGTGTTTGATGTGCCATGAAGGCATTGGATGTGCCATAACAACATTGTGGATTGGATTTATTGTGATGTTTTGTTGATTTCATAATGTTGAAATATGAAGTGATCAATTATATGAAGAAGATAATCCTCCCATTTAATGTATAGCAGGTGAAAAATATTAATAGGGATGAGGTTCATGTTGTCCCCATGCCTATATGTGTTTGGAAATAGTTATGATGATCCTACATATTTGGTAAAAACATCCTTTTAAGATCATATGATATTTTACATGGGTAAAATAGCAATATTTGTAAGAGCTAATGGATGATAGAAGTTGGACAAGAAATATTTAAGAACCACAAGAAAAGTATCTTTGAGAATATTTGGTATGTTATAAGATTCTAAAATATGCCAAAAGGATATATATTTATGAGGTAAAAAATATATTGAATTGAACAAATTCAAGTGTGTGAAAATAATTCAATGAGATGAGGTTCATATTGTTGCCCATGCTTATATGTAACATAATATTGAGGCTAAAGCAACATCTGGCAAGATCATAAGACTCAATTAAAGTCCTTTTTGGTAAATATTAAATTTGGATAAGGTACCATAAATTCATTTATAAATATTAGATGGTAAGAGATGATGATGGGATGGTACTTCCATTAGTACCTATGAATTTTGAAGTATTCATCATGTGATGAAATATGTAGCCTAGGATATTAGACAGTTATTGTGAGTAAGATCTAAGATAGACAATATTTGAGGATGAATTATGAGAAACAAAATGTGAGATAATTTGTATATCTCAAAATTCATATAGAAACATAACATGATCAATATGTAGCTATTTTTTCTTCTCAGGTTTTCCTTGGGTCCCTCCTGTGTAGGTTGGTGATCATGTTTTTGTTCCCCTATGGGATTTGGTTCTCTAGTTTAGTTTTTGTCGACCAGATGGCTTTGTTATGGTAGTTTGCTATTTTAGTTGGGTTGGATATTTTAGTTAGAGTCTCTTGGGATGAGCCTTGAGCTCTTTTAGTTTCTTTTTGTAATAAGGTTTGGGGATCCTTTCAAAACCCCTTATTTTATCAAATAAAAAAATAACATTATCAAGATGTAACCATACTTTTTCATATCTTGATTCACTCCTAGAAAAGAATAAATTTATCTTTCTATCCTAAGTGTAAACCAAGATAGTAAAAATTTGAGTATCTCTAAGAGATTGAAACATTGATAATGTAGATAGAAAGAGATAATGGTGAGGACTTATCACCATCAATAGTTTTTAATCTCACAATATTCATCACATGATAGTGGATAATGATTTAAGGAGATCGACTAGTCAAGTCATAATATAGTCATTAGAAATGTAATATATTAGATGAGATCAACATCTCTTGGGCCTACTAACCTCAATGATTTGTTTTTACTAAAATAATGTATGGTTTATTGCTTCTTTTAAATACAAATTAAAAAGGCTTATATGCTTTAAAAATGTGATGGTAAAATAAATTAGGTTATATCTCCATGTCTATTGGATTAATATATTAGAAAAAATGTAGACTGATTGGCAAAAAAAAAAATAATCCTAACTAAAATTATCCTCTATTTATGAGTAAATATGAGAGGTTGATGAAAGTATAATATATGAAGGTAAGATATGAATGGATACAAGAATATTGGATATATCTCCATATCTAGGAAGAAATTAATTGGACTTATGTAGAGAAACCCACACTTTCATAGGTGCAAAGCAACCCTATTACTAATCTTAGGATTATTGGACAAGAAGAAATATTGGAAGGTAGGATTAGAGGACTCCTATGAAATAAAATTATGTAGATCCATTGGCATCGAATTCTTAGAAAAATGAAAAAAAAAAACTAATCCTATCTAGAATCATCCCTTGTAAATGAGTAAATATGGGGGATTGATTAAAGTTCAAAATTAAAAGGGATAAATATTAGAGAGATAATCATGTCTAATAGGATAAGTCCATTGGAATTAAGTCAATAAATATACACCTTTTTTCTATCCATTAGGTGCAAAGGAATCCTCTTATTGGGATTAAGAATTTTTTTAGAAAAAAGGAAGATATACTTTGATTATTGATTTAAGAAGATGATTTATATGATAAGTATAAAGAATGTTTTTGATATCTACTCATGCCTGGAAGACACATATCCTTGTGGAAAAGTACACAGTTACAAGCCAACTATATTTCTACTCTCATTCCTTATGATATGCTTGTCCTTACGGATTACATAGATAAGCAAATCCTAAAATGAGGATCTGCTCTCATTAGATACTTAGCAAAAGGAAAATAACTAACTATATGGAATTATCTTATGAATGTCCTCCTGAGTCCTTAATTATTGTTTCAACAATAACAAACCAAAATGGAAATTAAATAAATAGTGACATATACAAGTTGTCAAAGATATATCAACATTCATAATAGAAAGAATATTGTTATTTTTAGAAACTGGTTATATGGATTTGAAACAAGCCCTACCTATATTACATTACGACCATATAGTGGTATTAAAAAAACTTGACTATTACACATGCATTTCTTGGAAATTTTTAAGCTTGGTTCTCCTCCTTGAAACGCAAGAAATTTACCAAATTGAGCTCATGTTATTTGTAGGTAAAATATTTTTATTTCAATATGATTTAGATTAGAGGGTGTTTAATGGTTTGACTCGCGACCCCATTTTTGTTCATCACCAAATTTTGAATGCTTTTCTTGTCCCTTCATATGAGGCACCCAGGTGAAGTTTGGAATCCAAGATTGTGGCTTTCTTAAACCTCTCTGGTGATATTCCTTACTCGGTTGCCCCTCCTGTGGATCGCATTGGCATAAGGTGGTCACCTCCTCTAGATAGGTGGATTAATTTCAAATTCAATAGAGCTACCAAAGGTAATATAGGCAAATATGGTTGTAGAGGTATAGTCAAAGATGACCTCACCAAGATCATCTTGGGGTTTTCTAAAAACATAGGGTTCTAGACCAACCACATGGCCAAAGCTAGAGCTCTATACCAGGGATTATCCATCCTTGATGGATACCCTTCAATAATCTCATCAAGAGGGTGAATCCCTAAACATTATCAATAATATCAAAGGAACCAAGCCCTTAAAAGGGAGCATCTTCAACATGATTGAGGAGTCAAGAATATTTTTGAGCAAATATGATAATGTGATCATCCAAAACACCTATATAGAGTGCAAAAAGGCTATAAATGTTCTATTCAACCATGCTCTCTTTGATAATAATCTTCGTATTTAGTTTGATAACTTTCCTCGAGGTCTTTTCACTAATAATAGTTCTAATGAATCCTCAATGCTGTAACATTGATGTTCATTCTCAATGGATCTTCATCCAACTTGGCAAGCATATCCAACCAAGACTATTTGTTGACTTACTCATCACGATCCATTACCTTATCCAATCCAATAGATAGTATTCGATCCCATGTGGCCATGACCCTCTTACATTGAAGCCTCAAAATAAGAACATATTATGGCCCCTATTTAGCCTCTTTGCACTCATGTGTCACTTCAATATGATCCATGTTTTCTTCATGCACATGATATTTCATATTTATAGCTCCAACTACACCTATTCTATTTTTTTTGTGCTCATGTGTCACCCAAATACAACTCATTCTTACTTTGTGAATGTGGCTTCTTGCAATCAATCAACCATTTACATGTGGTTTAACCTCTTTGTGATTTTATGGCATCCTATCTTGACTCTTGCCTACTTCATAATTTAGAGATCCCAGGCTAGTGGTCCATTTCAAAGCACTTATAACTCAAATAATTCGTAAGAAAGGGGTATATCTAGCATTATTCTTCTTCTCATGAAGCTTACTATTAGAGGGAGGATCCTTTTCAAATGGCTTTGTGATACTATTGGTTATGGTAGCTCTAACGATGATTAGGCGTATCCACCTAATACCTCTTGGCATAAATCAAGAAATATTTGAATATCCTTCCTATGCGGTATGCATAATATATAATATTCCATCGATCCAATATCCTTGAAGGCTTTTATTTACTACATGGAAGGTAGTGGTGCTCGCATGCTTGATTTCATGTTTTTAAGGTAAACTAAGAATACTTTATTGAAGAAGATAGTTCACTAGTAGGCCAAAACAAAGAGGGTTATCCAAAAGTGGGTCATGTAGCTATGTTAGAGGTGGGCCATTGAGAACCAAAGGATGGTGTTGATAAAATTTGAATCTGTTCAAGTTGATGCCCTAGTCAAGGAATTTTTGAGGATTCACCATTTTATGACCTTTATTCACAAATTAAAAGACCATGATCTTGCCTTATCCAAAGAGTTCATCTCCTCCTAGGATGAAATTTTGAGGGATCATGTTTAAAGTCAATGCTTGTTTTTTAATTAAGGTGATCAGTTCACCCAACAACGATGATGTTGTGCATAGGGATAAAAATTCCTTAGTTGCAGATCTCCACTTCAAGGAAAAAGGGAAACATTTGGCTTAGTATAAATATGGTATTGTTAAAATGACCCTACCAGAGCTATAGAATAGGGTGATGGTCCCAATTATGGAGTACTTCACCAATGACAAGACCAATCACCACTCAGGAGCTTTCATATGGTATTCCTAAACCACATGCACATAGTCAAAGAGATCAATATTCTAGAGTACCTCTTCAAATAATTGGAGCTCTCAATATCAAATATCAGGGATGACTCATGTACCTACCCAAAATACTAGGGCCTCCACCTTATTATTTATCACCATGTAGTTTAGAATGAGGTTGATAAGGTGATTTTGGCCATTTTTGGTAGCTTGACAAAAAATCATTCTACTTTGGTTCTCAGCAATGATGACTCTAAGAATGGCTTTGTAAGAACAACCAAAGGAGGAATTACCCCTACTAGCACTCCATCCTTAGCCAAGTTATATTTGTGTCACTAATAATCTAGAAGCAAGGCCTTTGAAGTGTAAAATCGTTACTACCAACCAAGCTAAAAATACTCTAGAAAAGACTCCTATAAAGCTCAAGAAATTCAAAAGCAAAGATGATCTTGATAGGCTCTATTATTTGAGTACTAAGAAGGCCTAGAAAAAAACTAGATTCGATTCTTGGGCTTCCATGGGGGAAATCCTAAGCTTCACTTTGGCTATGCTCCTTTAGGCTGATAAGACTCTCAACACCATGAAAGAACAAAAAACCGAGGTTTCGAAGGATAATATTAATGCTAATATGGTTGAGCAGGATCACACCGAAGAGTAATTCAGTCTCTATTAGTAGTGGCATTTTTTTCAGAGTGGTGCTCCTTGCCCTTATTTTTTATGATCTATTTTATTAGGCTATTCCTCCCCTATTTTCCCTTTGGTTTTCTAGTTTCTTAAGGCAATCTTAGATGATATTGCCTCCTTTTGGTGTGTTGAGGTCATCTCTGTTAATATGATCGGTATAATGGCAGGGGAGAACACAACACCATTCCATTTAAAAAAACTGATGATGTCATCCTGTATCTCCTTTTGGTCTAAACTCTTGTAGTTTTATCTGCTCCTTTGTAAAATAATTAGTGTCCCTTTCAAAACCTCTTTTTTTCAATCTATCAAAAAATAATATTGCTAATGAAAGCATTTATAGGGCATCAATATATAGGCAATTAAGCAATTGAATAGAAAACAAGTAATAACAAATAATAAAACAAATGGATACAAAGGATATGAAAGGAAAAAAGGGATATATGTAGGCATAAATTGTTTCTAAGCATATCCCTTTAAATTTTTAATATTCATATGTTATTTAATATATTTATTATCAAGCATGACAAGGCACTATGCACCTGAAACTTACTTGGTGAATGGACCTAGTCAATTGGGTTTACCTTTGGTATCTATTTTAGAAATTATATTCTTTTGGTTTTCTTTGAGAACTAAATCACAAAATTTATAGGATCAAGGTCTTATATTTTTTCCATGTGCCCTTTTAATCCTTTGTTGGTAAAATTGTAAAAATTCTAGGGAATGGATCTATTTTTCATCATGTAAGTACAATTAAGGCATGTAATATATTATCGTCTCCTACAGAGGCATCTTAAAAAATAATTCATAGTGATAGTACTTTAATATCAAAGGAAAAAATAGACTCTGTGACATATACTAAATCATAATATGTTCCACTAATTGGGGTCACAAAACTAGTATGATAGGCCCAAAGATATGGATAGAGTGGAAGATGCTAGTCTTGTCTAGTCTTGTTGACTACCTTCTTAAGAATATAGACAATAAATTTATTGAAGGTTGTAGACCCAAAAAATTGACCCACTTGAGTGAGAAATTTTCTCTAGATCCTTGGGGATACCCTCCAACTTGCCCTAAACAAGTTTGGACCTCCCTTACCCCTTCTTTCTCCATTATTTTCCTCTTTATGCAATTGTGGTCAGTCTCTACAAGGTGCGATTTTGCATAGCTAGGGTTTTCTCCTATAAAACCCTAATTTTCAAAGTTGATATTTTTAATTTTAGATTTTCTTGGTTTTTCCCACCCATTTCTCTTTCAAATCCCCTATAAAAAGGAGGGTTTGAAGTATTATTTTCCCCTAAGGAATTCAATCCAAGTTCCTTTTTTTTTAGGTCTTCTTTCTGTAAGCAATCTAACACAAGATTTGACTAGTGCTCATCCAAGGCTAAAGTGCTCATTGTTCAAGTGATTGATATAGTTTATTGAAGCTCTATTTTGGAAAGGATATTTTGCTACATTATTTGTGTATTTGCTAATTTTTGTGGATAAGTTTTGAAGCCCTAAGGAGGATTTTTGCTACTTGGAGGTCTCCATCCTTGGATCTGATTTTTCACTACCACTAGGTTGTTTTCACACTTTTGAATTTGCATATTAGTTAAATTTTACTTTGAATTAATTCACCTACATAATTTGAGGGTTTTCTCCTCTTCTATGATATCACACTTGATAATTCTAGGGCATTTTTTTGTCATTCTACAAAATTATGGTCACTCTGTATAGGGCACAATTTCACATAGGCTAGGATTGGGGGCAATTCTAGATAGTAGTTCCAAGTATAAATAAATAACTAAGCTATCCAACAAATAATGTTCTATGGATATTCACAATTTTGACTATGTTCAACAATTTTGGTAATGTATGAAATATGGAAACGATAAGTTGACAATGTAAAATCAGTCAATCAAATGAATATGGCTTGATTAATAAATGTACACAAAAGGACAAACACAATCATCTTTGTGTTAAGACATCCTAATTAGTTAGACAATTGGATTAGTCATACATCCAACCTAACTAATCAGATGTCTGGCTATTGTGTTAGAAGTCTAAAACTATCAGTTAGGCAATAAATGCATTATTAAGGTAATAGGCGGTTGGGATGGTTGAGACGGGTTAGTTGTAGTAACTTCTTGGGCTTACCTATAAATACCTCCCTATTTTATTTTGTAATCTATCCACACTTGTCTATAATTTAGAACTTTTGTGCAACAATTGTTATTCTATAATACGTGTTGTACATGATTGTATCTGTGTTATAGTGTTTTATTATAGGTATTGATCATAGCTTGGTATGATAACATGTATTATTATGTATTTTTTACTGTTTTAGGGTGTGCTAAGGAGCATTAAGGACTGGATACTGATAGCATAGTTGGAGATATATAGACCCTAGTAGATTAACCCTTGCATGTATCAATATAGCCATCTGTGCTCATCGATAGAACTATTCCAAATGTCTAGCCTAGATGTCTAGCCAACCATCCAGTCTAGATGTCTGGCCATATATCACATACATCTAGCTATCTAGTTTAGACGTCTAGCCATCCAGTATATATATCTAACTGATTATCCAATCCAGATGTCTAACCATCTAGTATAGACGTCTAGCCATATGGTCCAGACATCTAGCTATCCAGTCTAGACGTCCAATCACCCAGTCCAAATATTTAGATGTCTAGTCTAGACATCTAGCCATCCATCCTAGATATCTAGCCATCTAGTACAAACATCTATCCCAGATGTCTAGCCATCTATCCTTGATGTCCAACCTAGACATCTAGCCATCCATCCCAGATGTCTAGCCATCTATCCTTGATGTCCAACCTAGACATCTAGCCATCCATCCCATATGTCTAGACCATCTACCTCATATGTCTATTGTTCTAGATATTTTTTAGACCTTTATACCCATAATTGTAGAACATGAATACTAGTGTATCTTGGCCTATCACTCCATCCTAGTTTCTCATCATTCCCTCATCTCATGAAAGTACTTAACCTTATCTACATTTGGCACCATTACCTGTACGAAGTTAGGTCTAATTTAGTGATAAGGAGTATTGAGAAATAAAACCCTTCGAGAGATGTGCAACAAAAGCAATGGAGTGCAAGCACAACCATAGGTGAAGACACACCAAATTTATTCTATTTATGTAGATGAAAGGCTATCAAAAGGGACATGCACACAACCAGGATATAAAAATGTAAGTGAAGATTTTGTAGATTGTGGATTTGTAGACATATGCAGTCTAGACATCTACAAAAGTAGTCTAGATGTTTGTAGAAGCAGTATAGATATCTCCAATATAGATGTTTGTAGCCTAGACATATGCCACAATAGAATAGGTAGACTCGTCAGCTATTTGGAATATGAGAATCCAAGATTAGAGTAAGAAAGAGGGTAAAAATTACTAATAGGAATGGAAGAAGGGGTAGAAGAACCTACTAGAATTAAAGCATAATGAGTTGTCATTGATGTCAAAGGTGCATAGTCATTGATGTCAAAAGGTTAATATCAAAAGAAGGTAAGGCAAGGTTCATCTCAAAGCACTTGGGACAAAGTTCTAAGTAATTGAATAAAAGGTTTGAAGACCCAAGTTTAAGACCATGGTTCAAAAAGAAAGCAAGTTTAAATCACAAGTGACTAAGGCTTAAAAGAGATAATATTATAATATTTGGGACAAAAGGTTTGAAGACAAAGGTTTAAGTGTTGCAAGGGAAGTTAAAAAGTTTATTATAATATTTTTATATTATAATTTAAACTCAAGATGGGTTTGGCGCCAACGTGTTCGAAGGTTTCAAATAAAATTTTTAATATAAGCGTCGACGTCAAGAAAGGAGGTGAAATCCATATAAATATGGATTAAAATCATTCACTTGGGAGTGTGTTTTTGATTTAATGCAAATCGATCTCCCTCATGCGCAAGTGTGAGAAATAAAGGAAGGAGAAGACAAAATTTAAAAAGGAGAGAGGATGTGTGAATAAGGACAATATCGTGGGTATTTATTCTCAAGCGGGTGGTTGGCCTAGCGGTAGTCTAGGCAATGCTAAGATGCAAAGGGCAAGTAGAAGGTCTTAGGGTCGAAACTCGATGGTGATGATTTTTTCATGTTTTTTGACAAAGAGGATTCATTGAAAGGTTTAAAACATAATTCGTGCATCTACGCTTTTGTGCGAGGCGATTGGCCTAGCGGTAGCCCAAGCGGTGCCAAAGCATGGGTAGGTAGGAGGTGTTGTGGTTGATTCTCACCTGTGGTAGTTTTGGTAAGCGCAAAAATTATTTTTTGTTGACTAAGGTTGAATTATTAGGAGGCATAAGTTGTGTTTGGTCATTGTGTGCACTATTTGACTTAGGGAGTCATAAGGGCAATAAGTTTTTATTTTGACAAATGTTTTAGAAGAAAATAAAAAGGAAATTGCAATCTTTTAAGGTGTTATTTTTTATATGCAAAAGTGAGGAGTAATAAGGTGTAATTAGTGTTTAATTAATTTGTATTTGGTATTGTTGATATATTGTCTTGGCACTTTAGAAAGGAGAAATAAGGTGTAATTTAAGTCTATTGATATTTTATATTTTGGCACACCTTAGAAAAGAGAAGTTTGAGGTTTTAGTCTTAAAATTCAAAGCTTTATCTTTACAAGACTAAAGAGAAATTATAGAGTATCTTTGAGCACATCTTTGAGGAAAGGTTTTGTGATTGTTTTGAAAAGAAGATTGGCTAACCTCTTGAAGTGGCAAAAAGGAAATTTATTTTGAAATAGGTTTTGAGGGCACATATTCATCAAAGCAAATTAAGAGGTATGGTGATATCATTCCTTCTCTAAGGTGTTTGGTTGAGCAAAATATTTTTGAATAATAAGGTGGAGAAATAAGGATTGTATATGTGCATTATTGGAAATATTTGAGCTAGGGTTTGTGCTTCATTATTGAAAGAGATTGGAAACATTTGTGATAAAGGTTGAGAACAAGTTTGTGCATCATTGTGAAGTATTTGGGTATTGGTTTGAGTGACATTGAAAGTAATTGTGAAAGTGTTTGAGATCGATCTTGTGGAGCAAATTTGTGCATTATTTTGTTTGGTCCTTGAGAGAAAAATTTGCATGGAACATAAACCAGTTTTGTGAAGCAAAGTTTTACACTAGCATGATTTGATTTGAAAGGAATTTGAAAGAGATAGAGATCTGATTTATTGAATGTAAGACATGTGAAAGCGAAAGACTTAATGAATGTGAAGAATGTATTGAGAATTTTTTTAGTGCATATCATTATCTATATGTTCAAGAGGTTAAAAGAATTTTGGGTAGAATATATCTGAATTACTTTGATTGAAGAAAGCATTTCTAAAAGAGATATAAGCATTATTTGTATACAAGTTTTGGGAATATTTGAGAGTTGAGAGTTGAGCAAATTGAGAGTTAGATGAGAAAAAAATTTGAGGAAGTCTTGTGAGAAGACTTGAAGTAGGTTTAAGATAGATTTGAGCAAGTCTTGTGAGAAGACTTGAAGAAGTTTAAGGTATATTTGAGCAAGTCTTGTGAGAAGACTTGAAGCAGGTTTAAGGTAGATTTGAGCAAGTCTTGTGAGAAGACTTGAAGTAGGTTTGAGGTAGATTTGAGCAAGTCTTGTGAGAAGACTTGAAGTAGGTTTGAGGTAGAATTGAGCAAGTCTTGTGAGAAGACTTGGGATAGAGTTGAGAATAGATTTGTGCATGTAATGTGTGCATATTTAGATAGATTTATGAGTAGATCTGGAGTAAATTTGTGCTAGCCTTGTGATAAGGTTTGGTGTATATTTGAGATAGAGTTGAGAGTAGAGGATTTGGAGCAGACCATAGTAGAGGGGATAGAGTTATCCTATGGAGAGAGATCCACAAACTAGAGTAGAGGGGATAGAGTTCTCCTATGGAGAGAGATCCAAAAACTAGAGCAGAGGGGATAGAGTTCTCCTATGGAGAGAGATCCATAAACCATAGTAGAGGGGATAGAGTTCTCCTATGGAGAGAGATCCACAAACCAGAGCAGAGGGGATAGAGTTCTCCTATGGAGAGAGATCCATAAACTAGAGCAAAGGGGATAGAGTTCTCCTATGGAGAGAGATCCACAAACTAGAGCAAAGGGGATAGAGTTCTCCTATGGAGAGAGATCCACAAACTAGAGCAGAGGGATAGAGTTCTCCAATGGATAGAGATCCACGAACCTGAGTATTGGGGATTGAGATCTCCTTTGGATAGAGGTCCATAAACATTGTAATAGGGAATTGGTTCCCAAGAAATTTATTGAGAAAATTTATAAGAAATATTTTCTCCATGGACGTAACCCACATTGGGTGAACCATGTTAAATCTGTGTCTCTCATGTGTGTGATGATTTATGCATTGTTTAATTTACTACATTGATATTATTGTTGTTATCATTTGGAAAGAAAAGTAAAATTTGATCTTATACTGTTCACCCCCTCTCAGTATAAGCTTGTGTTCTTCAATTGGTATTAGAGTGGGTTCCTTCAAAAAAGTCTAACAACTTGAAGGAAGATATTACAGGAACACAGATGGCATCTCAGAATGGATCTTCAACAAATAAGGCTCCATTGTTTGATGGGAACAATTATGCTTTCTAGAGTATGAGGATGAAGACTTATTTGATGGCACAAGGATATGAAACATGGCAATCTGTTGAGGATGGGTTCACACCTACAACTACTCCTCCCATAGATAAGGATGGTAAGCAATTACATGTGAATAATTCCAAGGCTATGAATGGAATCTTAAGTGGATTACATGAATCAAAATTTGTGAAAGTTATGCAATGCAAATCAACAAAAGAGATATGGGACAAATTGAAGCAAACATATGAAGGAGATAGCAAGGTCAAGTTGGAAAAATTGCAAACTCACAGGAGGAGGTTTGAAGAGTTGAATATGGAATATGAGGAAGACATTGCTAAATACTTACTTTGTATTGATGAAGTTGTTAATACCATGCATGGACTTGGATTCGAAATTGAGGACTCTAGTGTTGCTCAGAAAGTATTAAGATCACTCCCTATAAGGTATGATGCAAAGGTTTCAACTATAGAAGAGATGAAGGATATTGATAAGTTGACTATGGATGAGTTACATGGAATTATCATAGCTTATGAGATGAGAACAGAAAAAGATCACAATTCCAAGAAAGAGGCAGCTTTCAAAGCTTCAAAGAAGACAAAAGATAAGAAACCAGAATCAAGTAATGAGTCAAGAAGTAATGAAGAAGCTAACTATGTGAGAAGAAATAAGGACTCAAGAAAACACAAAGATATAAAGACTGTGAAATGCTTTAATTGTGGTGACTTTGGTCACTATGCATCTAATTATCCATAAGCTAGAAGTAGTAGTAGTGAAGAGAAACAAGATTATAAGAAAAAGGAAGAAAGAAAATTTAGGCATGAAAAGAAAAATAGGTATGGTCAAGGCAAGCATGAAAATAAGTTCTTTCAAAGGCACAAGAAGAGTTTCTATGTTAAAAAGGCAAGCAATGCTTCAAGTGATAGTGATGAAAGACTCTCAGATAGTGAAGAAGAAGAGATTCTATTTTTAGAAATAGAAGAGGAAGAAAACTCTCCTATTGAAGATCAAGTAGAAGAGTATGAAGATGCTCTTGAAGACCAAGAACTAGAGAAAGATTTAGAAAAAGAAGAAGGTACAGTTGATCTAGAAGAAGAACTTATTGTTGCTCTCAGAGAGTTGAAAAGAGTTAGAAAGCAGAATTCAAGACTGAAGGCTCAAGTTCAAGAACATGAGGAAATAAAATAAAAGCTTCTACAAGACCTCACAAACTCAAAAGCTAAGGCAAGGAGATTTAAAGAAGTCATGGTTGAAAAGTTAGAGGTAAAAGAGTTAGAATGTGAAATATTAGAACATGAAGTGGTTTCTCTAAGGATGGAAGTGAAATATTCTAAGGATAAGTTGCATAGGTTTGGGAAAAGTTCAAAAACTTTGGATAAAATTATCAAAGCACAAAGATCTTCATTTATCAAAACAAGACTTGGTTTTGAAGAAGGACAAGGGAAACAAGAAGAAGGGTCAAGCTCAAGCTCAAAAGAAAAGGAAGTTTTAGAGGAAGAGATTGAAGAAGAAACTAAGACCTATGTGGATAAGTTGAAGAATGGAAGCTTCACTAAGAAAGAAAATAATGCACAAACAAGAAACAGGGATCATCATAGAGAAGGCAAAGAAAGGACTAAGAGACCAGATGTTTCAAGACAAGATGAATATTTCTTCAAAGGGCATTGTTTTTCATGTAATCATTTTGGTCACAAAGCTATGCATTGTAGGGTTCATGGAAAGGAGTATGGCTTCACTAAGAGGAACTTCAACTCATTCAAATATGGATATTTCTTTCAAGGTTATTGCTACTCATGTAATCACTTTGGTCATAAAGCAATCCACTATAGGGTTCATGATAGAAATGATTATGGCTTCACCAAGAGGAACTTCAAGTCATTTGCACCTTCCAAGAACTACAACATCAGGTGTTACAAGTGCAATAATATTGGGCATAAGGCCAAGTGGTGTAGAACAAAGTTTTTGAAACTTCCAGAGTCAAGCAAGAATAGGGACACTCAAAAGGATCAAAAGGGTATGATTACAAAGGTGTTGAAAAAGAAGGTTGAAAAAGAAAAAGAGCATTGTATGTTGGGAGTAGATTTACTCCCACCCCAAAATTAATCACCTCAAGGAGAGGAGGTGGGGAGGGGGCTGAGCTAAGAGTCTTATTTTTAGCCCCAAAGGAGTCCCTTTGCCATTGATGTCAAAGGGGGAGAGATTTGAGTAAGGGGGAGAGAATTCAGTAAGGGGAGCAGCTTCTCAGGGGGAGCAAAGTTGGAATTCAATGTTTGAAAAAGAATTTTTAGAAAGGGTTGCCATCAATGACAAAGGGGGAGATTGTTGGAAATATTAAAGCATAATGAGTTGTCATTGATGTCAAAGGTGCATAGTCATTGATGTCAAAAGGTTAATATCAAAATAAGGCAAGGCAAGGTTCATCTCAAAGCACTTGGGACAAAGTTCTAAGTAATTGAATAAAATGTTTGAAGACTCAAGTTTAAGACCATGGTTCAAAAAGAAAGCAAGTTTAAATCACAAGTGACTAAGGCTTAAAAGAGATAATATTATAATATTTTAATATTATAATATTTGGGACAAAAGGTTTGAAGACAAAGGTTTAAGTGTTGCAAGGGAAGTTAAAAAGTTTATTATAATATTTTTATATTATAATTTAAACTCAAGATGGGTTTGGCGCCAACGTGTTTGAAGGTTTCAAATAAAAATTTAATATAAGCATCGACGTCAAGAAAGGAGGTGAAATCCATATAAATATGGATTAAAATCATTCACTTGGTAAGTGTTTTTGTTTTAATGCAAATCGATCTCCCTCGTGCGCAAGTGTGAGAAAGAAAGGAAGGAGAAGACAAAATTTAAAAGGAGAGAGGACATGTGAATAAGGACAATATCGTGGGTATTTGTTCTCAAGTGAGTGGCTGGCCTAGCGGTAGTCTAGGTAGTGCTAAGATGTAGAGAAAGATGTTAGTCTCACAATGACACTGAGAGGGGGGGTGAATCAGTGTAGCTCTTTTAAAACTTAAATCTTAAACTCTTAAAGCCAAAACAATGAGAACTTAAAACCAAATAAAGAAAATATAACAAGAGAGCATCACACAACACAAGATATACCGAGGTTCACCGATTTGGATACTCCTCAAAAATTGACTGTTTGGACTCCCATCCAAATCTAGCCTTTGCAAAGCAACAACTTTACAATCAATTTACCAGCACCCACTGGAAGGAGCACCAACCCCCGATTTATCTGCACCAACAAAAAGGAGCACCAACCCTCGATTTATCTCGCACCAACAAGAAAGGAGCACCAACCCCCGATTTACCAAGCACCAACTGGAAGGAGCACCAACCCCTGATTTATCTACACCAATAGAAAGGAGCACCAACCCCCGATTTATCCCGCACCAACTGGAAGGAGCACCAACCCCTGATTTACCAACACCAACTGGAAGGAGCACCAACCCCTGATTTATCTGCACCAACAAAAAGGAGCACCAACCCCTGATTTACCAACACCAACTGGAAGGAGCACCAAACCCTAATGCCAAGCACCAACTTGGACTTCAATTCTGAAACTAGAAGATTGACATATAAATGCCTTCACTTTTACAAGACCCTAACTGGTCTATTGCTTACTCAACATCGCCCACAATTCACACAACACACACCCTTCTCACTCGCCTGTCGTGCACCTCTTGCTCTCCTCTCACTCTCTTTGCAAGATAAAATCCACGCTTCTTTAATCCCCTACGCTTAATAAATTCTCCAAGAAACACTCCTTTTATAACCATCCTTTCTCTTTGTAACTCCTTTCATTTCTCATATGCCACTTGTCAATTGTAACTCCTTCATTTGTAACTCCTTTTGTATATTTTGAGAAGGCATTTCGTCAAACATGTCACATGCAAATAATTGACACCATGTTCTCCTACCATGACTGTTTGTTTTCTCGGTCATGACTGTTCGTTTTCTCCTTTGCATGTTTTTTCATTTTCTCTTTGCATGACTATTCATTTTCTCTTTGCATGTCTGACTGTTCATTTTCTTTT
The DNA here is from genome assembly GCA_028583015.1 of Wollemia nobilis. Lineage (NCBI taxonomy): Eukaryota > Viridiplantae > Streptophyta > Pinopsida > Araucariales > Araucariaceae > Wollemia > Wollemia nobilis. The sequence continues at coordinate 284,137 of JAQPPZ010001755.1, forward strand.
CCCTTGTGCATGCATTTGTTTTCTCCTTCGATGATTGTTCATTTTCTCCTTCATTACTATTCATTTCTATTTTGAGGCTTTTCTTGAGTCGCAAAAATGTGACATGTGATATCACGACACTTTTGTTTCTTTTCTGCCTCCCATTTTTGAGTCGTGAAAATGCAACATGTCGTGATATCACGACACTTTTGTTTCTCTTCCTGCCTGCCCTTTTTGAGTCGTGAAAATGTGACATGTCACGATATCGCGACACTTTTTCTTTCTCTACCTGCCTACCCTTTTTGAGTCACAAAAATGTGACATGTCACGATATCGTGACACTTTTGCTTCTCTGCATTCCTGCCCTTTTTGAGTCATGAAAATGTGACATGTCATGATATCATGACACTTTTGTTTCTCTGCCTTCATACCCATTTCGAGTCACAAAAATGCGACATGTCGCGATATCATGACACTTTTTCTTCTCTGCATTCCTGCCATTTTTGAGTCACGAAAATGCGACATGTCGCGATATCGTGACACTTTTTCTTTCTCTGCTCTTTCTCTTCGCTTTGGACCATGAAAATGCTACATGTCGCGATATTGCAACACTTTTTCCTTCTTGATTTTTCTCTTTGCTTTGGACCGCAAAAATGCTACATGTCACGATATCGCGACACTTTTTCTCCTTGCATTTTCTTTTTGCTTTGGACCGTGAAAATGCAACATGTCGCGATATCGCGACACTTTTTCCTCCTTGCTTTTTTGCTTCTCTTTGGGCCACGAAAATGCAACATGTCGCGATATCACGACACTTTTTCTCCTTTGCTTTTTTGCTTCTCTTTTGGCTACGAAAATGCAACATGTTTCGATATCGTGACACTTTTTTTCTTTGCATTTTTAGCATATGGGCCACTTCGGTCTTCTTGGACAACTTGTAACAACTTCACCCAAACATCAAAAAACATCCTTATAAGCATTTAACATCACTTTTCATACTTTGAGTAACCTCTGAACTCCTATCCACTGCATCAACCGATCTATCTGACTGTGTTGACAACAATGACAATACTGTCGCTGCACCTTGCTCAACAATCTCCCCCTTTGGAATTGTTGGCAACACACGTGCAATTTCCTGTAACTCTTCTCCCCCTTTGACAACAATACCAAAAGGGTTGTTGTAAACTCCCCCTGAGTCCATGCACAACATTCTCAAGAAAAAATTATTACACTTAGCAAAAATCACAAACATGAGCAAAAAGATAAACAAATACACAAATGCTCCCCTTGAGAATGTGATCCCGATAGCTAGTCAATTCTTGGGAAACGTGACCACTCCCAATTTATTATGAAGGTACTCAAAGACTTTCTTGGGCAACTGTTTTGTGAAGATATCCACTACTTGCTCTGTTGTTGGAACAAAATCCAACTTAACCTCACCTTCCACAACTTTCTCCTATGTACAACACATTGTTGCTACAATATATTCTGCCTCTGTTGTGGATAAGGAGACTGACTCTTGTTTCTTACTGTGCCACATGACCAACCTGTCTCCAAGATAGAATGCACCTCCACTGGTACTCTTTCTATCATAAAGTCTTCTTGGATAAGCACTCTAATCTCTGCTCATCATATTATAATTCCTATTGTACCTTGCTTTTACTTATTTAGTATAGTTTGATCAACACGCAACTCTCAGCTGCGCAAAAGTTACTCCCAAATCAAAAGTGATCGACTCTCCAAGTAGCCTACGTGTAATTTCTTTAGCCTTTTGACTGCCACCTCCTCCATGACTGATGACTTTGCCTCGCATCCATTGTGCAGCTCAATGTCTCTGGTTTCTAACGACTGCCATGAATGTTTTCATCATCTGTGTAGGTATTGATAGTGGACCATTACATCTAGCGTTGGAACCTCAATCTGTGCATAGTCATCAACACTCGATATTCTGCTTCTTTCTAGGGCATATGTCAGGGCTACTCAATGTCTTAGGCAAACGTTCTTCATGCGATTCCAGGGAGCATTTCTCCTCATTGTGATCAAGGGATTCCTCGGGCAATATCTCGCATTTCTCAAATAATGCAAGACTTTCTTAGGTGCATGGGCATCTTGTCCTCCTTGGTGCTTCACCACCTAGGTGCTATTCTCTCAACGTCTCTACCTTGCATGTGCCACTTGGCACTCTTGACCAATTGGGTGCTAGTGCCATTGTTTGCTTTGACTCTAGCATCTCTTTGATAATGACTACTTCTTTAGAGAAAATTAATGCTCTCTTATTACCTCCACAAACAACTACATGAACTGAAACACACTTTGAAAACTATACGACAACTCCCCCTGACTACTTGCCTTTCATCCTCAGATAACCAAACAACATAGGAGCATTAAAATAAAACTTTAAGATTGCTCCCCTTGAGGATGTGCTACCTAGAGCTACTTAGTGCAATAGAGGAGTAGTCTCCTTCAGTCCAAGGAGACACGATTTCCTCTCTTCTTTCTTTCTCCAATATTTCTTGAACTTGGGCTTGAGTTTTTCAACTGCATCCCTATTTTGAACCTTTTCGTGAAATTGAACATTTCTCTTGGGTGGTTGTCTCTTGTGCATCCTTGATGGATGATTATTTTCCTTTCTTTGATGCACATGATTTCTTCCCTGTCTGTGTTGCATTCTTTGTGTCTGATGAAATATCTTTTGTTGTGGTTGCTTTGTTGTAGATATCCTTTGATATTTTCTTCCTTTTGAAGATTCAGCTTCAAACTTTTCTTGCTTCGATCCTTCAACAGTGAACTTCTTCTTCTCTGCATATTTGGAAGATGAAGGTTGTTTAGCTTCATATCCAAGACCAAGCTTAACCATGGAGCTTCTTTGTTGCCTTATCATTTCATCTAGCAACTCTGTGCTCTTCTCAAATTTGAGATTTGTATTGGCCTCTTCTAGTTGTTTCTTCAAAAAAACAATCTCTTCTTCATCAATTTCTTCTTCATCATATTCCTGTTCTTTTTCTATTTTTTCTTCTTTGAGTGCCATGAAAAGAGCTTCACCTATTTCCTTTTTAGAATCCTCACCGTAGCTGTCTTCTGATGAACTAACATTCTTGGAGATGAAACTTTTCTTCTTGAAGTTGTTGTTTTTGAAATTTGTTTTTTTCTTCCAGTCACTTCTTTCTTGGTGCGATCCTTCATCACTTTCATCCTTCTCATTAAGTGGACATTTAGCTGCAACATGCCCAATGCCTCCACAATTGAAATATTTAAATGGTAACTTTCCTCTGTATTTTCCTTTTCCCATTTTTAGTTTTTGAACAAAGTTTGCTTCCATTTCATCTGATGTCTCTTCTTCCTCGGATTCTTGTTTTGCTTTCATATTTTTATGGGCTTTAAAAGTAGCTTCTCTATCTATGGGTTTAGATTTTCCTATTCTCATCTCATATGCAGTCAAAGAACCATGCATCTCATCCATACTAAAAGAATTTAGATTTTTAGCTTCTTCTATAGCTGAAACTTTAGAATCAAATATTTGGGGAAGAGATCTTAATACCTTTTTCACGATGAGAGAATCTTCGATTTCCTCGTCGAGTCCTCTAATCGCATTAATGACTTCATTAACTCTAAGCATATATGCCTCTATGTTCTCATCGTCATTCATCTTTAATACTTTGAATTGAGCTCGATGTGTTTGTAACTTGGCCTCCTTGATCTTATCGTCTCCTTCATGAATGCTCCTCAGTTTGTCCCATATTTCTTTTGCCATTTTACAACTCATAATTTTTACTAGTTCACTGTCCACTAATCCGCACATGATAGCATTCTTTGCTTTTGAGTTATTCTCAAACAATTTCTTATCGACAACATCGGTTGGAGAAGTGGTGGGTATTGTGTATCCACTATCTACTGAATCCCAAATGTCGTATCCCAAAGCACAAAGATATGTCTGCATCCCGAGTCTCCAAAATGTGTAATTAGTTTCGTTCAACAATGGTGCTTTGTTTGATGAGAAGCCTTCACCACTTGCCATTGTGTCACTTCCAAGATCACCCTAGCCGGTTAAGCTTGTTCAGGAACTTGGCTCTGATACCAATTGTTAGTCTCACAATGACACTGAGAGGGGGGGTGAATCAATGTAGCTCTTTAAAACTTAAATCTTAAACTCTTAAAGCCAAAAAAATGAGAACTTAAAACCAAATAAAGCAAATATAACAAGAGAGCATCACACAACACAAGATGTACCGAGGTTCACCGATTTGGCTACTCCTCAAAAATTGACTATTTGGACTCCCATCCAAATCTATCCTTTGCAAAGCAACAACTTTACAATCAATTTACCAACACCCACTGGAAGGAGCACCAACCCCTGATTTATCTGCACCAATAGAAAGGAGCACCAACCCCTGATTTATCTACACCAATAGAAAGGAGCACCAACCCCTGATTTACCAGCACCAACTAGAAGGAGCACCAACCCCTGATTTATCTGCACCAACAAAAAGGAGCACCAACCCCTGATTTATCTGCACCAACAAAAAGGAGCACCAACCCATGATTTACCAGCACCAACTGGAAGGAGCACCAACCCCTAATTTATCTGCACCAACAGAAAGGAGCACCAACCCCTGATTTACTAGCACCAACTGGAAGGAGCACCAACCCCTGATGCCAAGCACCAACTTGGACTTCAATTCTGAAACTAGAAGATTGACATATAAATGCCTTCACTTTTACAAGACCCTGACTGGTCTATTGCTTACTCAACATTGCCCACAATTCACATTACACACACCCTTCTCGCTCACCTTTCATGCACCTCTCGCTCTCCTCTCGCTCTCTTTGCAAGATAAAATCCATGCTTCTTTAATCCCCTATGCTTAATAAATTCTCCAAGCAACACTCCTTTTATAACCATCCTTTCTCTTTGTAACTCCAGTTGTAACTCCTTCTTCCTTGTAACGCCGCTTTGTAACTCCTTTTGTATATTTAGAGAAGGCATTTCGTCAAACACGTCACATGCAAATAATTGACACCATGTTCTCCTACCATGACTGTTCGTTTTCTCGATCATGACTGTTCGTTTTCTCCTTGTGCATGTCTATTCATTTTCTCTTTGCATGATTATTCATTTTCTCTTTGCATGTATGACTATTCATTTTCTTTTCCCTTGTGCATGCATTTGTTTTCTCCTTCGATGAATGTTCGTTTTCTCCTTCATTACTGTTCGTTTCTATTTTGAGTCTTTTCTTGAGTCTCAAAAATGCGACATGTCGCGATATCGTGACACTTTTGTTTCTCTACCTGCTTGCCTTTTTGAGTCACAAAAATGCGACATGTCGTGATATCGTGACACTTTTGTTTCTCTGCTTGCCTGCCTTTTTGAGTCACGAAAATGTGACATGTCATGATATCGCGACACTTTTGTTTCTCTGCCTTCCTGCCCTTTTTGAGTCGTGAAAATGCGACATGTCGCGATATCGTGACACTTTTATTTCTATGCCTTCCTACCCTTTTTGAGTCATGAAAATGCAACATGTCACGATATCGTGACACTTTTTCCTCTCTGCCTTCTTGGCCTTTTGGAGCCGCGAAAATGCGACATGTCACGATATCGTGACACTTTTGCTTCTCTGCCTTCCTACCCTTTTTGAGTCACAAAAATGCGACATGTCGTGATATCATGACACTTTTTCTTTCTCTGCATTTCTCTTCGCTTTGGACCACAAAAATGCTACATGTCGCGATATCGTGACACTTTTTCCTTCTTGCTTTTTCTCTTCGCTTTGGACCTCAAAAATGCTACATGTCATGATATCGTGACACTTTTTCCTCCTTGCATTTTCGATCATGAAAATGCAACATGTCGTGATATCGCGACACTTTTTCCTCGCTTTTTTGCTTCTCTTTATGCCGTGAAAATGCAACATGTCATGATATCACGAAACTTTTTCCTCCTTGCTTTTTTGCTTCTCTTTTGGCTATGAAAATGCAACATGTCACGATATCGCGACACTTTTTTTTCTTTGCATTTTTAGCATATGGGCCACTTCGGTCTTCTTGGAAAACCTATAACAACTTCACCCAAACATCAAAAACATCCTTATAAGCATTTAACATCATTGTACATACTTTGAGTAACCTCTGAACTCATGTCCACTGCATCAACTGATCTATCTGACTGTGTTGACAACAATGACAATACTGTCACTGCACCTTGCTCAACACAAGAAGGATGTCTTAGGGTCAAAACTCAATGGTGACATTTTTCATATTTTTTTGATGGAGAGGATCCATCAAAAGGTTTAAAAGATAAAACATGCATATTCATTTTTGTGCAGGCGATTGACCTAACAGTAGCCCAAGAGGTGCCAAAGCATGGGTAGGTACGAGGTTTTGAGGTTGATTCTCACCTGCGACAATTTTGGTAAGCACAAAAATTATTAATTTTTGTCTAAAGTTAAATCATTAGGAGGCATAAGTCGTGTTTGGTCATTGTGCACACTATTTGACTTAGGGAGTTATAAGGGTGATAAAATTTTTCATTTTATCAAATGTATTAGAAGAAAATGAAAATGAAATTGCATTATTTTAAGGTGTTATTTTTTATATACAAAAATAAGGAGTGATAAGGTGTAATTAGTGTTTAACTAATTTGTATTTGGTATTGTTAATATAATATCTTGGCACTTTACAAAGGAGAAATAAAGTGTAATTTAAGTCTTTTGATATTTTATATTTTGGCACATCTTAGAAAAGAGAAGTTTGAAGTTTTAGTCTTAAAATTCAAAGATTTATCTTTTCAATACTAAAGAGAAATTATAGAGTATCCTTAAGTACATCTTTGAGGAAAGGTTTTATGATTGTTTTGAAAAGAAGATTGGCTAATATCTTGAAGTGGCAAAAAGGAAATTTATTTTGAAATAGGTTTTGAGGGCACATATTCATCAAAGAAAATTAATAGGTATGGTGATATCATTCCTTCTCTAAGGTGTTTGGTTGAGCAAAATATTTTTGAATAATAAGGTGGAGAAATAAGGATTGTATATGTGCATTGTTGGAAATATTTGAGCTAGGGTTTGTGCTTCATTGTTGAAAGAGATTGAAACATTTGTGATAAAGGTTGAGAACAAGTTTGTGCATCATTGTGAAGTATTTGGGTATTGGTTTGAGTGACATTGAAAGTAATTGTAAAAATATTTGAGATCGATCTTGTGGATAAAATTTATGCATTATTTTGTTTGGCCCTTGAGAGAAAAATTTGCATGGAATATAAACCAGTTTTGTGAAGCAAAGTTATACACTACCATGATTTGATTTGAAAGGAATCTGAAAGAGATATAGAACTAATTTTTTGAATGTAAGACATATGAAAGCGATAAACTTAATGAATGTGAAGAATGTATTGAGCATTTGTTTATTGCTTATCATTATCTGTATGTTCAAGAGGATAAAGGAATTTTGGGTAGTCTGAATTACTTTGATTGAAGAAAGTATTTCTAAAAGGAATATATCTATTATTGTGAGAATTATTTGTGTGCAAGTTTTGGGAATATTTGAGTAGAATGTGTGAGCAAATTTGAGCATGCGTTATGAGCAGTCTTGAGCATGTATTATGAATAGTTTTGAGCATGTGTTAGAGCAGAATTGAGCAAAGACAATAGGTAGATTTGAGAAAGTCTTATGAGAAGAGATGAAGTAGGTTTGAGATATACTTGACCAAGTCTTGTGAGAAGAATTAAAGTAGGTTTAAGGTAGAATTGAGCAAGTTTTGTGAGAAGACTTGAAGCAGGTTTAAGGTAGATTTGAGCAAGTATTGTGAGAAGACTTAAAGCAGGTTTGAGAAAGATTTGAGAAATTATTGTAAGAAGACTTGAAGTAGGTTTAAGGTAGAATTGAGAAGATATTGTGAGAATACTTGGGATAGAGTTGAGAGTATATTTGTGCATGTAATGTGCGTATATTTGGACAAATTTATGAGTAGATCTAGAGCAAATTTGTGCTAGCCTTGTGACAAGGTTTAGTGCAGATTTGAGATAGAGTTGAGAGTAGGATTAGAGTAGACCAGAGTAGAGGGGATAGATTTCTCCTATGGATAAATATCTACAAGCTAGAACAGAGGGGATAGAGTTATCCTATGGAGAGAGATCCACAAACCAGAGCAAAGGGGTAGAGTTCTCTTGTGGAGAGAGATACACAAACAAGAGCAAAGGAGATAGAATTATCTTGTGGAGAGAGATCCAAAAATTAGAGTAAAGGGGATAGAGTTCTCCTATGGAGAGAGATCCACAAACTATAGCAAATGGGATAGAGTTCTTTTATGGAGAGAGATACACAAACCAGAGCAAATGGGATAGAGTTATATTATGGAGAGAGATCCACAAACCAAAGAGGGGATAGAGTTATCCAGTGGATAGAGATCCACAAACTGAGTATTGGGGATTGAAATCTCCTTTGGATAGAGGTCCATAAACATTGTAATAAGGAATTGGTTCCCAAGAAATATGTTGAGAAAATTTATAGGAAATATTTTCTTTGTGGATGTAACCCACATTGGTGAACCACATTAAATCTATGTCTATAATGTATGTGATGATTTGTGCATTGTTTCATTTAATGCATTGATATTATTATTGTTATCATTTGGAAAGAAAAGTAATTGGTATTATACTATTCATCCCCCCTCTTAGTATAATCTTGTGTTCTTCAGGACCACCAAGAGTTGAGGAAAATATTTATGTAAGGGAATATGTTGATGTAAAAATTGTGTGAGGATATGGTGGATGGTAACACTTGAAAAAGTGGTAGTAAGGTTGTAGAGGAGTGCAAAGGATGAGAGTCAGGCACTAGAGCAATAATGTGCGAGGTCTAATGAAGAAATACCAGGGGCACAACCAACATTCTATCAAATGATGTCATGGAGTAAGGATTCACAACATGTCAAGAGATGATTATTTAGTGAGAATAAAGGTACCTTGGCTAAAAAAAATATGACAAGGAGCAGCATAGAAGACTTAGGAGGAATCAAGCAAGTATTCTAGAGGGTACTTCATCAAGTGATAAAGAAGTAGGAACCCCACCAATTGTTGGACATTTTGATTCCCTTAGCTAAAATGTTGTCATTGATGTCAAAAGGTTATTTGATGTCAAAAGGATCTATGATGGCATGCACTATGTTTTCTGAAAGTGCAAGGAAGGGTATTTGTGAAAACCAAGGTAGGCAAAATAAAAGGTTTTATTTAAAAACATGGATGGCAGATTTGAAATGGGTTTTTCTTAAAACCCAAGTTGGATTTTTGTTTCATCGAAAAAGGTGCCTTGGTGATGGAGATATTTAATTTTAAATATTTAGTTTAAATTTTAATTTTAAAATTAATCAAAAGTTTTCCCTCCATTTTCTACCAACATTGAATTTTATTCTTCCCCATCCGCATCGTGTATAAAATGTGCCTTGTTAAGAAATGGTTTATGGCCTCCGAAATTCGAATGATAAATCCTCTTTTGTGAAAGTTATCCTCCTCCAAAATCATGCACTATTGACGGTGAAGGTTTGGGAGAAGCGTAGTTTGTAAGTTCGTGGGAACCAAGAGGAATTACTTCAAGCATGAAGTAGAATAGCTTCCACATGGGAAGCTTAGCCCACTTGGTGGGTAGAAGGAGTTCAAAGGCACACTCGCTACTGCAGGTCTTGGGTTTGACTCACCCAAAATTCATTTTTTGCTTGTGTGCTATCGCCACAATTTTTAGAGTAGAAAACAAAATTTTCAAGATTTGAACAAAGTCCTAGAGAGGACTTATTGAGTGGATTTGGACAAGTTCTAAGTGATATTTTTGAGTAGATTTGGACAATTTCTGAGTGAGCTTGTTGAGAAAATTTGAGTAGGTTCTGAGTGATCCTATTGAGCAGATTTGAGTAGGTTTTGAGTGAGCCTATTGAGCATATTTGAGCAGGTTTTGAGTGAGCCTATTGAGTAGATTTGAGTAGGTTCTGAGTGGACCTATTGAGCATATTTGAGAAGGTTCTGAGTGAGCCTATTTATAGAGCTTTGGAGGTGACAGAGTACAAAGGACAGAGTCTCAGTGGATAGAAATCCAGTAGCCAGGACAATTGAAGACAGATTTGAGTGAGGAGTCTTCAAGTGGAGAGAGATCCATAGGTTAGTGTAGTAGAGAGACAAAGTATTCTAGAATATCACTAGCCAGAGCAAAATGGGAAAGAGTTCTCCTGTGGAAGAGATCCATGAACTTGAGATTTAGGGGATCAAAATATCATTTGGAAAAAGGTCCATAAACATTGTAATTGGGAAGGAATACCATGAGATTGATTGATAAAGTTTTAGCAAAAAAATTTCTTTGTGGAGTAGCCCGTAGTGGGTGAACCACGTAAATTGTTGTGTCACTTTTGTGGATGGTGTTTTTTGTATTTCTTTTATTATTGCTATTGATACTACTATATATACACTACATAATATTGAATTGAAAAGAAAAGTAAAAAGTGGTCTTATATTGTTCACCCCCCTCTCAGTATAATCTTGTGTTCTTCAATTGGTATCAGAGTGGGTTCCTTTAGAAGAGTTTGACATCTTGAAGGAAAAGTAGTCTAATAACATAATGGATCATAAGGATCATAAGGATGAGTCATTCAATAATGCAGTACCAGTCTTTTATGGAAGTGACTTCTTGTATTGGTGTATGCTAATGATATTTTACCTTATGGCACTTGGAAATGAAGTTTGGGATGCATTGGAACTTGGATATGATTCAACAGTCAATCCTCCTATAGATAAGGAAGGTAAGCTTCTAATTCATGTAAATTCAATATCTATGAATGTAATTATAAAAGGATTGGGTAGATCAAAATATATGAAGGTTATGGATTGTAAAACAGTAAAAGATATGTGGTATCTACTGCATGACATATATGAGGGTGATAAAGGTGTCAGGAAATCTAAGATTAAAAATCTCAAAGGATAATTTGAGAACTTACGAATGAGAGATGATGAAAATATCCATGATTATCTCAATAAGATTGATGAGCTTGTACATGAGATGAGAGGTCTTGGAATGAAGGTTGATGAATCTGATTCTTGTGATAAGATCTTGAGAATTATTCCAAAAAGGTATAGTGAAAATGTTTCCGCTATAGAAATATCAATTGATAGTGATTATTTGACAAGGAATTATTTTCTTGGCATGCTTACTACTTTTGAGATAAGAACAAAATATCCTATTCCTCCGAAAGAAGCTACATTCAAAGTGGACAAAAAGAAAAAGGGTAAAAAGACAAAATCAAGCAGTGAGTCATCTAGTGATGAAGAAGCTAACTATGGTAGAAGATATAAAGGTTCCAAAAGATCCATAGATATAATATCTGTTAAGTTCTTCAATTGTGGAAAGTATGGACACTATGCAATAGAGTGCAAAGAGCCAAAGTACAATAGTGATGAAGAAAAATAGGATCACAAGTACAGGGAATCAGAAAGACACAGGTACCAAAAGAAATGCAAGTATGGACAAAATAGAAAAGGAAAGAAGTTCTTCCAAAGGCAAAAGAAAAGCTACTATGCAGATAATGCAAGTAAGTACTCAATTGATAGTGATGCTAGTTTTTTCAAAAAATGATAGAGATGAAATCCTATTTATGGTTAGAGAGAAAAGGACTCCAGTTATTCTCAAAATTTTTAGATGTGATAAATTTGGACATCTTGAATATGATTGCACTAGGGATAGATATAGTTTTAGTGATGATGGTTTTGAATATGCGCTTGAAAGACTATATGAGAATCTTCTAATGGCTCTAGAAGATGAAGTAAGTGATCCCATAGAATACAAGCCAAAAGAAAGTAATGATAAGGACAAAGGCAAACAAATAGAGGATTACTCAATAGATAATGGTTATGATCTCAAGGGAGAACTTATATATGCCCTTGACACAGTAAAGAAGGTAAGAAAGCAACACTCTAAGCTTGAAAGTTAGTTTAGAGAATGTTATGAAGAAAGGTTATTGCTCATAGAGGATTTAGAGAAGTCAAAGGCTAATGCAAGCAAGTTCAAGGATAATTTAGAAGTATAGATTTTGGAATGTGCAAAGTTAGCACAAGAAGTGGCTACTCTAAAAGAAGACTTAAATGATTCCAAGATCAAGATGAAGAGTTTCACAAGTAACTTTAAGAACTTGGATAAGTTCATTTGTGGACAACAATGAACATCATGTTCAACGGGTCTTGGCTTTGGAAAGGTTCAAAATAAATAGGAAAAAATAATCTACTTCAAGTCTTGATGAAGAAGAAACTTCAAAAGAAGATACATCATAAGAAGAAAATTTAAGTAAAAGTGGGACATCAAAGGCTGATTTGGACAACAAAGAGTTTGAAAAAGAGAGGAATAATGCAGAAAGAAGATACAGATGGAACAACAATCATAACAGGAGACCAATGAGATCTAGGCAAGGAAGCTTCAATGGGATATGCTTCTCATGTCACAAGTTTGGACACATGGCTTCACAATGCAGGTCATATGAAAGATAATAATATGGTAAACCTTTCCATGGGTATTGCTACTCATGCAATGAGTATGGTCACAAAGCAATGAATTGTAGGGTTCATGGTAGAAGAGGATATGGCTTTACTAAAAGGCATCCTAAGACATTTACACCTCCAAGGAATAATAACATTAAGTGTTATAAGTGTAATAATGATGGACACACAACAATATGGTGTAGAGAAAATATTCCAAAAGTAGGTATGAATACAAAGAATAGGAACATGGATGAGAATAGTTACAAGAACAAGAATAAAGACTCAAAAAAGTATAGAGACTCATAAAAGAATAAGAATAGGAACATGTATGAAAACAAGAGCACAAATAGGAACATAAATTATTATAGGAATAGGGATGATATCTTGAAAAGAAACAATGAGAGGATTCAAAAAACTAACAAAATAAGCGAGAAAGATAAAAGCATAGATCTATGATTTTGGGGAGTAGAAATACTCCCACCCTAGAATTAACCACCTCATGTGGAGGTGGGGGAGGGGCTAAGATAAGAGGCTCATTCTTAGCCCCGAGCCCCAAAGGTGACCCATTGCCATTTATGTCAAAGGGGGAGAGATTTGTGTATATTGGGAAGAGTTTTTGATATGGGGAGATATTTGATAATTGAGAGAGCATTGAGCTAGGGGGAGCAAAGTCCCAGGGGGAGCAGAAAAGAAGGTCAAATTTTAGTAAAAGGATATGGGTTGCCATAAATGACAAAGGGGGAGATTGTTGGACATTTTGAGTCCCTAAGCTAAAATGTTGTCATTGATGTCAAAAGGTTATTTGATGTCAAAAGGATCTATGATGGCATGACTATGTTTTCTAAAAGTGCAAGGAAATATTTTTGTGAAAACCAAGGTAGGAAAAATAAAATGTTTTATTTAAAACCATGGATGGCAGATTTGAAATGGGTTTTTCTTAAAACCCAAGTTGGCTTTTCGTTTCATCAAAAAAGGTGCCCCGGTGATGGAGATATTTAATTTTAAATATTTAGTTTAAATTTTAAAATTAATCAAAAAATTTCCCTCCATTTTTTGTCGACGTTGACTTTTATTCTTCCCCATACGCATCATGTATAAAATGTGCCTTGTTAAGCAATGGTTGATGGCCTCTAAAATTTGAATGATAAATCCTCTTTTGCAAAAGTTATCCTCCTCTGAAATCGTGCACTATTGATGGTGAAGGTTTGGGAGAAGCATAGTTTGTAAGTTCATGGGCACCAAGAGGAAGTACTTCAAGCATGAAGTGGAATAGCTTCTAGGTGGGAAGCTTAGCCCACTTGGTGGGCAGAATGAGTGCAAAGGTGCACTCGCTGCTACAGGTCTTAGGTTCAAGTCATCCAAAATTTATTTTTTGCTTGTGTGCTATCGCCGTAATTTTCGGAGTAGAAAATATTTTTTTCAAAATTTGAGTAAGTCCTAGAGAGGACTTATTAAGCATATTTGGACAAGTTTTGAGGGATATTGTTGAGAAAATTTGAACAAGTTTTGAGTGAGCTTGTTGAACAGATTTGAGAAGGTTCTGAGTGAGCCTATTAAGCAGATTTGATCAGGTTCTGAGTGATCCTATTGAGTAGATTTGAGTAGGTTCTAAGTGACCCTAGTGAGCATATTTGAGAAGGTTCTGAGTGGACCTATTGAGAAGATTTAAGAAGGTTCTGAGTGATCCTATTGACAGAGTTTTGGAGATGACAGAGTATAGAGGACAGAGTCTCAATGGATAGAGATCTAGTAGCTAGGATAATTGAAGATAGATCTGAGTGAGGAGTCTTCAAGTGGAGAGATGTCCATAAGTCAGTGTGGCAGAGAGACAAAGTCTTCTATAAGATCACTAGCCAGAGTAGAATGGGAAATATTTCTCTTGTGGAAGAGATCCACAAACTTGAGATTTAGGGTATCAACATCTCCTTTGGACAGAGGTACATAAACATTGTAATTGGGAACGATTCCCAAGATATTGATTGAGAAAGTTTTAGCAAAAGATTTTCTCCATGGAGTAGCCCACATTGGGTGAACCACGTAAATTGTTGTGTCACTTTTGTGGATGGTTTTTTGTGTATTGCTTTGATTATTGCTATTGATACTGCTATCTATACACTACATAATATTGAATTGAAAAGAAAAGTAAAAAGTGGTCTTATACTATTCACCCACCCTCTCAGTATAAGCTTGTGTTCTTCACCAATGGCCAATATAGTCATCAAATAAAGGAAACTAAAGCATCCAATTTTCATAGGAGAAGGGAAGGAAGACTCGATTAGGCATTGAAGAATTTGTCATATGGTGCGAAAAGTGATTGGATATAACAATGAAGAAAATTGGAGGAGGCAAAAAATTTTAAGGCAATAGATTTTAAAATATTTATGGAATATAAATATGTCTTCACTTGGATGTACAAGTACCTAAAGGGAGTTTCACTAGGTAAAATATTGAATGCAGGTATTATTTTCAAAGTTACAACAAGTGAATGGGTGTCATTGATTGTGATCACCTTGAAGACAGAGGTTAACAAAATTTAAAATTACGTAGAATTTCAAAGACTCAATGTTGTAACCATTAAAGATCCCTTCCTGATCCCTTTCACAGATTCCATCCTAGAAGATGTAGTAGGACATGAGATCTATTAATTTTTGGATGGGTTTCAGGGTATAACTAGATTAGCATTGCAGAAGAAGATAAGATGAAGATAAATTTTATGGTTGAAAATGGAATATATGCTTACAATCAGATGCCATTTGGCCTATGCAATGCACTTTCTACCTTTCAAAGAATCATACTATATATCTTTGATAATATGTCCATAGGGAATTTTAAAGCCTTCCTAGATGATTGGTCACTATACGAGAGGACAAAGGAATATTTGAAATCACTAGAAGAATACATGAGCTTGTGTAGGTGATCTCATATATCATTAAATCTAGGTAAGTGTGTCCTGATGGTACCATACAAAAAGTTGCTAGGGCATATTGTATGTCAAGAGGACCTAAAGCCTGATTTGGATAAGATTTGGGTAATACTGCTTATGGAGGAGCCACATGATGTGAGCTTGATGAAAACCTTCATGGGAAAAATGGGATACTATAGAAGGTTCTTTCACAACTATGCATTGACTTATCATATACTAGACACTCTTACATGTAAGGGTGTTCCTTTTCATTGGGTAGAGTAGCATTAGGGAGCCTTTGAGAGCTTGAAATCACATTTGATTAAAGCACCTATTTTGGTTTACCCTGATTGGGAGAAGGAGTTCCATGTGCATGTTGACATATCAAATTATGCTATTGGTTATGCATTTGCTCAAGAAGGTCAATTTGGTTTGGATTAGCCCATCTAATTTACAAGTCGACTATTATCTCAAGCCAAGAAAAACTACAATACAAAAGAGCATGAAGCACTAGGGATGGTGTATGCAGTACAAAAGTATCAACACTATTTATTAGTTAACCCTTTTGCTTTCTATGTATATCATCAGGTGCTATTATAATTGATAAAAAATAATAATCTATGGATGAGTGAGTCTATGACTCATCACTCTATAGGAATTCATTTCAAGTGGTGGTGAGACCAGGAAAGAAGCACGTCATTGCAAATCAACTATCAAGTATTTTATCAAGAGAACCTATAGGAGGCATACAAGATGAATTCATCGATGCATAGTTTTTCATGATAAGTGTTATACCTACATGGTATAAAAATATTGGGGATTACCTATTAACAAGAGAGCTTCTAAAAGAGATGATGATAGCTAAACAACAAAATGTGATTACGAAGTTTTCACCCTTTATCTTGATTGCAAGATTGCTATACAATATGGGGGAGGACTACATTCCAAGATGATGCATAATGGAATATGAAGTACAAAAAACCCTGAATGATGCACATGAAGGATTGGTCAGAGGACATATGGGACCTGATGCAATACCAAAGAAAGTTCTATTGGTGGGCCTATGGTGGCCTACTCTCTTTCATGATACCAAGAACTTTGTTAAGGCATGTGATACATGTCAAAGAATAGGGAAACCATTGAAATGGGACTTCATGCCACTGCATCCATCACAACCTCAAGAAATTTTTAAAATATGGGGATTAGATTTCATGGGCCCATTGAGAAAAAGCCATAAGATGAAGTGTAGATACAACATAGTCACAATAGAGTACTTAAAAAAATGGGTTGAAGCAAGAGCATTAAACTGATAATTCTGTAAGGAGCATGACTCAATTTTTGTATGAATACGGTAATAACACGATTCAAAATACCTATTCAAATGACAAGTGATAGGGGAGGTCATTTTTGTAATGAAATTATTTAGAACTTGATGAAGGAATTTAGGATCTTTCACTCTTTGTCAAGTTCATATTACCCCAAATAAAATGGGTAAGCGAATGTGAAAAATAAGGTCCAGGTTTTTGTCATGTATAAAATATGTATAATTGAAGGTGTAGATTTGGAGGAGTGCTTATCAATAGTTTTGTGGGCATATAGAAGCACCCTCAAACCAACCAAAAACCACACACCCATCCAATTGATGTGTGAATAGGAGGTGGTAGTACCAGTAGAATTATTGGTACCAAGATTGAGAGTAGCTATTGATACCCACCTAGATGATGAAGAAAGCATGGAGGAAAGACTCACAGTACTAGTCTAGCTAGACGAGAAAAGGATGTTGGCATAGTGGGCAATGAATATTACTCAGCAATGATGAAAATATTGGCATGATAAACATCTCCAAAAAATGAACTTGAAGGTTGGTGATTTAGTACTCAAATACAATAGCAAAAGAGAGATCAAGCTAGGGAATTTGAAGACCCTATGGCTTGGACCTTTTCAAGTAGAAGAAGTACTGGATAACAGGGCTATCCAACTGAAGAAGCTAGATGGAAAAAATTTCCTTGAAGCAATAAATAACTCCAACTTGAAGGTGTACAAGGAACAAACATAGATCAATATGATAAACTTGCAAATCAAGGAGGACACTTTTGGTAACTCAAGTGAAGAAGTACAACTAGGTATACGATCCTACAAACACGGTGGGCCAAGAAATATTGTTTGGGAGGATGAACTTGCTAACCTATAATGGTTATTTGTAAAATAAGGAGAACTAGTAATCAAACAAAGGGAGTTAGAAACAATGTATGAGTTCTAGAAAGTGAAGTAGAGAATCAAATTTGAAACATCTTGTACTTAGCTTCACAAGGAAAAATAATAGAAGTGGAGGAATATGAAGGTCAAGGAGTAGAAATTATACAAAAAATGGCTTTATGAACATTATTATTGCAAGAGTATTATAAGACTCTTCATTAGTATAATGCACATTTGAGGGAATAGGTTATTCAGGAACCAGATGGAACCATGCAACAAATGTAGCAACAATAGGATGCATGTAGAGAAAAATGGGTTGAAAGATATTAGGATGATTTTAGAGCGAGTACAAATGGAAATTCTCCATAAATTAGTTTATTATCAGTGGCTCTAGATCATTCAACACCAATCCACTCTAAAAAATAAGAGAATCGAAGGCTGGAGGTAAGTGGATTGGAAATAAGCGAAAATGTAGGGAACAACATAGTTTCCTCAGAATATTCAGATATTTCATCTACAACTATACTAAGAATCATCCTAAATATGGATGACTCCTCAAAAGCAACATCACCATTAATTAGGCATCCTCGATGATGCAAAAAATCACCAAAAAAGAGTAAAGCAAGGAATCACAATAAAATTTGTCTTCTAGTAGTGCATATCAAATAAGGCAAGAAGAAGCAACCAATATTATGTGGAAATATGTTAGGAAAATACCTGAATGACCAAAATATGATGGGTTATCGTAAGACTCAAGTGAGGACAAGAATCAACCTCGAGATCTTGATATACCACACACTAGCCCTAACCCAGACCATCAAATATAAAGAAATGAAATCCAAATTAGATGAGCAGGGGATAGATTCCTTGAAACTACACAAGTGATTGAAGATTATGAGTATCTAAGTCCACATAGAGGAGTAAATTAATATACAATACCCATAAGACCAAAAACACAAATATGGAGAATACCATATGTAAGAGCTATGAGACATTTGATAAAATGTGAAGAAGTGGCTAGGTGTTGTATGGTAGTACTTGAATTATAACAACATCGAAGAAAAATTTAGATGATTGCAATAGTATGTTCAAGAAACCTCAGAATGGACAATGAAAATAGTAAGAGATGGAAATGATTCAAGTATGGATTCATTTTCCTTAGATGAATACCAAGAATTCCTAACTCACTATGCACCACAATGATACTTTGAGGAAGCAAGATGGAGATGATGATTAATAAGGGCTAATAGGATATTGAGAATACTACACAAATTGACACCTATAACTACTAAACCAGATCCAAAATAGAGATAACTTGGGAAATCCTAGGATTTCATCAGGACTTTTGGGTAACCCAAACTTGCATGACCAAGGAAGGAGCATGGTTTACCTCCATATTGGTATCTTGAGAGGAAACAATTCCCCTCCTACTACCCATAGGTTGACTAGTCCATGAACTAGGTCGTAAGGACCATTTGAGGACATAGTCCAAGTCAACCCATCACTACGTGTTCCTGAGAATAGACCTTCGAGTCTATCTCAAAAATCTCTTAGGAATCAAAGACATCATCAAGAATGACTAAGGGGCTGATTGAATCTTAGGTATATAGGAGTACGATAACCCCACATTAGGGATATTTGATCGATAAGAGGAAGAACAAAAAAAGCTTGTCTGGAGGAAGAATCAACCTGTATGGACCTTGTTAGAAACCATTTGGATTATGTAGCCACATTTCTAGATGGAGGAAGCCATCTAGTAGGAAAGTAACCATTTGGTAGATGAGGCAAGTCAGGATGATGTTAGTAGAAGCAAATATCTAGTAAAAACTTCTCAGATGTCTAGATAGGAAACACATTATCAACCAATAGAAGAGGAGTAGCCAGTCTGGTGATTTATTCCATGAAGAATGAGAAGACACAATGAACAATCTCAGACAGAAACTCCCCAAAGCTAGAATAATCATCGTAGTCATCAGCAGATGAAGGAATAGGAAAATGGTGATGGTTTCAATAGTTTCAAAATTGGTAGTCATCATCAAGAAGATAGCACATAAAATACCTTTGAAGTACACACCGACATTGCCATGCGCTTCACTCTATGATGTTAAAACTAGAAGATGCTATTTTGAAAAATAATAAAATAAAATAAAAAGAAAAAGAAAAAAAGAAAAAAGATAAAAATAATGAAAATATGAAATAAATAAAAGATGAAAAACATCTTGTCCATGTAGAATTGGTGATGTGGAAACCATGTAGATGACTGGGAGTAGGTGGTAGTTAAACAGGTAGTTACATGGGCAGTAGAATTCCTATAAATTAGAAGTGTTGGGTATTCTTGTTCCATTGCTTTTAGTTTGTGTAGGATATAGAAGTGTAGAAGAATTGGAGATGAAGTAGGGTTTCTAAGCACACCAATTCTTATGCAAGATGAAGCATAGACATAATTTCCATTGGTAGTCACAAGATTCATGGAGGATTCTTATTTTTTTAGTGTAAGTGCAAAAACCCTACCTTCACAAAAGCATCTAGCTTTATCACAACCTGCCAAGGAATCTATCTGAAGATACTACCATCGAAGAAAACAAACTAGTAGACATATAAAGTAAGAAGTAAATGTCTTAGAGGAAGCCTAACCATCTAAACACATCACAACCATCTAAAGGGAGAAGTGTTTGATGGAGTGAGCAAAGGAAAAAGGTAAAGTGTTCTAGCTATCTAATCAAAGAAGTTGTCTAGCAGGGAGATGTCTAGCCATACGACCCAAACATCTAGTTGGAAAGTCTAGATGTCTAGCCATATAGCTCAGATGGCCAGCCATCTACCTCAAGTATTAGAAAGTATAGATGACTAGTTGTTCACCCTAGATGACTAGTCATTCATCCCAAACGTCTAGTCATTAGACTTAAATGTCTAGCTTGGTAAATTTTACCATCTAGGCAAGAGTGTTCACCTACAGCTAAGATGTCTAGTAGTATTGAGCTATCTAAAGTGCAAGAGACATCCATAAAGGAGAATATGAGTCACCATAAGTTTGGACAACCTCCAATCCAACCTGAAGTAGGACCCAAGTCAATCATGGCTAAAAGACTCTATCATCACCAAGAAATGATGAACAAATAAGTGCCAAACCCATACAAGGGGTAAAATCGAGGGAAATGATAGGTAGTGCAAGTAGAAGTACAACATAGCAACAAATATCAGATTTTGATTGAGGAAATCACTTGGAATTGTCCTACAGGTGAATGTTACCAATAATGGTGGGCAACGACACCAACAAATAGTTTGATAAAGAAGAGCATGCAAGTTGTAGGAGTAAAATTTATTTTGCAGATTCCAAGTTTTGACAAATATTTTTTCAAGAAGTATATGGTGTATATGTTTTAGACATACAATGCATCTCAAAATACCAGCATGGTACAAGTTGCTGATCAGAACTTGGTATTGGACTTTTTCTCTTGACACATTCATATGAACTTTTGGACTCCCTATGAAGGACATACCTATAATCAATGAATGGGGATATTCCAAGAAAACTTGGAAGCTGATATTGGGAGTTACTATCCTCACAAAGGAGGAAGTGGAGAAAATATTAGCAACTCATGATGATAGGGGAGTAAAACAGACCCAATTGAAGAATAATGGATTGGAGTGTATTATGAATGTTTTAATGGCCATGCTATCAGGTGAATAGCGAAGCTCAAATATTCACATATAGCATATCACATACTTTTTTAGGGTATAATAGGGAGTGCCATATTACTGGGCAACCCATTTGGCAATTTATAGTTATAATTTCTTGATGCAAACCACAAAGAATTTTTCAATGGCATTTCATGCCATTGGATTACTTTTGGATGCAACTTCAAAGGTAGGTGCAGATTCCAATTTTTGATTTACCTCAATAGATTTTGTATTTGGCACCATCTATCTTCTTTTGGAAGAATTCCAAACCATAGGTGAAGAAGTTGACATTGGTAAAGAAATAATGGGTGAAATAGATCTTCCAAAAGCCACCATGTCAGGAGATGACGGTGACTAATTAAGAAGGGGAGGATACAACACTACTTTTGGTTGAGGTGAAAGAACCCAAAAAGAAAGTTGTTGCACCATAACCAAAAGAACCCAACCAAGCCTCAGATAAAGATAAGGTGATTTAAATCCTCACCCCCTTCATATACTCCAAATTCAGTGCAAGGGATTGTAGCAGAGCAAATTGCTCGTAGTCAAGAGGTATCTTGAAGACTTGAGCAATAGTTGAAAGTGCCTAGGGAAGTGATTAGATTTGAAATCCCCTTGACTCTATAGAATACTATAGTTGGGATGAGTACTTATGGAATTGTATATCCTAAGGAATATTTGATGGAAGCTCATGTTCGAACCCAGATGACATTGCTAGACATGTCTCAAGAATATGTATTTATAGCAACTTCCTTTGTAGATTCCCTATGGGCTATGTAATTTTCATATATTCTCATAGTTGAAGAAGCTATAATAGTAGTACCCATGGATATTCCAACTAAATTTACAGTTAGGAGAACAAAGGAAGCTTTACCTTCTTCAAATGTGGAAAATATAGTACCTAGTGCAGAACAACACCCCATATAAATAGATCAAGAAATCTCTTTGAAACATAAGACTAATATAGAAATGGGAGAGCAACCACAAATAGACGTGTCTCAAAAATATATTGGGATAAAAGGTGATAGTAGTTAGGTTGTAGTGATAGAAGGGAAGGTAACAAAAAATACTATTGATCTCTCTGATAAGGGGAAAGAGACATCATAGGAAGAGGAACAGGAGGAGCAACCTGAGGATGCATGGTATAAATATTTGTTGGTACAGCTACCCAACCTCATGGATCCATCAGATAATATGGATCAGCAAGTGGTAGAATATTTTTTCCAAGTTAACAAATATAATGAAAATTTTGAGATTGAATTTAACATAGCCTATGTTGGTCAATGGAATAAGTGGTAATCTATGGTAGAAGAAGAATTGAAAAAATTGGTAAGATGGTCCACACAAGGTCCTTGGTGAGTAGATATTTCTAGCATCTATCAAGACTAGCCTTGTAAAATACCCACTACACACTTGTCAACAATGGAGGATATGGAACAATTGGCTAAGAAAATGCCAACCCTCTACTTGGAATCAAGATAGGTGTATATTTGTGGCCACAACACTGATCCTTCTTCTCATAAATCCATAGAACAAGGATCATGGGTGGAGTTAGCACCTGAATTACTACCCATGTATCGATAGTATAACTTCTTTGCCCACTTGTTGTGTTTGCTAGCAGAAGGTATTAAGTACTTGTATTTAGCCAAGAAAATGGTATACAGTGAATTGCAAGAGGCACAGGAATATGTTCAACATAAATATCAACTACTCTAAGAATGAAAGGCTTGTATGGATGTCGTTACTTAGGAAATTCCAAAAATGCAACAAGACTTGGAGAGCCTTCATACCTAGTTGGAAGAGCGGGCACAAAAAATTATTGATCTTGAAAATGAAGTGTTGCAACAAAAATAGGCTAAAGAACTATTAGTCAAGCAAACTAAAACATTAGCGGCTCAAAAAAATTAGAGTGAGCTAGCTTGGTAGCAGAAGATGAAACAACATGAAGAGACTTGGTAGAAGCAACTGGCAATAGTACAAGAAGAATTGCTACAAGCACAATAATGTGAGGTAGCTTTGAAAAAAGAATTGGCATCAAAGGCCTCATCTTCATCCACAATATCAAACCCATGTATGAGAGAGCTTTTATTAGAGTGAGAGGCTAAACTCTTGGCTAGGATTGAGGAAATAGAAAATCATGCCAATGCCCTAGAATTCAAATGGGGTAAATACTTCAATTATTCCAAGCAACTTAAAGTCGACTATGATGCTCTATAGATGCAATTGGATGAAGCATTATAGGCTACAAATCACAAATATTTTGAGACTCCTCAAAGTGAGCAAAGAAAGTCATTGAGGACATCAACTTATTCGAAGGGGAGGATAGATGTAAACAATAGTTCCAATCATAAATAAATCACTAAGCTATCTGAAAAAGAATGTTCTATGAAGATTCATAATTTTGACTATGTACAATAATTTTGGTAATGTACACATCATGAGAATGACAAGTTGACAATGTAAAATCAGCCAATCAAATGAATATGGCTTTATTAATAAATGTGCACAAAAGTACAAACACATCCATATTTGTGTTAATATGTCCTGATTAGTTAAACATCTAGATTAGTCAGTAATCCATCCTAACTAATCAGACATCTGGCTACTATGTTAAACATCTAAAACTATCAGTTAGGTAGTAAATGCATTGTTAAGATAATAGGCGATTAGGACAGTTGAGACATGTTAGTTACAGTAACTTCCCAAGCTTACCTATAAATACCCCCCAATTTTATTTTGTAATAGATCCATACTTGTCTATAACATAGAACTATTGTGCAACACCTATTATTTTGGAATGCATGGTGTACATGATTGTATCTATGTTATAGTGTTGTGTTGTAGGTATTGATCATAGCTTAGTACAAGAGCATGTATTGCTATGTGTTATTTTAATATTATAGGGCGTGCTAAGGAGCATTGAGGACTAGATATTGATAACATAGTTGGGTATATATAGACCCTAGTAGATTAATCCTTGTACGTATCAGTCTATCCATATGGCCTCATTTGTAGAATTGTTCCAGATATATAGCCTAGATGTCTAGCCAAAAATCCAGCCCAGATGTCTAGCCGTCCATCCCAAATTTCTAGCCATCTATTTTAGATGTCTAGTCATCTAGTCTAGACATCTAGCCAATCATCTAGTCTAGACATATAGCTATCCAGTCTAGACATCTGGTTGCCTAGTCCAAACATCCAATCTAGATGTCTAGTCATCTAATCCAGATGTCTAGTCATCTATCCCATATGTATAGCTATCTAGTCCAAATATCTATTCCAAACATCTGGTTTTCTATCCCTAACATCTAGTCCAAATGTCTATCCATCCATCCTAGATTTCTAGACCATCTGCCTCAGATGTCTACTTTTCTAAGCATCTGTTAGACTTGTATACCCATAATTGCAGAACATGATGACTGGTGTATCTTGGCCTATCACTCCCCCCTATTTTATCATCATTACCTCATCTCATAAAAGTACTTACCCTTGTATATAGTAATCTTCTACCACAAAACCCTAGGTTTGTGTTTCATGTTGCATTATGATCATAATAGCTTATTCTATATTCTATTCATCCTACTGTTCTGCTACATTTTATTCTATCCATTTATCTTCCAAAGGTCAAATTTCACTTTTGTATTTCAAAGGTTAGCTAAAAGGACCTAGGGGATTTGAATTTTGTGCCTTTAAGTACAACCATATAGCGACCTAAGTAGGACCCCTAATGCTAATCATATTTTTCAAGTGTTTGTGAAGTTATTTTGCAGGAATAAGAATTGTGGGATATTTCTAAACAAAAGATAAAGCTTGGATCAAGCACAAAATAAAGATAAATGCCCTAATTAACATTTAGGCTATTTTTTGGGTGATTTCTATTTTTGTTAAAAACCTATATTAGATTTAAAAGGAAATATTTAATCGATTTATAGGTATTTAAAAATATAAACAACATTTAATGTGGATTTTGGGTTTAATATTATTTGTGTATATTCCCTTGGAACCTTGCTTAAAATATTTCATTTTGCAACCCTAGGGTTAGAGATCATTCAAAATAAAGAATCATTCTAGGGTTAGCTCTTGTCTTCTTGCATCTTATTTTGCATTGTCCTTTATCTTTCTTAGTTTAGCTATAGAAAGACCAAACATAGGTGATTATATTAAACTAAACACATCAAACACATTCCACCCTCGGACATGGAGTGAGTTCCAAAACCATTCCTAGTGAATTTGTTCCTCCCCCACACCGAGTGTAGAGTTATAATGACCACTGCAGTCACCTCAAGGCTTCTTTGTAGATCTAACCTTGAGAATTGTATGTTGGTGCACAATTTTCCCCATCTAAATCTTTGAAATCATGGTCACTCTATACGAGGTACAATTTTATGTAGGCTAGGATTGTGGGCAATCTACTACCACCAAACCCTAGGATTGTGTTTCATGTTGTATTCTGATCATAATAGCATATTTTGTATTTTTTTTATCCTACTGTGCTACTACAAATTCTATCCATTCATCTTCCAAAGGTTAAATTTCACTTTTGTATTTCAAATGTCGGCTAAAAATACCTAGGGGGCTTGAATACTACACCTCCAAGTATAGCTATATAGTGGCCCAAGTAATACCCCTAATGCTAATCATATTTTTAAAGTGTTTGTGAACTTATTTTGTAGGAATAAGAATCATGGGATATTGTTGAACAAAAGATAAATCTTGGATCAACCATCGGATAAAGATAAGTACCCTAATTAATCTTTAGGTTGTTTTTTGGGTGATTTCTATTTCTATTAAAACCCTAGATTAGATTTAAAAAGAAAATATTTAATCAATTTCTAGGCATTTGAAAAGATAAACAACATTTAGTGTGCAATTAGGGTTTAATATTGTTTGTGCATCTTATTGAGTGGAAATTTTTTCCAATTGCAAAATCATCATCACAGTTAGGATTTTGATTAGAAAATACTCTCTTGCAAAGAAATATAAATTTCTCCAAGGTTTATTTTACTTAATGTGTGCTTGTAATCTTGTGAAGATGTATCAAATAAGTTCTAAAAAATACCTTAGTGATTTGCAAGTAACTATTTTTTTTTAAACATGGTGGAATCGGTAGTCGCCATGAATCCAGGCAGGTTGTCCAGCTTTTTTATGGCCGCCATAGTATTCTACATTGTCCACCCCGAAATCCACCACATAGGTCTTCGTGCATTCCACCCTTATAACCACCATTCCACAATCATTTTAAACCTTTTACGCCACTGAAAGCACCAGGAAAGGGACAAGCATTCAGTTTGACGAGTCCTGAGATTTGAAATTTGCAAGTAACTGTTAACAAGGGGTATGTGTTGATTAATTTTATTATGTTGTGTTATTGATTGTTCATGAAACTTAAAGGAAAAGAAAAAAAATGTGATTGACCCTCATATGACCACGATGCAAAGCCTTAGTTCATTTTATCTTGCAGTATTTTAGGTAGATTTTATCTTCCTTTGATTAAGAAAATTTTAGACAAGTTTTATCTTGCATTATTGAGCATAAAAGAGAAGACTAAAATCTATCTTTTGAAATGCAAAGTTTTAATGATGATTGGATTCATTTAATGTTGCTTTGAATATGAAAGTAAAAATAGCCTTTGATATAATAAATAAATTACCCCCTTTAATGAAATTATATTTTTCATAAAGATAAGTCAATTTATTGTTTTAAAATAATGGCCTTTTGAAATGCCATATAAATCACTCCCCTTTAATGAAATTGGATTTTTCATAAAATAAATTTAATTTATTGCTTGCAAAATAAACATGCAAAGCTTGAAATCTGATTTACCTTCAAAATGCAAAACTATGTAAAATCTGAAATTATAAAATACCTATAAAAACAACTTTGAATAATTTTTATAATTTCAAAATGGCCTAAAAAAAATCAAACTTGTTCAAAACAAAATTGAACTTGTTCTAAATAATATCTTCGCATCCATGCATTTATTTTTAAGCTTTTATTTTTTTTTTCGATTTGTATTTTAATCATCGAAGTTTAAAAAAATCTACAAAAGGAAAGGGTTAAAAAAATAAAAGTAAAATCTAGAAATGGACCAGAATGCTCAAAATGTTAAAAAAACTACCACCAGTATGATGCCACCCTATTTCTGCAAAACCGAAGATGTGAGAAACTTCTGCATGTAACCTAGTTTATCTAAATCTACATTTGCACAACTCACAATAACCTAGGTGCAAGCTTCTGAGGAAATAAAATGAATTTCATGTTTTAAACATTCAATGATGCAACCACTATTATGCATTAAACATCATCTATAAGCCTAAAACATGAAAGGGGAAAAATAAATATTTAATCCAAACATGCAAAAATAATCTCCTCCAATCTTGCTAACAGGATGCAAATTTCTAGAATCATTTGTATTAAAAAGCAAAAAATACAGTCTTTGTAGCATATTTCCAGCCTTGGCATCCAAAAAGGTCTAGCATTTGGCCTCTAAAAAATCCAACCTGTGTTCACTCCTTTGATGGCATATTTAATATTTCCAACAATCATTTTGCTTTCCTCCAATGCTTGGTTTTCTCCTTTCTATTTCATTTCTCTTGTTTGTTTCATTTTATTTCCAACTGTTTCTTTTCCTTTCTTCATAATGTAACTACAGTAGCTTTCGCCCGCTTGCCTAATGTTTTTGGACGTTATAATATTCACAAGCAAGGTCACATTCTTCTATTTTCATCCCTATTTGATGGCCAAAGTGTTAGGCAATTATTGGTAGTCATTCCTTACCCACTACCAAGAAATATCACATACCTAATATGAATTTTAAAGATCCTTTCATTGCTTTTCATAAAACAAACATGAGGAGCTTTTACCATATCCTACTACCATCATGGAGATTGCATCCTCAACCTTAGCGGGTGAAGTGATGCTTTCCATATTTCTCATGGCATACTTACGTGGCACCAATCTATTTTGATAATACACTCCTCTCGGGCACTCAAAATACTTTCTAACACTCATTCACATGCATGTACTACCGTTGACTATACATTCCATCTATTCGATAATGCTCCTTTTACTCTATCCCACCTATGAGAGAGAGGCCATAAGGTGCATATAAATATGATAGGATATAACTGATGTATGCCATCCATATCACTTCTAATTTTGTAATATCCTTTGGTAGTGTTCTCCTAAGAATGATGCCTTCAATTTTGTGGTTGCTACATCACCGTGTGAGCCTCGTGGTTCAAAATCTACTCCTAGATTTCTAAGTGATCAATGTTCATGCATCGATGGTTACTAATAAATGAGACCTACGGTCCTTGAGAAATAATATAACACAAATAAAGATATCATATTTTTATTCTATCAAAATCTATTTTGTTAGGAAGCTCCTTTACTAGAGGGACACACTCATATTTCATCTTTGTACTAGAAATTACACCATATCTAAAACCATTATCATATTGATAGATACCATTATTTTCATCATTATTCTATTGTTGCATTCATTTCCATCGAACACATGCTACTTATTTTTTATGGGAATAAACTAAAATACACCTATAGATTTTATGGCACTGAAATATGCCCACTAACTCCCGCTATTAGAATGCTATCATTCGATCAACCTGGTACTTTTCTCATTCTTAGTTTACTATGAAAATTGAGACTATGTCCAATGTCACTAATCGTGCTACACCATAATTTCCCATGAAAAATACCTCCATGTGTATTCTTACGATAAAATAGCCGGTCCATCATTTTATTCACCATCCTTTGATACACGTAGATCTTCAAAATTATTTTACCTAGAAAATAGCGCTTGATCATTGATTCATCCTCATTGGTGTAATTTGCTATTCTCATTTAGTGTAGTATTTGTCTGACTACCACTACAATTTGGAGAGCCACATAAACCATCCACCATATATGTCATATTGGGTCTCTGCCATCTACCAAACATTCAAATGGCTTCTCTTTAACGATGCCTATTTCCATCCACTATCGAGTAGAACACTTCCACGCTATGGGCTACCTGTATTATCCATACTAACTAAAAGGATGAAATGCTATTATGGTGAATGAACCATTGAACATTTAGTATGAAGTTACGACATTTAGATATGTGGTACCAATATGATGTTGATTTCAACATCCGACTCCTTAATGGTAGTGAAGAATCTATCTTCTCCCCTCTGTCATGCACAGGGTGAGATAATCCTTGGCAATAATCAACATTAATTCTATCATAATAAGTGTAGCGAAAGAGGTTACTATGAACATAAATAATTCATAATTTCTTAGTTTCCAACCGTACATCCCTATCAGTGAATAATTATCAGTTTTTCATTCCCACTTACATCTCATTTCGGGTAGAATGTATACTCAAAACCATATACATTATTTCATGTCATAAATCCTTCACTATGCGTCACCACTTTCAACTTGACTATGTTCACAGATGAAATGGTAATCCAAACATGAAGTCTTTTGTCATCTAGATCCCTCTTGTCTCCTTCCACATTCAGCTCCATGCTTGTTGCTACTTCCTTGTTTCAGGAGTCCACATCGGCTTTTTTGAGCTATCATGCTAGGTCCAATTCAGCTAGTCACATTATCACCAAACAGACCTCTTTGCCATCCATATTTGATCCACATTGACATCTCGATTTGAGATCAGTTTACTATGCATCCAGGTCATTCAAAAATATCTAATAGTCCAAGTGGTCGCCACCATGTGGTCCCCTCAAAATTCATGCCCATGCTACCCTCAAAAATCATGCCTTCAGCTTTTATCACTCGCACCTCAGATGTCTAGTCTCGCTGCATTGAAACCTGTAAGTATGGAAAAAATCCTTTTATTAAACTTAACATTACCCTTATAAAAACCATTAAAATTTATAAAAACCACTACCAATAAAAATTTAAAAACTATCACTCGAAAAACAATTAGAAATTTCAAAAAACAATTAGAAATTTCAAAAAACACAAAATTAAAGGTGGGTCCCCAATTTTGGGGCTAGTTGTGCAATGACCACAACAAATGGTGACTCTGCTGGGAAATGCTCTTGAGAATTTTAGCTGAAGAACCCAATTTTTAAAACAAACAAACCAAATATCAAAAATATATACATCATCTAGCAACATCCAAAAATATGGGGTAGACAACTTCAACCAAAAACACATGAATCATTGCTTGCTTAGTGTGTGTAAACATGAGTTTATTTTGCATGCTTGAAAAACATTTGGATTCTTCCTAACCTGCATTTAGGCTATAGAAATATTGCTCACAAAAAGAATTTTCTTAGATAGAGCCCTACTACCAGTCAGACATCCATAGCCCCGATAGAGTTTATCTACATCACCCATGTGTTTTATTGATATTTTGCAATGCCTTTGTTTTTTGAACAAGCTTTTGTCTATATAGAGCCCTACTACCAGTCAAGCATCCATAGCCTTGGTAGAGTTTATCTAAACCTGGTGACTAATTTTAGCATGTTTTCCTTTGCTTGCTTTTATTTTTTTATAAGGCCTTGCAAAAATTTATGCACCACATGGGTTAGAGAGTATTTAAAGTTAAAGACAAAGCATATTATATTTTTACCTTAATTTGCAAACCAAAATGACTTCATCCTTCCAAATTTCAGAGCATACCTCTTAATATGTTGTGTTCGTGTGTAGCTTTAGCAAAATGGTTCAGTATTCCAAAATTCACTATCTTAGTCCTAAAATCTAGGAGTGGTTACTAAACAATTTCATCCCCTTTTCCTTGATACGCATGATGGTAATTCACACTTCATGAAAAATAAGCACAAAAAATGGTCAAGAGGCCATTAGCAACGACCACAAAACATCATCTCAAATAAAGGGGTCAATCAAAAACATAAAACTCACAAACCAAGAATAAAAACTTGACCTAATAAAAATTGACAAGAACAAAAAAAAACTTGCCAACCTAAATATTAGAGACAAAACCCAAAAACAACAAAACCAACAAAAGCAAGAAAACCAAAATTATATACAACAATATACAATAATGTACAAGATGGTGCAAAATTTTGGGCAATCATTTCCCTGGATCCCAAACACGACTACCACAATTTATACATTTACCATGATAAGCATGCAAAGCTTTATAGCAATCCCACCAATTTGTTTCTATAATATTAGATATCCCATGTTTAAACTTTGATTAATAAAATTTATAAGCTGATCCATGATTTTCAATTATATTTTGCTTGTTTAATGGGGTGTAGATTTCAAAATCTAATTCATCATTACCACTTGAGTTGTCATCTTCACAAACAGATATGAGCTCTTTCAAATAAGAAGCTATCTCTGAAAAATTTGAAGCCAAGCCATTAACTACATCTTTAGGCAAGTAATGCTTATGCAATAATTTGCAAGCATCTAGGATATCTACTAAATGAGGATCATTATAAGTTTTTACCCTAGATTCCATTTTTATTTTTTGATAAATTTGATTCAACAATTCAATCACATCAACATCTCTTTCATTCAACAAAGCATTATCATCAGTGGTGTGGGTAGAAGTTAAATCTAGCTCTTCATTCACCTCCAATGGCACTTCATCATAAATAACATTTGAATCCCATAAACAACTAGGTAAGCTTTCACCTAGAGTTCACATGGTTGAACATAATAGGTGAGATTTTACCTTTTTGCACTTTTATTTACCACAACTTGGTGAACCTTTGTAGTTCCCTCTTTCACCTCATGGTCTCTATCATCATCATCTTGTAGCCTTTGACCTCCATCGATTACATGTTCATCAAAAATACCAAAATTAGGCACCCAATTAAAAATATGCCCATCCTTTTCAAACCATGACTCCTCATGACTAAATACTTGAGTCATTTTGATTAAAGCAATTTTTTTATCATTTGGAAGACTAGAAGTCAATTCTAAATCCTTGCTAACCACCCATGATATTTCTTCCTTAGAATATTCAAGATAATTATGAGAATTTGCATCCAATTTTTCAACATTCAAGAACAAAATAGTAGATTTCACCTCTTCCTCATCCATAATAGATGAATCATAGGAAACATTTACCATTTATTCCTTTTCTACTTCAACAAGTTGTTCCATAAATTCATATTCAAAATGGTCAAATTTAGGAACCTTCTCTATTTTTGCAAGTGACATGCCATTTTTTGATTGTACAGGAATTATAGGATCTTCATGTGAGATAGCATTTTTAGCATCCTACATGCCAATAGAAATCTCATCAATAGGGGTGTGAAAAGCCAATGATTCTTCATATCTTCCCCAACCATTATAAAAATTGTCATCTAAATTCATGGGATGAAACTCTATTGTATATTTGACATGATATTTTGATTCATCTATCAATTATTTTTCTTATTTATCCATGGTAGTAGAATCATTATCATTTTCCAACACTTGATGAGATTCCAACCCTTCTTCCAAAACATTCTCAGATTGTACAAGACTTGTAATATCCTCATGAGAGAAAGCAATTTTATTATCCTGCATATAAATTGACACAATAATTTCATTAGAATGTTTGGGGTGAGCATATTCTTCCCAGTTCTACTAAGAATCATAGTAATCATCTTCCAAAATCAAATTGTGATGCTCAACTACTTCTTCACCATCTTCCAATTCATCAATGTGTTTCTTATCAAATTTGCATTCACCTTCCTTAGACGGTTCAATTATTTTCAAAATTGGGCTACTCTTTGTATTCAAGCTTGCAAGATCACAATCCATATTTGTAACCCATGATTCAATTTTATCACAATTTGGAAGGTGTGGGTTTTCTTGACCATCAGTTTCAACAATCTCATCCAAAGTGTCTTTCGAGAACAAGTGGTGAAATTTTGTTATGTCTTTGAATTCATTTATTGATTCTCTTTCAACCTCACTTTCAACCACTTTTGATGGCTTAGGGGTTTCTATAATGGGATCAATTTTTATATTCTTCTTTCTATGATCATCCTAATCCTCCTTTGTAAATAATGACTCTAAACCCTTTATTTCTAAAGGTTCATATGTTTCCAAAGTTGATTCAATCTCTACATATTGATGGGCTTGTTCACCACAATATTCATTGGTGGATATTGGTTTTGCAACTTGCACCTCCTCTTGGATGATATCTAAGGTGGTTGTAAAATTTGGACATTCAAATCCATCCCATTGATGGTTCACCTTAGACATCATTTGATTCGAGGGTGCTAGATTAGATGGTTGGTATTGGTTGGAATCCATAACTCTTGAAGAATAAAATCTCATGGGAAAATGTTGTGCCTCAACTCAACTCAAGGGTGAATTTTGATTTTTAGCCTTAGGGTTACACAATGATAGCTTACCCCCATTAACATTTCTCAAATTCCACCATCATTCTACCATAATTGCCTCATTGTAAGCCTTAGGAAAGGATGAATCTTCAATAAGATTCCTTAGAAATTTGGATATTGAGGGGTCTAAGGCTCCCATGTAAATTTGAAAGGCTTATTCTTCTAAAATGGTATAATGCATCTCTATTTTGGTATACAACCTATGGAACCTATCATTAAATTGACTCATGGATTCATTAGGCTCTTTACAGATAGAGGTAAACTGATTTGCTATCATATATGGGTCAACTTGATTTCCAAAATGGTCAAGAAATGTTGTTTCTAGTTGGACCCAAGAAGTGATAACATCTATAGGTAATTGGATATACCAACCCAATGCTATGTCATCCAATGTGTATGAGAATAATCTACAAGCAACATCCTCATGGAAAATTTGTAAGTGAATTAACATGCTCTTGTAGACAGACAATATCTGTATGTGCCCTAATACCAAATCTTGCCTAAACTGCGATGCATAATCCAATACACTTTCAAGAATTTGATGGAGTATTCCAGGCATGTTTAAATGACTATAATGGTCACCTAATAAAGATGCCATTCTTTATCTTATTTGATTAAATCACTATTAGTGAAACTCAAAGAATAACTTCAAAACCAATTTTGTTAGTCAAATAAAGATATCTTGCAAAGAAGCATAAAATGACTAACAAATATCAAATGTTTAGTATATTAATCATGTTATAATCAACCAAGAGATATGCATCAATTAAACAATGACGTTAAAAAACATTCTCTAATTTGCAAAAAAAATTAGCATTAATGCATCATTAATTAGAAAATTTTCAAATCAATGAAAGTGATCACATGAAAATAAAACCTCTTTAGTCAATACCAATGCTTTCAAATAAACCTTTCAAGTAAACATGAAACATGAACAATTTAGCATATAAATAGTAATAAAGTAAACCAATTCAGGCCCTCCTTCTAGTGCCAATTCCGTTGAGTGAAAATTTTACCCAATTGCAAAATCACCATCACAGTCAGGATTTTGATTAGAAAACCCTCTCTTGAAAAGAAATATAAATTTATCCAAGGTTCCTTTTAATTAATGTTGCTTATAATCTTGTGAAGATATATCAAATAAGTGCTAGGAATACCTTAGTGATTTGCAAGTAACTATTAACAAGGGGCCTGTGTTGGTTTATTTTATTATGCTATGCTATTGATTGTTCATGAAACTTAAAGGAAAAGAGAAAATATGATTGGCCCTCATATGACCACGATGTAAAGCCTTAGTTCATTTTATCTTGAAGTATTTTAGGTAGATTTTATCTTCCTTTGATTAAGCAGATTTTAGACAAGTTTTATCTTGCATTATTAAACCCTACTTTGAGCATGAAAGAGAAGACTAAAATCTATCTTTTGAAATGCACAATTTTAAATGATGATTGGATTCATTTAATGTTGCTTTGAATATGAAAGTAAAAATAGCCTTTGATATAATAAATAAATTACCCCTCTTTAATGAAATTAGATTTTTCATAAAGAGAAGTCAATTTATTGCTTTAAAATAATGGCCTTTTGAAATGCCATATAAATCACTCCCCTTTAATGAAATTGGAATTTTCATAAAGGAAAGTTAATTTATTGCTTGCAAAATAAACATGCAAAGCTTGAAATCTGATTTACCTTCAAAATGCAAAATTATGTAAAATCCGAAATTATAAAATGCCTATAAAAATAACTTTGAATAATTTTTATAATTTTGAAATGGCTTCAAAATGA
The DNA here is from genome assembly GCA_028583015.1 of Wollemia nobilis. NCBI lineage: Eukaryota > Viridiplantae > Streptophyta > Pinopsida > Araucariales > Araucariaceae > Wollemia > Wollemia nobilis. The sequence continues at coordinate 319,518 of JAQPPZ010001755.1, forward strand.
AATTGAACTTGTTCTAAATAGAGTGTTAAAGCTTAATATTTGCATCCATGCATTTATTTTTGGGCTTTTAATTTTTTTAATTTTTATTTTAATCATCAAAGTTTTAAAAAATATGCAAAAGGGAAGGGTTAGAAAAATAAAAATAAAATCTAGAAATGGACCAGAATGTTGAAAATGTTAAAACAAACTACCATTAGTATGATGCCACCCTATTTTTGTAAAACCAAAGATGTGAGAAACTTCTACATGTAACCTAGTTTATCCGAATCTGCATTTGCACAACTCGCAATAACCTAGGTGTGAGCTTCTAAGGAAAGAAAATGAATTTCATGTTTTAAACATTCAATGATGCAACCACTATTATGCATTAAACATCATCTATAAGCCTAAAACATGAAAGGAGAAAAATAAACATTAAAACATGCAAAAATAATCTCCTCCTATCTTGCTAACAAGATGCAAATTTCTGGAATCATTTGTATTAAAAAGCAAAAAATACAGTCTTTGTAGCATATTTCCAGCCTTTGGCCTGTAAAAAATCCAACCCATGTTCACTCCTTCGATGGCATATTTAACATTTCCAAAAATCATTTCGCTTTCCTCCAATGCTTGTTTTTCTCCTTTCTGTTTCATTTCTCTCATTCGTTTCATTTCATTTCCAACGGTTTCATTTCCTTTCTTCATAATATAATTACCACAACTTCCACCTGCTTACCTAATGTTTTTTGATGTTATAATATTTACAAGCAAGGTTGCATTCTTCTATTTTCATCCCTATTTAATGGCCAAAGTGTCAAGCAATTATTGGTAGTCATTCCTTACCCACTACCAAGAACTATCACATACCTACTGTGAACGCTAAACATCCTTTCATCACTTTTCATAAAACAAACATGAGGAACTTTTACCACATACTAATACTACCATGTAGATTGCATTCACAACCTTAGTGGGAGAAGTGATACTTTCCATATTTCTCATGGCATCCTTATATGGCACCAATATTTTTTGACACTACACTCCTCCCGAGCATCCAAAATACTTTCTAACACTCATTCACCTGCATGTACTAGCGTTGACAACACATGCCATATATTTAATAACACTCCTTTTGCTTTATTCCCCTATGAAATAGAGGCCATAAGGTGTGCATAAATATGATAGGGCATAACAGATGTATACCACCCATATCACTTCTAATTTTGTAACATCCTCTGGTAGTGTTCTCCTAGGAATGATGCATTCGATCTAGTGATTTCTACATCACCATGTGAGCCTCATGGTTCAAATTCTGCTCCTAGCCTGCTAAGTGATCAACATTCATGCATCAATGGTTATTGATAAACGAGCCCTATAATACTTAAGAAATAATAGAACACAAATGAAAATACCATCTTCTGATTCCATCGAAATCTGTTTTGTTAGGAAGCTCCTTTGGTGGAGGGACACACTCGTATTTTATATTTGTACAAAAAATTACACCATATCTAAAACCATTATCATCCTGATAGATACCAATATTTTGTCAGTGTTCTATTTCTAAATTCATTTCCATTGAACACATGTTGTGTGTTGTCTACGAGAACAAACTAAAATATACCCATAGATTCTGTGGCACTAAAACACACCCACTAACTCCCACTGTTTGAATGCTATCATTTGATCAACCTGGTCCTTTTCTAATTCTTAGCTTACTATGGCCATTAAGACTATGTCCAATGACGCTAATCATGTTGCACCATAATGTCCAATTATATATGCATCCATATGTATTCTTGCAATGAAATGACCAATCCATCATTTTACTCACCACCCTTTGATACACACAGGGCTTCAAAATTATTTTACCTGGACAATTATGCTTGATCATTGATTCATCCTTTTTGGTGTAATATACTATCATCATTTAGCATAGTATTTTTATGACTACCACTGTAAGTTGGAGATCCATGTAACCATCCATCGTCTATGTCATCTTGGGTATTCATCATCTACCAAAATTTTGAATGGCTCCACTTCAAATATGCCCATTTCCATCCATTATCGGGTAGAAAACTTCCATGCTATGGGTCACCTGTATTATCCATACTAACTAAAAGGATGAAACACTACTATGATGGATGAACCATTGATAATTTAGTGTGAAGTTACAACATTTAGATTTGTGGTCCTAATGTGATGTTGATTGCAACATCCGACTCCTTGATGGTAGTGAAGAACCTATCTTCTCCCCTCTTTCAAGCACTGGGCAAGGTCATCCTTGGCAATAATCGGTGCTAATTCTATCATAACAAGTGTAGCGAAAGAGGATACTATGAATGTCAGTGAGTCACTATTTCTCAACTGCCAACTGTACATCCTTGTCAATGAATAACAACCTATTTCTCATTCCCACTTACACCTCATTTTTGGTAGAATGTATACTCAAAACCATATACATTATTTCATGTCATAAATCCTTCATTGTGCATCATCGCTTTCAACCTGAATATGCTCACAAATGCAATGGTAAACCAAACACGAAGTCTTTTGTCATCTAGGTCCCTCTTGTTTCATTTTGCATCTAGATCCATGCTTTCTGCTACTTCCTTATGTCAGGCATCCACATCGACTAGCCATATCAGAAGTTTGTGTAGTCTAAGCTATCATGCCAGGTCCAAGTCAACTAGTCACATTATCACGAAATGATCCTCTTTGCCATTTATGTTCGGTCCAAATCAACACCTCAATTCGAGTCTAATTTACCACAAATCCAGGTCATTCAACGATATCTGGAAGTCCAAGTGGTTGCCACCACATGGGCTCCTTGAAATTCTTGCCCATGCTACCCTAAAAAATTATGCCTTCAGCCTTTGTCACTCGCACCTCGAATGTCTAGTTTCGTTGCGTTGAAACCTACAAGTATGGAAAACATCCTTTTATTAAACTTAATATTACCCTTATAAAAACCATTACAATTTATAAAAATCACTACCAATAAACATTTGAACAACTAAAGCTATAAAAAAATATTCCTCATAAATCTAAAAAAAAAACTAGAGTAAAGCACATTTTATATATATATATTTATTTTCTTTTTGTTTTATTTTATTTTATTATTATTTTTAATTATTATTATTTTTTTATTTTTATTTATATATATTATAATATATATATATATAAATACTTTTTATTTTTGTTATTTTTTGTATTTATTTTATTTTATTTTAAATTTGATTTAATTTCAAATGTTTAAATTTTAATTCCAACCATTGAAATTAATCCAAATGTTCAAAACCTAACCACCAAACAAACTAAAAAGCTATAAAGCAAACAAAAATGCAACTTCAAGGGAAAGGCCCTATGAAAATTATCACTCAAAAGACAACTAGAAATATCAAAAAACACAAAATTATAGGTGGATCCCCAATTTAGGGGCTAGTTGTGCAATGGCCACAACACATTTTCCCTTGGACCCTTGCTTAAAATATTTTATTTTGCAACCCTAGGGTTAGAGATCATTCAAAACAAAAAATCATTCTAAGGTTAGCTCTTGCCTTCTTGCATCTCATTCTGCATTGTCCTTTATATTTCTTAGTATAACTATAGAAAGACCAAATATATGTGATTGTCTTAAACTAAACACATCAAACACATTCCACCCCCAAACTTGGAGCGAGTCCTAAAAGCATTCCTGGTGAACCCATTCCTCTCCCACACTGAGTGTAGAGTTACAACGACCACCATAGTCACTTCAAGGCTTGCCTATGGATCAAACCTTGAGAATCATACATTGGTGTACGATTTTCCCCCTCTACATATTTGGTGAACCCGATGTGAAGACACATCTTAGTGGCCAAAATAGGAAGCCTTTTTCTTTTGCTTATCTTTTAAATTTTTTTAAGACCACTAATTTATTTTATTGGAGTTAAAAGAACATTAATAAAAATATTTAAAAATATTTTTTGTGTGTTTCATTAGTCTTCTCTTCTATCCTTTCACTTTTTATAATGGATCCAATCCTTAGAAATCAGTGAGAGCAACTAGATTCTGATCATGTTCCCCAAGAAAATGATCAAATTGATAGAGAGAACCCTAACCTTGATACAAAAGAGTAAGAGAATGAGAAAACTAAAATAAACTATGACCCCCTTGAAGGGCCCGATGGGCACTACTTTAAATTATTTGATCATATGTAGGGTTTTATGAAATTCTATAAGGAAGACTTGCTTGAATCTATGAGGCAAGAAGCTCAACTTGAAAAATATGAGACTCCCCCTCCTTCATCAGTCTCTCCTAGATGCATTCATACTAACCCTTTGTTTGAACCTTTAAATCATGGTAATAATGCCCATCACATAACTCATGTCACTATTGTAACCACAAAAATTGAAAGAAGTTTGTAAATCCCTCCAACTAGTAGTGTCTCTCAAAATTATTTTCAATTTACTCCTCAATCCACTCATATCAATAATTTTTCTCCTATTTTGCCAACCGTTAGTTTCCCTCTCCAGCAACATATTACAATAGAATCAATACCTTCAACATGAAAAAAGTACCCATTCAACATCTTACCTATTCCTTAGGGAGTTTGGGGTCATTGCACAGTACCAATACTGAGGTACAAAGTTTGATAAATATTGTAAAACAACTAGTTTTAAAAGTGGAGATGATTCAACATTCTAGTTTCACCTACAACTACAAATAAATGTGCAATCAACCCCTAGATCCTATTGTTCCTACTAGACCTTATCCTAAGCACTTTTCCATACCATTTTTACCTATATATAAGGGAATAGAAGATCCAATTGAGCATTTGAGGATATTCAAAACAACTTTCCATGATCTCATCTATGATGATATGTTATTACTAAAGATATCTTCTAAGAGTATTTTTGGCATGGAATTATAATGGTATTATCAGTTGCCTAGTCATTCCTTGAGAAATTTTGAAGGAACAACTAAATTATTTATCCAACATTTTGGTGCTTATGTTAAGAAGAATATAACCATGAAAGATGTCTATAATATGAAACAAGGTAAAGAGAAAATTTATTCAAAATTTTTGTCTTGTTAGAGGATTCTATTTGGATGTTTGAGATATACATTATCTCCCTGAGATATGCTTGAAATATTCATTGGAAATTTGCATGAACAATTATATTTTGCATTAGAAACAACAACTATCACATCTTTTGAACAAGCGATTGAGTTAGCAAGGAAAGTGGAACAAGCTCTTATCAAAAAATGACAACTCAAAGTGAAAGAAGATAAAACTACTAAGTCACAATATAAAAATAAGCATGTGGTGGGATAGGGTGTAATGAATAGTAGGCATATTGACAATATTATTAATAACCTACAAACGATGATACTTCAAAAACCTCCACCAAGGAATTTCACAAAACTTAACATACCCATGGAAGTAGTTTTAAAGCAACTTTTGGATGTTAATATGATTGAATTTCCTCCTATAAGGCAACCACATACTACAACTAATTGGTAGAAGGTAGGTCAACATTGTGCATATCATAGAGTTGAAGGACATTAGACAAATTCTTGTAAGAAGTTAAAGCATGTGGTTCAAGATCTAATTGATGCAGGGCACCTTGCCATAGAAGGTTCTCAGTCATCAAATAATCAACCTCCTACTCAATAGGCACCTATGACTAATCAAGATATGGTAATATTCAAAGATCCACTACCAAAGTATGGAAAATCGATAACTAACCATATATCTTATCATCACGAGTCACATTCTTGTGGTAATATAGTTAGAATGGTTGGAGTGACTATAAGAAAATAGGTTCAATCTCAATTAACATAGCATCATCAACAAGAGAAGAATTCTTCATCATATCCCATTTTGATTTTAAAGAGAAATCAGAGAAAGCATACAAGAATAGGGAACCCACCCTTAGTCTTAAAACTTCAAACCTCCTTTGACCCTCAATAATAATTAGCCAGTATACCGACTAATATTTCTATATTAGAACTCTTACAAACTTCCCCTAATCATAAGTAATCCCTCTCTAATTGAGTGTTCATTTTCTCATTGTTACTTATCCAATGATTACCCACTCCCTAAGTAGATCCTGTCTAGTATAGGATATATTGGTAAAGGTTTAGGGCCATAACAGAAGGGAATTTTGGAGCCCTTAAATGTTGAGGTTTGGCTTGAGAAATGTGGTGTAGGCTACATACCCAATAAAACCAACCTTTACCCTTTAATAATGATGATCATCTTATGACTTATGCTAAATATTTAAATAATTAAAAATTAAAGTAGTGTGATGAGGACAAAGATCCCTCATTTGCTTCTAACATCTTGTTTTGTAATATGATAGGTTCTATGCAATCTGACAAAAAAATTTCTAGTAAATATGACCTTGCTTCACTATCCTATAGGAATCTTGTGAAATTAAAGATTTCTTCTCCTTTTATTAAGAAGAGTGACTTTGTTTGAGAGCGTGTGGGTTTTTGTGCAAATATTGCCAAAGACAATCCTTTGAAGGAGCCTTCTTGTGATTTTGATCATCAAGAAGGTCCTCCTTCTAGGAATCTCTTTAATGGACCGATCCTAGGTATGCCTATTATTTTTATTAAGATAGGAGTCTAAATCAGGATGTGTGTCGATTATCGTTCTATTTGCTTACATTAACAAAACAAAACTAATCATTAATTAGGCATGCATTTGCATTATAATTCCATTGCATTATCTTGCTTGTTCGTATTGCATGATTGCCTATCATATTCTACATAATTTTCTTGACATTATATCCCATATTGCATTCTTCTTGTCATAATTGTATTATTGTCTGCTCATGACTCCTTGTTCATATAGATTTTTGGGGATTTTGTGACAATGACATGTGATGATACCTAGTTAGGTCGTAGCTCACATGCATTGCACTTTCACTAGGATTATGATGCCTAGAGACATCCCCAACCTAGGGTATATCTTCCTTATTTCATTTTCTCTCTATTTTAACTTTTTCTCTTCTTTTGCTTTTCACTCACATGTCTTCCTTAACCTTGAAAGTTTTTTTCAAATGATCGTAATTATCCACCAAGTCAAAGAGCATTTTTTATTTGATATATAATTGTTCTCTTGTTGCTTAAATTTTTATTTTGTCTTTTTTCTAAAAAAGGACATACATTCACCTATTTTCCTTACCTTCCTCACTTCATTGCACACACACACATTTTATTTTCTCTTTGCCTTCTTCATTTCTTTCTTCTGATCCTTGCACACACTCACACATTGCTTTTCTCAACTTAATTTTTCCACTCATAAATTTGCACACATCACATCCCTATTGAGGGTTGAACTCACTCATTTATCTAACATATATACCATACCCTACATGGGATAGCTTCATGGACACACATGAGGAGTAGACTCCATCTTGACCATTTGTGAGCATACATCCTAGCGGGTATCTCTTGATCATTTTAGCAAGAATTGCACCCATAGTGGATCACACTCCATAATTTGTACATATTATAAAGTCCTACACCCATAACATGTTTAATTCCATTTATCCATATTCATGTTTGATCCTAGTTTTTTTATCACACTGATCTAGTACAATCTATGCTGACTCAAACATCAGGTGTCATACCTCCTTTTGCTTTTGTTGGCCTTTGGTTCTTCTTCTTCCTCCTTTTATTCTTCTTCTTCTTCTTATTTATTACTTTTATTATTCTATTTTTGAAATTGTACCTCATATTTTCGGATCACAATTTTGTTCTATAGCATTATCGCGCTCTAAAATTACTGGGCGTGATTTCACTTAGAGTTTTTTTAATGACTTCTTTGCCTTTTTGGTTTCTTCTTCAATTCTTCCTCTTATTTTTTGTGTCTTATCATGTGTTGCATCTACCTCATTTCCACATCATTTAGTCTTGCATTAAGTTAAGTTGGAGCATTTCATAATTAGTTCATGTTAGATTCATTGCATGTATTTATCATCATAAAAATATAAAAAGCATAAAACAATCACACAAGCACACACATTACACTAAATAAAAGCTACATGATATTACTTGAGTCAAAATAGAGATACATAGGTCCTCCTAGTTGGTGTACCATAGTCTATCCTTGGTACACTTAACCATCCCTAGGGATGCATGCCACAATAAAAAATTGGCATGTCATCCCAATCCCATCCCTAGTCATGGTAGCCTATCCCAGCAACCCCATCCATCGAAGGTGGTCTTGAAGGAGGTATGTTCATGGATCATGAAACTATCTATAACCTAGATCGAGTTAGGCTAAATATCTATAGGTATGGAGGAAGGGGTTATCACTAGCCCTCTAGAACCACCTGGTGGTACATCATCTCGTATAAGGTTACCTTTTGTAAGGCTAGCTTCAACCTCTCTCTCATCCTCTGCAGTTCCACTTGGAGTAGGCAAATCCCATTGCTTGATTGAATGCTAATTACCACAACCATCCCCTTTGCCCAATCCTACTGATGCTCCTCATCTAGTTGTCTCACCTCTCCCTAGAGATGATCAACCTTTGCTCATGCCACATCCCTCTCCACCTTCATAGTGCTTAGGGTGCTTCTCACCCCCTCCATCCTCTTGGACCTATCCTTCTGGATAAGGTCCATCTCCCTTTGTATAGATTATACCTATGCATGTAGTGCCTCTATATCCCTACTTATATTGATCTAATCTATTAACCTAATCAATCCAACCATTATTGATGTAGAGGCCCCTTTTGTCCCTCTACTTAGTAGTTCCCCTACCTCCCCAGTCCAATGAAGATAGTAGCTGCCATCACTTTCTCCACATTGGATCTACCCTACATCTACTATGGGGCTACTTGGACCTATTGAACCTACTATGTAGCTCATCAAGTAACCTCTCATAATACCCACTACATACCTAGGCTCATCACTTGGCACCTCTATACCAATACTAAAAAAGAGATCCTCTGAGGCATGACACCCCTATACCACCTTTGATATTTGAATGTTACTATGACATCATCCATCCTAGGATCCATTTAAGGTGGATTATCCATGTCCTCCTCTACCCACCTGGATACATCGATATCTCCATTGTTTCTCGATGGGTCTTGATACACTCTCTTGTACCAGTAGTTACCTAAGTCTAGGATCCCCTGCAATATCTTGAACTATTGATGGATCCTATCAAACTGGTATAGCTCTAGCTCTCTCTTATTCATAGAGAGTCATATAATACTCCTAACCCAAGATATTTACTCCAAATCCTCAACCCACACAAGTTGTAGATGCCAGGGTCACCATAGGATCTTGGCCTTCCTCAACTTATCTATCACCTCCTAGTGGTAAGATCCTAACATACATCCTTTGTACTCGCTCATGTGATCTAGCCCACTTGTATGTTGTTGGTCACTTTGAGTTGGGTAATGGTCCTAGTAGTATAGAATATCTTTGAATCATTATGTTCTCCTAGCACCACACTTGGAAGAAAGTCATACAGACTATCTCTTTCTACATCTTGTACATGATATTTTACAATGTCCTATACAAGCGGGATAGCACATATGAACCCCATGCGAATTGCACCCATTCATCTTACATGTATCCCACTACACCTACCATCACCCATGATAGATATCGCCTACTCATGTGGCACATCAAAAAACCTGCAACTACCCCACAAAGCATGGTCATTAGTGGATCAACCCCATAGTATCCCACCATCTCATCAATCTATATGATGCTCTCTTGGACCTAGTGGATCCAAACTCTTGATAATATTTGTAAGGCAATAGGTCACCCTTGTGCTCTATAAACTACCCTTCCCCTAATGGAGATGTGCAAGATGCACCACACATCCTCTAGTGTGATAGTCATTTTCTCTATGGGTAATTAGAAGGTCAATGACTCTGGGTACCACCTCTCTACCAGCACCATTAGTAGTGCTCTGTATATCTCAAATCAAGGCATATTTTCGAAGTGGTATAACCCATTGCCTATAGGGTATCTCTCTCAACCTACCTGAGCACTTATAGCTCCACCTCTAAGGAGGCTGATCTCTATTTGCGAGTCTCTAGTACATCATGCTACATCCACAAACATAATAAAATTTACATCAGTATTTATGCTCATTAAAAAATATCTCTCTAAAAATATAAAAATTTAAAAACCTTCAAATTAAATAAGAGTTCTTTTCTCTATTTTCTAGCTTGCCCATGTTTTTCTTTCTTTCTGGTGAAATTGCACTCGCCTAGACCTGGGTGTGATTTTACCCTTCATTCTTTTTCTATGAAATTATGCCCCATCCTTCTAGGACATGATTTCATGAAATCATGCCCTATTTTTTTGAGGCATGATTTCATTATCCATCATGAACTAGTTTAAAAGCATGATCAAGCCATGAATTCGTGACTGGATCATGCACTACATTTTCAGTAGGGTTGGAGAAAATTCAAAATTAAATCCAAAAAATGAGAAAATTTACACTAATCCTAATCTAAAAGGGTAGGTTTTGGTCCTTATTTATGCTTGCTCTGCTACGATTTTGACTTCAACCCTCACCATGGATGAACAATGTACAGGAAGTGCCATCCTCACATTTTTCTAGAGCTCCCTTTCTCCTCCTTGCAATGAAAATGAATTAGGATTTTCACCCTTTTGCCCTTTTTTTGTCTGTTTTTATGCTTCTCTCTCTCTCTCTCCTCTTTTCTTCTATTTTTTTCCTCCCTTTATTTTGAGTTTGATTTTTTAGGTTTTAGAAAGAATCTAATATTCCTTCTAAAATTTGAGGAGGCACCCTGGCCTAAGAGGCATTAATGTCCCTAATGCCTCGGTTTGTGTACAAAATAAGAAAGTGTTAGGAATGACACTATTTTTGCATCACTCCTTTCTTCTAACCCAACCACCCATTTTCTATGTCTATCACCTTCGCCCATAGGTGTCTACACCATTCTTTTGGTGCATTTACCAAGCCATAAATGCATCAAAGAGGGGGTAAAATGTAGACCCAAAAAATTGACCCACTTGAGTGAGAAATTTTCCCTAGATCCTTGGGGAGTGATGAGCACCAGAAATGCTCATATTTTGTACACATTTTCTTGATCATTATGCGGCTGTATAATAAGGATTGCATACTTTTATAAATGATTATATAGATATTTGATGAAATTATGCGTGTTATCTAATTTGTGTGTTTTCAGTGTGTTTTGTGGAATTGCAGTTGGTTTAGTTAGATTTGGATCAGTCGAGGTCTTTTGATGGACCTGGCACTTTGTTTCTTTGGGGGTCAATGCAGAGAACATAGGCGCCTTCCTCTTCCAGGAAGGCGCCAAGAGAAAGTAGGCGCCTTCCTCTTCCAGGAAGGCGCCAAGAGAACGTAGGCGCCTTCCTCTTCCAGGAAGGCACCAAGGAAAGAGAAGCGCCTTCCTCCTCCAGGAAGGCGCCAAAAGGAAGGAAGCGCCTTCCTCTCATAAGGAAGGCACCGACGGGAAGGCGCCATGATAGGCAAAGCGTCTTCCTCCCATAAGGAAGGTGCCACTAGAAGACGTGCCTTCCTCACAGAAGGCGAGTGCCTTCCTCCCATAAGGAAGGCGCCACTAGAAGGCAAGCGCCTTCCTCCTACAGGAAGGCGCCAATAGAAGGTAAGCGCCTTCCTCTTCCAGGAAGGTGCCACGACAATAAGATACCTTCCACATAGGGAAGGCACCCGATATACTTAGGCACCTTCCTCATAAGGAAGGCACCTCTATTCTTCGCCCATTGACCAGATTTATACGACGTGGACAACAGCGACTGGTGTAGTTCCAACTCTACGTCATGTAGAGCTAAATCAGAGATCACACCAACGTATGAAAATATCTTACCAATGCTAGGTGAAGCACGAACCAATCAATGAACACGCCGTCGTTAGAACCAAATGCCAATTTTAAGCAGACGTCGATTGCATTCACTAGACTATCTTAATTTAGTCTGGGATGAATCGACTATTGTAACCTCTTTGTAACAGAAGTTCTATGGGTGTGTTATATAAATGCATGTAGACCATTCTGAGAGATATATAGATTGATATAGATTCATATAGAGATACAGAGATAGATAAATATTGTAACACTTTGATAAATATATTACAGTTCTAAGAGTTCTAAGCGCGTGTTCAGCTGGGAGGAAGCTGTTGGAGCCTAGGCCCACTCCAAGCCAGTATTTCTTCCCCACTTTACTTCTATTTTCTAGATTAGTCTATTGCTTTTGAAAGATCGTTTACCTCATTACTATTCCCAGTATTTGTAGTAGATTCATTTTCAGGAATGTGTGAATGTTTCATTTTCATAGATTTAATTATTTTCTTCTTACGTAAATTATTGAGGAGTGCATGAATGATTGACAACCATTTTGAAAACACCCCCCAATAGTAGGATTAGCGGATTCATCTCAAGTGGTATTGTAAGCAATCTTATTCAGACCCTTCGCAAGTTTACGAAGCTCCCTGGGTTGATAATTAAATGCACGGGCATGTGACAAAAGTAGGAAAAAGTTAACCTTGTTTGGCCCGCAACATTTTGGCATCGTTGTCGAGGAAGCATCTCAACTAGATTATTTACAATACCCTAAAACCTTCCATCTGACCTTGTATGAGTTCTTCGAGAAGAAGAGGACCGGACGATCGGTTTATAAGAACCAATCCATCAGAACCAGAGTCAGCCGAGCATTCTAAATTTGAATTAGACTCGCCCGACCCACCAACAATCCATTGGAGTGAGGAACCACACTTTGTGCAAAGTGCCTCCTCATCCCATCAACGTGGGGAAGAACGAATCATCATAAATCCCCTATTTAATAGGACTCCCTTAGAAGAAGCCCTATTGTGGAAGGTTGTAGAAGATCGGACGATCTCACCAGACAACCTTAGAGCTTTGACTCAGAAAGTCTTAAACGACCGTAAGGCCATAAGCACTACATTAGAAACCACATTTCCTAAAAAAATGGTTGATAACGATGAGGTCTCATCTGGATTTAGTTTCTCGATAGAGGAAGGAGTAGGAGATGCTAAAATGAAAAATATATCCCCTGCTCACCTTTCGTCCTTCAGAGGATACCCGACTGAGGACCCTGACCTATTTTTATTTAAGTTTGATGTCTTATGCAGGTCTATGGACTACAAATCCGATACGCAGAAGCTGAAACTCTTTCCTTCTACATTAGATGATGCAGCTCTATGATGGTTCATCGGTCTGGGAGACAAACACATTGCCACTTGGGACCAGATGAAGAGGCTCTTTTTAGAGCAATACCAAGATTTTGGGAGAGCAAGAGACTCCAGGGAGGAGGTCTTGAGCATGACACAGAAAGAAGATGAGTCTCTCAAAGAGTACTGGGAGAGATTCAACTTTAATCTTCAATGATCTCCTCATGCGAGACTATCTGATAAGTCCCTCAAAAGCATCTTCTTGAGAGGACTTACCAATGAATCACTGGAGGCTCTTAACATGATCTTCGGAGGTGATGTCTACCAACATGCTATGGAAGACATCCGAAAACTATGCCGGAACTACTCAAGAAGGCGAGGCAAGGCCACCTCCAGAACCATGAAAGCGACTGCTTCAGTCACAAAGATAGAAATAGGTAACATGTTGGAGGATTTAAAGAGTGAAATGCTCTCATCTCTAGCATTGCAGATGGATACATTGTTGTTAGAGAAAAAGAAGCAAGAGAATGATGCAACATTAGCTTATTTCTATCCAAAATGTAGAGGGAGGCATGCAAAGAATGCATGCCCAGAGAACAAAGTTAGAGTATGCATAGTTTGTAGGCTGAATCATAAAACTCGATTGTGCCCACGACTGCCCAGTAATCAGGAGGAGGCTGAAAGCACGGATGCCTATTTCATAGGCAATAGGAAGAGTTGGCCATAGCCCCCTATGGGGAATATGCCAACCGAAATGCCGCCATATGGGGGAGGGCCATACATGCACCAAGGACCACCTCAACCACCTAACATGGGGTGGTGGGGGCCATCACCCTGGTCTAACGCACCCCCAGCAGCATTCCCGAACCAGCAGCCATGGATGCCATATCCATATCCTAGGCAACAGTGGAGAGGCCATACTACATGGAATCAAGCTCCACAGAACGTAGCACCTGCTCACCCCCAACAGAATTTATCGGCATTGCCAGCAGTGAGACCTGCATAGCTACCCGCACAACCGATGACAAATCCAAACAACAGAGTGAACCAACCAGCATACAACATGGAGGGTGAGATGTATCCTATGTACAATATTCAGCTTAGGTCAGGTAGGCAGCTAGGAGTAGGAACACCTCCACTGGTAGAAGAGGAGGAAGAGGTAGAAGAAACACCTTTGGTAGAAGAGGAAGAAACACTTGAGAGAGTGAAGGCTCCATTTCCTAGCCGGTTGCAAGAACAGAGAAAAGTAACACAACCAGAATTCGACATCTTGTCAAGCTTGAAGAACCTCACAGTGACAATTCCATTATTTCAAGCAATCCGAGATGTTCCCATATATACCAAGGCAATCAGAGAGATGTGTCTGAGGAAGCCGAGATGAAAAGCAACCCAGACTATCAACGTCATGGGTAAACTGGTAGATTTGATGATGGGCAGAACATGCCATCCGAAGTATGCAGACCTAGGCAGCCCGATGTTGACTATAAAAATTGAGGGACATTCCCTATCCAATACGTTGGTCGATCTCGGAGCAGCCATCAACGTAATGCCTCAGGAGACCATGTAGAGGCTACAACTCATGAACCTGAAACCCACCATGATAGTGCTGCAGCTAGCCGATCGATCGATCGTATCACCGAAAGGGATGTTGGAAGACGTGATAGTAATGGTCAGTGCATGGGAATACCTAACCAAATTTTTAGTTTTGCAATCCAAAACTAGGCTAGGTGGTTACCCGCTCATCTTGGGGAGGCCATGGCTGGCAATAGTTGATGCTTACATCAGCTATCGGGATGGGTTGATGACCATCTTCGATGGGCGAAATGTTAAAAGGCTGACCATTTCACCTCCAACATAGTCTGTCGACTCAGTAGGAGAACCCATGATCATCGAGCATGGAAATACGGAGCTATCCATAATCCAATCGATGATGACATTGGAGGAGTTGACAGAAGAGGATGAAGATGGTGCTATTGTGGAGTTTCTCCATGGAGAACCCTCCATCTCCGCACCTGGATCACCGTTGACTGGCGCCCAAGATCACCACGTCCGACAGATACACGTTGGGCCAAGAAGAACATTAATAGTCAGTAGTAGGTTGATGCCCACACAACTGAAAAAATTAGAAGAGCTCCTGGTAAGGCACCAACAAGCATTTGCATGGGATTACTCAGATATGCAGGGCATCAGCCCAGAGATCTGTACCCATCGGATTTATCTAGATGATCAGGCAACTCCAAGCCGACAACCACAATGAAGAATGAACCCGACAATGAAAGACATTGTCAAGGAAGAACTGCACAAACTCTTGGCTGTCGGATTCATATATCCAATTTTTGACAGTGAGTGGGTATCACCATTAGTGGTGGTCCCTAAAAAGAATGGGAAGTGGTGAATCTATGTGGACTACAGAGCATTGAACAAAGCAACCAAGAAAGACCACTTCCCACTCCCGTTCATTGATCAGGTCTTGGACACACTCTCGGGGAGGAAGTACTTCTCCTTTCTGGATGGATTCAATGGATACAACCAGATCCAGATAGGAGAAGAAGATCAAGATAAGACAACGTTCACCTGCCCATGGGGAACGTTTGCCTATAGGGTATTGCCTTTCGGACTGTGCAACGCACCTGCCACCTTTCAAAGGGCGGTGCTTAGCATATTCTCAGACATGATGGGAGACGGGGTCGAGGTATACATGGATGACTTCACCGTCTATGGAGAAACCTTCGAGGAGGCAATGACGAATTTGGAAAGAGTGCTCGATAGAAGCAAGGAAAATAATTTGTCCCTAAGTAATGAAAAATGCTTTATGATGATGCAAGAAGGCATCGTACTGGGGCACCACCTCTCTGCAGAAGGAATAAAAGTTGATAAAAGGAAGATTGAGGTCATCAGAGACCTACCCAGCCCCAGAACGCAGAAGGAGGTAAGAAGTTTTCTTGGATCAATCGGATACTATCGATGATTTATCGCCGAATTTAGCGAAATTGCCAAACCACTGCACACTCTATTATCTAAGGATGTGGAGTTCAATTGGATGGAAGACTGCGAAGAAGCGTTCCAATTGCTTAAGGAGAAACTGATATCTGCACCAGTTTTAAGAGGACCAAATTGGGCCATACCATTCCATATCTACTGTGATGCATCCAACGGTGTGATTGGAGTAGTCCTCGGACAAAAATATGGTGAAGAATTTTATGCCATTTATTATGTCAGTAAAAACTTGGCAGGAGCAGAGCTCAACTACATAGTGACAGAGAAGGAATTCCTAGTAGTTGTCCATGCTATAAACAAATTCTGCCACTATATCATCGGATATAAGGTTTTTGTCCATACGGACCATGCGGCTATCAGATACCTAATGAGCAAGCCGGCCATTGGTGGAAGAATTATCAGATGGTTGTTGCTACTACAGGAATTTGACATCACCATAGTCGACAAACCAGGCAAGGATAACGTCATGGCAGATTTTCTATCCAGATTGATACCAGTAGACCATCAAGCAGTGGAAGACCAATTTTTGGATGAACATTTGTTCACTATTAGTGAGCAAACCCCATGGTATGCAGATATAGCCAATTACTTGGCCATCGGAAGGACCTCACCTACTCTCTCTTACCGAGAAAAGTAGGCGGTCATAGAGAAAAGTGCATCATTCCTATGGATGGATGGTCTCCTATTTAAAATAGGATGTGACCAAATTATAAGAAGATGCATAGCAGAACAAGAGTTCTAGAAGTACTCAAAGCATGTCACGATGAGCCATGCGGAGGACACTTTGTAGGGAAATGAACTGCCTACAAAATCCTACAGGCTGGGTACTTTTGGCCCACTCTATTTAAGGATGCGGCTGTGTATGCCAGCAAGTGTGATGAATGCCAAAGGATGGGTAGACCAACCCATCGAGACGAAATGCCCCTCCAGCCTCAGGTACACCTGGAACCTTTTGATAAGTGGGGCATGGACTTCATGGGACCGTTTAATCCACCTTCGATGGGGAGGAGGTTTATTTTGGTCTGTACGGATTACGTTACCAAATGGGTTGAAGTACAGGCATTGAGGGATTCAAAGGAAAGAACGGTCATCGATTTCTTATTTGCCCATATTTTTACATGATTTGGGGTCCCTCGGGAGATAACAATAGACCAAGGGCCTCAATTTACCTCCAAGTTGATCGAGGAACTGATGGAGCAATACAGAGTTTGGCACAATAAAACTACGCCCTACCATCCATAGGCAAACGGGCAAGTGGAAGTGACAAACAGAGAAATAGAGAACATCCTGACGAAGACCATGCAGCAACACAGGAAATATTGGGCTACACGGTTGTCGGAGGTAGTCTGGGCATATAACACCACGTGGAAATCCACCATAGGATTTACACCTTTCCAACTGGTCTATGGGAAAAATGCGATGATGCCCATCGAATTTGAAATCAAGACCCTGAGAACGGCTTCAGAATTGAACTTGAGCTTGGATGAAGCTCAAAAACAAAGGATTCGATAGCTAGATCAGCTGGACGAAATCCGATTAGATGCTTTGCAGAGGACAAAAATTATACAGAAGCAAAGAAAGCGGTGGCATGATAGCCACATTAAGTTGAAGCAGTTCCAAGAAGGGGAATGGGTACTGTTGTACGATTCTCGATTCCAGGAGAGGAAGGGCAAATTAATGCAGAGATGGATGGGGCCGTATGAGGTGGTAGAGCTCATCAAGAATGGGGTGGTGCACGTTAAGACAATTGACGATAGCAACACCATGTTCACAGTCAATGGCCACCGACTACGCCCCTATAATACGTCCAAAACGTTACAGGTAGAATCCAGAATAGGCATGGGGGAGACCCCATCTTGCTAGATCTAGACCGAACTCTCTCAGGTGAAATGGTGGGCATGGAAGTGCTCACCCAAAATTAGTTAATGTAGTTTTTGTATATATCATGTGTTTTTGTAGGGATGACGCCCGCATGCAAGCTGCAGGCATCCTAACCCAGGGCCTAACAGGCACGAAATGCATCTAACTGCCTTTATTTTCCTTTTTTTTGGTTGCTTTTTGTAGGTGGAGGACCTGACAGCACGAGGGATAGGTATCTGGAAACCAGGCCTAATTTGGCTCAGATTTTGACATCGGCTCGTAGGTAGAAGCTGAGGCAGCATGAAGCAAGACTAGGAAGGCTTGATCACCCTTTCCTAGTCAATCGCAACATGATTACCGAGAACAAGGCGCCTTCCTTATAAAGAAGGTGCCCAACTAGAAGAAGGCACCTTCCTTATAAAGAAGGCGCCCAAAGAAGGCACCTTCCAATAAAGGCACCCAAAGAAGGCACCTTCCACATAAAGGCCCCAAAAGAAGGCACCTTCCACATCAAGGCCAAAAGAAGTGCCTTCCTTATAAAGAAGGCCGAAGAAGGCACCTTCCATAAGGCAAGAAGGTGCCTTCCTTATAAAGAAGGCACCCCACAAAAGAAGGCGCCTTCCTTATAAAGAAGGTGCCCAACCTAGTTCTAAGAGTTAAAAAATAATAATAATATATATATAGGCGCCTTCCATGGCTGGAAGGCACCATATCTAAAAAAAAAACCAAGGCACCTTCCACATCGAGAAGGCGCATGCCGAAGCGCCTTCCACATTGGGAAGGCGCATGCAGTTAGAAGTGCCTTCCATCATCGAGAAGGCGCATGCAGGCCAAGGCACCTTCCACATCGAAAAGGCACACCCAATCAGGAGCACCTTCTGTAGTAGGAAGGCGCCATCATCAAGAAGGTGCCTTCCACCACCGGACGACACATCCAATCAGAGGCACCTTCCATCACCGAAAGGTGCATCCTTTCAGAAAGCATCGACAACATCGAGAAGGTGCCACATCAGCACCTTCCACATGGGGAAGGTACCAAAGAATGCCTTCCACGTACAGCCAGCACTCACGCCTCCTGGACACCTCGAGCGGAATGAAGCATCACACGAATGAGCGGCACCAGATGACCATACCACTCCCTCGTGTCACAAATCGGTGAATCAATGGCCTTCACGATGCCTGAAACATCGAATTAGGTACGTGCATGTTAATTCAAATTTTTATATAATTATTTATAAAATATGTAGTACCAAAAAAGATACCATCGTCATAAAGATCATATCCCCCCATAGCCGGAACCGCGTGCCAATGATATGGTGCCTTCCATAACTACTAGGGTTAGGCACCTTCCCTATAAGAAGGTGCCTTCCTGAGGAAGGAAGGACAGAAAAAAATAGCAGTAGTAAGGGAAGGCGCCATGGGAGGAAGGTCTAAGAATCATGCAGTGAAGAAGAATGAACCAGGTGATACGGACGAAATCAGAGGAGTGGTGAAAACATAGTTCGAGGCCGAGGGATGGCTCGAATACTGTACCCTGGTCAGTCAGGGCTAGGACATGGAGGCAGCCAAGGAGTTCGCTACCTCCTTGAGGGGCGATGTGGCCCAAGTACGTGGGGTAGAAATTCTAGTCACCCCTGAGTTCATCTCACAGGCAACTGGATTGCCCCTCACAGGGGAATGTGTATATAAGGGTGGACTGTTAAAGCCGTACGCCGAGGTGCTACTGCCAGGAGAGAACGTGCAGATAGACAAGGAGGGGTTACCCAAAAATAGTCTCCCCATGAATCTATGGAAGATGTTCGAGCAGGTTGCTCGATTCTTCACATGCACCGAGAAATATACCCATCTGCATGCTAATCATGTGCAGTTTCTCAATCACCTGGTGCATGGAAGGAAGTTAAACGTGCCCTTCTACTTGGCGAATGCTCTGAAGGATGAAGCGGCTCGGTACCAGAAGGGGGCACCATCCACCTTAGCCCACCATGGGCTAATATCGGCACTTGCCCGCCATGCAGAAGCGTAGAGGCAGAACCCCGACACAGAGGGAGATGACAGCCAAGAAAGGTGACACGATGCTGTTGCCAAAGCAGGGCAAGATGAGGGATGCCCTGTAGAGGACATAGTGAGCATCGAGAAATTGGCATTGCCCTATTTCACAGAGGAAAGAGGGCAGTCACCAGTGCCCAAAAACATAGAGGAAGGAGGAGCACCACTTGTTAGCGGTGAGGATGAGTCTCACCCGATAGAACCAATCCCTAGGAGGAAACATCTATGATGACTCCTCTCGATAGAGGAAGAACAGAGTGACCCAAAAATAGATGTTGCAGCCCAAACCCTTCGAGAATTGATGAACCGGAGCCCACAAGATGCAGGGACTTTCAAGAACAATGACCAGGTCGATGCGGCCTTGGAGGAGGTGCTCGAATGGCAAACCAATTGCTGGATGACCCAACAAATTCTGGAGGACTGCTAGAACAAGCATGTAGGGGAGTTGAAGGAATGAGACAGATGGATCGCCCAACTCGAGCAGCTGGTCTAGTAGTTGCGGGAGGAAAACCAACTACTTCAGGATAGGGGAACAGAAAGAAGGGATGCGTACACTCAAACTGATTGGGTGAAAGAAGTCCCGATGAATTCTCCCACATCTATCGAATGAGTATTCTCTTCAGGGGAAATTCGATCGGACGCCCGATAGAGCAGCCCAGAGGCAAGGGAGAATTCCTCTATTTTTGGGAGTGAGGGGGAGAGAAGTCCCACAATACCCCCTATCATCATCCTAAGTGATACAGAGTAGGGCGAGGGCCTCCAGCAGTAGACAGGACCAGAGGATAAGGAGGAACTCCCCAGACCTAAAGAAGGAGAAGAGCCTGAGGGGTCGACACCGGACAGATAGGAGAACGAAGGATCACCCCCAGAGATAGTAGCATAGAATGATGAGAACGCTCTAGAGTAGACCCCTCAGAGTGAGGAGACGTCCCCCAGGGAGAAAGAGAAGACCCCTATTCGAGCCATCACATTTTCCATAGAGGCCAGAGGAAAAAGGCCCAGGATGGCTCGAAAGAAGGTGAAGGTGACCTTCATCGAGCCAGAAGAGGATGAGTGGGATATGCAGCCATTCATCGAAAGGCAAAAATAGTTCGAACGGCTGCTCAAGGAGATGAAAGTAGCCAAAGAGGCCAGGAAGGTAGCCTCGAGGATGAGAGGAGACTCTGGCATCTACGTTAATCCGATAGAGGACAGCCAATTTTAGGATATTTACGGTTCATCTCGAGGATGACCCTCCATGATGAGGAGGTATTTGGAATGATGGGGGGTATATGGCCCCCAATTGGAGGTCACTGCCATTGCAAAGGAGAACGTAGGGCTTACTCCTGAAGTGGCCAGATTATACAAGGCCCAAGTAGTACCTTCTAGGGGGGATAATTTAGATATCCCTCTGGCAATGGTCAAACCTCCAGACGCTGACCTCTGGCAAGCTACCAAAGCTGCATTCTAGTCAGCAATCAGATCACTTCCAATAGAATGAGAAAGGGACAATCGACAGCCGCACCCTCAGTTCCACGTAGGAAAAGGTGAGCCACACCTTCAGATGCCAGTACATAGAAGAGACAGACTCGGGCCGCAGGGGCAGCCGAACCCTCCAAGAAATGGCAATGATGAAGGATCAACCGGGCTACCTATAGTTTTGATGCCATGAGGGCGTGGCATATGTTAGGCATGGGGGGATGATGAGCACCAGAAATGCTCATATTTTGTACACATTTTCTTGATCATTATGCGGCTATATAATAAGGATTGCATACTTTTATAAATGATTATATAGATATTTGATGAAATTATGCGTGTTATCTAATTTGTGTGTTTTCAGTGTGTTTTGTGGAATTGCAGTTGGTTTAGTTAGATTTGGATCAGTCGAGGTCTTTTGATGGACCTGGCACTTTGTTTCTTTGGGGGTCAATGGAGAGAACATAGGCGCCTTCCTCTTCCAGGAAGGCGCCAAGAGAAAGTAGGCGCCTTCCTCTTCCAGGAAGGCGCCAAGAGAACGTAGGCGCCTTCCTCTTCCAGGAAGGCGCCAAGGAAAGAGAAGCGCCTTCCTCCTCCAGGAAGGCGCCAAAAGGAAGGAAGTGCCTTCCTCTCATAAGGAAGGCACCGACGGGAAGGCGCCGTGATAGGCAAAGCGCCTTCCTCCCATAAGGAAGGTGCCACTAGAAGACGCGCCTTCCTCACAGAAGGCGAGCGCCTTCCTCCCATAAGGAAGGCGCCACTAGAAGGCAAGCGCCTTCCTCCTACAGGAAGGCGCCAATAGAAGGTAAGCGCCTTCCTCTTCTAGGAAGGCGCCATGGCAATAAGATACCTTCCGTATAGGGAAGGCGCCCGATATACTTAGGCGCCTTCCTCATAAGGAAGGCACCTCTGTTCTTCGCCCATTGACCAGATTTGCATGACGTGGACAACAGTGACTGGTGCAGTTCCAACTCTACGTCATGTAGAGCTAAATCGGAGATCGCACCAATGTATGAAAACGTCTTACCAATGCCAGGCGAAGCACGAACCAATCAGCGAACACGCCGCCGTTAGAACCAAATGCCAGTTTTAAGCAGACGTCGATTGCATTCACCAGACTGTCTTAATTTAGTCTGGGATGAATCGACTGTTGTAACCTCTTTGTAACAGAAGTTCTACGGGTGTGTTATATAAACGTGCGCAGACCGTTCTAAGAGATATATAGATTGATATAGATTCATATAGAGATACAGAGATAGATAAATATTGTAACACTTTGATAAATATATTACAGTTCTAAGAGTTCTAGCGCGTGTTCAGCTGGGAGGAAGCTGTTGGAGCCTGGGCCCACTCCAAGCCAGTATTTCTTCCCCACTTTACTTCTATTTTCTAGATTAGTCTATTGCTTTTGAAAGATCGTTTACCTCATTACTATTCCCAGTATTTGCAGTAGATTCATTTTCAGGAATGTGTGAATGTTTCATTTTCGTAGATTTAATTATTTTCTTCTTACGTAAATTATTGAGGAGTGCACGAATGATTGACAACCATTTTGAAAACACCCCCCAATAGTAGGATTAGCGGATTCATCTCAAGTGGTATTGTAAGCAATCTTATTCAGACCCTTCGCAAGTTTACGAAGCTCCCTGGGTTGATAATTAAATGCACGGGCATGTGACAAAAGTAGGAAAAAGTTAACCTTGTTTGGCCCGCAAATTTGGACCTTCCTTCCCTCTTCTTCCTCTCTTTTTCCCTCTTTATGCAAAATCACGTTTGACCTCTATAGGGCACGATTTTGCATAACTAGGTTTTTCTCCTAGAAAACCCTAATTTTCAAAGTTAATCTTTTTAAGGTTGGATTTTCTTGGTTTTTACCACCCATATCTCTTTCAAATCCCCTATAAAATGAGGGTTTGAAGTTTTATTTTCCCCCAAGGAATTCAATCCAAATTCCATTTTTTTAGGTCTTCTTTCTGCAAGCAAGTTAATGCAAGATTTGACTAGTTCTCATACAAGGTTGAAGTGCTCATTGTTCACATGATTGATATAGTTTGTTGAAGCTCTATTTTGGAAAGAATATTTCACTAAATTATTTGTGTGTTTTCTAATTTTAGTGGACAAGTGTTGAAACCCTAAGGAGGATTTTTCCTACTTGGAGGTCTTCATCCTTGGATTTTCTTTTTTGCTATCACCAAGTTTTTTCACACTTTTGCATTTGCATATTAGTTAAATTTATACTTCACTTTAATTCACCTACATCATTTGAGGGTTTTTCTCCTCTTTTGTGATATCACACTCGATAATTTTGAGGTATGATTTTATCATTCTACAAAAATCATGGTTGCTCTATACAGTGTGCAATTTAATGCAGGTTAGGATTGGGGCAATATTCTACCACGAAACCCCAAGTTTAAGTTTCATGTTGCATTATGATCATAATAGCATATTCTGTGTTCTATTTATCCTACTATGCTCCTACATTTTATTCTTTCCATTCATATTCGAAAGATCAACTTTCACTTTTATATTTCAAAGGTTAGCTAAAAGGACCTAGGGGGCTTGACTGTTGCACCTCCAAGTACAACCATATAGTGGCCTAAGTAGGTCCTCTAATGCTAATCATATTTTTCAAGTGTTTGTGAAGTTATTTTGTAGGAATAAGAATCATGGGATATTGTTGAACAAAAGATAAAGCTTAGATCAACCATCGGATAAAGATAAGTACCCTAATTAATATTTAGGTTGTTTTTTGGGTGATTTCTATTTCTATTAAAACCCTAGATTAGATTTAAAAGGAAAATATTTAATCAATTTATAGGTATTTGAAAATATAAACAATATTTAGTGTGTATTTAGAGTTTAATATTTTTTGTGCATCTTCCCTTGGACCATTGTTTAAAAATTTTTATTTTGAAATCCTAGGGTTAGAGATAATTCAAAACAAAGAATCATTCTAGGGTTAGCTCTTGCCTTATTACATCTCATTCTGCATTATCCTTTATATTTCTTAATTTAGCTATAGAAATACCAAACATAGGTGATTATCTTAAACTGAACACATCAAACACATTCCACCCCTAAACTTGGAGCGAGTCCTAAAATCATTCTTGGTGAACTCGTTCCTCCTCCACATCAAGTGTAGAGTTACAATGACCACCACAGTCACCTCAAGGCTTCCCTACGGATCCAACCTTAAGAATTGTATGCTTGTGCATGATTTTCCCCCTCTTCAAAGGCTTCAACTTGATTATTAACTTGGGGGTAATATATTTATATTGTGTAGCAC
The DNA here is from genome assembly GCA_028583015.1 of Wollemia nobilis. Classification (NCBI taxonomy): domain Eukaryota; kingdom Viridiplantae; phylum Streptophyta; class Pinopsida; order Araucariales; family Araucariaceae; genus Wollemia; species Wollemia nobilis. The sequence continues at coordinate 344,305 of JAQPPZ010001755.1, forward strand.
CCTAAAATTGGCACGATTAAACCCTTAGTAAAAGATAAAAATTTAAATTTTAAATCCAAACCGCTCGTTAACCACCCGTTACCTGCTCCCATCATTTTTCATGCCATTTTTAGGATTTGTTTTGACTGTTGGATGATATCGTCGACGATCAGATGAAATCATCCCAGATATGGCGAATTCGGCTGGAACAGAATGTCCAGACGATTTCATCCCAAAACCAAATTTTCATAATTAGCTTTTGTTAAACAGCTTCTCTAAATTGGGCAGAAAGCGTTTCTACACGGTTAGAGTCTCCCCCATTGGAGATCTCCCAAATTGGGGTGATCTCCAACATCCTAACCTCAACCTAATCCTATATAACTAGGATTTTCTCAGTTTATCCCCTTGGTTGACTGATCCATGAACCCCCTGGCTGATTTTCCCTACAACTTTAGTTTCTCGTGCATTAGAACACCTTCGCACCATTGTTTGCATTGTGTATTTCAAGTTTTCTTGCAGGAATTTTACTATTTTTTAGTCGGAGCAAGCTCGGATCATCACTGGTGATTCTAGATGATTTTGGATGATCCTATCGCAGATCAGCGATGATCTCATACGATTGGAGGTGATCTCAACTATAATCTAGATTGGGGGGAACCAGAACCCTGATTTTGCATTCCTCATTTGTCTTCTCTATTTTACTCTGCATTAGTTTGATTTATTTTTTATTTTGCATCCTGGAGTTCACCTCATTTAGCATAGATGCATGATAAAGTTAAAATAAATTATGCATTTCCTTTAATTTTTATCTAGATTTATCATTTAGGCAAGTTTACTATTATTTCTATCATTTCCCCTTGCTTTTGCAGTTGCTTTTTTGGTCTTTGGTATCTGTTTATGTGATTGCAGGTTTTTGACGAATTCGTTAGATCAACGATGATCTCATCTGATCTCAGATGAACGAATGTGATCTGAGATGATTTTGTGTAATTGTAGATGATTATGTAAGATTTGAGATGATCTGGACTTCTACAAACCTTAGAATCTTCATCAGACATCCGAAATTAGGTACATTTTGTCTTATTTAGCACACTTTTTGTGTTTAGCACTTATTCATGTTTTTTGTATTCATATAAATTATCATCGGCATATAGAATAGCTTAGATTCACCTTGGAAAAACCTAGGAATTGAATGATTGAATATAAAAATGAACACATCAAACCAATTCTCAACCTAGGCGTGGAAACTGTCACTCAAAGTTTCCTGGTGAACCCACCATCCGTCGAAAATTCACCCTTATACCACCTCCCTAAGAGGCACGACCTTCAAAGGGCCTCTCAGTCTGAGGTATTGTCCCATACTTCTCGCATCCCCCTTCTAGGTGCATATCCTATAGCCTAAAGGTAAGGACGCAAAAAATTTGGAGTGATACATTTTGGTGAACCCGACATGAAAACTAAAACCTCTTGAAAATAATCCAATTTTTTTTATTAAGTAACATCTAGAATCATCAGATAAACAATTAAGATTGCATACCATATTTATATGGTAGATTATAATAAAATACAAGCTGTCACCATAAATGTTGAAAATCAAATAGTAGCCATAGAGATTACTTCTTTGCTTAGAGTATCTCAAACATATAAAGTCCCCCCTTTATGGGATGAACTTAATAGGAGATTGGGTATTATTTTGTCTAGGTCGACAGAACTTAGGTAAATTAAGAGGTTTGTCCTAGATAGAATCTTGGATCCTGATCAGGTGACTTTATACCATGAGCTTCAGAGAGCTTGCCATAGGTTGTTAGCTGATAAAAGAGCACTTGTGTCTTTCGAGTTGTACACCTTTGAGGAATACCTTGACAACGTAGTTGTAGTACATAAATTTCTATCTCGTATAGAGGATCAAGAGGTCTTTCTTACGAATAGAAAGAGATGGAACAAAGTTTCTAGAGCTGTATTATATCGATAGTATTGCCATGAACTTTATTTCTATAGGTCAGAGTTTGAAACAGATAATATCACCATAGCACACTTTGTCAAATTCTTGAAAAACCATTTCCAATTTGAAGAGGAGCATTTCATGTCTCCTGATGAACTCGATCCTATTAATGATATCCATAAACTATTTATAGAAAACTAAGCTATTATTTTATTATTATTATTTCTTGCATTTAGTAAGTTGTTTGTTGTCTTTATAATATTATTATAAAAATAAAAATAAAAAACATAAAAACAAAAAAAAAAACAAAAAAAACAAAAGCAAAACAAAAATATAACAAAAATTAAAACATTTTCTTTTAAGTATCATAGTAGGTGTATAATTAAAATATATACCTCCCAAACTTGTTGCAAATATATATCAATATATATTTGCTAAAATCTAAGTTTAAGCATAATGACTAGACTTAGGAATGGAAAACAGACTGAAGTAGAAGAATATTGGTTAGGAAAACCATCAAATAACCTAGATGTCCTTCCTGAAAACCCAATTCAGGAAGAAGGAACCCTAGACCAACAAGAAGAAGAGCTTGCTGAATGAAATGAACAAAGAGAAACTATTAGAGAGGAAGGATCCTCATCCCCTAAAATGTCTCGAGGAGGAGCTGTTACTTTTGATAACATGGAACATTTCTGGAAGTTCCTCAATACTAATATTGGCACTCTTAATAGAGCAATCCATATGGACAAGGATAAAATTAGTGACACTAAAGCAACCCTAGAAGAAATATATCACACACGCACTAATCCCTTGTCCTTCGTTGATCAAGAAAGTGATCAAGTCGGACCATCCAATTTGGATATGTCCGCTATAATCTAGAACATGCAACAACAACAGGTTACCCAACCACCTAGAGTTCCTGTTACCAAGCCTAGAGTTATTCCCACACAAAAGAAACCTTCATTCACTGCTCTATTTCATCAAGCTATTGATCAATATACCTCAAATCAACAAAAGCCCAAAACAAAACCAAACATCAATTTCCAACAATCTGGGATACAACATAATGCTACTACAAATCTTATTCATAATAATATCCCTACTAACCATTTGCATAATAGCAATATAGCATCTAATCCTTACATCATGCCATCATACGCTCATAAATCCCATACTCAGGTACCACCAAACCAATATGGTGGACAAACTAGTAATCTTGAAACTATGGTGAAACAGTTAGTTTCCCGCATGGACCAGATAGATCCCTACCATCCCTCGTAAAATTATCGAGAGATGTGTAGTCAACCTCTAGATCCTATAGTTGTAGTATAACCCTATCCTAAACACTTTTCTATGTCTGTCCTACCTATATATAAAGGAACTGAAGATCCCATAGAGCATCTTCGTATGTTTAGAATAGCATGTCATGATATATCACATGATGACTTGTTATTACTAAAAATGTTCCCAAAAAGTTTAAGAGGAATGGCATTAGAGTGGTATTATCAATTACCCACTCATTCTTTGAGGAATCTTGAAGAAATAACTGAGTCTTTTGTTCATCAATTTAGTGCCTACATCAAAATGCATGTAACTATTAAATATTTGTACAACTTAAAACAAGACAAAGATGAATGTTTTGCTGATTTCCTAGCTCGATGGAGATAGTTGATAGGAAAATTACACTTTGTGTTAACTTATCGGTAAATGCTGGATATCTTTATCAATAATTTATAAGAACAATTATCCTATGAGTTATCAACTGCTACCTTGACCACCTTCGATCAATCTATAGACTTAGCTCGAAGAGTGGAAGATGCTCTCATTAGGAGAGGTTAGCTTAAAAAGAAAGATGATGAGAATACATCCAAAAATCAATATAAAAATAAACAAGTTGTGGGTGATGGAGCCATTGATAGTAGAAATATTGCTACTATTAGTGCTGCAAAGACAACGGAGAAGTTTATACTGAAACCTCCTGATAAACCACCTCAAGAATTTACTAGGTTAAATCAACCTCTATCAACCATTTTACCGTAATTATTAGAACGAAGTTTGATTCAATTACCAACTATCCAAGAACCTGATCCAACTATACCCAAATACAGAGCTAATTTACACTGTGATTTCCATAGAGGACCTGGACACGCTACCAACTCTTATAAAATATTAAAACATAAAATACAAGACTTAATTGATAACAATGAGATGGAGGTGCAAGCCTTTCAACCTAAAAATAATCCTCCTAATAATTCTCAAAAGAACATCCCCCAAAATCAGAATCAAAATGCCAATCAATCATTAGACATATTTCAACATCCTTTACCAAAGCATGGTAAAGAGGTGGCTAATCAAATTGAGCATCATAATGTTCCCCCTCCAACCCGATATGTAGGGACTATTAGTGGACATTTACCTGCTCATGATTTGCAAATATTTGATACAACTTTATCCATGGTTACGACGAGACCTCTATATAATATTTGGACACCTGATCTTAGTGATACAGAATACGAGACTGAAAGTGACATGGAAATCACCTCAAATCAATCGAATAGTTCGAAGATGAATCAGATGCTATTCAACCTATCACAAATTCTATGGTTCTGGAAGAACCATTTCCAAGAAGAGTCACTACTAGACCATCTTCTCACCAATCACTTTCTAATGAACAAGCCATAAATGTTAGACCAAGACCCATTCATCTTCTGCAAAATAATATTGTAGGTAGCATCGGAGTTGTTACTCGACAACAGGCTCAAAAATCTCAACAAGATCAAACTCAAAATGATGGATCAGCTCCATTTGTTTTAAAAGTTCCTAATAAAGGGAATCATGCGCCTAATGTTCAACCTAAACCTCATTATAATATTAATGAACAATTATCAAATACTACAGCTAGAATTTCCCTTTTGGACCTTTTAAGATCTTCTCCTACACATAGGGATGAATTAATGCTCACATTAAGCCAAATGATGGTACCACAAAATATTCAACCTAAAGCCATGGCCAATACTATCATAACTCGAGAAGTCGATTGTATTGACTTTTGGGATAGAGATATACCACAACATAGTTTACATAAGGATAACCCCTTATATATTACTGCCCTAATTAGAGATGTAGCAGTTAAACAAGTCTTGATTGATAATGGTTCATATTTAAACATTTGCACTTTTGACTTCTACCAAAGATTTGGGTTTAAAAGTGATAAAATAAAAAGAACTGATATTATCATAAAAGCCTTCAATGATGAAACACAAAAAATGTGTGGATTTATTACCATCCCATTGCAGGTTGGTTCAAGAACCTTGGATACAATTATGTTTATTGTACATTGCCCTGCATCATACAATATACTCTTGGGTCACCCTTGGATCAACACGATGCAAGATGTTCCTTCAACTTTACATCAGTGTGTTAAATTTGAATTTAAGAATCAGTTGGTTACCATTCATGGTGATCCTAGACCCTTTGATATGTGTCCTTTGGCAGAACCTATTGGAGTTCAATTTTGCCATGCTCTGTCATCCACACATTCTAATTCTAATAATCCATCTAAACGTGTGAAATACACACCTATAACATCATCTAATTTTTCTCCATCAACTACACCTCTACATATAGTTCAACCATATTTTGAACAAACCACATTAGGACCTCCAAAAGATCCTAAACCCACAACCAATGCTTCTTGTTTTACTCCTATATCTTCCATACCTATAGACTCATCCATCAACATCCCTACAACATCTACACCTACCAAAGGCATATTTTACGCATCCAAAGATGTAGGAAATCTTCCTTATACCTCTTACGCTCTTATTGATGAGCTCTTACCTGATTTATCTAAAATTATTATATCAGAAAAAAAAAACCCTGCTATGCAAGATTCCCTTATTTTAAATAATTTGCCACCCTTTCCTTGTACCTTGGGCCTCCCATAGCCTATGGGAAGTATTTACCAAGTTGAAATCTATACTTTTATTTATAAGGGATATGACTGGGGAAAAATACCTAGAAACATCAAGACACATTATTATGGATATGCTCGATGTTATTTTACTAATGAGTATATTAAAGCTAAGCCTATAATGATTAAATTGGGATATAAAGGGAAAGGTTTGGGACCTTTCCAAAATGGTATGAAAGAACCTTTTGAGGTAGAACCATGGCCTACCCGATGTGGTGTGGGCCTATTTCCTAGTAAAGGTTAGCCCTTCCCATTTGAGGATGATGACCATCTCATGTGTTACCAAGATTATTTGGATAAACGTCATGCTTTGCATTTAATGAATAAGCCATTTACATGTAATATGCTATCCATAGCTTACCCTAAGATGAACACTAAATTCAATGATGAGTTGGAGGGAGATATCCTCCATGATGTCTCCATTGAGGAATTATTACATAACGGATTTTATTTCGATGGCTCTATACCTAGTAAAGCCCAGCTTGAGGCCACGACTCCTCAAGACGAATTATCCAAGCTAACCTCGGAAGAATTACAAGAATTGGGTGTTTCACCTACCCCACCTAATTTTGAGAGAGATCTACACATGAAAGTAGAAAATGTCATAAAAATTAACATTGGAACCAACGATAACCCTCACATAATCAACATTGGGTCAAAAATGAGTCAAGACAAACAAGATAAATACATTGCATTTCTTAAATACTATGAAGATGTCTTTGCTTGGACATATGAAGATATGCCAGGATTAGACCCTTCTATAGTTATGCATCACCTAGTAGTCCATCCGGATGCTAAACCTGTTAAACAGAAACACCTAGTAGTCCATCCAGATGCTAAACCTGTTAAACAAAAACTTAGAAAAATGCATCCTAAAGTGGCATTACTAGTCAAAGGGGAGTTAGAAAAACTCCTGAAGGTTATTTTTATACAAGCCATTGATTATGCTAAATGGATCTCGAATGTAGTTCCAATAACTAAGAAAGAAGCTACCAAAGTTAGGGTTTACACAGACTTTAGAGATATTAATGTTGCATGCCCTAAAGACAATTTTCCTCTTCCCAAAATGGATCAAATCATTGATTTTACTGCTGGGAGTGGAATAATATCCTTAATGGATGGATTTTCTAGTTATAATCATATCAGGATAGCTCCTGAAGATCATGCTAAAATAGCCTTTATTACCCATTGGGGGACCTTTTGTTGGAAAGTGATGCCATTCGATTTGAAGAATGTAGGTGCAACATATCAACGAGCCATGAATTATATATTTCATGATATGATGCATGATATCTTACATGATTATGTAGACAATATTATAGCTTGTTCCATCAAATAAGAAGATCATTTAGATGACTTGAGAAAAGTATTTGATCAGTTAAGGGAATATCTTATTTGATTGAATCCAACCAAATGTATATTCGGAGTTAAGTCCGGTAAATTATTGGGGGTTATAGTTTCTTTACGTGGCATTGAAATTGACCCTCTCAAGATCATGGCTATCACTGATATGCCTGCACCCACAAATATATCTAAATTACGAAGTCTACAAGGTAAGCTTCAAGCTATTCATCGCTTCATCGATAAGTTTTTGGACAAAATAGGACCCTTTCTTAGCTTCTTAAGAAAGATGCCTCTTTTCATTGGGATGATGAATGTCAGGATGCATTTGAACTCCTCAAAAAATATCTCCTTAACCCACCTATGATTTCACCACCTAGACCTGATCGCCCATTTATGTTGTATATTTCTGATTCAGATTTTGCCTTAGGAGCTATGTTAGCTCAACTTGACGATGAGAAAAGAGAGCGTTCTAATTATTACATTAGCTAAACCTTAATCAGTGATGAAACCCGCTACACAGCATTAGAAAAAATATGTCTAGCAGTCATATTTTCTACACATAAATTATGCCATTATATGCTCAATCATAAAACGTATGTTATTGCTAAATTTGATCCTTTGCGGTATCTCATGAGTCGACCGTACTTATCTGGTCGCACAGCAAAGTGGGTTCTTGTGCTAAGTGAGTTTGAACTCACATTTATAGGATACAAGTTTGTTAAGGGTAAAATCATAGCAGATCAATTAGTTGCTGCACCCTTAGAGTCTACCCATCCCCTCATCATTGAGTTTCCTGATGAATGCCTTAAATTAGAGGTAGACCATCCAAAGCAATGGTCCCTATACTTTGATGAAGTCTGATGCATGAGTGGGGCTGGTGCAGGTATTATTTTAATATCTCCGTAGAAACATATTATACCTTTGTCCTTTAAATTAACGTTTGCTTGTACTAATAACACTGCTAAATATGAGGCTCTAATCCTTGGATTACGAGCTGCATTGGCACTGAAAATTAAAAATCTATTGGTTTTCGATGATTCTCAACTTGTCATAAATCAAATCAATGATTTTTATCAGACCAGAGATGATAAATTACATCCATATAAAGCATATGTCTTACAATTAATATCTTTATTTGATCAAGTTACCTTGGAAGCTATTCCTTGAACTAGCAACCGTGTGACTGACGCTATGGCTGCAGCTGCATATCTTTTGCCCTTGGAGTTAGATGACGAATATGCTACCATAATTATTCATCGACTCTAGGAACCTGCTTCAAATAAATCATGCTTAGAACCTTTGGATGTGTTTCTAATCAACGAAACTACTCCTGAACCTTGGTACACTGATATTTACTTTTATTCAAAATGGGACCTTCCCTGAAGGTTGTACTAGCAACCAACGTCGGTTATTACATAGACGAGCAAGTCACTTTGTAATTATTGGCAATACATTGTATATGAGATCTTTTGAAGGCATCCTATTGAGATTTTTGAATCTATAAGAATCTAGATTAGCTTTGAGTGAAGCCCACGATGGATCTTGTGGGGGACATTTTAGTGGTAGCACCATTGCTAAGAAACTCCTTAGGATAGGATATTTTTGGCCTACCATGGAAAATGATGCACATGATTACGTGCACCATTGTGAAAAGTGCCAAAAATATGCTGACCTTGTCCATGCGCCTGCACAAGAACTGCAGGCTATTTCATCTCCTTCGCCCTTTTCCAAATGGGGCTTAGACATCATTGGAAAAATCAACCCTGTGTCATCTAATGGACACAAATTCATCATAACCGCCATTGAGTATTTCATGAAGTGGGTTGAAGCTATGCCCTTAGCTTCTTGCACTGGAACCCAATTTTCCAAATTTATTTTTAATCAAATTATTTGTAGGTTCGAAATTCCTGCAAATCTCATCTTAGATAATGGAACTTGTTTCAAAAATAAATGTCAAAAAATTATGTCAAAAATATAAAATTCAACATCATTGGTCCACTCCCTATTATCCTCAGGGTAATGGCCAAGCAGAAGCATCTAATAAAAAATTAATTAAAATCCTCAAAAGATTGTGATGAGCACCAGAAATGCTCATATTTTGTACATATTTCTTTGATCAATATGCGGTTGTATAATAAGGATTGCGTACTTTTATGAATGATTATATAGATATTTGATATAATTATGCGTGTTATCTAATTTGTGTGTTTTTAGTATGTTTTGTGGAATTGCAGTTGATTTAGTTAGATTTGGAACGGTCGAGGTCCTTTTGATGGACCTGGCACTTTATTTCATCGGGGGTTAATGAAGAGAACACGAGCGCCTCCCTACAGTCGGAAGGCACCAACTGAATACGAGCGCCTCCCTACAGTTGGAAGGTGCCAACTAAATACGAGCACCTCCCTACAGTCGAAAGGCACCAACTGAATACGAGCGCCTCCCTATAATCGAAAGGCACCAACCAAAGACAAGCGCCTCCCCACAGTCAGAAGGTGCCAACAGAAGGCAAGCACCTCCCCACAGCCAGAAGGTGCTAATAGAATGCAAGTGCCTCCCCAAAGTCGAAAGGTGCTAATAGAATGCAAGCGCCTCCCTACAACCAAACCACGATAACAAGGTACCTTCCTCATAAGGAAGGCGCCACTGATTCTTTGCCCATTGACCAGATTTGAATGACGTGGATGGCAGTGGCTGGTGCAGTTCTAGCTCTACATCATGTAGAGCTAAATTGGAGATAGCACCAACGTATCAAAATGTCTTACTGATGCCAGGCAAAGCATGAACCAAAATGAACATGTCGCCATTAGAACAGAATGCCAGATGTCGATTGCATTTACCAGACTATTCTAATTTAGTCTGGGAAGAATCGACTATTGTAACCACTTCTATAACAGAAGTTCTACGGGTGTGTTATATAAACACACGCAGATCATTATGAGAATATATAGAAATAATTAATAAAGATCCATTTAGAGGTACGAAGATAGATTGTAATATGTTGATAAATATATTAAAGTTCTAGAAGTTCTAAGCGCGTGTTCGATCGGGAAGAAGCTGCTGGAGCCTGGGCCCACTCCAAGCCAGTATTTCTTCCCCATTTCCTTTTTGTTTATTTATTTTAATTAGTTTATTGCTTTCATAAGAATGTTCATTAGTTTGCTAGTTCCAGTATTTGTAGTAGATTTATTTTTAGGAATGTGTACATGATTTATTTCTATAGATTTAATTATGTTCTTCTTACGTAATTTATTGAGGAGTGCGGGAATGATTGAAAACCATTTCAAGAACACCCCCAAAATGTAGGATTAGCAGATTCACCTCCAGTGGTATTGTAGTAACCTAATTCTGACTCTTCGCAAGTTTACGAAGCTCCCTAGGTTGATAATTAAATGCACGGGCATGTGACAAAAATAGGAAACCATTCACCTTGTTTGGCCCACAACATTTTGGCACCGTTGTCGGGGAAGCATCTTAATTAGATTACTTACAATACCCTGAAACCTTCCATATGACCTTGTATGAGTTCTTCGAGAAGAAGAGGACCTGACGGTCACTTTATAAGAACTAATCCATCAGGACCTGAGTCAGCCGAGCATTTTGGATTTGAGTTAGACTCGCTTGACCTACCAGCAGTCCATTGGAGTGAGGAACCGCACTTTGTGCAAAGTGTCGCCTCATCCCATCAACAAGGGGATGAACGAATCATCATAAATCCCCTATTTAATAGGACTCCTCTAGAGGAAGCCCTATTGTGGAAGGCTGTGGAGGATCAGACGATCTCGCCAGACAACCTTAGAGCATTGACTCAGAAAGTTTTAAATGATCGGAAGGCCATAAACGCTGCATTAGAAACCACATTTCCTAAAAAAATGGTAGATAACGATGAAGTCTCATCTGGCTTTAGTTTCCCAATAGAGGAGGGAGTAGGAGATACCAAAATGAAAAACATATCCCCTGCTCACCTTTCGTCCTTCAGAGGACACCCGAGTGAGGACCACGACCTATTTTTATTCAAGTTTGATGTTTTGTGCAGGTCTATGGATTACAAATCAAACACAGAGAAGTTGAAATTATTTCCTTCTACATTAGATGATGCGGCTCTGCGATGGTTCATCGGTCTAGGAGACAAACACATCACCACCTAGGACCAGATGAAGAAGCTCTTTCTAGAGCAATATCAAGATTTTGGGAGAGCAAGAGACTCCGGGGAGGAGGTCCTGAGCATGACACAAAGAGAAGATGAGTCTCTCGAGGAGTATTGGGAGAGATTCAACTTTAATCTTCAATGGTCCCCTCACTCGAAGCTATCTGATAAGTCCCTCAAAAGCATCTTCTTGAGGGGACTTACCAATGAGTCACTGGAGGCTCTCAACATGATCTCTGGAGGTGATGTCTATCAGCATGCTATGGATGACATCCAAAAATTATGTCAGAACTACTCGAGAAGGTGAGGCAAAATCATCGCCAGGACCATGAAGGCGACTGCTTCAGTCACCAAAATAGAAATAGGCAACATGTTGGAGGATTTGAAGAGTGAAATGCTCTCATCTCTAGCACTGCAGATGGATACGCTACTGTTAGAAAAGAAGAAACAAGAAAATGATGCAGCATTAGCCTATTTCTGCCCAAAATGTAGAGGAAGGCATGCAAAGAATGCATGTCCAGAAAACAAGGTCAGAGTATGCGTAGTTTGTAGGCTGAATCATAAAACTCGATTGTGCCCACAACTGCCCAGTAACCAGGAAGCGGCTGAGAGCACGGAGGCCTACTTCATAGGCAATAGGAAGAGTTGGCCATAGCCCCCCATGGGGAATATACCAACCGGAATGCCATCATATGGGGGAGGGCCATACATGCACCAAGGACCCCCTCAACCACCTAATATGGGGTGGTGGGGACCATCACCCTGGACTAACGCACCCCCAACAGCATTTTTGAATCAGCAGCCATGGATGCCATATCCATATCCTGGGCAGCAGTGGAGAGGCCACAATGCATGGAATCAGACTCCATAGAGTGCAGCGCCTGCTCACATCCAACAGAACTTACCAGCATTGCCAGTATGAGACCTACGTAGCTACCAGCACAACCGATAGCAAACCCGAACAATAGAGTAAATCAGTCGGCATACAACGTAGAAGGTGAGATGTATCATATGTACAATATTCAGCTTAGATCAGGTAGGCAGCTAGGAGTAGAGACACCGCCTATGGTAGAAGAGGAGGAAGAAATAGTAGAGACACCTCCACTGGTAGAAGAGGAGGAAGAAATAGAGGAGACACCTCTGGTAGAAGAGGGAAAAGCACTTGAGAGAGTGGAGGCTCCATTTCCTAGCCGGTTATAGGAACAAAGAAAAACAACATAGCCAGAATTTGACATCTTGTCGAGCTTGAAGAATCTCATGGTGACAATCCCATTATTTCAAGCAATTCGAGATGTCCCCATTTACACCAAGGCAATTAGAGAAATGTGTCTAAGGAGACCGGGATGAAAAGCTACCTAGACTATCAATGTCGTGGGTAAACTGGTAGATCTAATGATGGGTGGAACACGTCATCCGAAGTATGCAGATCCAGGCAGCCCAGTGTTGACCATAAAAATTGGAGGACATTCCCTGTCCAACACATTGGTTGACCTCGGGGCAGCCATCAACGTGATGCCTCAAGAGACCATGCAGAGGCTGCAACTCACGAACCTGAAGCCAACCATGACAGTGCTACAGTTAGCCGATCGATCAACCGTGTCATCGAAAGGGATGCTGGAAGATGTGATCGTAACAGTCAGTGCATGGGAATATCCAGCCAATTTTTTAGTTTTGCAAACCAAGACCAGGCTGGGCGGTTACCCGCTCATTTTTGGGAGGCCATGGCTGGCAATAGCTGATGCTTACATCAGCTATCGGGATGGGCTAATGACCATCTCCAATGGGAAAAATGTCAAAAGGCTGACCATTTCATCGCCAGCTCAGTCTATGGACTCGGCAGAAGAACCCAGGATCACCGAGCATGGAACTACGGAGTTGTCCATAATCCGAGTCGATGATGACCTTGGAGGAGGTGGCAGAAGAGGATGAGGATGGTGCTATCATGGAGTTTCTCCATGGAGAATCGTCCACCCCCACACCTGGATCATCGTTGACTGGCGCCCAAGATCAGCACATCCGAAAAATACACGTTGGGCCAGGGAGGATATTAAACGTCAACAGTAGGTTGACGCCCACACAACTAGAAAAATTGGAAGAGCTTCTGGTAAAACACCAGCAAGCATTTGCATGGGACTACGTAGATATGCATGGCATCAGCCCAGAAATATGTACCCATCGGATTTATTTAGATGACCAGGCAACTCCTAGTCGGCAGCCATAGAGAAGGATGAACCCAGCAATGAAAGACATTGTCAGAGAAGAACTGCACAAACTTCTGGTTGTCGAATTCATATATCCAATTTTTGACAGTGAATGGGTATCACCATTAGTGGTGGTCCCCAAAAAGAATGGGAAATGGTGGATCTACGTGGACTATCGGGCATTGAACAAGGTGACTAAGAAAGACCACTTCCCGCTCCCGTTCATCGATCAGGTCTTGGACACACTCTCAAGAAGAAAATACTTCTCCTTTCTGGATGGTTTCAGTGGTTACAACCAGATCCAGATAGGGGAAGAAGATCAAGATAAAACAACGTTCACCTATCCATGGGGAACGTTTGCCTATAAGGTATTGCCTTTTGGACTATGCAATGCATCGACCACCTTTCAAAGGGTGGTGCTTAGCATATTCTATGATATGATAGGAGACGGGGTGGAAGTATACATGGATGACTTCACCGCCTATGGAGAAACCTTCGAGGAGGCAATGACAAATCTGGAAAGAGTGCTCGACAGGAGCAAGGAAAATCATTTGTCCCTAAGTAATGAAAAATGTTTTATGATGATGCAGGAAGGCATCGTGTTGGGACACCACCTCTCTATGGAAGGAATAAAAGTAGACAAGAGGAAGATCGAGGTCATCAGAGACCTACCTAGCCCCAGAATGTAGAAGGAGGTAAGAAGTTTCCTTGGATCAGTCGGGTACTACCGATGATTTATCGCCGAATTTAGTAAGATTGCCAAACCACTGCACACCCTACTTTCTAAGGACGTAGAGTTCAATTGGATGGGAGATTGCGAAGAAGCGTTCCAATTGCTTGAAAGAAAAATTGATATCTGCATCGGTCTTGAGAGGACCGAATTGGGCCATACCATTCCATATTTATTGTGATGCATCTAACGGTGCGATCGGAGCAGTCCTCGAGGAGAAAGATGATGAAGAATTTTATGCCATCTATTATGTCAGTAAAAACTTGGCGGGAGCGAAGCTCAACTATACAGTGACAGAAAAAGAATTCCTCGTAGTTGTCCATGCAATAAACAAATTCTGCCACTATATAATGGGATACAAGGTCTTCATCCATACGGACCACGTGGCTATCAGGTATCTGATGAGCAAGCCGGCCATTGGTGGCAGAATTATCAGATGGTTGTTGCTATTGCAGGAATTCGACATCACTATAGTCGATAAACCGGGCAAGGACAATGTCATGGTGGATTTTCTGTCCAGATTGATACCAACAGATCATCAAGCAGTGGAAGATCAGTTTTTGGATGAACATCTATTCGCTATTAGTGAACAAACTCCATGGTATGTAGACATAGCCAATTACTTGGCCATCGGAAGGACCTCACCTGCTCTCTCCTATCGAGAAAAGCAGGTGGTCATAGAGAAGAGTGCATCATTCCTTTGGATGGATGGTCTCCTATTTAAAATAGGATGGGACCAAATTATAAGAAGATGCATAGCAGAACAGGAGTTTTCAGAAGTGCTCAAGGCATGTCACGATGAGCCATGCGGAGGACACTTTGTAGGGAAATGAACTGCCTACAAAATCTTGCAGGCTGGGTATTTTTGGCCCACTCTATTCAAGGATGCGGTAGCGTATACCAGCAAGTGTGACGAGTGCCAGAGGATGGGTAGACCAACCCATCGAGATGAAATGCCCCTACAGCCCTAGGTACACCTGGAACCTTTCGATAAATGGGGCATGGACTTCGTGGGACCATTTAATCCACCTTCGATGGGAAGGAGGTTTATTCTAGTCTGCATGGATTACGTCACCAAATGGGTGGAAGTGCAGGCATTAAGGGACTCAAAGGAAAGAACGGTCATCGATTTCTTATTTGCCCATATTTTCACATGATTTGGGGTTCCTCGGGAGATAACAATAGACCAAGGGCCCCAATTCACCTCCAAATTGATTGAGGAGGTGATGGAGCAGTATAGAGTTCGGCACAATAAAACCATGCCCTACCATCCGTAGGCGAACGGGCAAGTAGAAGTGACAAACAAGGAGATAGAAAACATCCTGACCAAAACCGTGCAGCAACACAAGAAATATTGGGCCACACGGTTGTCGGAGGCAGTTTGGGCATACAACACCACGTGGAAATCCACCACAGGATGCACACCTTTCCAACTGGTCTATGGAAAAAATGTGATGATGCCCATCGAGTTCGAAATCAAAACTCTGAGGATGGCTTCAGAATTAAATTTGAGCTTGGATGAAGCTCAAAAATAGAGGATTCGCTAGCTAGATCAGTTGGATGAAATCCGACTGGATGCTTTACAGAGGACAGAGATTATACAGAAGCAGAGAAAGAAGTGGCATGATAACCACATCAAGCTGAAGAAGTTCCGGGTAGGGGAATGGGTACTGTTGTACGATTCTCGATTCCAGGAAAGGAAGGGCAAACTTATGCAGAGGTGGATGGGGCCGTATGAGGTGGTAGAGCTCATTAGGAATGGGGCGGTGCGCGTTAAGACAATTGATGGTAGCAACACCATGTTCACAGTCAATGGCCACCGACTACGCCCCTATAATACGTCCAAAATGTTACAGGTGGAATCCAGAGTAGGCGTGGGGGAGACCCCATCTTGCTAGATCTGGACCGAACTCTCATAGGTGAAATGGTGGGCACGAAAGTGCTCACCCAAAATTTTTAGTTAATATAGTTTTTTTTGTAATGTGTGTTTTTGCAGGGACGACGCCCGCATGCAAGCTATAGGCATCCTAATCCAGGGCCTAACAGGCACGAAACGCGTCTAACTGCCTTTATTTTCCTTTCTTTTTCGGTTGCTTTTTGTAGGTGGAGGACCTGACAGCACGAGGGATAGGTATCTAGGAAACCAAGCCTGATTCGGCTCAGCATTTCGACACGGCTCGTAGGTAGAATATGGGCAGCATGAAAAACTGGGAAGGCTTGATCACCCTTTTTCTAGTCAAATCGCCATCCAGAAGAAGGCGCCTTACTGCATCCAAAAGGTGCCAAGTCCAGAAGAAGGTGCCTTACTACATCCAGAAGAAGGCGCCAAGTCCAGAAGAAGGTGCCTTACTACACCCGAAAGGTGCCCATCCAGAAGAAGGTGCCTTACTGCATCCAGAAGAAGGTGCCAAGTCCACAAGAAGGTGCCTTACTACACCCAAAAGGCACCCATCCAGAAGAAGGTGCCTTACTGCATCTAGAAGAAGGTGCCAAGTCCACAAGAAGGTGCCTTACTGCACCCGAAAGGCGCCCATCTAGAAGAAGGCACCTTACTGCATCAGAAGGCGCCAAATCGGAAGACAGTGCCTTCCATCCATTCAAAAGTTCTATTAAAAAAAAAATATATATATATATATACATATGTAGGCGCCTTCCATGGCAGGAAGGCACCAAGTCTTAAAAAAAAAAAAAACCAGCCGAATACGCCTTCCAACATCAAGAAGGCGCATTCATCCAGCCGAGATGCCTTCCAACATCAAGAAGGCGCATTCATCCAGTCGAATACGCCTTCCAACATCAGGAAGGCACATTCATCAAGACGAACGCCTTCCAACATCGGGAAGGCATGAACCAGAAGGAGGCACCTCCCACATTGGGAAGACGCATGCAGGCAAAAGTGCCTCCCACCAATCAGAGGCACCTCGTAGCACCGAAAGGCGCATTCATTCGAAGAAGAGCATCGACAACGTCGAAAAGGCGCTACAAGGACACCATCCACATGGGAAAGGTACCAAAGAATGCCTCCTGCATGCAACATTTACATCTATCGGATGCCTCGAGCGGAACGAAGCATCGCACGAATGAGCGGCATCAAAGGACCATACCCCTCCCTCGTGTCACAAGTCAGCAAATCAGTGGCTACCACGATGACTGGAATGACGAATCAGGTACGTGCATACTAAATCAAATCGTTTATATAATTATTTATAAATACGCAGTACCAAAAAAGATACCGTCGTCATAGAGATCGTATCCCCCCATAGCCAGAATCGCGTGCCAATGATAGGGCGTCTTCCATAACTGCTAGGGTTAGGCATATTTTCTATAAGAAGGCGCCTTCCTGAAGAAGGAAGGACAAAAAAAATATACAACGACGAAGGCGCCATGGGAGGAAGGTCCAAGAACCACGCGATCAAGAAGAATGAACCCGGTGATGCGATGGGATCAGAGGGGCAGTGAAGACCCAATTCGAAGCCGAGGGGTGGCTCGAATACTGCACCCTGGTCAGTCAGGGCCAGGACGTGGAGGCAGCTAGAGAATTCACCGCCTCTTTGAGGGGCGATGCGGCCCAAGTACGAGGGGTGGAAATTCCAGTCACCCCTGAGTTCATCTCACAGGCGACTGGATTGCCTCTCACGGGGGAATGTACATACAAGGGCAGAGTGTTAAAACTATACGCCGAAATACTGCTGCCAGGAGGAAATGTGCAGATAGACAGGGAGGGGTTACTCAAAAATAGTCTCCCCATGAATATGCGAAAGATGTTCGAGCAGATTGCTCGATTCTTCACATGCACAGGGAAGTATACCCATCTGCACATTAATCATGTGCACTTCCTCAATCACCTAGTGCATGGGAGGAAATTAAACATACCTTTCTACCTGGCGAATGCTCTGAAAGATGAAGCGGCTCGGTACCAGAAAGGGGCACCATCCGCCTTAGCCCACCATGGGCTGATATCGGCATTGGTCCGCCATGCAGAAGCACAAGGACAGAACCACGACGTAGAGGGAGATGGCGGCCAAATAGAGCAACACAATGCGGTTGCCGAATTAGGGCAAGACGAAGCATCCCCTATAGAGGAGATAACAAACATCGGGCAATTGGCGTTGCCCTATTTTCTAGGAGGAGCAGAGCGATCACCGGTGCCCGAAGACATAGAGGACAGAGGGCATTCCCTAGTGCCCGAGTATGAGGAGGAAGGAGCGCCACTCGCTGGTGGTGAGGATGAACCAATCCCTAGGAGGAAACGTCTACGGTGATTCCTCTCGATAGAGGAAGGACAGAGTGACCCAGAGATAGACGTTGCCGCCCAAACCCTTCGAGAATTAACGAACTGGAGCCCACGGAATGAAGGAACTTTTGGGAGTAACGACCAGATCGATGCGGCCTTGGAGGAGGTGCTCGAATGGCAAACCGATTGTTGGATGGCACAGCAGATTCTGGAAGATTGCCAGAACCAGCATAAAAGGGAATTGGAGGAAAGAGATAGGCGAATTGCTCAGCTCAAGCAGCTGGTCCGACAGTTGCAGGAGGAGAATCAAATGCTCTAGGATAGAGGAACAGCAAGACAGGAGGCATCCACTCAGACTGATTGGGCAGAAGAAGTGTCGACGAACTCTCCCACATCCATCGAACGAGTATTCTCTTCGGGGAGATTCGATCGGATGCCCGACAGAGCAGCCGGAGGCAGGGGAGGATTCCTCTATTTTTAGGGGTGAAAAGGAAAGAAGTCCTACCATGCCCCCTATCATTGTCCTGAGTGACATAGAGCAGGACGAAGGTCTCCAACAATAGATAAGACCAGAGGATAAGGAGGACCTCCCCAGGCCTGAAGAAGGAGAAGAGCCTGAGGGGTCGACACTAGGTAGACAGGAGAACGAAGGATCACCCCCGAAGATAGCAGCACAGTCGATCCTTCGAAGTAAAGAGAAGTCCCCAAAGGAGAAAGAAGAGACCCCGATCCAAGCCACCACATTTTCTATAGAGGCCAAGGCAAAGAGGCCCAGGACGGCTCGATAGAAGGCGAAAGTGACCTTCGTCGAGTCAGAGGAGGATGAATGGGACATGCAGCTATTCATCGAAAGGCAAAAATATTTTGAGCAGCTGTGCAATGAAATGAAAGCAGCCAAGGAGGCCAGGAAGGCATCCTCGAGGGTAAAAGGAGATTCTGGCATCTACGTCAATCCGACAGAAGACAGCCAGTTTTGGGACATCTATGGTTCATCCCGAGGGTGGCCTTCCATGATGAGGAGGTACTTGGAATGGTGGGGAGTATATGGCCCACAATTGGAGGCCGCTACAATTGCAAAGGAGAATGTAGGGCTTACCCCTAAAGCGGCCGGATTATACAAGGCCCAAGTAGTGCCTTCCAGAGGGGATAACTCGGATATCCCTCTGGCAGTGGTCAGACCTCCAGACGTCGACCTCTGGCAAGCTGCCAAAGCTGCATTTCAATCGGTAGGAACAACGTTGGCTAGACCACCACCAGTAGCGGCCAGAACAAGAAGAGGACAATTGACAGCCATAGTTTCCCATAGGCAAAGGTGAACCACACCTTCAAATGTCGGCATGAAAAGATAGACTCGGGCCGCAGGGGCAGCAGAATCCTCCAAGAGATGGTGACGATGAAAAGTCAGAGGGCTACCTACAGCTTGGATGCCACGAGGGCATGGCATATGTTAGGCATGGGGGGATGATGAGCACCAAAAATGCTCATATTTTGTACATATTTCTTTGATCAATATGTGGTTGTATAATAAGGATTGCATACTTTTATGAATGATTATATAGATATTTGATATAATTATGCGTGTTATCTAATTTGTGTGTTTTTAGTATGTTTTGTGGAATTGCAGTTGATTTAGTTAGATTTGGAATGGTCGAGGTCCTTTTGATGGACTTGGCACTTTATTTCATCGAGGGTTAATGAAGAGAACACGAGCGCCTCCCTACAGTCGAAAGGCACCAACTAAATACGAGCGCCTCCCTACAGTCGAAAGGCACCAACTGAATACGAGCGCCTCCCTGCAGTCGAAAGGTGCCAACTGAATACGAGCGCCTCCCTACAATCGGAAGGTGCCAACCAAATACGAGCGCCTCCCCACAGTTGGAAGGCGCCAACAGAAGGCAAGCGCCTCCCCATAGCCGAAAGGTGCTAATAGAAGGCAAGCACCTCCCCATAGCTGGAAGGCGCTAATAGAAGGCAAGCGCCTCCCTACAACCAGAAGGCATCGCGATAACAAGGTACCTTCCTCATAAGGAAGGCGCCACTGATTCTTTGCCCGTTGACCAGATTTGAATGACGTGGACGGTAGCGGCTGGTGCAGTTCTAGCTCTGCGTCATGCAGAGCTAAATTGGAGATAGCACCAATGTATCAAAATGTCTTACTGATGCCAGGAAAAGCACGAACCGAAACGAACACGCCGCCATCAGAACAGAATGCCAGACGTCGATTGCATTTGCCAGACTATTCTAATTTAGTCTGGGAAGAATCGACTGTTGTAACCACTTCTGTAATAGAAGTTCTACGGGTGTGTTATATAAACACACGCAGATCGTTATGAGGAATATATAGAAATAATTAATAAAGATCCATTTAGAGTTACAGAAGATAGATTGTAATACGTTGATAAATATATTAAAGTTCCAGAAGTTCTAAAGCGCGTGTTCGATCGGGAAGAAGCTGTTGGAGCCTGGGCCCACTCCAAGCCAGTATTTCTTCCCCATTTCCTTTTTGTTTATTTATTTTAATTAGTTTATTGCTTTCATAAGAATGTTCATTAGTTTGCTAGTTCCAGTATTTGCAGTAGATTTATTTTCAGGAATGTGTACATGATTTATTTTTGTAGATTTAATTATGTTCTTCTTACGTAATTTATTGAGGAGTGCGGGAATGATTGACAACCATTTCAAGAACACCCCCCAAATGTAGGATTAGCAGATTCACCTCCAGTGGTATTGTAGTAACCTAATTCCGACTCTTCGCAAGTTTACGAAGCTCCCTGGGTTGATAATTAAATGCACGGGCATGTGACAAAAATAGGAAACCATTCACCTTGTTTGGCCCACAACAGACTGGTCAATAAATCTGGTCGAGATTGGCACATTCAACTATATCCTACTTTGTTGGCTTATTGAACTAGTGTTCGTACTCCCATGGGCACTTCACCTTTTTTTTTTGTTTATGGTGCTGAAGCAGTTTTTCCATTTGAATTAGAAGTTCCTTCTTTGGCTCTGCTACTTCAAGATACTGAAGTAGGAGATGAATATCATGCTGGTAGACTTAGTCAGCTAGAACTCCTAGATGAGAAGCACATCAATGCTTTGGAGCATCTTCGAGCCTACCAAAACAAGCTTAAATGAGCATACCTCAAGAAATTTCATCATCGATCCTTTGAGATCGGTGACCTTGTCTTAAAATAAAATAAAAAAAATACTAATGCAACTAAAGACCTTAAAGGTAAATTTGAGCCCAACTGGCTTGGATCGTATATCATCACTACAAAATTTAGATCGGGAGCATACCGATTAGCTACCTTAGATGGTAAATATCTTAAAGAACCTATGAAAATTATGCATCTTAAACGCTATTATGCATAAATCTGGTCATTTCATCATTCTATATATTGTTATTTTGCATATTGTTTCATTTTAGTCATCCATATAAAAATTTTAAAAATAGTAATAGTATTTATTCTTTCAGTTCATAAATTAAAAACTTCAAAATCATCAAAATCTTCAAAAAACATCTTGTTTTTTTGCACCTGTCAATTCTTGAAGTATTGCATTTATATTTTCAATTATTTTGTATAAATTAGCATTTATTTGGAATCCCGCACTTTCACACTCACATGAATAAATATCTTGATTTTATTTGGTATGATTATTAATCTCTCTTATATCAAAGTCCACAGTTGAATTAAATAAAGTTTTGAGCATAGAGAACTGATCTTGTTATTTACTTGAACCAAGCATATCTTTTCACATTAAAATGATTTGATTGCAAATTCGATATGATGCTACATAGTAGAAATGGTTTCTTGAGCGAAAAGTTTCCCTTGCTATCCTATCATGCACATGGTCTAGAATCTTTGAGAATTGACAAAAGGACAAGCTCACCCCTACCCAGAATAAAAATCCCTTGCACCACAACCAATTTGAGCAATTATCCCTAGTATAGGAAGAAAAAGAAAAGTCAAAGAAAATGAGAAAAGGAAAAATATTATTTTGTACCATCACAACAATATTTCAGCATTGTCTCAGTTCCAAGCAAAAATACAAGAAAAAAAAGAGAGAAAAGAAGCAAAAGAGAAAAGAAAAGCACAAAGCAATAAAATCCCTTTCCCTACCCCTTGAAAAAGAAAAGAAGGGTGAATGAGCTTGAATCCCTGGAATTCTCAATTATTCAAAAACTATGAGGTAAGCCCCATAACAGGTGGTTTGTGCCCAACCCGCTTGGACTTGGGTAATCCCTAGCATGGTGATATGTCTGTCGCATTAGTGACCTTCTTTTGTACAGACCTATGTCGACTTATAGATTAGCTAGCTCTTGATGACCCGACTTACATAGTAGTCTGGTATGGTTACATGCATATAAATCATGGTCAACGAACCCTTATTTGGTTAATTTAAATTACTTGTATCAAATCATCTTGCTCAAAATTGGTGAATGAACAAGACAATTGCACACACATTTGTATTTGAGATATTTTGTATCATTATAATAAATCAATATCGACAATGAACTCACATCTGCACATGGGGTTCCTTATAAATTTACCTTTTGTCTTTGAGATAATCTAAAATATTTATGTAAATCTTTTGGAATAATTTCATCTTCTTATTTAAAAGAACATTTTTTTAGTATAAAACCAATTACATACATATTTCTTTCTAAAATCCAAAACTTCTTTCAACAACATGCAATAAAGTCACATTTCTTTATATATTCGACTTCCGCAATGATGGTATAGTTCCAAAACCTAAACTGGAATTTTATGCCTAGCGCAAGTCCTTATTTTATATTTTGTTTATTTTAAAAATAAAAAAACAATCATGCAATAAAACTATTATATCAATTTATTCTTTGGATTGCGCGATGATGGTATAAGTCTATACCTATAATTCTATGCCTAGCGCAAACCATTTTTCTCATTTTATTTCCCATTCATTTTAATTCATAAAAACATATGGCTTACATAATTATGTTACACAATTGTGCTTTAAAAAGAACGCAAATTTTTCTACTTTCATTTCATTATTTCAACATTCAATTTTGCAATGATGTTATAATTCCTAGGGAATTATTCAAAATATTTATCACACTTAGGAATTTATGCCTAGCAAAAATCATATTTTTTTATATTTCATGCACAATATTTTCATGGAAATCTGAAAATAAATCATCACCATCATCATTTTCATCATCACAACACAAAGTCTTAAGACAGTCTCTTAAGCACTCTTTTACTTTTAGCAATATTTCTATATTGGGATTAGCTTGATGACCTAGCAAGTGGTGAATCCATGAAATGGTCTATAACAGCAACAATGTCCTTTGAAATTATTGTTAGAAGTCCCTTTTATTTTTCATCAAATCACACCACAAAACAACCAATTTGTTTACATCAGATTATTTCATTTAAATTCTATAGCATGACATCAAATTATAATATTTCCAAATGACATAATTACATGAATAATCAATCAACAATTCAAACATTAAAGCATCATACAACATATACACAAGTCATATCATCAAAAAGACCATATATATATATATATATATATATATATATATATATATATATATATATATATATATATATATATATATATATATATATATATATATATATATATATATATATATATATATATATATATAAAAAAAAAATCAAAAAATTATGTACATCATATCAAAACTAGATTGGTATGCCACAATCTATACCCTAGCATACTCAATCCTCCCAAAAATATATATACAATCCAGTCTCTGGCAGCTAGTCTCGAGAAGCCCTTGAGATTTTAGCCTCATCTCCTCTCCCACCCTGGCATGGAGGAGGTGGTCCCATAGAGGTCCATGCCATGTCTCGGGTCCTCACCGTCCATCATGAGGATGTCCTTGATGATCCTACCCTGATCGACTCTATAATGTCAATTGGTAGCTGTATCCCCTGGCCCTCTAAAACCAGCTGGTAGTACACTCCCTGATAAAATACAGTCTAAGCTATAGACTGTGCCAACTCCTGCATGCTCACCCCTCCACTTTATGCCCTGATCCATGTAGCCTCATCTTGTAGTGTCTACACCTGAGCCCAGAGGCAAGCATTCTCAGCCCAAAGAGCCGCCATCTCGCTGCTCTCCCTCACCTCAACATCCTTGCCCTTATCGGGAAATGGTGGCCTCTCCCCCTATTGAGAAGGGAATCTATCCTCCCTCCTCCTTGTCTACTATGATATCTATGGAG
Source organism: Wollemia nobilis (assembly GCA_028583015.1). Classification (NCBI taxonomy): domain Eukaryota; kingdom Viridiplantae; phylum Streptophyta; class Pinopsida; order Araucariales; family Araucariaceae; genus Wollemia; species Wollemia nobilis. Next base: position 369,090 of record JAQPPZ010001755.1, read on the forward strand.
CCTGTGGAATCCTCTAGCGTCTCTCCTACGGGACCATCACTGCTCTCTCCCTCCATGACCCTGCATTGCCTCAATGGTTTCCTGGTGCCACCTCCCCATCCGTCACACAACATGTGCACCAAACCCTATGCCCTTGTCATCTGAGGAGGGCAAATGCCTATGTACCAAGCATCGTATCCGTTAGTGACCCTAGCATCATCCCCATCCACTAGCTAGATAAGGGCATCATCCGCATCCTGGATCCAGAATTGCTGCATATCCGAAGCCCCACTCAGTGTGGTATTATCCTAGATATTCTAGGAGTACTCATAATCCCTGAGAGAAGGGATCCCCTACTGTATATCAAACTATCATAAAACTTGGTCATAGTGGTGGAGCTCTACCTCTCCCCACTCCATCCTCAGCCAACAAACTTGCCTGATGCAAGCTAGCTCCTACCCATCCTCTGCCCACCCTAGATGCTCTCTCCATGGCCTCCAGGTGATCTGGTCAGGGATGAGGTCGTCTAGCAACCTCTGTGACATCAACAGATCTATCCGCCATTATGACCCTCTCTACAGCCACCAATAGAAAACCTAGGGCCTCTCCCAGTCAACCCCTATCAGTGGGAGTCCTACCAGCCTTTGCACCATGATGTGCTCCCAACACCAAACCTATAGTAGCGATGTCAAAACCAAACATTGGCCTCCCTTGTATACAACCCCGTGTAGGATCCTATACAAATGACACAATACAAAGTTGCCCCATGAAAATCTATACCCATGGTCTCTCATGTCATAGACCACATCTAAAAGGAGCCATGGTAATCTGCACCTGATCTAGTGGCACAGCAGTAGGCCACCCACTATCCCTACCTAAACCTGAGTCAACCTAGATGCCCCAGGCATCTATCTCAGAGACTCGATGTTCACTCTGCCCTTCTCTAGGGTGAAGCTCGAATCTTCACACAGGCTCATCATAGCCTGGCCCTGATTGACCATAGGAGTCATAAATAATCCCTGTATGGGGATCCTCAAGATCCTCCATACATCCTCTAGTGTGGGAGCCATCTCCCCTATCGATAACCGAAAGCAGGATGACCCCGGATACCATATCTCTTCTAGGGCTATCAGTAGCCCCATGTCTGTCGATATTTATGGCATCTCTACAACATGTTGTAGTCTGACCTATTCCAGTTGGTCTCGCTTTGCCTGGTCGAGCATAGCCACGTCATCCCTCAGCATTTTGTATTTCAATTCTCGACTCTTTAGTAATCCCATCTGCAAAATAAATAATAAAACAATAAAATTCATTAATAAAACAATTATTAAAATCAATTAAATGCAATTCAAATAAGCTTAATTTCATAAAAAAAATGATATCGTCCACCATTGGATGATATCATCCTAAATTGGGTCAAATCATCCTTTGTAGGATGAAATCGTCTCCAATTTCTCAATTTGGGGATCGTCCCTTGTTGGATGGGATCGCTCCTATTCCACCAATTTTGCCCATAGATGAAATCGACGATCTAGGGATGATTTCGATGAAATTGGGACGATTTCGTCTCGACGTCGTCGACGGCCTAAAAACAACCGTGATGCCCCAAAATAATCAAAATTAACATCAACAATTACACATCAAATTAATACATAATTCACTAGGTTTAGATTCTTACCCGTAGCCTGCACTAGACCTCTGTCGATCTGTGCATGGTTTCGACCATTTTGTCTATAGAGCTATAAAAATAGTAAAAATGAATTAGGGTTTTACCCTATTTTTATTAATTTTATTTAAAAAAACATTTTTAATTTTGATTTTCTACGCTTTTACCTCAAACGTTCTATTTGGGTAAAAACACGGAGGGGGCACCATAGTCAACAGTCATACGATTCGACCTAGAATCATTGTCTAAAAAATTGAGTAAATTTTTGCTTTCTCATAAAACGGGAAGAACTCGTATTTAACACATTTTCTTCAAAAAATTCGCTAAAGAGGGGGCAAAATGTAGCACCCTAAAATTGGCATAGTTAAACCCTTAGTAAAATATAAAAATTTGAATTTTAACTCCAAACCGCCCGTTACTTGCTCCCCTCATTTTTTGCACCATTTTTAGGATTTTTTTTGACCGTTGGACGATATCGTCGATGATCAGATGAAATCGTCCCAGATCTAAATAATTCATCTGGAATAGAACATCCAGATGATTTTGTCCCAAAACCAAATTTTCATAATTAGCTTATGTTCAACAGCTTCTCTAACTTGGGCAGAAAGCGTGTCTACGCAGTTAGAGTCTGCCTCGTTGGAGATCTCCTAAATTGGGGTGATATCCAACCTCCTAACCTCTCCCTAATCCTATATAAACTAGGATTTTCTCAGTTTATCCCCCTAGTTTACTGATCCCTGAACCCCCTGATTGATTTTCCCTACAACTTTAGTTTCTCGTGCATTAGAACACCTTCACACCATTGTTTGCATTGTGTATTTCAAGTTTTCTTATAGGAATTTTACTATTTTTTAGCTGGAGCAAGCTCGGATCATCGCTGGTGATTCCATATGATTTCAGATGATCCTGTCGTAGATCGATGATGATCTTGTACAATTGGAGGTGATCTCGATTGCATTCCAGATTGGGGGCAACTAGAACCCTAATTTTGCATTCCTCATTTGTCTTCTTTATTTTACTCTGCATTAGTTTGATTTATTTTTATTCTGCATCCTGGAGTTCACCTCATTTAGCATAGATGCATGATAAAGTTAAAATAAATTATGCATTTCCTTTAATTTTTATCTGGATTTATCATTTAGGCAAGTTTACTATTATTTCTATCATTTCCCCTTACTTTTGCAGTTGCATTTTTGGTCTTTGGTATCTGTTTCTATGATTGTAGGTTTCTGATGAATTCGTCTGACGAATTCGTCATATCGACGATGATATCATCTGATCTTAGATGACCAACCATGATCTAAGATGATTCTATGCAAATGCAGATGATTATGTAATATTTGAGATGATCTAGACTTCTACAAACCTTAGAATCTTTATCAGACATTCGAAATTAGGTACATTCTATCTTATTTAGCACACTTTCTATGTTTAGCACTTATTCATGTTTTATGTATTCATATATATCAGCATCGGCATATAGAATAGCTTAGATTCATCTTGGCCAAACCTAGGAATTGAATGATTGAATATAAAAATGAACACATCAAACTAGGCATGGAAACTGCCACTCAAAGTTTCTTGGTGAACCCACCATCCATTGAAAATTCACCCTTATACCCCCTCCTCGAGAGGCGTGACCTTCAAAGGGCCTCTCAGTCTGAGGTATTGTCCCATCCTTCTCACATCCCCATTTCGGGCATGGATCCTATAGCCTGAAGGTAAGGATGCAAAAAATTTGGAGCGATACATATTGTCTGTGTTATATATGGTAGCATGTAAAATATTTTGGAAACCTTTGTTTTTGAATGGTATACCATTATTCAAGATAATTATTGAGGAGATTCCATAGTAGTATATTATTTAATTTTAGATAAATTTAGAAATATGGATTCTTCTTGTTGAATCCAAAGGCATATCTTCAACCCATTTGATGGAGTATTTATTTGTAGTCATGATGAAATTATATCCATCAAAATATGTGGGATTAAGTTTACGAATTATGTCCAATCCTCAAATGGAGAATGACCATGGTGAAATATTGGATTGTAAGACTTGGGATGGAGCATGGATAATTTTGTCAAATTATTGACACTTATTACATCACTTGACATAATAAAAAGACCATTTCTCCATTGAGGACTAATAGTATCCCATTCAAAGAAGTTTCTTGGTAATGGTGACACCACTAGAATTCCCACTGCAAGACCTATAATGGACTTCTTAGATTACCTTTTGGAATTCAACGTGGTCTAAGCATGTAAGTAGGATACCATCAAGGGTGTGGTGATATAAGATATCACCAGTAGTGACATGTCTACATACCCTTTTCTTAAGGTTCTTATATTGATTTTGATTTAACATTCAAGCAAAGAGCCATATTTGAGATAATCATAGATGTCCTTGTACTAAGGACTAGAGAATGAGGCAACATAAAGATTAAAAACTTCTAAAGGAATTAATTAATTTTCTATAGTTGCAATATTTATAGTTCATCTAATAACATATGTAGCCTATTTTTATCAAGCTCTAATGGGATAATAGATATTGTAGAGGCCATAGTGTCCGCATGATGGTAACTAGACCTAGGAATTGCATCAATAATGACTGTAAGTGGCCATTAATTTATTTATGATTTATTTATAAGGCTTTATCTTATCATCCTTAGTTTTATAAACACAATTGATTTGATTAGATATAAATTAGAAGTCTCTAAATATGACAATAATAGTAACATTGAAAGCTCTAATAACACAAATTTCTAGGATGAGATCTTTATATTCAACTATAATGTTGGTATAGGGAAAATTAAGTTTTAAGTATAAGGGGATTATTTATTTTTGATGATTGACCAAGATAATTCCTTCTCCTACTCATTTGAAACATATATGCCTTCAAAATACAAGGTCTAATAATTTACCTTTTCTTTCTCCAAGCTGATATTGAGGATGGATTCGTCAAGACACTATACAAATAAGGGTTGGCTTGCTTCTAGTGTTGCATCTGTTAATTGATCAAAAATCACCTAAGCTTTCATAGATTTCTAGCTAATGGAATTTATATTAAATTTTCTAATCACAATAACCCGCTTAGTAGTTCGTCTTGAGAGGTATGGTTTGGACATGAGGTATCATAATGGATCTACTCTTGCCATAATAGCTAAGTTTTTTGGAGGTAAAGAATAATACTAGGAAAATATTTTCTAAAGAGCTATATTTGATCATCACATTGAGCCAATGCAAAATATGCATTTTCTCTATGTTGATCATTATATTGAACATATAATATCTAAGTTTTTGGGAGGAAAATATTACAATTGGGAAATGATTTTCTAAAGGGCTATATTTGATTGTCATATTGAGACAGTATAGAAGATGAAATTTCTCTATGTTGAACATTATATTGTCATATAATATCTTATTTCTTAGCATATAATGTCTAAGGTTTTGGGAGGTAAATATTACACCTAGGCAAATACTTTCTAAAGGGCTATATTTGATCACCATATTAAGCCAATGTAGAAGATGGATTTTATCTATGTTGATCATTATATTGAGCATATAATGTCTTATGGCTTAGCATTTAATTTCTAAGTTTTTGGGAGGCAAAGACTGCAACTAGACAAATAATTTCTAAAGGGTTATATTAAATTATCATATTGAGACAATATAGAAGATGGATTTTCTTTATGTTGATCATTATATTGAGCCAACATGTCTCCTAATGTATAGTTGGTGGTAACTATATAAAGTAGTAAGGGCTTGTGAGGATTGGGTAAGATAAATACCAAATTTGACATAAGATAGGACTTTATAACATCAAATATAGGTTGACATTCATCATCCTACTTGAATAATACATCCTTTCTCAAGATTTTGGTAAAAGGCTGATATTTATCAACAAGTTGAGAGATAAACATTCTAATGGTTTAGACTTGGCTGACATGTTTTTAGGATCAAATTATATGCATCTATAAGACAATGAATCCTACAAGATTTTTTGATGTCACTCCAAAAATCTATTTTTGAGGCATTTGGAACACTTTGTAATATCTTATCCTTTAAAAAATGCATCAAAGATCTTGAATATGATCTTTCCATTTGATTAATTGACTAAGAATACCATAAAAATTATGTTCCATAATTTCATGCATTAAATCATAGAAGATGTAGGTCATTTCCCATAGATATGTGGCTCTTGTATTATTTAGCCAAAAGGGCATGAATTGGTAGAAGAAGGTTCCCCGTGGGGTTGTCAAAGTTGTGTTGTACTAGTCCTTAGGAGTAATTCAAATTTTATTTTATATCAATAATCCATCCATTAGGGATATCATCCCTCAAACTACTACAAAATCAGCAATCATGTCAATATTATGGAGGTAAAGCTCATATTTAGGATAAATTTTATTGATGTCTCAATGCCTATGCCTATTTTAATGCTCCAACTTTCCTAGTAACTAAGACAATATTGGAAATCCAATTAGAATACTCTAGGGTTTTAATAAATCTAAATTATCTTTTACAATTTCTCTTTAACAAGTAGGATAATTTTAGAGTGCATTTCCCATAATCTATGTTTTATAGAATTCGTACCATGTCTAAAAACCAAATTATGAACTACTAAGTATAGGTCTATACTTGACATATTGGCATATGTCTAAGAAACTATTTCTAAATTCCATTAGTATCTAGGTGCACTCTTTATGCTTTTCTATGGTTAAGACCTTTCCTAGTTTATCACATCAAATATAGGTTGACATTCATCATCCTACTTGAATACTACATACTTTCTCAAGAGTTTGGTAAAATATTGATATTTATAAACAAGTAAAGAGATAAACCTTCTAATGGTTTGGATTTGCCTTAAAGGATGCAAATTTGAGTTAGTGTTTAAGGGGGTGGCATATTTAAAATGGCTAACATATTTTTATGTTTAACTTCTATGCATCTATGAGAGAATTAATCCTGCAAATATTTTCTAATGTCACTCCAAAAATACATTTTTACGGCTTTAGACACACTTTGTAATCCATTATCCTTTTAAAATGCATCAAAGGTCTTGAATATGATATTTGCATTTGATTAATCAACTAAGAAGGTCATAAAATTAATGTTCCATAGTTTCATGCATTAATTCATAGAATATGTAGATCATCTCCTATAGATATTTGAATCTTGTATTATTTAGCCAAAAGGGCATGAATTGGTAGTAGAAGGTTCCCCATGGGGCTATCAAAGTTGTGTTGTACTAGTCCTTAGAAGTAATTCAAATTTTATTTTATATAAATAATCCATCCATTAGGGATATCATCCCCAACCTACTATGAAATCAACAATCATGTCAATATTAGGGAGGTAAAGTTCATATTTGGGATAAAATTTATAAATGTCTCAAATGCTTATGCATATTTTGATGCTCCAACTTTCTTGGAAATTGAGACAATATTGGAAATCCAATTAGAATACTCTATGGTTTTAATAAATCTAACATTAAGGAGCTTCTACAAATTCTCTTTAACAAGTAGGATAACTTTAGGGTACATTTTACATAATCTATGTTTTATAGAATTCATACTGTAGACACCTAAAACATGTCATGTTGAGGAGAATACCTATATGAACTCCTTTTAGACCATATGAGCCAGCTTGGGCAGCCTTAGGGCTAAATAAATGGTTTTCACCACTAAACCAAGGATATATTCCTTTACAACCATGGTCATCCCTTCAAGGGATGACCTTTAAAGGTTGTCTCACCAAGGGACAACCTCTAGTCAGGGTTGTCTCACCCCAAGATGGTCATGCCAGAAGCAAGATAAAAGAAGAGTGAGATATAAATAGTAGCCAAAAATACCAGTTAATCCTATGCATGAACCTACACCATAATTTAGTGTGTGCATGAGCCCAGATTAGATAAAATGCATGACACAATTAGTTGCATGGCAATTTTGAAGACAAGCATTCACTTTTCTTAATGCAAACTGCCTCTTCACTTTTTCATGCATAGGGTGGTGCTATTATTAGATTCCTTTTGAGGAATATATATAATAGTGATCGCCCCTCAATAAAATATGTACTAAGTTTTCAAATCTTCAAGAAACGAAGTGCTACCAAAATTTGACCACGAGCCTCCAAGCCTTCCTTTTTTATTGTAGAAAGCATATTGTTGGTTCATTCTAAAGGTTGAAGACCGCATCCATATTTGTTGTGCAATTAAACATTCCTATTTTGAAGATTTATCCAAACCTAGTAAACCATTCTCATGAACACATCAATCCATTGATAAAACTCCCTAGATCAAATCCAAGAGTCACCCTGCATCAACCTTGAAAAAGTAGTTATAGGTTAGCAGCCATATCGATCAAATATGACCCATAGGTATGGTCATCCAACACAAATATGGCATCTAGGGTATATATCTATTTATTAATTTCTTTTCATAATAATTTTTAGAAACATTTTTATTTACTATTCTAGCATAGATAGGCTTTAATTTACACATGCATCTATCATATTTCAATTTATTTACCACTCTTATCATCATTATACCGAGCCCTATCTTGAAGGGCTCCACACATGCTACTAATTGCTTTGCTTTACTTATGTGTAGGTGATATATATATACAGGGAAGAGGAGTGCAAGACCTTTGCACATTAATCGTTGTGAAAATCATGATATACCTAACCCAAATAATTTCATGAGTGCAAGGAAGATCCTATGCAGTACATCTAGATTATTTTATTTGTAACTCATTGTATTAGATCGATAGAAAATCCCCTAGAGGGATCTCATTGTAACCTCCTTAAAAAATAATGGATATTATTAACAAAATGACACCATCATTAATTTGCATTTATCTTGTTCTTATCTTTGTGGTTGCATTATTATTTCTACCTTTCAATATTTTGTTTGCATGGATGTATGGTCATTTTTAGTATTTCAGTGGCGATCACGATGGTACCTAGTCCCTATTTTCTAGTTATATTGCTAATTAATATCTATTTTTTATTGTATATTGTAGTTTTAATTGTCTAGCATAGAGATGAACCTTTTTAGGTGATCATTTGATCCTGAGATGGCCCATGTTCAGCAACCATCCTGATCAGGATGACCTTGGATCATAGAGCAAAAATAGAAAATAACGAGATCTTCATCAAATGTAGGCCATCAAGGTGAGTACCTCTATTTTTTTTTTTAAGCAAAAAACCCCTTGTGGAGCCTCCTTGGTCTGAGAGACCATGAATAGGTGGTTCTATACCATTAAATTCACCCGAGGGTCGCACCCGACCCTGCCCACACCAACATTATCAATTGGATTTTAGATACCCAATTCAGCTTTTTGGTAGGGTGGAGATTTGAACCTGGGACCTCCCTTGGAGGATTGCCCTCTCCTCTCCAACTCACCTACAACACCTGGGTGTGAGTACCTCTATTCTCTATATATATTTTTATAAGTAAATTCATAGAAAATATTTCATATTATAGAGAATAAAGTACAAAGAAATTTATAGTATTAGGCTTTGTTTGTGATCATCTCTGGTCTAGACAACCCCTATCTGAGGCCATCCTTGGTTTATACGACCCATTTTTGTGGTCATATATGTGATATATGATCTCTATAAACATCCATATTTATTTAGGATGGTTTGTACCTCTCACTATTTGACTTACCTATTGTTTCCTACTCAAAGGCTAATCTCGTGTAGGGTCTTGCATTTAGAAGTTATGTTATTTTATAGGATTTCTAGAAGTAAAACATCATTTTATGCATTATTAAAAATATCATTGAGTTCTTCTTGATTTTAATTTTTTTTAACCCCACACACCATGACTCATTTAAACATCAACAAGTTGAATTTCATCATCAACTGTTGATTGAGACCAATGATGGTGGGTTTCATCTCCACCTACTGGCTCACACCATAGAAATATTAGTGGTCAAAAGTGAGTGGATTTTTAGATTTCATCACTAGAATATGTCCTAATCTTGTGTGTACATAAATTAGGAAGGATTAGTGAGCCCCTTTACCATAGGGTTCTTTAAAATAATTAGTGGATGTAGTTGTCATTCTTATGCATGCCCTAAATACATGGGTTAAGTGAAAGCAAGGCTTTGTTGGTAGCAGCACATTAGATAGTTCAGCCCCTTTAGGGGTCATTTTTTTCCCATAATGTTAGCTTGAGCTACATCCATAGGAAGCCAATTTTTTCCATTTTATTTACACTCCCCGACAAGGGATGTTCTTGAACTACCTTTAGTAGTTTTCTATTTTCCACCCTTAGTTTTTAGAAGCATAAGGTATAACATCAAAACATACTCAAACAATTATAGACTCACAATAAAAATTTAAATGAGATAATCACATTGTTTGCTTGTCTCTTTATTTACTATTTATTTAATCCACATCATGGTAATAATATGCAACTAAGATCACTCATGATCTAGCACAACAAAAATTTACAAGGAGATATGGAACATATTTGGTTCAGCCTAGAGGATATGGCCATTCCTTAATGGCATCTTGGTGTTCATCATGACACCAATACCATTTACAAGGAATATTACCTAAAATACATATCTATTTAGGAAGCACCCATAGGTCTTCTAGGAGACATTCCTAATTTGGACACCCTGATAGATTTTTATAAAAATAATAATCCACCCACCAAGGGCCTAGTAGGTTGGTGACATGAGTTCATATTCTAGCTCTCTATCCACCAACTATAACATGACCAAGATACCCCATGGACAACGTTTTATTATCAAGCCACTCTACTTGAATATTTGTGTATGAGTCTATAGTATGCCCATTTAGATAGGTACAACACTCATCATCCTACTTAGATAGCCATGTAAGCTCATGCAGTTCAAGTTAATGAGGAAGAGGAAGATATAGATCATTCTCCTACCTCTTAAGAAGAGTATTTTATGCAAGCACATTGTGCTTCTACATCACTTGAGTGTGTAGAGCTTACATTTAAGCCCAAATAATAGGTCAATGCAACTTCCCTCGATCATAAAAAATAGGTATCCAACCCTTCTAGGGCTATAAATAAATTCAAGTTCCTTCATATTAATATGAATACCAATTGATCCTACACTACTGATTATGCAAATCAAGCACTTGGGTAGAACATTGATACAAGTACTATTGAACTAGTTATGGTTGGATAAACAACACTTAGATCAACAATACCAGCTGAATCGATAGAGTCTATAAGAGCATAGATTACACCAAGAATGACTATATTAAGAGTGATTATATAAAGCCTTGCATGATATGGTTCCTATGCCTAGTACCCATAGGCATTAGCCTCATCAAAGGTACCTTGTGCACCACAAAAATCTACTACCTAGACCAAATCAAAGTTGTCCACCTTGTGCACCTATCCATATCCACAAGTCCACACAACATCCACCCTACAACTAAAAATATGGGTATGATATCTAAAAGGATGTGAAATAATAGTATTAGGAGCAAGGGTATCCTAGGACACCTTATGATGATGTGGTTTATGATCACATTCAACCACCATGGCCTAATCAAAGTCTTTCTCACCCACCTCTTCGAGGAATTAGGTGGGAAGATGAGATTATATCATCTGAAGCTTACAAGTTGCTTACCAAGTGCATTCAATATTTATAAAAGTAAACTTCAAGAGTGTGTTATCAAAAACCCACATAAGCCAAATTTGTAATCAACCGCTCCATCATTCTATCCTATCTCCTCCATATCTTGAGCATTTTAAAATACCCAAGCTAGATAAGTTTAAAGGAGATGATGATGCACAAGAGCATGTCACCAATTTTATGAACCTTTGCTTTCAACTCTAGGATGATGATGCCTTGCTACTTAGAACCTTCTTAATAATGCTCTTTGGCTAAACCCTAGAGTGGTATAACCATTCACAGCTTTGAACAACTTACAAATATATTCTTGGAGTGCTTCTTTTTTAATGTGAAAAAGAAATCAACCTTGAATGATCTATATAATCTTCGCCAATTAGATGATGAACCAATATTGGATTATGGTAATAGGTGGTGAGAGGTTATCTCAAATTTTCCATTTACCTTATTTGTAATAGAGCTAACTCGAATCTTTACTAGGAGTTGTTCAAAATAGATTTCATTGCTATTACAACTCCAACAATATCAAAAATTTGAGGAAGCTCTAGCTCATGAAAATATTATAGAAGAGATCAATGTTCAGGATGGAGAGATCAAACTTTGTAATAAGGAGTGGAACAATAACCCCAAAGGTAACCATATCCAACAAATTCATCTTTAGTTAATCAAGTTTTCTTGAGTGTTCCAAGGCCTGTAAAGAAAAATCCACCTCAACAAACCAATTATCAGGCCCAACCCCCTCCTACGTAGTATCATAACCAACCTCAATAGAATCAGATGTGAAATCAATCATGCCAAAAGCCTCACCATTATACACCATTGTTTGAATCTTTGGTATCACTTTTTAATCAACTATGTGAGGTAAAGGCCATTAATTTACCAAAGATTGATCCCTTGGATCCTAATATGCCAAAGCCTAAGTGGTATCGAGAGGACTTGTATTATATTTATCAATGACAAAATGGTCATGAAATTCATTCATGTTATACATTTAAAAACATATTATAGGATATTCTTGACAAGAATGAACTTCAAATTGGCAATCCTATCACTACCAATAATCAACAAATGGGTATATTCAAGTATCCACTACCCACCCATGAGTTTCAAGTACATCAACAAATATAAGTCAATAAAATCCACATAGCCCCACCCAATTAGGGATTTTTGGGATGATTAGTATCTTGATGAGGAGCCAAAGGTATCTTAATCAAGTTGCACCACTTGTAGCTCCTACCAATATTCCTTCCACATCACAACCTTTACTACAAACAAACCCTATCCAAGATACTCCACCTCATCCAGTGGTGATGATCAAAAGTAGACTTACCCAAATTCTATGAATGACATCGTCAAGACTCTCCATTTATGAGTTGATACAACAGTCACCACCACACAAATAATATTTAATGGAGATTCTATAATTGATTTAATTATAGCCCCAAGATACCAACTCTTTTATCAATTTTGTGAGGCACATTCAACACTGCAAGGAACCTATTATCACATTTCATGATCATGAGATCAAGTTAATTTCTATTGAGGTATCTGATCCTCCACTACACATCATTGCTAGTGTGAATTGAGTTCCTTACAAGCAAGTCTTGATTGATATAGGCTCCTCCATCAATATTATTACAACTACTACACTACAACATCTCAGTCTTCCAATGTCACACATTATAGTATCTACATTAAACCTTCAATAATTTAATGATGCTTTATGCTCTACCATTGGCACAATAGTCCTTATTCAGGTTGAACTAAAGACTATTACCACATTGTACCATATCTTGGAGGGTGTAATGTAGTATAACATATTGCTTGGAAGACCTTGGATCAAAGATATGAAGTGTGTCCCATCTATATTGCACCAGTGCCTTAGGTACATAAAGGGGAGGTTCATGTAGTCCATGTAGACCTTGAGCTCTTTAAGTATTATAATGTGGTCCATCATCCGTAAGAGTCTACCTTACCATCTATCCATCTAGACATTGAACCAAATGACCCCATAAAAATTCTAGCTCTAATACCATAATCATCCCCTAAACCATCCCCACCTCCTCCATATCCACCCTCATCATTGGTTTATTTTGATATCCCCTCTTCATAATTGGATCCTTCGAGTAAGTAGGTGTTAAAGGTGGTAATTGATAAAATCCCATCATCTATTTCCACCAGTTTTATAGAATATATTACAACTCATATGAATGAGGAAGAATCACTTATTGCTATGGATGAGCCATCTCAAGCTGTACCCTCATCATCCTCATCCACCCCATCACAAGTCATGATTCATTTTACTAATCCTAGACTCATTGAGTATATGGTGTAAAATGTCACATAAACACCACTCATCAAGTCACTACAGGACATGGGTAGGCCTCACTTGCCATCACTACCCATTGGTACAATTATACCCTTAAGGGTTCCCCAAACCAAACAAAATTTGTCTGTGGAGGTTTTGATGAGTTTACAAATTCATCCCCTATGATGGATGATGACAATGATGCACTTTCAAGGAATGTCGATTATCTATCAAACCTAGATTTTTCCCTACGATACTTCTACCACTACCATTGGCACAAAAATAATCTTGGTCAGTATGAACAAGATCTCCAAACCCCTTACCAACCATAGTATAAACTACCTAAAAATAGGTTTGGCTTAAGGTATTCTATGCGTATGTTGGACAAGATCCTTGCAAACTCACTCCATGTAATTGAAATAAATATAGCAATCATGTAATTGAAATAAATACAACAATCATGTAACCATAATGACAAAATAGTATATGAAATGGTGCCCTTTTATTAATATCAAATATGTTCTTTCAAAACGGTTACAATGAGATCCCTCCAAGGGATTTTCTACCAATTTGATACAATGAGTTACAAATAAAAATAATCTAGGTGTATTTCGCAGGATCTTCCTCACACTCACAAACTAATTTGGGGTAGGTTTTCAGGACTGCTGCAATGATCAATGTGCAAAGTTCTTGCGCTCCTCTGCCTCATAGATATTTGTAACCTGCCCACAAGGAAAATGAATAATGTTAACAACATGTGTAGATAATTTCAATATAATGTCCATATTAATGTTAAAAAATTCTATAGATAAAGTGAAATCAAATACATTAATAGAAAAACAAACTATTCTAAAAAGTAGGAAATATGCTATCTAAACTACTATACTAAGAAAAATGGGAAAAATAGATTTCTACTTGAGGTTATCTCTAGGTAAGATGGCATTTAATTTGGGTCATATCATATCAATATGGTTTCTATCCTAAGGCTAAAATTATTATGGTCGATGTCAAGGCAGTGTCCAGGTTCGATATGTGGTATTGTCAATAGATTTAGTGCATTGTTGCAGTGGCTTGGTGGTTCTTATCAATCATCAAAGTTGGTGTGTTCAATTACATGAGGAATATAAATATAGTATTCAACCCTTGGAGTAGTCTAGTGGCATTTATTTTGATAGTGAAAGCTTGAGAGCTCGTGGTTGGGTTTTGACAACACTTCGTTGCTTGAAAACTCAAATCTCCCTATCACTTTGAATGAGGGTGAATACCAATATATAGATTCCTTGAAAGAAACCTAATAATAAAATAAATCCTTTGCATGAAAAAGTGGAGAGGTAGTTTGCATTAATAAAAGAGAATGTTTTTCTCTAAAATCTCAGGCAATTGATTAATGCATACAAATTTCTATTTTGGCTCATGCAAAAGTGTTAAATTGCAGTGCAAGATCATGTGCAAGATTAACTTGTAGTTTTGATTGCCAGTTAAGTCTTGCTTTAATTTTGACCAATATTTTTGGTAGCCATATCAGGGTGATATGACCCCCAATTTGGATGCCATATTAGGGTAGGATGACCCTATTTTGGAGGTCATATCAGGCTAATACGACCCCAATTACTTAATGAAATGTGCCCTGTTTACGTGGTGAAAACCACTATTTTATCTTGAAGGTTGCCTAAAGTGGATCACATGGTCTAGAAGAGTCCAATTAGGTAGTCTCTTCAATATGATGTGATTTTAGTGTCTATAGATACCCCTTTTTGGGATGCATTATGTGAAGACACAACATAGAGCAAAAATAGAACTAAAATGGTCAAATTGATTAAGGTTGTTCATTAACCTAATAAATGTTTAGATGCCCCAATCATGGAAATTGAATGCAATATTGAATAATTACGTACAAATCATTGATGGAATTTATTTTAGTAAACTTTTCATCCATTTATGGAGATTATGATATGATTCCGCACTTTAGGCTTTGAGTATACTAAGTTTTTGGTAACCTTTGAGTCATTGGAAGACAAGCGTAAGTCTACTCTTTAGAATTTTGGGAATTAAAAGATAAGCTTAAGTCTACACTTTAGACTTTAGTGTATTGGAACACAATTTTAAGTCTACACTTTAGCCATAGGGAAATTGGAATATAAGCTTAAGTCTACACTTTAGCCTTTAGGGATACCAATCAGCTAGTTTAGCTACCCAGTTTGTTTGAATTTGTTTTTGCTTTTTTTGTCTGCCCCAAGAAAGGAGGATGCATGATTATCTTCGGCAATTATTCTTGAATTAACACAATTCACATGATTGAGTGTTTGATTATTGATTTGATTATAAATTTTGTGATGCATGACTACCCCCTCAAGTGATGAGTCAATGAGGAAATGGAAAAATGATGAAAGTGACAAGTCACTTGACCAAGATGATTTGATTTAGGTTTTAAAGGATAATTATAAAAGTAAAAGGGCATAAGAACTAATTAAATCCTTTATTTTAATCAATTTATTAATTTATGTGTGAGTGGCCTTCATCCTACCAAATTGCATGGATAACCAATCGTTGCAATCGCTAGGTGACTAGAGTAAATCACTAGATATGAGGTTCACTCATGTTTCTTTTTAAGTTGGTTTGGCCAAATGGGTTGGGTGTCTTTGGAGGATTTTTAATTTGAATTTGACCAAAGGAATTTGGGTGCCTTTGGAGCCTTTTGAATTATTTTTACCAAAGGTTTTAAGTTCCTTTGGGGATTTTTTTGTCTCTCTATTTTATTTTGTAAATTTGATGGTCATCTAATGGTAGGATGGTCATAGTAATTGTGACCATATAACCTCAATATGGTCACACATATTTTAAAATATAAAATGAAAATTTTTCACATTTTTTTATGTCATTTGCACAGCTAGTGATTGGAGGAAAAGGGAGGCTAGGAGGAGGAGAACGATTTTCAAAGTGGAGCGCTACTGAATTGTTAACCAAATTCCACCATGGACTAACCTGAGACCTCAACGACTAGAGAAGGTGAAAGGAGAAAGGTAAAAAATATATTTTCTCCTTTTTTACCTCATAAAATAAAATGAACCTCACCAAAAAATTAAGGCAAGAAATCACACCATATACTAAAATGTAGTGTAGGTTATTTTTATGCTTGAAATTGTGCTTTTGTGTACTTAATTTAATTTAGGGTGTAGGAATTTGATTTGAAATATCTCAGGGTGAGACGGTCCCTCTTGTGGAATTGGGGGCCATCTCAAGGTGAGACAACCATGGTTCAAAACCTTGTTAGCTTTTGGAGCCTTAAACTTAAATTAAATGCGATTACAAGTATAAAAGTAAGCATCCAATATTATAACTAAAATAATGAAAACTTAACATGCATGAAAATTTGATAGAAAACTTGATATAAATCTCTAGAAATGCTCATATAAGAAATCTCACAAAAATTACAATGCTCCTCTCATGGATTTTACAACTCCTCCATGATATCAAAATAGAGCTACATTGTGACTACTACTACTACACTAATCTATGCACTCCACAAATCTTTCTCCTCACCTATCTATAAACACTCACAATAAGGCCTTTATATAGAAATATAGTTTCCTTTCCTCTCACTCAAACCTAGAACTCATGTACATGTGGACTACTTGCACATTTATATCATTGCATATTCTAACAATTGTGCATTTATTAATTTATTATAACAAACTATTTATCTCTAATATAATCCTAATCTAAATATGTACCCATGAAGGTACATTAGTAAAGAACCAAATGATGTAATATATTCCTTTTGGAACTGATTCTTGCATCCATAGGATTCGATTGTCATGCTACAAAAATCTATTTGAAACCAACGAGCTATTACAGGCTCTGGTCAACCTACCTCTTTGTTCTGATAAACACGAATATTGCTAAAAGAAAACTACAGAATGGGTAAGGAAACCCCAATGGTAATTCTATGATAAAACATTGATTACATGCTCCAGATTAATGTAACACTATATGTATTAAAATGACCAAGCAATAAAATAACCATTTGTTATGCCTTATGTAGACCGGTGCCTAGATTCATTGGGTTGTTATAGCAATTTAACAATAATTTTGACATGAACAGAGAGAAGGGGGAAAAGAAAATTGGTGCTCTTAGACTTATTTGAATATCATAATAAAACTAAAAGTTGACCAATGAAAGAAACGTATATAATGCATTCAAATAATGTAATCCATTACACAGTGACACACAGTACCAAGACAAAGATATAATAGAAATGAAACTCAGAATTGTATTGATTTCATAAAATATTACATGCAGAGTGGGTAGGATGCCTTTTAACTCTATTTTTCTCAAAGAAATACATCAATACAATGAAGAAGACTCTGTTCAAATAATGTAACAGGTCTCTCCTACTCTCCTTGTTCCAATCTGGTAACAGTAGAGTCTCTAAATCTCAGGCTCAATAGGACAGGAAATAATCTCAACTTCTTGAGCACTTTCCTATCAAAATCCTGCACAATAAAGGGAAGAAAGAAGAATGAATGAGAAAAATAGACACAAAAAGGAGATACAACAACACAACTCTAAAGGGCACTCAAGTATACCTCTTAGCAAAAATTCTATTCCCTAATTGCTTGATGATGATTCTGAACGCAATTGCTTCCTTTTATAGCCTCTGGTTCTTGAATCTGTTATTCTTGATTTATTTCTAGCCTTACACTTGTCCTCTTCTGAGTTGATCTTCAAAACTAGTACAACTGGCTTCCACTATCTCTTTTTGTTTATGTTGTACACTCTTCTTTGACCTTTTCAAATAGTAGCTTATTTTAACCAGTGATGGTGGTATTGGGAGAGTCTGTTCTTTCTTCCACTACTTCCTTTTCAACTATTTTTTCTTGAAGTATCCCCCTTTGAGCACTTGACTCTTTGGCTATTTTAGAGACTTTTTCCATTAGCACATGTCCTTGTTTAGTTGGAAGAGTTGAGCTCATTTCTAGTCGTTGACTAGATGTTTCAACCCTTTTCCATTTTTGACCTTGTTGTAGCCACTTTATTTGTTTGTTGATTAGTCTCCAAACTTCTATGTCAAAGGTGGCAGCAAACCTTAGCATGTTCATTTCCTACAAAATTCTATTTTTTTGTATGGCAAGAATGGGCTTGTTTCTCTCATATTGGAAGAGTAACATCTCCACGGTATTTACCAGAAAGGTAGATTGTCTAGTCATTTCTGACTCATCATATGACTCACAATCAAATTTTTCTATTGTATGCCTGAGTAGCTCTTCTATACTGGGGGCTTCCAAGCATTGGTCTAAGGATAGACCAATATCCATCATTTTACCTGTTGCATCTTCTATCATATTATCCATTTTAGTTACAACATTGATCCACCTTTCCTGGTTTACCCCAAACATGGCCGCTTTCAAGAACTCAATATTGAACTAGATTTTACTGCCATCATTTGTTATTATCTCTTGACCCTGCAACTCTTCAAAATTATCTCCTATTAAATCAAGGGTAGGATGAATGACTTCGAAGTCTTCTTCCTTCTCTTGTATCAATGTCTGTATTTCTTGAGTAGTTATTTGAATCACCCTAATCTGCCTAAACATCTCGGTGAGCCCTCTGGCATGAGCTTGTACTTTCATTGACATTTCCTTCTTCATTGTATTCAGATAATAGGCATGATTCAAAATCCTTACCACTGAAGGGGGATGTGCCTTTGGAGTATCTTTTTGTGCCAATTCTTCTTGTTGTTTATTTATTAATGCTTTCATTTCAGCTTTTTCCTTCTCTTCTCTTTTCAATTGATTCCTTAATTCTACAATTTTCTCGACCAGTTGATCCATGGTTTGATTTTGCATTGCCTTGAAAACTTTGACCATGTCACCTTCCTTTCCTAGTACTGATGAGCCTCATGTATCCTCATTGACTCTGAAGATAAGTGGGTCTTGTAGGGCAGGAAGATTTATTTTTGCTATATCTGGCATAGATGTTTCTAATCATGGCTCATCTGTGAGATGTTCTCCTATATTCCCCATTCCTACCACTACCTGTAATTCTTGTTCATTTGTAGCAGTAAAGGTAGTTTTCTCATCTATCCTCTCCAAAAAAACCCTTGTAGAAGGTAAAGATAATTTAGGCTTCTTATTTTTTGTAGTGGTTATCTCTATTTGATTCTTCACTTGGTGGCTTCGGAATAGACTCCCAAATCCACTTGTTCTTCTCATATTCATCTATATCACTGATGGAATTTTAATCTCTTGGCATTTTATTTTTAGAGAGGTAGGGATGGCCATGGGTGCCAATTTATTCACACTTGTTACAGCTAATACTCTATCAAAAATGGGAATTATGGCTTGTTCTGGGAGAGAATATTTCTGAGCAAGTGCGGTTATAATTTCTTTCCCTTTAGTTGTGCTTGGGCTTTTGGAAACTTCTTGGGAGGTGCTTGGTGCTGCCTCTATTCTGATATGATCATATCCAAGAGGCCTGACCTATTGTTCTATTATATCTGCAGTGTTTATAGTGACCTCCATTTGATCAATACCATGTTCTTCTATCAACTCCAATAAAGGGTCTTCCTTGATTGCTTGAGTAGCTCCTGGTAAAATAGGTGCTACAGATTCCACTAAAATTTCCCTAAGCCTTTTCAATTCAGTAGGGTAGTCATAGGCTTCATGAATCTGAGTGTTGCCCCTATCTTTAGGAGGGAATTCATCCCATACAACCTGCAAATCTATTCCTTTTTCCATGGCTTCCAATAATATTTCCTCATAAGCATCTTTTCGATGTTGTATTCGAGCATACTCTTTTTTTTCCATCATTCTACTGTATATTCCTTTTGGGTCATAAAACCTCCAAGTTATCTCATCAAAATCCATAGTGTCTAAATCAAACATTCCTTTGAGCAGAGAAGGGTAGCCAACAAATATATAGTCTCCAAAGCGACAGGGAATGTTGAGCCAGGGGACTTTACCATGTTTCTTCACTAGTCTCATCTTAGCTTCCTCGGCCACCTACCTACATAACTCTAGAGCTGCTAGGGACAATGGAAAATACATCGGTAATAGCTTAGGGGGAATTTTGGCCCCATAGAGCCTGATATAGGTGAAACCTTTTGAGAAAAAGAAATCCCCAATATCCTTTTCTTTGATAAAAGCCCTTACTCCTAGCCCTAGCCTCTCAAGGAGCATGTCGATTAAAGTCCAATGGATTTCTACCATAAAATGGTCACAAAACCAGCCCATGTGAGTCCACCCTTCATGCATTCTCCAAAAACTGGTCTGGACGTAGGGGATGTTAATGACTTCTACTCTTTTTTGGGCTTCTTCTCCTAATTGCCCCACTATTAGGTGGATAAAAATTGAGTATTGTGAAAAACAGGGCATCTCTTGTCTTTGTTCAAAAATAGCCTTTTTCAATTCTACCATTTGCTCATGTATTTGGTTACTCAATTCTATCTCCCATGCATAAATTGGGGTGTTATGTGCCCGATTGCTTTGTGCTACTAAATACAAAACTCTTTTACTCACTATACTGAGATCCTGTACCCCTAAGACTATGTTTATCATATCACAAAAATCTTGGACCCATGGCTTAAAAGCAGTCTTCCTAATTGGGAATTGATTAACTATTTTCTCATTTGTATCAAACAAATATTTAAAAACTTCTAATCCTATGAACATTCAAGATTGAAGTTCAATTACCCGTTTTATCAAAAAGGTGGTAGACTCTATCAAATTGAATACTTTCCTAATGTGCTCAACTTTGATGCTAAATATCGGTCGGTCCTTATTATCTCGAAATGTTCTAGTCCTTTCATCATATGCCACTGCTAACCATGCCATTAGGTCTGAGGAGAAGTAAACCTTCGGACATATCAATTTCTTGAGATTGTTGGTCCACCTGTTACTTCTAGGGAAACCCTTGTATTGAAATCTTCTGGCTTTATGAAATAGGTCAGCCATTATCCAAGGGGTTCTGTTATCATTCTCCATCACATGAGCAAAACTCTTGATACATGTATTTTCGATCTCGTATTGTTGTGCTGGAGTAGGTTTCTTATCAGCTCCACACTTTTGGGTGAAGTCATACATTGTGCTACCAGGTACAGGTGGTCCAAAAATATTAGAGTATGGTGACCGGTCTGTAACGAATTTCACTACTTCTCTAGTGTCTTCGGGCGCAAAAGCATCTCCCCAAGATGCCATTGTGCTCATGGTAGTGAGTCTAGTTTCTCTGAAAAATAAAATCTCAAAACTCTTCCTCTCTTTGTACCTCTTGTGTATCAATTTCTGCTCTTAGATTACCAGGGTGGTAAGATCAATTGATTTTGTGAGCTCAAATACTGGGTGGTGAAATGAGTTCGATATTTTTGCACATTTTGTCATTAATACTATGCTACCAACTACTTTTTTAAAATTAGCCAAAGGAAATTTGCCAACA
Organism: Wollemia nobilis; assembly: GCA_028583015.1. Classification (NCBI taxonomy): domain Eukaryota; kingdom Viridiplantae; phylum Streptophyta; class Pinopsida; order Araucariales; family Araucariaceae; genus Wollemia; species Wollemia nobilis. Next base: position 391,099 of record JAQPPZ010001755.1, read on the forward strand.
CATTCTCTTCCGAAGTTGGGCTTTTATGGCGGGTAGTGTCCTTCATCCTATGTGTCCCTGGGCTCTTTGGTTCGTGTACCTATAATCATTTATAGTTTCACTATTGGTCACTGAAGCTCCTTCTTATTTTGACGTGGAACCATGACGTGTGATAGGGGCAGCCTCTATTTTGAACATCGTGCCACCTTGGCCCTGGATGATAATTAATCTTAGGGATCGGCTACACTTTTAATTGGGCAGCAATCATCCTGGGGATCCCCATAGGATTTGGTTCTTGATGTGAGTGCCTATCATCATCTTGGATATCTTAAGGTTCCACAACCAACGACCGCCCATTTTTTTTTTATAAAAAAAAAAAAAAAAAAAAAATCTTTTTTTTTTTTTTATTATTTAAAAAAAAAAAAAAAAAAAAATAAATAAAAAACCACAAAAAAAAAAAAAAAAAATTAATAAAAAATTAAAAATTTTTATTAATTTATCACTTTGAAGCGTGTTCCGCCATTGGATTATTTTGAGAGGGAGCGCATCCATTGGATTCGTCAGAAGATATCCATTGGATTAGCCTCGCTTGTATCTTATTATTTTGACTTTGACTCGATTGCTGCCATTGGATCCTTTTAATATCAATGGAGCACTACCATCGGATTTTTGTGATCATTTCATTACTTGGATCTTTGATTTGAGCACTGCCATCGGATCCTGAGGAGGATTAGCATGGCCGTCGATTTATTTTATCCTGTGGGATTAGTCTCATAACAAAAGAAATCATTTGATTAAACCTAAGTTAATCGCTACCCTATGATATTTTTAAAGCAATTTACCATTTAATCAAGGTTTTTCAACTTTGTACTTAGGCTTTTGCCCCAACCTTAGAACATGGTATTTAATAAATTTGATTTTCTGAATAGAGCGCATCCATTCGATTTTACCTGGGTGGAGCGCTGTCATCGGATTTGCTTGATTAATCAAAGGGCGCATGTTTTAACATTAACCATAAGTTTGATATATCATGCTAATCCATTTAATTAAAATATTACCTTTGTCTTGGTCGGCTTATCTTCCGATTGGCTCATTAAAGCACCATCGCCTGATTAAGTAAGAAAGGAGTGCTACCCTTAGTTTTAGATAGATGTGCTCGACCGTTAATGAATGGGGGCGCATACCCTCAAGCCTTGTTTATCCTTGATAATTCGTGATGAACGTGCATCGTTGGATCAAATTTTTGATCAAGCGCAGTCATCATATGCTTGTGACCATGGTACTTAAGCCTTTTAACTTTATATCGGGGTGATTTATTAAGTCGGGTGCATCCATCCGATTTCTTCTTGATGAGGCACTATTGTTAGATATCCTACAATCTGCACACTTGATAACCAAAAGGGGTGCATCATTGTATTTGATTAATCTCGGATTAAGCCCGAAGGGGGATAATTAGTAACGTATTATACCCTTACTAATGCATGATTAATCTTAGCTTTACCTTCATGTTACCCAATATACTACCATTTCATCATTTGGGTTTCGATTTTGGTGCGGTCATTGGATCTCGATCAATGTTGGCGTGGCCATTGATTTTCTTCAACCTGCGGGGTTAGTTACCAAGGGGCACATGATTTTAAACTTTGATTAAGCCGAAAGGGGGATAATTATCTGATGTGTTAGACCCTTGCTAATCTCATTTAATAGTCTTAATTAATCTTGTGGGGTTTAGCCTTTTTGATGCACCTTTTATGAGAGTGTTGTCGTCCGATCATATTTTGATCGAGCACTATCGTTGGATTTGGATCGATGTGCTCAATGTTTATTTTAATGGGGGTGCATACCCCTAATGTTTTTATTAATGTTTCTTTCAAAACTTTAGACTTTAATTCCTTACCACATCATTTTAAATGGTCAATTAATCAAAGTGAGCGTGTCCATCAGATTTTACTCTAATGAAGCGCTACCCTTAGATTTATGTGAGGTGCTCAATTTTTAACACAATGGGGTGCATACCCTCATGGTTTTAATTAAGACCTTTGATTAAACCTTATGTTTCGGACTTTAATATTGTGCTTAGATTTTTGGGTTTTTAGACCATGGCCCTTGATTAAATCCTTTTAATACCTTAGGACTGAATGATTTATCACTTGACTTAGGTCCAAACATGATTATTGATCTGGAAGACTAAACCTTGCATTTTTAATGGTCGGGTTTTATTAAAAAGGATTGTCTTTGGCAACCTTTTTAAGATATAACAATTTTTTAAATGTGCACATAATAGCAATGTTTAAGGTTAAACTTATGGAAAACCAACTTTTCTAACAAGATGCAAAGAGACCAGTAATGCTTGCTTATTTTGATGAAACCAAAAATTTAAATTTGGGGGTTTCAAATTTTGAGTCAAATTTGGCTCCAACATAGGCTCATTGGGACAATGTGTTGAAAACATGAGGCACTTGAGAACCACATAATCTCCTAGTTTTATTGCAATTTTGGACAAAAATTCAAATCATCAAGACTGATAAGCAAAACTTTGAAAAACAAAACATAACAATTTTTAAACTAAAAAAATAGTACAAACAACATAGTACCAAAGTAATAGAGCATTAAAAATTGTGATCCCTTTTATTCAATTTGGAAATTAGGGTCAAAATTTTAGAAATAGATGAGTTTTTTAGATATATTGTAATGTTTGTTTTAGCTAAGTCATAGGATATGATTACACAAAAATTTTCAAAGCTATTTGTTCCATCATGCTTTGGCCCATGTGTGTGTTTGTGCATTCATTTTGATTTCTAAGTCTTTCAGAACTTTTCCATATCTGAGCAAAACAATTAAGCCTAATATGTGATTTCACTCTTAAAAATTTTCACCATTCTGCAGGGCTCCACTTCCAGTCAAGCATCTATAGCCTTGGTGGAGTTGCTTCTAATCCCATCTATTTTTTACCCTACTGCCTGTCAGGCATCTATAGCCCTAGTAGAGGTTTTCCAAGATATCTCAAGCAGTGACTCAATTTTACTTTATTGTAATTTTTCTTTCTCGTTAGAGAAGTATTTTGATATAAGCAAATTGTGCAACGAGTATGCCTGAGTTGAGGATTAGTTTTTGGCTAAAAGGATGAGTGTAATGATTTTTGGCTCAACCACCCTCTCAAAGATAACTCGGTTCTTTGGACCTTTGAATTCACCTTAAGTATCATTTGTAATGTGAGGCTTTTGACATGATGTTTCAATCAACTCTGTTTTCATTCTGTTTTATCTCATATCAGATAACCATTGCATAAACACTCATATTTGAAAAATTGTAAACCTCATCAGAGTCTAAAATAAATCTCCTTTTTTCTTATTTGTTTTTGGTGGAATCAATAGTAATGTATACTCATCAAACTAAGAATATCATGTGTACAACACACTCAGAATTATGCTAATCAACAAAAGAAAAGTTTATCTAGTACACAAAATACATCACTCTATTTTTGGGGTTTTTTGTTTTTCCACTTTCTTTTTTTATATATATATATATATATATATTTATTTTCACCTTCAACAGGGATTGTACATTTTGAGGTGTTGGCCATTAATAGGGATAGCCATTATTTCTCCCTGCAAAGTCTACAACTTGTAAGTATTCTGCCCTATAACATGGGCTATATGGTATGGACCAATCCATTTAGGTTCGAATTTTCCCTTTTCACCATGCTTATCATTTTTAGGATCCCAATAGATGACTATATCTCCTTGAGAAAAAGGAGTACCCTTGGCTTTCTTATTAAACAATTTCATGGTTTTTTGGGTTTGTTCCATCATTCTATTAAGGGTCTCTCTTCTTTGCTCTTCTAATAGGACAATTTGGTCAAGCCTTCTCTGTAAGGGATTGGGGTCTTCATGGTCTTGCAATAAGAGGGAAAGTGCCAATTTTTCTATTCTTGAAGGTAATAAGGCCTTCTCTCCATATACCATCTCATAGGGGGTTCTTCCTATGTTTCTTTTTACAGACAACCTATCAGCCCATAGAGCAAATTTAAGTTCACTATCCCACCCTCTTTTGTTCTTACCTAATGACATTTTTATTCTAGTTATTACATTCTTATTTGATGACTCAACTAGACCATTTCCTTGGGGGTAATAATTAGTAGAATGGGATAGTTCAATTCCATATTCAGCACAAAACTCTACCATTTCATATGAAACAAAATACTATGCATTATCTGTAACCAGTTTTTGAGGAACTCCAAACTTGGTCAGAATGTTTTCCTCCAAGAATTTGATGATAGTGGCAGTAGTGGATGTTCTCAGAGGTGCAACTTCTACCCACTTTGTAAAGTAATATGTTGTAGTTATGATCCACTTGTGTTGGCCAAATGAATTAGGCTTGATCTCTCCAATTAAATCAATGCCCCATTGGGTGAATGGTGCTTCAATGATTACTAGCTTGAGGGGCATGGTTGCTAGCTACTTTTTTCCTACAAAAACCTGGCAGTTATGACAGTTCCTAACATATTTATATACATCCTTAAAAATGGAAGGCCAATAATATCCTGCTCTCATAATTTTATTAGTTGTGGCTCTTGGAGCAAAATTTCCTCCACATAAACCATCATGAAATTCATTAATTATTTTTGGGATTTCACTTTCATATAAACAGACTAATAATACTCCGTCAGGGTGTTTCTAGTACAACACACCATCCTGTATATAATATTTTTGGGCTTGAAGCTTGATTGACCTCATTCTATTTGTTGACATATCTTTAGGGAATGAAAGGGTTTGTAGGTATGACAAAATTTCTTCATACCATTTGCATTCGGTATTATTGATTCTTCTGACATCATATGCCTCATCTATTGTGAGAATATTTTCAAATCCTTCTTCTTCTTTGTTAGCCAATAGTTTTGCCAAACCTTGCCCTTTGACAGATTTAACTATTTTGAATTCAACATCATACTGTAGAAGCTTTACCATCCATATTTTTGGTCTTCCTAATGGCTTTGATTGAGAAAAAATATCTTTTATTGCTATAAAAGGGATGCAGCAGTAAACCTTATTTGAGCCAAATATACCTTTGAAATGTTCTAAATATTGAATGACTGCATAAGCATGTTTTTCTAGCAAGGTGTATTTGAGATGTGCTCCTTTCAAGTATGAACTCATGAAGGTTATTGGCCTTTCATTATTTTCATCATATTTCTGTGAAAGAACTACAACAATGGAGTGTTCAGATGCATAAGAGAAGATATTAAAATTTTTTGCATAATCAAGGTAGCTTAGGGTTGGAGTGGTTGATATGGCTTCTTTGATCTGGTTAAATGCTTCCATATTTTCTATTGTCCATTTTATTTCTCCGGTTTTCTTAACCATGTCATTTATGGGTTTGGTCATCTCTACAAAATTTGGGACAAATCTTCTAATAAAATTTATCTTGCCAAAGAATGACCTAACACCTTTTAAATTTTTGGGAGGGGGAATTTTGGAAATAGCTTCAATTCTTTCTGGGTCAATGCTTATTCCTTTTTCTGAAACTATATGCCCTAACAACTTTCCTTGTGTAGTCCCAAATATGCATTTCTTGGGATTTAAAGAAATTCCAAATTCCTTGCACCGAGCAAAAACTATAGTTAAGTGTTCTAGATGATCTTCTAGATTTTTAGAAAATACTGTGATATCATCTAGGTATACAACTACAATTTTGAACATTAATCCTTTGAAGGTAAAATCCATTGCCCTCTGAAAAGTAGCACCTACATTCATTAGTCCAAAAGGTATTCTTAAATATTCAAATGTGCCCCAAGGTGTAGTGAATGTTGTCTTATGCCTATCTTCTGGATTTATCTGAATTTGATTGTACCCTAAAAATCCATCTAACAGAGACAATCTAGTTGAGCCAACTATTGCTTGCAATAATTGTTCCATGTTGGGTAATGGGTAATTGTATTTTAATGAAATCTTGTTTAAATTTCTAAAATCTACACAGAGTCTAATATCCCCATTCTTTTTTTGATTGGTACTAAATTGGATATCCAAGAAGAAAATCTTACCTTTCTGATTATTTTGGAATCCAACAATTTTTGTACCTCTTTTTGCATTATTGGGTGCAGAGTTGGGTTGTACTTCCTCTATTTCTATCTAAATGGTTTGGAATCTTCTTTCAGGGGTATTATGTGTGTCATTACATCTATTTTGAAAGTTTTAAGGTCTTCATAAGTCCAAGCAAAATGTTCTTTGTTCTTTTTTAAGAAACTGATATATCCAACTTTTTCTTTAGTAGGTAAGGCCATGTCTACTTTCACTATTCTAGGTTCTTTCATTGAACCAATGTTAATGTCTTCAGATATTACTTCTCTACTTAAAGGCTTATAAGCTTTGTCAAAATCATCGAATAGACTCTCTAGAGAAACCAATCCTTTGGGTATTCTATTTGTTTTCAACTGGATTACTTCTACTAGCTCTCCTATTTGGTCTTTTAGCTTATCTTCATCCTTTTCATCACAGATTACATCTGCATACTGATTTTTTAGAGTCATAAAATCCTTAATATCTATATCATCTTGAAAGACCTATAGATAGACTATGTTATCTGGCACATAAGGCTTATAGACTAAAATAGTTGGGAATTTGTCCATATATTCTATAGTTATCTCTAGGTGATCTAGACCTGAGGCATTTACAGCTAAAATATCTGCAACATGATTTTGTTCTCTTGGAATATATGAGATATTGAAAGCTAAGAATTTATCAATTTCTTCCAATACTGCATTTTTATATTGCTTAAGCCTAGGGTGCTTGGTATGATATTTACCTTTGATCTGCTATATAATAAGCTCTACATCCCCTATTATAGTCAAGTAGTTAATGCCTAATTCTTTCACTTTCCTTAACCCTAGTAGTAAAGCTTCATACTCAACTACATTGTTTGTGCAAGGGAATTCTAGTTTGTAAGGAATACCAAGGTAATTTCCTTTTATATCAGTCAAATTAACACTTGCACCTACTCCATATTGGGATTTAGCTCCATCAAAAGACATGGTCCATATTTCTTGGGTTAATACTCTATCTGATTTAGCATCTACCATTTTCATAACTTCTAGATCCATGTTCTTTGCTTTTGGTACTTCTACCAGGAATGGGTTGTGCCATATGGAGTAAACTCCCATCCCTTTTTCTTCCATAGAGTTTACTAAGTTTATCATTGTTTCATCAGTTTGAATTAACTCTACGGAGTGCTTGTTAAATGGTTCTCTATAGGAAAATAGACCAGAGAACATTGTATTAAGGATTGTATAAATACTACAATGTAGGCTTAGATTAGCCCGTAACTAACGAAGCTAACTAGCCAAGATAGGATGTAGTTCAAACAATAACCTAATAATGTAATAACTAATAACATACGCTAACATCCCCCCTTATTACATTATTTGTGTAATTGAATAACTACTAGCTACACTAACATCCCCCCATACAACAATATTTGGGTAAAGTATATAACTGCCCCAATACAGTGAAAACAATGTTGATCTGCTGGTTCTTTGCTCTGTCACAGTGCTCTAGCTACTCCTAAGCAAAATATGGGTCATTCCTCGCTTTGTCTTCACGTCAACAAATGTCCTTATGGTAATCACATCATCCAACCGAATTTGCATGGGTAACCAACCATCGCAATCACTAGGTGTAGTAGAATAGATCACTTCATACAAGGTTCATTTATTTACAATATGAATTTGCAAAAGATAAGGTAGCTAAGGTGTCGGTCGCTACCGAAAATGCACCCTTATAAGTTCCCCCTTCTTGTTGCAAAATATAGTGTAATTAATTTTTGAAGGAAGTGTGACTAAGGTGTCGGTCAAAGCCGAAAATGCACCCTTATAAGTCATCTTCCCTATTTACAAAAAATTGTGAAGAAATTGAAATGGATATCCCCCCTCAATTGCAAAAAGTATGCAACTCAAGAGTGTTGTGAAGGATTTTACAAATATTGCCTCCTAGAAAATTTTACATCACAAAAAGTCTCTCCTCTTGTTACAAGTACTTCAAACACCTAGATTTTGCTATTTATGAAGCCTAAAAGAGATACAAGCACCCCTTATTGGAAGGTCTTCAAACAAAATACTTATGCTATTTATGAAGCCAAAAAGAGAGAGAGAGAGAAGATGGTGTTTTTGCCCAAGGGACACATGTGTTTTCCCTCTACAAAACTGTTGTAGCAATTTTAGCACTCCTAGTGCTATCTTTGAACCAGAAACAGAATCAGAAATAGTCCTAAGGTATTAAAATTTTCTATTGTAATATATTTAATTTAGTAAAAAAAAAATTTAATTAACTTAATAAAATAATATTTTAAGTCCCCTTTTTTTTTAAACCATTTTTAATAAAAAAAATGATTAAAAAAAAAGAAACAACAAAAAAAATATTATTAAATTAAGAATAATAATTAAAAAAAAATACTAAAAAAAAAATAAAAATAAGAAAATCTACCTTCGGACCCCGACGGGAGTCGAACTCCCGACCTCCCGTCGAGCAGCGCCTTTGCGCTGGACCCCCCCGCCAGTCGGGCTAGCTGGCCCGACGTGAAGGGAAGGGAAGGTTTTCCCTTTCCCTTCACCCCTCGCGCGGGCGGGGAAAAAAATGTGGCTCTGATACCATATAGGAAAACAGACCAGAGAACATTGTATTAAGGATTGTATAAATACTACAATGTAGGCTTAGATTAGCCCGTAACTAACGAAGCTAACTAGCCAAGATAGGATGTAGTTCAAACAATAACCTAATAATGTAATAACTAACAATATGCTAAATAACATACGCTAACATTCTCTTCATAAAATTATGTTCTCATTATCTGATATGGGGATTGTGGCATAGGACCAATCCAATTGAATTGAGCTTCCTAGTTGTATTGCCCAATGTCTACTGAGTAATAGTGAGAAGAATGGGTCAACATCAACTACTGCAATAGACTATGCCCTTTTTGGGGTGTTGATCTAAGAAAACCAATAATCCAGTTATCACCCCTACACAAAGAATTTGTTTATTTTCCATTATAGAAATAGGGGTAGAATCTCTAATACAGATTAATCCCATTTGATCAGCTATTAGTTTGGGTATGATATTGTGTGAGGCTTCACTGTCTAACATGTAATTATAAATCACATACCTTTCCCCTTCATCTGAATTATACCTCAATGATACATAGAAGGGTCTAACAGAGGATGGTGATCTGGCATCATGTTGATTTTGTCTAGCAATATGGCAAGTTGGGTCTTCTTTTTGTTCCACTAATACAAATGCTCTGTAGACTTGTTCTCTGTATTTTTGAACTTTCATAAGTTCTCCAAATGTGATGTTAACCTTTTTTTTACTGAGTTCTGACCCAACATCAAATTCTATTTTCTTTATATCCAGTGGTCTATTACTTTCTTCTTTGGAAATATCTTCCTCTGATTCTATTACTTTAAGAGTAATATTTTTGAGGATTCTATCAGTTTTCTCTTTACTGATATTCTTATTTGTGAATGTTTATTTTCTTGTTTCACTTGTAGAGGCTTTCTCTATCCGATTTGGGACAGTATTATTTCTTAAATTCAAAGTATGGGTAGCCTCTAATTCTTCAAATTCTTGAGTAGTGGGTATTAATTTCCCTTGCTTCATCTTGTCATATCTTGACTCATGTGATTTTTGCAATATTTTAGTTCCTTCAGCTACTAATATTTGAGGATGATGATTTAAAGCATATTTATCCATATCTTCTTCAAACAACCTTTCTCTGGATTCATCTTCAATAGACCAACAAGCATTGATTCTTATATCCTCTTCTGATTCAGCATGTAAATCTACATTGCATTGATCACTTAGGTGAATTCCACATGCGTCAGGGTTATGAGGTGTGTCACAAGTAGAGAAAAAATGGGGAAAGCATTCTGCTACATTGGCATATGGTATGGGGTTAGGAACATTGTTATGATATCTATCAGAATCTCTATTTTTCCAGCTATTGTTACCATTATTACTACTCCTATTTCCTTCTTCATAACCATTATTTTTTCCCCAATTCCTATTGAAGTTATTTTTAAAGGGATGATGATTATCAACATGAGGTCACTCTGTTTGTGATGATTCACCATTATTACCATTGTTTCTTTAGATTCTTGTTATCTTGTTGTTCATGTTACTCAGCATCTCAGTCATTTGACTAGTCAATTTCTCCAATGGATCAATTTTAGTTCTTCTTTGTATATCAAATGCTACTATTTTAGGTTTTCTATAAGGTAGGTTGACTTCTAGAGAATAAGGCTTCATATTACCACTTTCAAGCATATTTATTTCTATATCCATTGTCTTTTCCATACAACCATAAATGGTAGTGGCTTGTTCTTGGCTCAGCTCATAGTTAGACTCTCCTTGAAAGTTATTCTTGTAAAAACAAATAGAATGAATATCACTAGGCCTAAGTTTGGTAGGTATTTTGTTTCTGGTCTTTGAAAATATTTTGTTAAAGTCACTAACAACCTCATTCTCTTTTTTATTCATAGTGGCTAACTTAGTTAACAGAGATTGTTCATTTTTATTTCACCATATTTCTTTAGAAACACAACTTCCATTTTGGTTAATTTTGGGATATCATTGTCAGGAAGGGAATTGAACCACTCTTTAGCATATTTTTCTAAAGTCTGTAAAAATAGTCTCAATACTACATCTTCATGTTCAACCTCTAGACTATCATCGCATACAGGAATCTCTTGATATGATCTTCTCCAGTTACTGCATTATTTCCTAAGAATTTTGGAAGGTATTTGTGAGTTTTATTAGGTAAGGCATTAATATTTGTTGGTAATACAAAAGGCCTATATCTATTAGTTCTCCACAAATGAACATTAGCTTGATCCATTGTTACTGTAGAATTAAAATTCACAGCAGTAGTACCTACAGTAATATGGGTCTGGATATCCTGAATATAATCTAAGGGCTTATCTACCTTAGTGTTACTATTATTTGGACAATGAGAATAATTACATGTATCTTCTATAGCAAAATTCAAATTTTCATCTGCATTGATATCAATAGTAAAAGTATTCTGATATTTATTTGTCTTTATGTACTTTTTACCGCTAGAATTTGATCTACTATTATAAGTAGTACTCTTGAAAAGTGGAGTTTTCTTATTATGTATAAATACCTCTAGATTCTTGAGTTTTAGAAATAGCTCCTTACCATTTCTCCTGGTGTTTGCCAGCATGTTCTGCTCTTTCCTGTTTTATTTTAATCTTCTAGGTTTGTTCAAATAGAGATGCAAGAACTAGGGTGCAAAAAGAAGAACATATGATTTTTTCAAGAATACTTGATATTAACACTCATCCTCACAGGAGTTGGTTCTTGGAAAAATTCAAGAAAATCAAGAAACTAGGATTTTCAAGAAAATAAAGAAACATAAAATAAAACCTCGAAATTGAAAACCATAAGTAAAATAAAGAATGTACAGATAAAATAAAATCAAAGCAATAGTTATTTATTCCTATTGGCTGCTCATTATTAAAATAATGTTGTTGTTAAAGCCAAAGTTAAGAATTTAAAAACTCTTCCCCAAAAATGATGCCAAAAAACTGTTGGAACTGATTCTTGCATCCATAGGATTCGATTTTCATGTTGCAAAAATCCATTTGAAACCAATGAGCTATTATAGGCTTTGGTCAACCTACCTCTTTGTTCTGATAAACATGAATATTGCTAAAAGAAAACTGTAGAACGGGTAAGGAAATCCCAGTGGTAATTCTATGATAAAACATTGATTACACGCTCTATTTAATGTAACACTATATGTATTAAAATGACCAAGCAAGAAAATAACCATTTTTTATGCCTTATGTAGACCGGTGCCTAGATTCATTGGGCTGTTATAGCAATTTAACAATAATTTTGACATGAACAAAGAGAAGGGAGAAAAGAAAATTGGTGCTCTTAGACTTATTCGAATATCGTAATAAAACTAAAAGTTGACCAAAGAAAGAAACATATATAATGCATTCAAATAATGTAATCTATCACACAATGACACACAATACCAAGACAAAGATATAATAGAAATGAAACTCAAAATTCTATTGATTTCATGAAATATTACATGCAAAATGTGCAGGATGCCTTTTAACTCAGTTTTCTCAAAGAAATACATCAATACAATGAAGAAGAATCTGTTCAAATAATGTAACAGGTCTTTCCTACTCTCCTTATTCTAATCTAGAAATAGTAGTCTCTGAATCTCAGGATCAATAGGACAGGAAATAATTTTAGCTTTTTGAGCACTTTCCTATCAAAATCCTACATAATAAAGGGAATAAAGAATAATGAATGAGAAAAATAGACACAAAAAGGAGATACAAAAAAACAACTCTAAAGGGCACTCAAGTATACCTCTTAGCAAAATGTTATTCCCTAATTGCTTGATGATGATTCTGAACGCAGTTTCTTCCTTTTATAGCCTTTAGTTCTTAAATTGTTATTCTTGGTTTATTTTTAGCCTTACACTTGTCCTCTTTTGAGTTGATCTTCAAAACTGGTATGGTTGGTTCCACTATCTCTTTTTTTTATGGTGTACACTCTTCTTTGGCCTTTTCAAATAGTAGTTTATTTTAACCAGTGATGGTGGTATTGGGAGAGTCTATTCTTTCTTCCACTGCTTCCTTTTCCACTATTTTTTCTTGAAGTTTCCCCCTTTGAGCACTTGACTCTTTGGCTATTTTGGAGACTTTTTTTGTTAGCACAGGTCCTTGTTTAGCTGGAATATTTGAGCTCATTTCCATCCATTGACTAGATGTTTCAACCCTTTTCCCTTTTTGACCTTGTTGTAGCCACTTTATTTATTTGCTGATTAATCTCCAAACTTTTGTGTCAAAGGTGGCAGCAAACCTTAGCATGTTCATTTCATACAAAATTCTATTTTTTTGTATGGCAAGAATAGGCTTGTTTATTTCATATTGGAAGAGTAACATCTCCACAATATTTACCAAAAAGGTAGATTGTCTAGTCATTTTTGACTCATCATCTGACTCACAATCAAATCTCTCTATTGTATTCCTGAGTAACTCTTCTATATTGGGGGCTTCCAAGCATTCTTCTTAGGATAGACCGATATCCATCATTTTACATGTTGCATCTTCTATCAAATTATCAATTTTAGTTACAACATTGATCCACCTTTCCTGGTTTTCCCCAAACATGGCTACTTTCAAGAACTCAAAATTGAATTGGATTTTATTGCCCTCATTTGTTATTATCTCTTGACCCTGCAACTCTTCAAAATTGTCTCCTATTAAATCAATGGTAGTACGAATGACTTTGAAGTATTTTTCCTTATCTTGTATCAATGTCTGTATTTATTTGAATCACCCTAATTTGCCTAAACATCTCGATGAGCCCTCTGGCATGAGCTTGTAATTTCATTAACATTTGTTTCTTCATTATATTTAGATAATAGGCATGATTCAAAATTCTTACCACTAAAGGGAGATATGACTTTCCAGTATCTTTTTGTGCCAATTATTCTTGTTGTTTATTTATTAGTGCTTTAATTTCAACTTTTTCTTTCTCTTCTCTTTCCAATTGATTCTTTAATTCTGCAATTTTATCGACCAGTTGGTCCATGGTTTGATTTTGCATTCTCCAAAAAATTGGTTTGGATGTAGGGGTTGTTAATGACTTCTACTATTTTTTGATATTATTCTCCTAATTGCCTCGCTATCAGGTGGATAAAATTTAAATATTGTGAAAAATAGGGCATCTCTTGTCTTTGTTCAAAAATAGCCTTTGTATTTGCTTACTCAATTCTAGCTCCCATGCATAGATTGGGGTGTTATGTGCCTGATTGATTTGTGATACTAAATAAAAAACTCTTTTACTCACTCTAATGAGATCTTGTACCCCTAATACTATGTTTATCGTATCATAAAAATCTTGGAATCATGGCTTAAAAGCAGTCTTCCTAATTGGGAATTGATTAACTATTTTCTCATTTGTATCAAACAAAGATTTAAAAACTTCTAATTTTGTGAACATTTGATATTTAAGTTCAACTACCTGTTATATCAAAAATGTAGTAGACTCTGTCAAATTGAAGACTTTCTTGATGTATTTAACTTTGATGCCAATACTAGTCGATCCCCATTATCTTGAAATGTTCTAGACCTTTTGTTATATGCCATTGCTAACCATGACATTAGGTCTGAGGAGAAGTAAACCTTTAGACATATCAATTTCTTGAGATTGTTGGTCCACCTATTGCTTCTGGAGAAACCCTTGTATTGCAATATATTGGCTTTATGAAATAGATCAGCCATTATCCAAGGGGTTCTGCTGTCATTATCCATCACACAAGAAAAACTCTTGATACAAGTATTGCCGATCTCATACTATTGTGATGGGGTAGATTTTTTATCAGTTCCACACTTTTGGGCAAAGTCATACATAGTGCTACCAAGTATAGGTGGCCCAAAAATCTCAGAGTATGGTGATTGGTCTATAATGATTTTTGCTACTTCTCTATTGTATTTGGGTGCACAAATGTCTCCCCAAGATTCCATTGTGCTCACGGTAGTGAGTCTAGTTTCTCTAAAAATAAAAGCTCAAAACTCTTCATCTCTCTATACCTCTTGCGTATCACTTTCTACTCTTAGATTACCAGGGTGGTAAATCGACCAATTTTGTGAGCTCAAATGTAGATTTTTCTAGGCTATCTAAAATAGCTCACTTGATCACATTTTTGTAGCTTCAAGACTTGACTAATATGCTTCCCAATACTGTAACTTGATGGCTTAAATGATCCTTTAGGATTTACCTCTAAAATTTGATCTTTAGCAGTCACTAATGCTGCCCAAATTGTTCTGTTTTTTTGTCCTCAAATATAAAAATAATTCATATTGTAAAGTAGTAAATACCTTCACTAAAAACTATCCTTGAATCCCAAAAAATTGCTAGGATTCTCCTTCAAATCATAGTTGAGATGTTCACTCAAGAACCCTTCAATGATGGCCTCCAAATATTTCAGATTTGATGGTTATATCTCCTTTCTCTTGCCAAATTCTAACTTCAAACTAGATCTCCTCCTCAAACAATCTATAAAACTTGAGATTCCAAACTACCTTATGATTTGATAATATTCTTGCCAAACCTTCTCCTTTGGGCTTGTGGCCGAATGGTGATAATTGTCCCAATTCCTTAGCTTCTTCTTTGGTAGTATTTTCTCCAATGAGTTATTCTAGGAACTCCTTCAATGAGGCTCACCAAGCATTCTTGTTTCTCCTTGAGATCATCCTCAAACTTGTAGCTTCAAAGTCTTCAATGAGACCTTCCTTGACCTCTTAAATCTTCTACTATGGAAGTGAGATATTCTTCTAGGATATCCTGAATCTATTTCTACTTAAATCTGCAATAGAAATTTTTTTGGTTCTTCTCAATGCTCACTCTTCCACTATGGAAGTTATTCAATAGGGCCTTCAATGGACCTATTCTTCAATGTGATATGTTCAATATTCAATGGAGATCACCAATCTCCAATATTTTCTAGGAATCTTCTCCTTCAGTCTCTTCAATCTTCAATGGGGTCTTATTTCTAAGACCTCCTTCCTAGATTTGTAATTTTTAAATGTAGCTTCCTTGGCCACTAGATTTCTCCTTAATATTTCAACTAGGAGTCTTCAATATGCAAATATCTCAATGGGACATTTCTCCTTATACCTCCAAATATTCAATCCTTATTTTTATGCAACAAAGAATTTATACCTGCATGAGAAAATTAACGTTGACTTTTAGGCAATGAATGAGTTCTTCTCTATCTGTTGCAGTAAGCTTCCCACCTTCTGAGAGTTAATTTTTCACAACTAGAAATACTTAGATGATAGTAACCCAATTTTTCTACTAATAACTTGTTTTCTCTTTTGCAATGAAATATTAGAGATGATAAAAATTCCTATGAATCTAAGGAAAATAATCTTCACTAGTTGGATTGCCAATCTAGTGGATGTAATGTTGAGTTCTAATCTTTACAAGTTTTTGCAACTCTATGGAAAAACTCTAGCCAAATATATCGTGTGGATTTCTCTACATTCTATTTTACTATCTAGATCTACTTCTATCAAAAATATATTATGATGGTATTTGCATGCAACGGTGCACTATGGCTGATACGGTTTGCAAATAGTCAACAATAACAATGGTGATCACTTTGTGATTTCCTTTGATCCACTATGGATCTGATACTACTATTAGCATTTGGAGCCTTAAAATTTAAGAAAATATTTTCACAAGTATATATATAATCATGCAATATTATAATTATAATAATGGAAACTTAACATGCATGAAAATATGATAGAAAACTTGATACAAAGCTCTAGAAATGCTCATATAAGAAAGCTCATAAAAATTATAATGCTCCTCTCATGGAGTTTACAACTCCTCCATGATATCAAAATGGAGCTACATTGTGACTACTACTACTACACTAATATATGCACTCCACAAATATCTTTCACCTATCTATAAACACTCCCAATGAGGCATTTATATAGAAAGATAGATTCCTTACATCTCACTCAATCCTAGGACTCATGTACATGTGGAATACATGCACATTTATATCATTGCACATTATAACACTTACATTTATTAATTTACTCTAATAAACTATTTATCTCTAATATAATACTAATCTAAATATGTACCCATGAAGGTACATTAGTAAAGAACCAAATGATGTAATATATTCTAACAAATCCAACGGTAAAAAATATGATTGTTATGGAGGCCATATCGATCTAAGATGGCCTTGCCTGGATATCATCTTAGCCTAATATGACCTCACTATTTATTGAATTTATTGTTTTTTATTAATTTTTGTTTGAACCGATTGTTATATTAGGGTGATGAAGTAGACTTGGTATAGCCCTGATTAGAGGTAATGGATGAGGATGGAGATCATCCAATGGTAGATCCAAGTGGGAATGATGCAGGTACTACAACAAAGTATGATTCATTTTGGGTTACTCGACTATGGTAGGGAGGTGGAACTATAGGATGATAGGCTAGAGCGACAAAGGATGAGGGCATTGGGAAGGCTGAGGATGAGTGACAAGTACATAATTAGATGGATAAGTAGTGGGGTGAGACCTTAGAGAGATATGATGTATTAAAAAGCCATAATATTAGGGTAGGGATGATGGGTATTTGTAGGATCAGGAGTCTGTTCTTAGAGCATAGGTCTAGACCCTATAGATATAGTTGCTGGAGAGAGACACCATAATATCAGTGCTTCAGAGCTAGATAGATAGAGGGAGGTAGTAGTGGAGGGTATTCTATGAGGAGGATAATTTCCATGCATATATGTAGAGTTATTAAGATGATATGAATAGGCTTACAATAGAGTGAGATGCTCTACAAACTCAGGTGACAATTTTAATAGGAGAGTGAGATGTTCTATAGGGGTAGGTGGTAGTCTTGGTTTTTGGATAAGGAATAGGTGGATAGGCCATAGGTTATGTTGTTAGGCTATAGGTATAGGTGGAAGAGCTATAGGGTATGGTGGCTCATTATGTTGTTCATCAACACTTAGATCAAGAGTACATCTTTGGCTTCAAGGATAAGGTATAGCAGTTTATAGGTAGACTACCTTTGTGATCTCCATCAGGGGCATCTTATTAGAGCTGATGTAGTGAGTCAGTACAGCCATCAATTAGGCTACCAATTCCAATGTTTATAGCTAATCCCAAATATTAGAGGCCATTGGGTCTGCTTAGCCCCATTAAGATGAGGTTGAGGGTAGAGGTGAGACTGGTGGTGTAGGGCCAACCTCACTTTTGAGATGCATGTGCTTATCTTTTTGGAGTGTGAGGTTTGAGGATCCACTCTATTATAGCTTACGAGTATTTTTATATCATGATGTACCATATTTACCATATATATGATATGATTTTTATTATGGCCTATCATAATTTTATTGCTGATTTTATGCAAGATTGCACTTATGGATGCAATTGTGGATGATGGATATATGCCTAGACATTGTAGTATGTATGCATAGATGTATGCCTAGATGTATGCATGTAGATTATGTATTGATGACATGATGATGCAAAATTTTATTTTTATGTTTATATGCTAAAACATAATGAATTAATCTAATATGCAAAACAACCTAAATGTAAGCACCACATAATGTATAAAAGTCATCAATAAAAATGTTAACCTTTTCACAAAAGTCATGCATATAAAATCCAATCATATGTAAGATGATAAAAATGTAAATGATGGATGGGGGACCAGTAAGAAGCTATGGGAAAACAACATGGTTTTCATGAGACTCAAACACCCTAGTTAACTACTCAAAATATGTATACTGACTACACATGAATCAAAAAGATAGAAGTCTACTAGGAAGACCCAAATATTCAATATCCCTATGTGTGCTTGTGATATTCATTCATGTGATAAATACATAAAGTTACTCCATTGCTAGGCCAGATCTTAGAGCCCATTGCTATAATGAATATCACTTCATGATCATCATTATCCTAATTTTGAACATAGTTGGACTAGACTACTAGGTAATTCAAGCCACCAAAAGCTAGATCATCCGCAAGCTGACATTGGTATTTATAAAATAATATCACTAATGTGATAGATATTTCACTACACGTAATACTACCCCATTGTCAGTATGACTCTTATATCCCATTGTTGTAATGGAGATCAGCCCATGATTTTTGAATGCTAATAATTCTAGGGATTTAAGCTCATTACCCCCTTATTTTATTTTGATTTTTTGGGATACTTGCTCATTTTTGAAGAGGAGCAAGGGGATTTATTTTCTTAGTGGTGAAAACTACCTTTATTTTTTAGGGATACTTGCTCGTTTGTGAAGAGAGCAAGGGATTTTAATGCTTTGGATAGGGGGAGCTTGTCCTTTTGTCAATTCTCAACATCCTAGACCATGTGCATAATAGGATGAGCAAGGAAAACCTTTTTCTTAAGGGGTAAGGACTACATTGTAGTTTCATCCTTCCTTGTTCAAACTCAAATTTAAATGTGAATGTGTGTTTAGGATTTGAGATATACAAGGCATGATCAAAGCAATATCCTACCTTCTAAAAATCAAGATAGCTTTCTATAAAATATGAAAAGAAAACTAGGAATGGTTGAATGATCAAAAACCCTAGTGAATACCCTACAACAACCTATTTGTTGTGTTGAAAAACATAGTTACCAAAAAGGGGAATATGGATGTAATGGTGTGTGGAATGTGGGGATTTTCCCTATGATATTTTGTAAAGTAAAAGGTGTGTATAAAATAGTCAGTATCCATCTAAACATCATTGATGATGGCCATCTGGTATCTACCCTATCTTATGAGGACCCCCTAATAAGAAAAATATCATAATGAAAAGTGCAAATGATGATGATAGAAAATATTGATTAAGAAATATGACAAATATATAGGCATGGTGCCAAACCCTAGCATGTAAGAACAAAACTAGTTATAATTCTAATGTAATGAAAGAACATGCCTAATGCAAGTAAGAAAATATAGCAACATGAAATGCATGGTGGAATGCAATGCAAATGGGAATGCAATGTTTTTGTATTTTTAATGTTTTGTATTGTTTTGTGGTTTTTGTTTTTCTAATTTTTTTTATGCATAGTGTGTCATGCATAAAATTCTCATAGGTGAAGAATATTGAGAGGTTTAGGTTCCTCAACACCCTTAAGAGAAGCAAGGTAATGTGTCCTTGGTCCTATATTTTGTGTGATAATAAATGGACCTAACTGGTTTACCATAAATTTGTCTCGTAAGTACGATGATAAGTTGGAGTTTTATTGACTCTATTTAAGCATAATATCTCCAAATTTGAAGTCCCTAAGGTGGAATTTCATATCATAAGCTCATTTAAGGTGATATTGATAAATGTAGAGGTGCTCGAGAGCATTAATACATTGTTCATCAAGAAGCATCAATTGGTCAAGGTGAGCTTGTCGCATAGTATCATCATCGATGAATTCTTGTAATGAATTCTTGTCAATTGGTCTTTTTATACATTTCATGGTGTTTACACTTAGGTCGTCTTGCATCTTAGATTCATTTATTATGTTTTAGCATATAAACATAAAAATAAAAAATTGCATCATGTCATTAATACATAACATACATGCATACACCTAGGCATACATACTAGATCTACCATATCAAAACATTCATCCATCATATATCTATGCATACATAATCAATATCTAGGCATACATCCATCATCCATCATTGCATCCATAAGTGTATCCATGCATAACATAACATAAGCAATAAATAGGCTCTAAAGGTACCCTAAATCCTTTGGTCACATCAATTCAAAAGGCTCCAAAGGCACAAATCCCCTTTGATCAAATCAATTTAAAAAGCTCCTAAGGTACCTAAATTCCTTTGGTCAATATCAATTTTTAAAAAGCTCCAAAGGTACCCAAACTCCTTTGGTAAATCTCAAAAATCTCCAAAGACACCTAACTCCTTTGGTCACATAAATTAAAATGAGTCCAAAGGTACAAATCTCCTTTGGTCAAATCAATTCAAAAATCTCCAAAGGTACTTAAATTCCTTTGGTCAATTTAAATTTTCAAAAAGCTCCAAAGGCACCCAAACTCCTTTGGTTAATTCAAAAGGCTCCAAAGTCACAAATCCCATTTGGTCAAATAAATTCAAAATCTCCAAAGGTACCCAAATTTCTTTGGTCAATCTCAATTTTTAAAAAGCTCCAAAGGTACTCCAAAGGTACCCAAACTCCTTTGGTCAATCTCAAAAAGCTCCAAACGTACCTAACTCCTTTGGTCACATCAATTCAAATCCAAAGGCACAAATTACCTTTGGTCAAATCAATTCAAAAATATCCAAAGGTACCCAAGTTCCTTTGGTCAATTTAAATTTTCAAAAAGCTCCAAGGGTACCCAAACTCCTTTGGTCAATCTCAAAAAGCTCCAAAGGTACCTAATCCCTTTGATCACATCAAGTAAAAAATTTTAAATGAACCTCACATCTAGTGATCTATTCTAATCACTTGGTAGTTGCAGTGATTGGTTATCCATACAATATAGTAATATGAGTATATTACCATAAGGCCACTCAAAAAAAGAAGAAATAATGGGTCATAGTCATCAAGGTTATCAGGAGATAGGCCCTTAAAATTATGGTTATCAAATGGTTAAACCCAAATTTAGTCATCTTGGTCAAGCAACTCATTGCTTTCATTATTTTCTATATCCTCTATCGACTCGTTGCTTGAGGGGATTGTCATATTAATTAAAAAATTCATAATCAAGTTAACAATAAAACACTCAATCATGTGAATTACGTTCATTCAAGAATCATTGTCAAAAACTATCATACACTTCCCTAATTGTTGGGGCAAAAAAAAATCAACCAAACAAATGCTTGGTATTCTCAAAGCCTAGGGCCTATAGACCTCTCTATATACTTGTGGCTAAAAAGTGTGCCAAGATCAAGTATACCTCAAGCCATAAATCCTTGGATAAAAGGTTTCTTGAAAATAATTTTTCAACTTGTTAGAAGCAATGATTTCAAAATGCATACTCTTTCCATGATTGGAGCATCTACCATTGATTAGATCAATCAACATCATCAACCATCAATTTTACTATAGGTCATATATTTTTTCTCTACGTTGTGCTTTCACACAATGCATCCCAAAAAGGGGCATCTAGAGACACCTAAAACACGTCATATTGAGGAGACTACCTATATGGATTACTTTTAGACCATATGAACCACCTTGGGTAGCCCTAGGGCTAAATTAGTGGTTTTCACCACTCAAGTAGGAATATCTCCCTTTACATCCATGGTCGTCCCTCCAAAGGATGGCCTCCAAAGTCCATCTCACTAAGGGATGATCTCCAATTAGGGCCATCTCACACCAATACGGTCACTCTATAAGTAAGATAAAAAAATAACAAGATATAAAATGTAGCTAAAATTACTAGTTAATCCTGTGCATGAACCTATGTTACAATTTAATGTGTGCATGACCCTATATTAGATAAAATGCATGACATAATCAGTTGCATGGAAATTTCAAATATAGGCATTCACTTTTCTTAATGCGAACTACCTCTTCACTTTTTCATGCACAGGGTTGTACTTTTATTATATTCATTTTGAGGAATATATATAATAGTGCTTACCCATTAGTAAAATATATACCAAATTTTCAAATCTTAAAGAAATGAAGCGCTACTAGAATTTGATGATGAACCTCCAAGCCTTTGCATTTTTCTCATTGTAGAAAGTATGTTGTTGGTTCATTCTAAAGGTTGAAGATTACATACATATTTATTGTGCAATCTAACATTCCTATTTCAAAGACTAATCCAGACCTAGTAAATCATTCTCATGAATACACTATTTTTTTGACCAAACCCTAGATCAAAATCAGAGTCACCTATGCATTGGCCTCAGAAAAGCACTTACAGTTTAGAAACTATCTTGATCAGAGATAGTCCATAGGTACAACCATTCGACATGGATATGACCTCTAGGGCATAGATATATTTCTTTATTTCTTATCATAATAAGTTTTAGCAACATTTTTATTTATTGTTATAGCATAGATAGGCTTTAATTTATGCATGCATCTATCATATTTTAGTTCATTTACCGCTCTTATCATCATTATACCGAGCCCTATCTTGAAGGGCTCTGCACAAGCTACTAATTCCTTCACTTTCCTTGTGTGAAAGTGACATATATCTATGGGAAGAGGATTTCAAGAACTTTGCACATTAATCATTGTGGCAATCATGAAAAACCTACCCCAAATTAGTTTGTGAGTGTTATCCTGCGTAGTACATCCAAATTATTTTATTTGTAACTCATTGTATTATACCGGTAGCAAATATCTAAGAGGGATATAATTGTAACCTTCTTAAAAAAATAATGGATATTATTAACAAAAGGGCACCATCATTCATTTGCATTGATCTTATTCTTATCTTTGTGGTTGCATTATTATTGCTATCTTTCAATATTTTGTTTGCATGGATGTATGGTCTTTTTTAGAACTTCACGTACCATGTGTGAAAACCAGATGATGAAATACTAAGTAAAGGTATGTACCTAACATATTGGCATATGTATATGAAAATATATCTAAATTCCATTAGTATTTGGGTGTACTCTTTATGCTTCTCCATGGTTAAGACCTTTCCTAGTTTAAGGATCTTAGGTTCATCTTGAATCCCAAAACTAATATCTATGGTTTCTTCAATTACGATATGAGACTCATCCTTTATTTGAGGAGGGACTAATAAGATACCTAAAATATCCAATTCTATTAGATATATAAAGTGTTTATTGCTACTTGAACCTTGCAATATGACTATATTAGCAACTTGAGAAAAATATTCACCAAAATAAATAGATTCTAGCCAAGATAACTTTAGAAATTTGATTAGTTTATTAGGGAATAATTAACATCTATGCCTTCCCAATTGCAATATACTTCATTAACAATAAATTTAGGATATTCTAATATTAGATAATTTACCATAGTATGGTAGGTGAATTCATGGATATACACATTGATATTAATAAAATTTGGGCTATCAAACTTGTCATCACAATTAAAACCATTTAATGAGATGGTGCTAGCTAAAGAAACTTGATTAGAATGATCTTCATGATCAAGCACTTTCTTCTCATAAAAATAAAATTTAGGATAGGGTTAATTATGGTTGAGAATGAATCCTATACCAAAATATCTTAGCTATACCTAAATTTGTAATGGCTCCTTGATGCCTTGTTTATGCAAACCAAAACCATTGTCTTGATATCCCATGTCAACTAATATTTAATTTGGGATGCGATAGTCACTAAATAAAAAGTATAATGTATATTTTCATTGGTCTAGGTAGAGATTACTACCACTAATATTTTCCTCACTAGCAATATTAATAGAAATAAAATATTAATGTCCTATTTACACTGCCTTCCCTATGTTTCTTGGAGACAATCCTAGTACTTGAGAGAAATAAGTTTAGCTAGGTCCACTTATGCAAAGGTCTTATTTTTATTATAGTAGTTTTTTTTTACTATCATTTATGGTGGCTATATTTTGATTTTTATTATTATTGCGTGCTATTTTTTATCTTGCTTATTAAGATATTCAAAGATATGTAATGATTTTAGTGCATTAATGATTAGATATTCAAAATATGGTTTTGAAGGATTAGGAGTATTATAATATGGATTTGAATGGTTATTTAAAGAGGCTTTTGTATTAATAATATGGGGAAAATATTGATTTTTTTATCTAAACTTCAACTACCTTGCATTACTTGAAGGGTTCAATATTAATAAGGCTGCTATTTATATTTGTAATTCAAGTATTAATGAAAGGTAGATGGGGAAACACATATCTTGTGGATCCAAGGCTTTCCCAAAATAATATTGTACGATAAACCATAAGGAATGACATAAAATAGATAGTTTAGATTTTAAGGCCCTATTGGATCCTCAAAATCCAACTTGAAAGTTATCCCTAATTTCAAACTTTGATGTGTCTTGTGCAGTCCTAGGTCTAGTTTATTTTTTCTAGTTAAGGTAGGTGGATTTCAAAATTTATGTAGTAAAAATTGTCAATGTAATTCAAAGTGTTCCCTTTACCTATAGTCCTTTGTCTAGTACTCCTTTATAAAATTATGTTTTGATTGAAGGCATGTCTATTCTCAAATCATCCCCAAAGTCTTGTTTTTACAAATCCATAAGTTCATGGGTCTTAGCTCTTCAAGCTTAAAATTCTAGTCCCTAAGGTCACTGCTATAAAATCTCTAACCATCGGCCTCCATCTAATATTTCCCTCATAAACCCCTAGGTCTAAGGTCCACCAAATATTATTTCTAAGTCATAAAACTTTAGACCTATCATGCATCGTTTTCTCCCTTTCTACATTCCATGTTACCATAAGTCACACCTACAAAGCCTTCTAAAAAAATAATGCCTCCTACCACCTAAGGTTCATAGATCATCATGAGCCCATAAACTCAAAATTTCTCCTTCGCTTGGTTTTTACATGATAGGCCTGCACCTTAGATACATAAAATAATTCATTTTCATTAAGGTTTGAGGCTGAATTTTTCTAATTTTTACCTTAATATCTACTTCTAAAGCATAGTTCCTAAAAATATAATATTTACCCCCATATACTAAGGCCTAAATTCATTGCTACCACAAAAATATATGTGCAATCCAAAAAATAAAATATCTCCTAAGGTTTTATTGAAATAAAATGGACAACTATTGAGGATATTATTGCACCTTAAGCTTAATTATAAGCCTAAGTTATTATTATCATTATTTTCTATTTATTGCATTGTAATACATGAGGTATAGTATTCCCATGTTGGAAATATATTTGTTATTTGTTAGGATGCTTAGTTAGACTATTAGAGATGTCTTTTATCTTCTAGCAGTTAGTTGGCATCCATGTTTAGCAGATTGTTATCTGTTAGTTACAAGTGGTTGGCCTTACATGGTAAATTATTACAACCATTGTAACCACATGATTTCATTGTAGATCTATATTTTCTATTGTACTAATGAATAAACCAGATTCACATTGAATTTTCATATCATTGGTAATCAGATCCATAGGATAGTTTAGGTGACTAGTACTATTTTACTTCTAGTGCACTAGGTCCTAGGGTAGTTGTTGCGAGGATTTAGCTTGGGCCATCTTGTAGCATTATTTTGTGAATATTCTGAGGTAGCAGATGGTGGAAATTATCCCTACACCTAATACCCCTAGTAAAGACCAAAGGGTAACCAAATTTTCCTTGAGGAAGGCAAGAAATATAATCCTATTTGAAGATTGAAGAAAAAAAATTATGTTTTCTTTGAAGATCAGAGAGAAAAATGGAGGATTTTATGTTGTAGATTTAAATTCCAAATTGCACAAAATTTGAGGCTTATTTATGGCCAAAAAGGGGCTTTGGTAAGCCTTTTTTAGAGGGAAATCAGACTACTGAAGGTACACAACTACTTGTTGTCTTGAAAGGTTGTGTTTGTGGAGGTAAATAGAGTTTTCAAGAAGTTTGCAAATTTAATTTCCTACCCCCTATTTTATTGTTCCCTTACTCCTGCCCTTATTTATTCATCTCTCCTTTAAAAAAATGGTCAAATATTTTTTTTTGATCGACCATCCCTACCAACGGACCCTCTACAAATTGATAGATGTTGGGAAACTCCTGCCCTCCCGCTCCCCTCCCTCCACCCTATTCCTCCCTTTCTTCCCTCATTCAATGCTTATTTCCTAATTTGTAGCCCCTGATACAAACATAGTAGCATAGATACCACGGACTGCCCATTGGTCATTATAAGCAAAATAGCAGGCCACCATGCTAAAATCAATCTAACAGGAACCTTTCCCATTATTGTTGCAACCTCAATCTATAAGCATAGATGTTGCAACCTTTGATAGGCGGTGGCCATGACATATCGTAGATGGTCGATAGGTGACGACCCTACATAGGCAACCCTTCCATGGCTTGTTCGATGTTCATAGAACAAGAGGGATTTTCCCCTCCCTCCCACCATCGGCTACGTAGGTGCAATATTACACACTCTCAAGCACAAGACTCACACATATGATTGTAGGTGAAGATAAATAATATTCACTAACGGTGAAGAAGAAAAATTATAGACAACCACTAATTTTTTTAGAAAAATTTAATCACTCCCTAAGGTTCAAAAATCATCCAATAAGAAGATATATTTTACTCTAATTCACCCATCCAACAATTGATCGATATGTGGCATTGACGGTGTGACCGTGTTCAGGCAGTCTTTGGTTTTTGTGACGTTCTTTGATTTTCAACGATCCAAAACCATTTCATGATTCTAATTTTTTGGTGGATCCTTTTCCAAGCATTTTTTGACTATTTTCCAGTGTGATATAACTATATTTGACTGCTTTTTATCAACCTTCAGTGACAAAAAATAGACCATCGGTGAAAATCAAAAACTCCCAATGCCATCCACCTTCCTCCAACGATATTTTTTTGTCCTCCAGTGACAAACATTTTTTGGTATATTTCCCACCTCGACATGATTTGTTGATGTAAATTATATGTTTCTAGTAGAGACTTCTATTTTATGGAAACATGTGTGTTTTCCAACGATTTCTGATGATTTACAACCTTTTTGATGATTGAATATTTTTTCTAGTAGGTCTCCATTCATCGGCATAATTGCAAGCTCCTTCGATGGATGGGTGAAAAATTATTTGCAAATTTTCTTAGGACTTTTAGTCCCACATCACCCCTGTGTTGGGTGAAGTTGGGTTTAATAGCACTAAATAATGCTAAGTGGATTGTGACCTTCAAAAATTTTGCACACCAAACAACCAATTTTTACTGCAGTT
Source organism: Wollemia nobilis (assembly GCA_028583015.1). NCBI lineage: Eukaryota > Viridiplantae > Streptophyta > Pinopsida > Araucariales > Araucariaceae > Wollemia > Wollemia nobilis. The sequence continues at coordinate 418,532 of JAQPPZ010001755.1, forward strand.
TTCAAGTTTTTCCTGCCAGTTTTTAAAAAATTGAAATTCAAAATTTGGCACCAAAACAGAGGTGAATTTTTCATTTTTTTTGCAATTTTCACCCAATTTATTTTTGCCTCCACAAATTCAATTTTTGTAAATCCAAAGACTAATTTTTACAGTTTTAGTGATAAATTTTACCCATTGTTCTTTTGAAGGGTAAAGTATTTTTTGTGTAAATTGCACAAATTGTGTAAAGAATTGAAGCACTAAATTTTAGCTCATTTTCTATTTGGAAGGAAAAAAAAATTGTAATCTAGATCAATTTTTGCTTTAGGAGTGTCACAATTTGTCCTAAGAAATTGCTTAAATAGTTCTTGAAACCATTTTAGAATCCTCCTAGTCTGGCATATACACGTCATCAAATGGTTGCCGACCTCAAAATAAACATGGAAAATCTTACTATTGTAGTAGATATTTTGGCAGTTAAAGTGAAGGATATTGTTGTCCAATTGACTATTAGTGATGTCAAAATTTATCACAATAATTCCAACAAGAAAAAATGTGAGGTCAAATTGTATGACGGATCAAGGGATCTTGATGTCTTGTCTACTTGGATTTAGATATGCAAACTTGGTTTACCTATGTTGAAATTCTTGAAGATGACCAAGTTGCCTTTGCAATAGTCAAACTCATAGGCTTGGAAAAAGTTTTAATTGTATAAAGACAAAGCCATAATGCTACCATGACTTGGAAATAATTGATCCAAATTTTGAAGAACACATTTTTTCCACCAAACTACCAAAGTGACCTCACAAAGTGGTATAGGTTAAGGCAAGCCTATAGTATGTTATTTTCTAACTAAATTCTTCAATTCAATAGGCTAAGGGTTCTTCTTGGTGTGAAATATTCAAAAGAGGGTTTGATTAACAAGTTCATTTGTGGATTACAAGATCAGATTTTTAGGAAAATCAAGTTCAATGATTTCCTCACTTTGGATATGGTATTCAAACATGTAATTCTAGAAGAGAAGAAAGTTGGTACCTATAACATATCTTGATAGGAAAGTAGTTCCAAAGGTGCAAATAAACATCAATAAAAGGTGAAGAACACTTCTTAGTCTTCCCCTTATTTTTCTTCTCCCACTTCTCCTCAAGCACATTCTTCTTCTTCTTACTCTAAATATTCTTCTTCTTCAATAATGTATTGTAATTTTTGTAAAAATCATGGTCATACAAAGTCTAGATGCTTTACTTTTGAAAGAATGAAGAAGAAGAAGACCATAATTGTACATCCTACAAATGAGGAACCACAAGATGGTCCCATTGTGACTACAAGGGTAGAATATGAATATCCAGCTTTGAAGGGTAAACTAAACAAAGTTGCCTTTATATCAAATGTTTTGGCACAAGGGGATTGTGACCATTTTTTTATCACTAGAGCCCACCTTACACATGATTTTTATGTGGCTTATATCATAGATAATGGCTCATATAAGAATATAATTATGAGATGTTATCTATGATCCTCACAAAAAGGGGTGGATGCTCCTGATTTACCCACAAAATTTTAGGTGCTAAAATTTGATTGGCTAAAAAATTGGCAATTCTAATTCACCCACTAGAGTAGAGACAACTAGTTCTATTTTACCCATTAGGAGAAGGGCATCACCATGTGATTAACCCAAATATGAAAAACTATGATCATAATGAAGGAACAATAAAGTAGACATCAACACTCCTAATTCACCTACTAGATTAGTGGAAAATATTTTGATTCACCCACTAGGAGAAGGGCATCACCATGTGATTGGCCAAGAGATGAATGACTCAAAAAGACTCATCGAAGTAGAGGTGAATGATCCTGATTCACACACTGAATTTTAGGTGCTAACATCCTATTGGTCAAAGAATGGATGGCTCACAATGCATCACTGTGATAAGGGTGAATGACCCTCATTGGCCTATCAAAATTTGGGTACTGATTTCTAATTGGCAGGAGGTAAATGACAAACAATTTGTACCACTAAGAATTTGAGGGTCTCAATTTGGGTTGAAAAATCATTCATACACAGAGGTGCAATAATAATTTATCCAAAATCCTAAGTTTTAAAGCCCTCTAAACCTTAGTCTTTCATGAATATATGTATTTTTTGATGTTCCAAAGGTCCATCCTCAATATTAAAAAATATCATTCATTTATATATAGACCCAAAAATTTTGTGCCCCTTTCTCCCAGGCTAATGGATCCATGCCTGAAAGGGGGAGGGAAAATGATGACTCTGCATCTCGGATGAGAAGTGCTTCTATTGCACTCTCTTTGGTGTTTGTCGATGAATGGGGTGGGGTTCACCAGGAAACTCTTGCTATGGCGGTTTCCACGCCTAGGTGAGGTAGTGTTTTGATTTGATTGTTTTGTCTCACATACAACCTAGGTTTGGCTAGAATGCAATTTCTACCTAGCTATATGCAATTCAACTTCAAATGAAGACAAGGCACACAAGTCTATCTAAAAAGTGTTATAAAATTTAACTATGATGCAAAGTTTCTAAGTTGACATGTTTTCTTTTTGTAATTTTGTGTTTTGTGAAAAGATGTAATAAATCTATGTTTTTGGGGTTTTTCTATTTTTTGATTGACTACAGATGCTTACAGATCAGAAAATATAAATTTGACAGTGAAAGAATGAATTTTGAGCACTTACCTGACCCGAAAGTTTGATTCTAGATGAAATCGGTTGCACTGCATGAAACCGGATGCAGACAAAATGAAACTGGATGTACGATTTCATCTGACGAAATTGGATGCATACATTTTCATTCAAAACCTGCAATTTCATAGCAACACACTAGATTTTGGATTTAGGGAAGGGGGATCTGCATAGGCCATAGTAGATCATGGTCTGTGATAGTCAAATCCCCTCGGTTCTTTTAGCAAACCGTAAAGAAAGTAAAAAGTTGATTACTCTAATCATAAAATGAAAAATAATGCTAGATCTAGCAATAACAGAAGTTTATAATATGAAATTGCAGAAATTAATAGTGCTATGATGCTAGTAATGTAAAATGAAAGATCTAGGATGCAGAATTTTACCCCTAGAGGGACACAGGTATGAAATCGTACGCTAAGCATGAAACCATACACAAAGCACGAAATCATGCGCAACCGATTTCATGCAATGACTAGTTCTGTAAAGCAGAGAATGAAAATGGATGTAACAGTGATGAAATTGGACGCATCCAATTTCGTACAACTAGTGAGAAAATGCAATAAATATTAAGTAAAAGCAAGATCTGAGTATACTGAAAGTGATGCCATGGCTGAATGCTCCTTGGGTGACGATTTGACAATGATATCTCCTGCTGCAACCTAAAAAAAGCTCCAAACTTCTCTTTTCCAAGCTCTTCTGCAAAAATCATCAACCAAGCTGATTACAGTGGATCTGAGGGATTAAAATGGTTGTTTCTATTCGAGGGATCAGGTGAGTGGTAGAAAAAATTAGGTTCATGGGCCAAATTAGGCTTTTGGCTTGATTTGGATGAAATTGGTTGTATCCGATTTTATCGGATCATCCGATTTTGTCGAGCGGCTGGCGATGCCTAGATTAGGTTCAAAATCCAGTCTGGGCGCCTAAATTAGGTGCACGTGGGATTTGGATGAAATCGGATGCATCCGATTTTGTTGGATACATCTGGTTTCATTGGGTTCATCCAATTTTACTAGAGAAGGTGCAATTTAGCTAATTTTTTATATTTTTTGGCATGAATATCGAGGCAAGGGTTTTTGAGGGTGATTTACATGTTATTAGGAAAATTATGATGTTTTAATAGCATTAGTAATTTGGAGGTGTGTCCAAATTTAGTGGCTACATTTTACCCCCTCTTTAGCGCATTTATGAGCAATAAATGCATTAAATAAAAGTAGCGAAAAGGTATGGTATTTTGTAAAAAAAATTAATTTTTCATTTTATAGTTATTATCAGGGATACCCCCTTCGAGTTTTGGAAGAAATCCATGATTTATTGCAAAACTCAAAATTTGAGGTGAAAATAGGGATAAATTAAAAATTAGGGCAAAACCCTAATTCATTTTTCTTTCTTGTTTTAGCTGATTTTGCTCTGGAGAAAATGAGCAAAATGTCCACCACGGAGCATCGGGTAGACTTGGTTCACATCAGAAGTGACGGTAGCAGTGGTGCCATATGGGTAAGTGATTCTATCCATTCTAATTTGAAGTTTTTGGTTGAATTTTTAGGATTTTAGGATTTTTATTGTGACCTACCGTCGCATGGCCGTAGTGACAAAATTAGATTGTCGCGACAAAATCGGACGTCCGAATTCATTGAAAACTACGTTTGATTTTGACAAAATCGGATGTAGCGATGAATTCGTACGTATAATTTCATATATTTTAGGTCTATTTTCATAATTTTGGATGTACGATTTTGTCTTCATACATCCGATTTTGCAAATTTGAATGTACGATTTTGTCTTCGTACATTCGATTTTGTATTTTAGGTCTAGTTTTGGACATTAAGGCAAATTTAAATTTTTTTGTCATTTTTATTATTTTGTTTGTGTAATTTTATGATTGATTTGTGCATTATTTTTGTTTCTTTTGCAGGGAGGGACCCTTAAGGGTCGTGAGTGGTGCCATACCGGCTTTGAGAGTTGGGTAGGAGCTCTTAGTGTGGATGAGAAGTACTCTCACCGCAGTGGGGCTCAATCATGTGGTGGAGATGCCATGTATTGAGGTGGATTATAGTCTACTTACAACATTGGTAGAGCACTGGTATCCCGCATCATCGATATTTTGATTGCCTATAGGGGAGATGGCTCCTACCTTAGAGGATGTATGGAGGATCTTGAGAGTACCCATCAGAGGGCAATATGTATACCAATCCTTGGCTCAGGGTCAGACCATGCGTAAGTTGATAGGAGACCCTTCTTTTGTGATTGAGTGGAGTAGAGTGAGCATCGATCGATTGATAGTGATAGAGGGGGTTTCTATGCTGACTGTGGTACTATCAAAGATTGTGAGTGGATTGCTACTATGCCACTAGAGTAGAGTGCACTTGTCATGGGGGTTAGCCAAGGTTGTGGCTGACATGCGAGACACCCAGATACGGTTTGCATGGGGTCCCTATATTTTATGTCGCTTGTACCATACCCTATTCAGGGTCGTGTACAAGAAGGGTAGGAGTTTGGTTATGACTTCATTCCTACAAGTGTGGTGTTGGGAGCACATTGTGATGAGGAGACCCAGGGGGTTTCCTCTATAGGACATTGAGGATGGGTGACCCATAGTCTTTCGATGGGGTCCTTTGGTTGGTCAGCTTTGGAGGAGAGGTGGCCTAGGGGAGGCCAGGCGAGTATTGGATGAGTTGACCATGACATGTATTTGTTGGAGACCCTAGAGGGGACACCATGGTTGGGAGGATGATCGAGAGGAGTTAGCTCATGTAAGGTGAGTGCGATGGCTCTATATGGAGTGAGGAGAGATAGAGCTTCATCATGTTGATCGAGTACTACATCAGTTTGGTATGGTACAAGGGATTCTAGAGGTTCAAGATTTCACTTATTCTTGAGTAGTACGAGATTCGACCACCATGAGTGGGAGACCAGATCTCACTCATTTTCTTGAGGTGGATGAGGATGATGCTGATGTAGCCCTAGTAGAGGGTGATGATGTAGGGGTCACAGATGGATATGCCACGTGGTATGCTACTATTCACCCTATGAGACTCACTCAGGCACAGGGTATTGTTGGGTAGTTGCAAGAGGTATTTTAGGAGGTGCATAGATGTCGCTCTACCAGGTTAGGTGGAGCAGGATAGAGATAGAGGCCATCATAGAGGGAGGGGCCTCAAACATAGGGAGGTTTTTGATCCCATGGGGTTCGGATGAGAGGAGGGTTATGGCCATCAAGATTGCATCAGTAGCCTCTTAGGGTTGAGGGGGAGAGGAGATAATACCAGTAGGAGGGGGTTCATAGTAGGATGTCCCTCCACCAGAGTAGACAATACCCTCTCCTTAGTGAGGGATGCCTACAACCCCTCATACAGATTCACCTAAGAAGGGTGTTATGACAAAGAGAGGAGAGTTCAACAGTGCTAGAGAGGTAGTTGCTCTACGGGATAGAGAATGATGGTCTGAGGAGTCAGATCACCATTCAAGCAATGTGCATCCAATAGTTGGAGGTGCAACTTTCATAGGCGTAGAGCCTTGTGAGCCAGGCTTAGGCTCAGATAGCATAGATGTAGGGACATGGGCCATTACATCCCTCACAGTCATAGTCTCGATAGTCATAGAGTGTGACTTTAGGCCATTCTTCAAGGAGTAGGTCAATAGTGGTAGAGTTGGTTATGGCCACACAACAGGCCTCATTTTATCAGCATCTATATTTTTAGCTTGTTCCTGAGGGTCAGAGGGTTGCTTTACCCTTGGAGTTGATGCCTTTGAGGCCTACGAGGTCAGAGTCTAGGACAGCATCTAGGGCTACTACATTTCATGAGCCTAGACCACCTTCTGGTGATGAGGCCCAAAGTTCTAGAGGTTCTAGGGGATGATACACTGAGCTAGTTTTTGTAGTGTACCCCCTAGTGATTGAGTATACCGATGTTCATGATTGTGGTATACCAATCGAGTGATTGATTGTATATTTTGATGACATATATATATATATATATACATATGCTTATGGTCTATTGATGTGTTTGATGATGTGTGATGTATTTTTAATTTGTTTTTGGTAATCTACATAATCATGCTTTTAATTCTTGTTTGTATGGTTTTTGATGTTCATTTTCTCATGCTTTAATCAAAATATCATTGTAGTGTAGTAAAGTAGAATTTGAAGTAATTTATGTTTGTGATGTAGTATGATTGAATTGTTTGAAAAAGAAGGGTAATTGTGTGTGGAAATATACCCTTATGATCTTGATCAATTAGCAATAATACCTCGAATATGTGTGCTTGTTTATGACTGTTTATGGAGGTTGTTTGCTCGCTTTAGTCGTGAAGTGGATCTTGTGTGAGGTTTTGTTATATTGCTAACCTCGAAGGGTTATGATCCAAAAGTAGTTTGGAATGTAGTTGATTGAAAGTAATGTAGTTGATGATAAGTAATGTGTGTGACTTTGAAGATTAATTTTATTTTTAATCTTAAAGTAGTTGTTTAAACAATGATAATAATAATCAAGCATGATAAATTTGGATAAAAGACTTGCGCTAGGCATAAAAATTCCTAAAGAGATTTTTATTAGGGTTGTTTTCATGCCATCATCATGAAGTCAATTTGTAATTGTTATAATAGATTATGTATGATCAAAATGCATATTTTTGATGAATGATGAGTGTTGATGAAATGAAATTTGATGTATTATTGTTAAGTAATAAAAAAAATGTAAGGGTAATTGTTTTTGAGGATCAATTCCATAGGCCAATAGTCATACAAATCCATGATGAGATGATGACATCTGCTAATCAATATTCAAGGAAAATTTTGGTTATTTCTAAGATGAATTCAAATTTATCAAGAACCAGTGTGTGATTTGTGCATTCATTTTCCATCTTGACCTTAATTATGATACAAAATCTCTCAAGGATCAAATGTGTGTGCTTATGAAATTCATTTACCAATTTTGAGTAAGGTAATGATGCAAGCCAATTTTAAGAACCAATGTGTGTGCAAATGATGAGTTCATTTACCATGATTATATGCATTCAATTAGACTTAACTACTATGTAATACAAGCTACCAAAAGCTAGCTAATCCACAAGATGACATTGGTCTGTACAAAAGAAGGTCACTAATGTGACAGACATGTCACCACACATAAGGATACCACCATTGCCAAGCCGGCTTGATGCCACCTAACCTGTAATGAGGATCACCCCATGGTGTTCAAATAACTAAGGAATTCTAGGGATTCAAGTTCATTACCCCCTTATTTTATTTTGATTTCTTTGAGTAGGGATTCTTGTTCACTTTTGTTTTTGAACAAGGGGATTTTTATTTGCTTTGTAGTAAAAAGCATTTTGCTTTTACTATTTTTTCTCTTTTTTTTTTTTTTCTCTTTTTTTTTTTTTCTTTCAAGGGATACTTGCTCAGATTAGACAAAGAGCAAGGGATTTTATTCGGGTAGGGAGGAGCTTGTCATTTTGCCAATTCTCAGTATTCTAAACCATGCACATAATAGGATAGCAAGGGAAACCTTTCACTTAAGGAGCTAGGACTACTATGTAGTGTTATCTTCCCTTGTGCAAAATCATTTTTAATATGTGTAAGTGATTCTTGGTTCAAAAAGTGGCAAGATCAGTTCCCAAAACTTCAAAATTTATTTAGTGAAGCAAATAGTATTTTTGGTTCAAGAGAGATTTATAATCAATATTAAGAATCAAGATTTTATTAAAATGTGAGTTTTGTGAGTGGTTCAAGATAATCTTTGAATTCTTCCAAAGTAAACCAAAATTAACTATGAATTTTGACAACATCGGTCAAATAATAATAAATGGATGTGACCATATGGCATATGAAATTGAGTTCCCAAAATTTTTATTTTTAATTTGGATAAGTAGATGTGATAAATGTAACTAATTGATATATGATTTGAAATATGATAATTTTAAAGTAAATGCAAAGATATTTACAAATATGTACAGTGATGAGATCATTTGCTATTATGCATAATATCATTTTAGGTGCATTATATTCATGGGTTCCTTAAGATCTTTTCCATCTAAAGTTGCCAATCGATATGCACCAGATCCAAATTTTGCAGTAATAATAAATGGTCCCAACCAATTTGGTTGGAATTTTCCTTTTAAATCATTTTGAGCATTTGTATTTTTTTTATTTTCTTTAAGAACTAAATCACCAATATCAAAATATCGAGTGTGGACTTTCTTAGAATATGATATTTTGAGTTTATCTTGATATGAGTGAAGGTGCTCTAAGGCATTTATGCATTTTTCATATAATAATTCTAATTGGCTTAATCGTCCGACATGATATTCATCTCCTACTTCAGCATTTTGAAGTAAAAGACCTAAAGAAGGGACTTCAAGCTCAAATGGAAATATGACTTCAGTGCCATATACTAAGACAAAGGGTGAAGTGCCAGTAGGGGTTCGAACACTAGTTCGATAAGCCCATAGTGCTGGATAAAGTTGGGTGTGCCAATCTCGGCCTGATTTATTAACCAATATTTTTAAGATTTTAATTAAAGTTTTATTAGATGCTTCAACTTGACCATTGCCTTATGGATAATATGGGGTAGACCATCTATGTTGAATTTTATATTTGGCACAAAGCTTTTTGATATCTTTATTTTTGAAACATGTTCCATTATCTAAAACAAGTGTGGATGGAATCCCAAATCTATAGATGATTTGATTAAAAATAAATTTTGAGACTTGGGTTCCTATACAAGAAGCTAATGGCATAGCTTCTACCCATTTTGTAAAATATTATATTGCGGTAATAATGAACTTATGGCCATCTGAAGAAATTGGATTGATTTTTCCAATAATGTCTAGACCCCATTTTGAAAAAGGCCAAGGAGAAGAACTAGCTTGAAGTTCTTGGGCAGGAGCATGAACAAGGTTTGCATGCTTCTGATATTTGTCACATTTATGTACATATTCATGAGCATATTTTTCCATGGAGGGCCAAAAGTATCCCATTCTTAGGAGTTTTTTGGCTATGGCATCACCACTAAAATGACCTCCACAAGATCCATCATGAACTTCTTTTAGAGCTCTCTTAGATTCGTTAAGATTGAGGTATCGTAAGAGGATGCCTTCGAAAGATATTTTATATAAAGTACCTTCGATAATGATGAAGCGAACAACTCGCTTGTGCAATGCTCGTCGTTGGTTTCTATCGAAGCCATCTAGAAATGATCCATCTTGGAGAAATTTTAAAATATCCCCATACCATGGTTCCAAAACTGCTTCTTCAATTGTAAATATTTCTAAGGGTTCTAAGCATGACTCTAATGATGCGGGTTCTCAGAGTTGATGAATTATGATAGTAGCATGATCATCATTCAACTCCAAAGGGATAAGAGAAGTAGCTGCTACCATAGCATCGATAGAATGATTACTGGTACATGGGATAGCTTCTATAGTAACCTTCTCAAATAAAGAAATAAGTTTTAAAATGTATTCTTTATAAGGATGGAGCTTCTCATCTCGAGTTTGGTAAATGTCATTAACTTGATTTACCATGAGTTGTGAGTCTCCAAAAATAGAAAGTACTTTGATATTAAGAGTTAAAGTTGCTCGTAATCCAAGGATTAAAGCTTCATATTCTATTGTATTATTTGTGCAAGTAAATTGGAGTTTAAAAGATAAAAATATAAGTTGTTTTAACGGGGATACCAATATGATACCTACACCTACACCACTCATACAATGGGCTCCATCAAAAAATAGAGACCATGATTCTGAAGAATCAGTATCTAGATTAAGACATTCATCGAGGAATTCTATCATCAAAGGGTGAGTAGACTCAAGAGGAGCAACAACGAGTTGATCTGCTATGACTTACCCTTTAATGGATTTCTTCCCAATAAAGGTTAGGTCAAACTCACTCAAAGCAAGAACCCATTTTGCTGCTCATCCTGATAAATAAGGTCTACTCATTAAATATCATAATGGATCAAATTTAGCAATAACATAAGTCTTTTGACTAAGCATGTAGTGATGCAGTTTTTGTGTAGAGAATACAATAGCTAAACAAAGCTTTTCTAAAGGAGTGTACCGAGTTTCATAACTTATTAAAGTTCTACTTATGTAGTAAATGGCTCATTCTTTCTTATCCTCATCATGTTGTGCTAGCATTGCGCCTAACGCAAGTTCTGAAGCAAAAATATATAAGATGAATGGGTGCTCTGGTCTAGGTGGAACAAGCATCGATGGGGTAAGTAAATATGTCTTAAGTGTTTTGAAAGCTTCTTCACACTCCTTATCCCATAGAAAAGGCGTATATTTCTTAAGCAATCTAAGAAAGGGTTTACATTTATCTTCCAGTTTATCAATAAAGCATCGGATGGACTGGAGCTTACCTTGTAGACTCCTTAGTTCTATTAGATTTTTAGGTGGTGGCATATCAATGATAGCCTTAATCTTGGTAGGGTCTATTTCTATGCCATGCATGGACACTATAAACCCTAACAAATTTCTTGATTTTACTCCAAACACACATTTATCTGGATTCAATCAAACTTTGTATTCATGGAGTCTATCAAAGACTCATCGTAAATCAGGGATATGATCTTCTCATTTTATAGACCGAGCTATGATGTCATCCACATAATCATGTAGGATATCATACATCATATCATGAAATATGTATGTCATAGCTCGTTGGTAATTTTCCCCTACATTCTTTAGACCGAAGGGCATCACTTTCCAACAAAAATTTCCCTAGGGTGTTATAAATGCAGTTTTAGGTTGATCTTCTAGTGCTATACGGATTTGATTGTATCCTAAAAATCCATCCATAAGTGATAACATTCCACATCTAGCTGTAAAATCAATAATTTGATCCATATTAGGAAGGGGAAAGTCATATTTGGGACATGCAACATTGATGTCCCTAAAATCAGTACAAACTCTGATTTTAGTAGCCTCTTTTTTGGTTATGGGTACAACATTGGATATCCAATCGGAATAGTCTATGGCTTGAATGAAAGTTACATCCAAGAGTTTTTGTAATTAATTTTTAACCAACAAGGCTACTTTAGGATGCATTTTCCTAAGTTTTTGTTTGATGGGTTTAGCATCAGGGTGAACCACTAAGTGGTGCATAACCATAGAAGGGTCTAGGCCTGGCATATCAACGTATGTCCAAGCGAAGATGTCAGGGTATTCTATGAGAAGTTCTGTATATTTGGTTTGTTCTTATTTATTTAAATTAGTCCCAATTTTAACTATTCGAGGATTGCTTTTTGTACCAATATTAATTTTTAGGATGGCTTCTACTTCGATGCTTAGATCTCTTTCAAAATTAGGAGCGGGTGAAACACCCATTTCTTGAAGTTCTTCTAGAGATAAGTTAGCTAATTCTTCCTGTGTAGTTGTTTGAACGTGAGCTATACATGGGATAGATCCATCAAAGAAGAACCTATTTCTCATAATTTCTTCATGAGGAATATCATAAAAGACATCCCCTTCTACACATTCATCTGAATTAGCTATCATTTCTGGATGTACCACTGATAACATGTTGCAAGAAAACTCACAAGCTTTCTTACGTTCCTTTAATTGTTCTTGTTTTTCTAAGTATTCCTCATATGTTATAAGATGATCATCTTCATCAAAAGGAAAAGGTTGAGTTTTTGTGGGGATATAGCCTACGCCGCATCGGGCATGCCATTCCTCTACTTCGATGGGTTCAAGTATCCCATTTTCTAGGGGACCTAAACCTTTACCTTTGTATCCCATATTACACATCATTTGTTTATATTTTATATATTTATTAGAAAATAAGCATCGAGCAAAACCATCTTCATCACAGGTAAAGCTCATTTACCTAATATTAATTTTGTCTAAAGCACATCCAACACCAATGAAAGTACAACTTCCAACATGATAGATGCTCCTTTGTTTCTGTGGTAACCCAGTTGTATGTGGGGATGGTGGTAACTGAGACAAAATAATGGAATCTTGTACATTATAGTCATCCTATTTTGTGGGCTCCAATATAGTGGATAAATCTTGTAAAACTTCATCTATCAAAGGATATGATGTAGAGGGATTATCTTTATCAGAAGGTTTTGATGATTCAGAAGAGAATGATGGTTCTGATTTAGTTAAAGAAGTTTTAGAAGGTTTAGGTTCTAATGATGAAAGAGCAGGACAAAAGGGAACATTAACAGGTTCCTCTATTGCACACATTTCAAATGGCCTAGGATCACCATGGATAGTGACCAATTGATTCTTAAATTCAAATTTAACACATTGATGCAAAGTAGAGGGGACTGCCCTCATGGCATTGATCCAAGGACATCCCAAAAGGATGTTATACGATGTTGGGCATGGTACAACAAATATGGATGTGTCTAAAATCCTGGGACCAACTTGTAGTGGAATGGATATCACACCACAAGCCTCTTGTGTTTCATCATTGAAAGCTTTAATGATCATTTCAGTTTATCTTAAATATTCTTTCTTAAATCCAAATATTTGGAAGAAGTCATAAGTACATATGTTTAGGGATGAGCCATTATCAATTAACACTCTTTTGATGCAAACATCCCCAATTAAAGCTATTATATAAAGAGGGTTGTCTCTAAACATACTTTGGGGAGGAATGTCTTTATCATGGAAATCAATGTAGTCAGTTTCATGAGAAGCTACAATGTCAACTACAATAGTTGGCTCTATATCTTGAGGTACCATCATTTGGCTTAATGTGTTCATTAATTCCTCTCTATGGATGGTTGAAGTTCTAAGAAGGTCTAAAAGAGAGATCCTAGCTGTTGTATTAGCCAGTTGATCATTGATATCAAAGGGAGTCTTTTGTTGGGATCTAATTATGTTATTTCCCTTATGAGGTAATTTTAGAACAATAGGTGATTGATCAACATCATTTGTTTGAGTGGGAGGTTGAGAATTTTGGGTTTGGGCTTGTTGTTGAGTAACAACCCCAATTGTACCTACAATATTGTTTGGTCGAACAACTTGTAGTCTTGTAGTTGAACTTTGTTCGAGAGGAAGAATTTGTTGTGATGAAGGACGAGTGGTTATGATTCTTGGAAATGGTTCTTCTGGGGTTAGTGAATCAGTAATGGGTAATATTGGCCCTGAATCATCTTCTGAAGTATTATCATGTTGTGAACTAATGTCTATTTCAGATTTTGATTCACTTTCTGTTTCATCCAAGGATGATGGTTGTGGTCTTCTTCCTTGAAGTTGTTTAATTGTCATGTTGGATTGAGTAGGCACAACAATGTTTGGTGGAGGTTGAGATGGTAAATAATTTTCAATTGTTCCCACATATCTTGTTGGATGAGGTGTATTTTTATAGTCTAGCTGATTCACAGCTTCCTTGCCATGATTTGGCAATGGGTTTTGAAAGATATCCAGATTTTGGTTTACATTTTGTGCCTGTTGTGGTTGAGTATTTGCTTGAGGATTTTTATTTGGTGGTGGGCTTTCCACTTCTAATTTTCCTTCATCAATTAGGTCTTGTACTATATGTTTTAATCTTCTATAGGTATTTTTTGGATGTCCATCAACTTGGTGATAGTCACAATGTTGGTCAGGTCTGTACCATGGTTGAGAAGGATCAGGTTGTCATATCTCCGACAATTTTATTAGACCTCTTTCTACTAGTTGTGGTAAAACCATTGTCAAGGATTGATTTAATCTTGTAAAATTCTGCAATGGAGGTTTTTGGGGTGCTTTCAACACAAAATTTTTTGTAGTATCTATGGTATTAACATTTTGAGGGGGTCTATTATCCGTGACCCCATATCCTACCACATGTTTGTTTTTGTATTGATTTTTAGATGATTTATCTTCATATTTATTTTTAATTTGTCCCCTTATGATTAGGGCTTCCTCTACCCTTCTGGCTAAATCTATAGCTTGGTCAAAGGAAGTCATGGTAGCCATGGCTAACTCGTAAGACAATTGTTCTTGCAAATTTCCAATAAAGATATCTAACATTTCTCTTGGAGGTAAAGCAAAATGTAATTTTCCCAAAATTTTCCTCCATCGGGCTAAGAATTCTCTAAAAATTTCTTCTTTTCCTTGTTTAAGGTTGTATAAATCTTTTATTGTAACGTGCCTTTCTATGTAAGCACCAAATTGATGTACAAACATTTCTGCAGTTTCTTCAAAATTTCTTAGAGAATGTGTTTGTAGCTGATAATACCATTCTAATGCCATTCCTCCTAAACTCTTTGAGAATATTTTTAGCAATAGCGTATCATCATAAGTGATGTCATGACATGTTGTTCTAAACATACGAAGATGTTCTATGGGATCTTTTGTTCCCTTGTAGATCAGAAGAATAGGCATAGGGAACCATTTAGGGTATGGCTTAGCAGTGACCATAGGATCTAATGGTTGATTACACATCTCTTTATAGCTATACGTAGGATGATATGGGTCGATTTGATCTAAGCATGAAGCTAACTGCTTCACTATAGCTTCGAGATGATGTGATGGATCATTGCTTTTATTTTGGTTTATGATGTTGCCATGTGGCGGGTAATAAGTTTGTTGTGTTGTCGTATAAGGAGTTGTGGTGGGAACACTATTATGCATAGGGTTTGAAGTATGAGAAGGATATTGGAGTTTATAAGGATTCATATTTTGTTGAATATTTGGTCGAGGTGAACTTGGAACTTGTGTATTTTTATTTTTTTGGGAATAATTCAAAGCAAATACACGTTAAAAATATTGAGAAAGCAAAGTAGGGTTCTTAGATGGTTGTTTTTGATTGGAAGTAGTTGCAACATTTGCACCAATGGATTGTTCTGGCGGTGGTTCAGGCACCTGTTCTTGGGAGTTATCCTTTGGAGGAGGCATATCCTTAGTATTATCTAAAGGAGGATCATTGTCAATGGCATGTTGTAATGAAGTGTTCATATATGTTTTAGGTTGTGGGTGAATTCGAAAGGCTGCTTCTAAGGCTGCCTCCATCGAAAAATCACCCTTTTCAAGTTGATCTTCTATTTCCAACACATTAGTGATGGCTGCTCGATTTTGATTTAGAAAATCACATAAATATTGCATGGATTGAAAATGAACACTTCCTTGAGGTCCTACTTCTGGATCTATATCATTAGTGGTTTCATCTTCTTCACTTTGTACTATTTGATGTTCTTGCTCTTTTAAAACTTCTTCCATTTTTGCTTCTGAATTAGGGTCAATTTCTAGCTCATATTTGGAGCCAGTTGCTACTTTTTTACCACTTCTTAGGTTTTTAGGCATCTTTCCTAGTGATGCTAAAAAGGATTTTTTTGTTGTTTTTTTTTGTTTTGAGCTTTAATTCAAATATTTACAAGATTTTAGAAACTGACATTAAATGGTTTCAATATTCTCCAAAGAGCCTATGGATATCATTGATAGGTTCCAAATATTCTGGGCTCATGTAATGTTCTTCCTCAAAAGAGAAATCATCTATTAAGAGTTGAATGAAATGGATAAATGTAAATCCTTTAGTTTTTGAGTTAACAGGTTGAACTTGTAACTCGTAACAATACTCTCAAAACAAGATCACCCTAGGTGCCTTTTGAAATATTCTTCTTTGTTCTAGGGTCACTTCATTGTTTTCTAAGTATGCTAAGAATTTATGGATATTTAAGGCCTCTTCCAAGTAATTATCCCAAGGATAAATATCTGTGTGGACACTAGCTCATTTGTTTGCAAGCCAATGCTCACACCCTCTTTTGATTTCAAAGTAAGGAGAATAATAACTAGGTCCTAAGGCTCTAGTAACATCAATTCTCCTAATTTCTCTAATTTCTTGGGATTTGTTTTCAAGGATACCAAAGTGTTTCCACAAATCTACTTGGTGTTCTATTCCATCACGTTCATACTGTAGACACCTAAAACATGTCATGTTTAGGAGAACTACCCACATAGGCACATTCCTAGACCATATGACTAAACCTTGGAATTTTCAAGTATCAAAAGTGGTTCTCACCACTCATCTGGGGCAGTCTTAGCCCATCCAAGTCTGGCCACTATGAACCAGAGCAAGCCTGACCGCTATGAACCATAGCTGCTGGATCCTAGCCGCTGTAGCCTAGAGCGGCCAAACCTTAGCCACTATAGCCTAGAGCAGCCAAACCTTAGCCACTGCATATGACAATGGCTAAGCCATAAAAAACATTTTTCCAATAAATAGGCCTAATCAAGGGTAGAAGTGGCAGTCTGCATGCAATAAAGGTGAGCGGGAGTAACTTTTCATTCCTCTTCATGACTAGTTCACATGGAGGACTTGAGTCTGAATTTAGACTTTAGTTAACTGGTCTTTAAACATAGAAAAGACAAAATCTTCTCATGATAACATTCACTATGCATGAGGGATTCAATCCTAGGGTTTTGAGCATAGACTTTAGGGTTTCACACACTTTAAAAGGTGCAAGCCTAGAGCACCAAAGGATTCAAATAAGTCCAAATTTGAGGAGAGCTTTTGAGACTTGGAGAGATTCCCTTGGAGATCACATTTATGGTGAAGCCCTGAAAAATTGGAGAGCAAAGCAATCACCATTTCATAATATCAGATACAAGCTTTGATCCATAGCTTTAGAGCAAAGAGAACGAGATTCACTTTAGCAGTTGTTGTCATTGGATAATGGCCCGTAGGCCTAGCTTAGGATTTTAGACATTAGTTTCATTATTATGTTTAGCATATCATTAGCATAACATCATTTCATTCATTTGCATTCATAGCATTAGTTTCATTTGCACTTGCTTTCATTTAAGTATATTCATTGCTAACAACCTCATTCGAGGAGGCAATCTCATACATCTAAGTGTGTGTTGTTGTTTCATTGCTCATAGGGCCACGGGTTCATTAGATGGAAGCTACAGCATACAAGAGCAAAAATATCCTTCTAGTAAATAGACCTAGAGAAGGAGGCATTTGTAAGCCCTCATACATTTCCATGTGTGGAATCGGGAAGCCCTTTAAAATTGCACCACCCCTTTGTAAAAGGGGAAATTCTACTCACTTGTAATTTGATTGTATCAAAATGGGTATCCCTAAGAGGAACTGACATGTAACTGGATTTTAATACAATAAAAGGATCTATCTTTGTTATTTCTACATTATATTTTTTTCATGGTCTTTCATTTAATTTTGGGTATGATATTGCAAGTAGATTAGAGTGATCAATGCATCCCGGGGTAACTACATATGGTGATCACTATGGGACCCCCGCCTAGTTTTTATTTTTGCTAATTTACTAATTCAGGTTTTTGTGTGCAGGTTTAGCCGCTCTGGTCTACAGCAATCAGAAATCAATTGCTCTGGTATACAACGGCCAAAAATTAGTTGCTCCTATTGACAACGGCTAGAAATCTATCACCAGAAGAGAAGTGCAGCAGAGGGAAGAATTTCTATCATCTAAGTAGGATTCAAGGTTGGTACACCTTCCCTATATTTCTTTGATTTTTTGTCTACATTTGATTTCTATAAATAGCAAGCATAAACATAGATTAATTAGGTAAAATGAAAGAAAAAATAAATAAAAATTGTATTTTGCATTTCCTAGGTTTCTTTTAGATTTCCTCTAGGCTCTACTAGGAACAGTGGACCTTTGCGTGTAAGGTCTACCCTAGTATCCAGTGTGCTAGGCCATTGTGTTTTGGTTTGCTTGCATGTGGCCCAATCAGTGGTTGTTTTCATCACAAAATAGGAGAGTGCATTAAAATCATATAGATTAGTTATAGATGCATTTGTTTGAAAATGAAACATTCTTTTTAGGCATTGTAGGAAAGTAGTCATGAATTTTGGTTGATGCATCACCTTCTATTTCAAAATCTATAATCACACACATTCACACGCATCATTATAAACCTTGGTAAGGTTGGATTTCATCACCAACCCCCAATTCACACCGGTGACATTGGAATTCACCTCCTTCCACCGGCTTGCCCCCTAGATATCCTTAGACATAATAGGGAAATCCTTCAAGGAGATGCTGGTATCTTGTGTTCAAACTATCTCCCACTATTGGAATAATTATTGGTTCATAGTGGAAGAGCTAGGCGAACCCCCCACTGGGATTTAAGCAGTGTACCCTAGACTCTTTTGAGAAACCATGTTTGGGACTAGTGTAATTTGATTGTATCAAAATGGGTATCCCTAAGAGGAACTAACATGTAACTGGATATAAATACAATAAAAGGATCTATCTTTGTTATTTATGCATTATATTTTCATCATGGTCTTTCATTACATTTTGGGTATGATATTACAAGTAGATTAGAGTAGTGTGTGCGTCTTGGGGTCACTACAGATGGCGATCATGGTGGGACCCCTGCCTGGTTTTTATTTTTTGTTGATTTACTAATTTGGGTTTTTGTGTGCGGGTTTAGCCGCTCTGGTCTATAGCATCCAGAAATCAATTGCTATGGTCTACAGTGGCCAAAAATCAGCCGCTCCTGCTAACAATGGCTAGAAATCAATCTCCAGAAGAGAAGTGCAGCAGAGGGCATAATTTTTGTCATCTGACTAGGATTCAAGGTTGGTACACCTTCCATGTATTTATTTGATTTTCTATCTACATTTGATTTCTAGAAATAGCAAGCATAAACATAAATTAAGTAGGGAAAATGAAAGAAAAAATAAATAAAAACTATATTTTGCATTTCCTAGGTTTCTTTTAGATTTCCTCTAGGCGCTACTAGGAACAGTGGACCTTTGCCTGTAAGGTCTACTCTAGTATCCAGCATGCTAGGCCATTGTGTTTTGGTATGCTTGCATGTGGCCCAATCAGTGGTTGTTTTCATCACAAAATAGGAGAGTGCATTAAAATCATATAGATTAGTTATAGATGCATTTGTTTGAAAATGAAACGTTCTTTTTAGGCATTGTAGGAAAGTAGTCATGAATGCTGGTTGATGCATCACCTTATATTTAAAAATATATAATCACACACACTCACACGCATCATTATAAACCTTGGTATTGGATTTCATCACCAACCCCCAATTCAGACCGATGACGTTGGAATTCACCTCCTTCCATCGGCTTGCCCCCTAGATATCCTTAGAAATAATAGGGAACTCCTTCAAGGAGGTGCTGGTATCTTGTGTTCAAACTATTTCCCACTGTTGGAACAATTATTGGTTCAAAGTGGACGAGCTAGGCGAACCCCCCACTAGGATTTAAGCTGTGTACCCTAGACTCTTTTGAGAATTCATGTTTGGCACTAGTGTTACTAATCACCACTATGATTGATTTCTTTCATTATAAGTCCAAATCAATAGCAACAAAAAATTTAAACACACTAAAACCAGTTTTAGAACACACATTTAATCTGTAAAAGAGATAATCATATTGTTAGCTTTGTGTATTTCTTTTCTATTTGGGACCAAACCCTAACCCTAATTTTTAGAGATATTTATTGAAAAAAAAAAAGTAAAAATCTATTTTTTAATTCTGCATCCAATAGATCGAGAATCATGCAAAATGGAGCTATAACGAAAAAGTTATTTTGGTTTTATTTTTACTCTATTTTCGAGGCTGAAAATAGGGAAAAATTGCACTAAAACAATCATAAAATGGGCTAGACAACTTCAAAAAATGCCAAATTTATTTTGTTGTCTTAGTTAGCCCCTAGGGCACCTCTCCTAGAAATGTTGAGTCATAAGTCTTCACGGTTCAAAAATTCCTAAAAATTTCTAAAAGTGGACATTTCCCCACGGGCCCCGGTTAGCCAATTATTTCAAAAATACAAAATTTTGACCCGAAAGTCACTTGTTAGAGTCATAGCCCATTGTGAACAGATCGTTTCACTGATCATTTTGATATATGACACTTAAAACATTTTTTTTGGAAGCCAAAAATTTTATTATGGCCGAGAGACCTCCCATGATGAGCAAGACCTGCAATATAGAGAGGGAATCAAGTTCCATGACCACAGTACATATCCAAATCAGTCCAAAGGACATGGCCATCCCTGAATGGCATCCCAAGTCTTATCATAACATCAATACCATCCATAGGGAGTCAAGCCTTCGAGGTATACCTACTAGGGAAGCACCCATGTGTTGGAAATTTTGAGTCCCTAAGCTAAAATGTTGTCATTGATGTCAAAAGGTTATTTGATGTCAAAAGGATCTATGATGGCATGCACTATGTTTTGTGAAAAGTGCAAGGAAAGTCTTTTTGTGAAAACCAAGGCAGGAAAAATAAAAGGTTTTATTTAAAACCATGGATGGCAGATTTGAAATGGGTTTTTCTTAAAACCCAAGTTGGCTTTTCGTTTCATCAAAAAAGGTGCCCCGGTGATGGAGATATTTAATTTTAAATATTTAGTTTAAATTTTAAATTATTTAAAATTTAAATTTTAATTTTAAAATTAAAATAAAAGTAATCCGTCGACGTCGTCGAATATGAGGGAGAAGACTATATAAAAGGATGACTAAGGTTTATTATTCCTCATCCTTGCTCTTGTGGTTAATGCGATTATTAGAAAGCGAAAAGAGCTCGTGTGAAAAATGTTTAAAGGCAGAGGCAGCGAATAAGTTGAGGTGTGGTCGATTCCAAGACATCATGGGCAGTGTGGCCTGTTGGCAACTCGAGCAGCGCAAAGGCATTGGGAGGCAAGTGGTTGAGTGTTCGAATCGCGTGCACTTCATTTTGTTTGAGAAAGGAGAAATATGTTTTGCGTTGGTTGTTGCATGGAGGATAAAGGAGAGTGAGGCACCTTTGGTCTTGTGTGGAGCGCTAGCTCACGTGGTGTGCAAGCGTCGTTAGGACGCAGGAGCCGCAGGACTCAGGTTCGAATCCTGTGAACTCCCTTTTGTTGTGTAAAAGGGAAATAGTGCATTGGTTGTGGTTTTTCGTGCGCATGCTGCCAAGGTTTATATGTTGTGTTTGATATTCTGAAATTCATGCCAAGGTATGCATTAAAGTTGTAAAAGAAAATTAAAACAAATTTTTGTTTTATTGGGTGCTAAAAGTTAGTTTAAAATCTGTGCATAAATTTTATAGTAAAAGTGGTTTTTGGAGAGATAAGTAGGTAGGCATAGATTTTAATTTCTTTAGGGTATAAGTGGTTTGAGGAGTAATAAGGATTATTACTTATTTGGCACATTGTTGAGATGTTATTTGGAGAGTGCTTTTAATTATTGAAACATTCTTGAGAAAAATATTTTGCTTGAGGGTTATTGAATATATCTTTGGTGGATGTGATTATTGAGTTGGAGTAAAAAGGTGTAAATTGAGTTATGCTTTATTTTGTGATTATTATTTGAAGTCCACTAACCCTCATTGAGATTGGAAAGGAAAGTTGTGTTGAGTGTGGCAGATTTTGTGGACAACTTCTTGGCATTAATAAGGTATGGGCAATATTCTCTATTGATTGTTTATGGTGGTTGATTTCTGAAATATCATTGGAGAGAAAAGGATTGATTGTGGTTTCCTTTTCGAAAGTGTTGGTTTAAATGCTTCAAGGTTTTCTCGGTTTGAGTGTTGTGATTAAACCTTGTTTTATAAGCATTGTTGTTGAAGCCCATTGGTTGAGCAAAGAACTTGAACTTGAGTTAGAAAAGAACATGAGTATCATTGTTATGTGAGATTTGTGGTTGAGCATTGTTGGAAACATTTTGAGTTGATTGATTCATGCTTGGACTAGGGTTTGTGAGAAAGAGTTGTTCCTAGAGGTGATTGGTTGAGTAGAGTTGTTTGAGCCTAGTCAAGTGAATGTGTGAAGTGGTTGTTCAAGTTCCATAAAACAAACTATTCTATATTCTGATTTGAGTTGAGATTGAGTTGAGAAAGAAATTGAGTTTGTGAATAGAACATATTGAGTCTCTAACAATTCTCTTTATGCTTCTATAAGAAAGACGGGGGGGGAGAAATTGAGTTTGTGAATAGAACATATTGAGTCTCTAAAATTCTCTTTATGCTTCTATATTGAGTTGAGATTGATTTGAGTTGAGTTGAGATTGATTTGAGTTGAGATTGGGATTTGAGTATAGAACATATTGAGTCTCTAACAATTCTCTTTATGCTTCTATGAGATTGAATTGAGATATTGATTGAGCATTGAGTTTAGAACATATTGAGTCTCTAACAATTCTCTTTATGATTCTATGAGATTGGACAAGTTCTGTGTGAGCTTGTTAAGCTGATTTGAGGTAAGTCTTTGAGAAGGCTTGTGGACTGATTTTGAGTAAGATTTTGTGAAAGCTTGCTATGCAGATTTGAGCAAGTCCTAGAGAGGACTTATTGAGCAGATTTGAGCAGGTTATGAGTGAACCTATTGAGCAGATTTGAGCAGGTTCTAAGTGAGCCTATTGAGCAGATTTGAGCAGGTTTGAGTGAACCTATTGAGCAGATTTGAGAGTTTGAGTGAGCCTATTGAGAAAATTTGAGCAGGTTCTGAGTGAACCTATTGAGAAGATTTGAGGAGGTTCTAAGTGAACCTATTGATAGAGCTTTGGAGGTGATAGAGTACAGAGGATAGAGTCTCAATGGATAGAGATCCAATAGCTAAGACAATTGAAGATAGATCTGAGTGAGGAGTCTTCAAGTGGAGAGAGATCCACAAGTCAGAGCAATAGAGAGACAGAGTCTTCTAGAAGATCACTAGCTAGAGTAGAAGGGGAAAGAGTTCTCCTATGGAAGATATCCATGAACTTGAGATTAGGGGATCAACATCTCCTTTGGACAGAGGTCCATAAACATTGTAATTGGGAAGGATTCCCAAAGAGATTGATTGAGAAAGTTTTAGTAAAATATTTTCTTCATGGAGTAGCCCACATTGGGTGAACCACGTAAATTGTTGTGTCTCTATTGTGGATGGTGTTTTGTGCATTGCTTTGATTACTGCTATTGATACTGCTATCTATACACTGCATAATATTGAATTGAAAGTTGAATTGAAGGAAAAAGTAAAAAGTGGTCTTATACTGTTCACCCCCCTCTCAGTATAAGCTTGTGTTCTTCAATTGGTATCAGAGTGGGTTCCTTCAGAAGAGTTTGATAGCTTGAAGGAAAAGCGGTCTAAGAACACAATGGATCAAAAGGATCAAAGAGATGGACCCTTCAATAATGTAGTACCAGTCTTTGATGGAAGTGACTTCTTGTATTGGTGTATGCTGATGAGATTTCACCTGATGGCACTTGGAAATGAAGTTTGGGATGCAGTGGAACTTGGATATGATTCTACAAGTCAATCCTCCGATAGATAAGGAAGGTAAGCTTCTAATGCATGCAAATTCAAGAGCTATGAATGCAATTATAAAAGGATTGGGTAGATCAGAATCTATGAAGGTTATGGATTGTAAAACAACAAAAGATATGTGGGATCTACTACATGACATATATGAGGGTGATAAAGGTGTCAGGAAAGCTAAGATCAAAAATCTCAAAGGAGAATTTGAGAACTTAAGAATGAGAGATGATGAAAATATTCATGATTATCTCAATAAGATTGATGAACTTGTGCATGAGATGAGAGGTCTTGGAATGAAGGTTGATGAATCAGATGCTTGTGATAAGATCTTGAGAACTCTTCCAAAAAGGTATAGTGAAAAGGTTTTTGCTATAGAAACATCAATTGATAGTGATTCTTTGACAAGGAATTCTTTGCTTGGCATGCTTACTACTTTTGAGATAAGAACAAAAGATCCTATTCCTCCGAAAGAAGTTGCTTTCAAAGTGGATAAAAAGAAAAAGGGAAAGCAGATAGAATCGAGCAGTGAGTCATCTAGTGATGAAGAAGCTAACTATGGTAGGAGAGATAAAGGTTCCAAAAGATTCATAGATGTTAGATCTATTAAGTGCTTCAATTGTGGAAAGTATGGACATTATGCAACAGAGTGCAAAAAGCCAAAGTACAATAGTGATGAAGAAAAATAGGATCACAAGTACAGGGAATCAGAAAGACACAGGTACCAAAAGAAAGGCAAGGATGGATAGAACAAACAAGGAAATAAGTTCTTCCAAAGGCAAAAGAAAAGCTACTATGCAGATAATGCAAGTAAGTACTCATTTGATAGTGATGCTAGTTTTTCAGACAATGATAGAGATGAAGTCCTATTTATGGTTAAAGAGAAAAGGACTCTAGTTATTCTCAAATGTTTTAGATGTGGTAAATTTGGACATCTTGAAGATGATTGCACTAGAGATGGCTATAGTTTCAGTGATGATGGTTTTGAAGATGCACTTGAAAGACCATATGAGAATCTTCTAATGGCTTTAGAAGATGAAGTAAGTGATCCTATAGAAGATAAGCCAAAAGGAAGTAATGATAAGGACAAAGGCAAACAAATAGAGGATTACTCAATAGAGAATGGTTATGATCTCAAGGGAGAACTTATCTATGCCCTTGACACAGTAAAGAAGGTAAGAAAACAACACTCTAAGCTTGAAAATCAGTTTCAAGAATGTGATGAAGAAATATTATTGCTCATAGAAGACTTAGAGAAGTCAAAGGCTAAGGCAAGTAAGTTCAAAGAAAAGTTAGAAGCAAATATTTTGGAATGTGAGAAGTTAGCACAAGAAGTGGCTACTCTAAAGAAATATTTAAAGGACTCCAAGATCAAGATGAAGAGTTTCACAAATAGCTCTAAGAACTTGGATAAGTTCATTTGTGGACAACAAAGAACATCATGTTCAACAGGTCTTGGCTTTGGAAAGAAACAGGAAAAAGAATCTACTTCAAGTCTTGATGAAGAAGATACTTCAGAAGATGATAGTGTAAGTGGGAATGAGACATCAGAGGATGAGTTGGACAATAGAGAGTTCAACAAATATAGGAACAATGCACAAAGAAGATACAGATGGAACAACAATCAGAATAGAAGACCAATGAGGTCTAGGCAAGGAAGCTTCAATGGGAGATGCTTCTCATGTCACAGGTTTGGGCACATGGCTTCACAATGCAGGTCATATGAAAGACAGGAATATGGAAAAGGATAACTTTTTCAAGGATATTGCTACTCATGCAATGGTTTTGGTCACAAGGCAATGAATTGCAGGGTTCATGGTAGAAGAAGATTTGGCTTCACTAGGAGGTATCCTAAGACATTTGCACCTCCAAGGAATAATAACATTAAGTGTTATAAGTGCAATAATGATGGTCACACAACAAGATGGTGTAGAGAAAATATTCCAGAAGCAGGTATGAACAAGAACAGGAACATGGATGAGAACAGGAACAAGAACAAGAATAGGAACTTGGATGAGAACAAAAATAGGAACAAGAACATGGATGAGAACAAGAATAGGAACAGGAATAGAAGTGATGATTACTTGGAAAGAAATAGTGAGAGGATTCAGAAAACTCAGAAAGGAAGAGAGAAAGATAAAGGTAAAGAGCAGTGCTTTTGGGGAGTAGAAATACTCCCACCCCAGAATTAACCACCTCATGAGGAGGTGGGGGAGGGGCTAAGCTAAGAGGCTCATTCTTAGCCCTAAGCCCCAAAGGTGACCCTTTGCCATTGATGTCAAAGGGGGAGAGATTTGTGTATATTAAGGAAAGTTTTGATATGGGGAGAGATTTGATTTTTGAGAGAGCATTGAGCCAGGGGGAGCAAAGTCCCAAGGGGAGTAGAAAAGAAGGTCAGATTTTAGTAAATGAATATGGGTTGCCATCAATGACAAAGGGGGAGATTGTTGGACATTTTGAGTCCCTAAGCTAAAATGTTGTCATTGATGTCAAAAGGTTATTTGATGTCAAAAGGATCTATGATGGCATGCACTATGTTTTGTGAAAAGTGCAAGGAAAGTCTTTTTGTGAAAACCAAGGCAGGAAAAATAAAAGGTTTTATTTAAAACCATGGATGGCAGATTTGAAATGGGTTTTTCTTAAAACCCAAGTTGGCTTTTCGTTTCATCAAAAAAGGTGCCCCGGTGATGGAGATATTTAATTTTAAATATTTAGTTTAAATTTTAAATTATTTAAAATTTAAATTTAAATTTTAAAATTAAAATAAAAGTAATCCGTCGACATCGTCGAATATGAGGGAGAAGACTATATAAAAGGATGACTAAGGTTTATTATTCCTCATCCTTGCTCTTGTGGTTAATGCGATTATTAGAAAGCGAAAAGAGCTCATGTGAAAAATGTTTAAAGGCAGAGGCAGCGAATAAGTTGAGGTGTGGTCGATTCCAAGACATCGTGGGCGGTGTGGCATGTTGGCAACTCGAGAAGTGCAAAGGCATTGGGAGGCAAGTGGTTGAGTGTTCGAATCACGTGCACTTCATTTTGTTTGAGAAAGGAGAAATATGTTTTGCGTTGGCTGTTGCATGGAGGATAAAGGAGAGTGAGGCACCTTTGGTCTTGTGTGGAGCGCTAGCTCACGTGGTGTGCAAGCTCCGTTAGGACTAGGAGCCGCAGGACTCAGGTTCGAATCCTGCGAACTCCCTTTTGTTGTGTAAAAGGGAAATAGTGCATTGGTTGTGGTTTTTCGTGCGCATGCTACCAAGGTTTATATGTTGTGTTTGATATTTCGAAATTCGTGCCAAGGTATGCATTAAAGTTGTAAAAGAAAATTAAAACAAATTTTTTTTTTTATTGGGTGCTAAAAGTTAGTTTAAAATTTGTGCATAAATTTTATAGTAAAAGTGGTTTTTGGAGAGATAAGTAGGTAGGCATAGATTTTAATTTCTTTAGGGTATAAGTGGTTTGAGGAGTAATAAGGATTATTACTTATTTGGCACATTGTTGAGATGTTATTTGGAGAGTGCTTTTAATTATTGAAACATTCTTGAGAAAAATATTTTGCTTGAGGGTTATTGAATATATCTTTGGTGGATGTGATTATTGAGTTGGAGTAAAAAGGTGTAAATTGAGTTATGCTTTATTTTGTGATTATTATTTGAAGTCCACTAACCCTCATTGAGATTGGAAAGGAAAGTTGTGTTGAGTGTGGCAGATTTTGTGGACAACTTCTTGGCATTAATAAGGTATGGGCAATATTCTCTATTGATTGTTTATGGTGGTTGATTTCTGAAATATCATTGGAGAGAAAAGGATTGATTGTGGTTTCCTTTTTGAAAGTGTTGGTTTAAATGCTTCAAGGTTTTCTGGTTTGAGTGTTGTGATTAAACCTTGTTTTATAAGCATTGTTGTTGAAGCCCATTGGTTGAGCAAAGAACTTGAACTTGAGTTAGAAAAGAACATGAGTATCATTGTTATGTGAAATTTGTGGTTGAGCATTGTTGGAAATATTTTGAGTTGAGTGATACATGCTTGGACTAGGGTTTGTGAGAAAGAGTTGTTCCTTGTGGTGATTGGTTGAGGACTTATTGAGTAGATTTGAGCAGGTTCTGAGTGAACCTATTGAGTAGATTTGAGCATGTTCTGAGTGAGCCTATTGAGCATAGTTGAGCAGGTTCTGAGTGAACCTATTGAGAATATTTGAGGAGGTTCTGAGTGAGCCTATTGAGCATATTTGAATAGGTTCTGAGTGAACCTATTGAGCATATTTGAGCAGGTTCTAAGTGAGCCTATTGAGAAGATTTGAGCAGGTTCTAAGTGAACCTATTGAACATATTTGAGGAGGTTCTAAGTGAACCTATTGATAAATATTTGGATGTGATAGAGTATAGAGGATAGAGTCTCAGTGGATAGAGATCCAAAGTATCCAGGGCAATTGAAGACAGATATGAGTGAGGAGTCTTCAAGTGGAGAGAGATACACAAGTTAGAGTAATAGAGAGATAGAGTCTTCTAGAAGATCACTAGCTAGAGCATAAGGGGAAAGAGTTCTCCTATGGAAGAGATCCATGAACTTGATATTAGGGGATCAACATCTCCTTTGGACAGAGGTCCATAAACATTGTAATTGGGAAGGATTCCCAAAGATATTGATTGAGAAATTTTTAGTAAAATATTTTCTCCGTGGAGTAGCCCACATTGGGTGAACCACATAAATTATTGTGTCTCTATTGTGGATGGTGTTTTATGCATTGCTTTGATTAATGCTATTGATACTGCTATTTATACACTACATAATATTGAATTGAAAGTTGAATTGAAGGAAAAATTAAAAAGTGGTCTTATATTGTTCACCCCCCTCAGTATAAGCTTGTGTTCTTCACCATGGACCCTCCAGGAAACCTGCCAGACTGGAACCCCTTGATGGAATTTTATATAAATAATAATCTACCCATTGAGGGGCCTAATAAGTCAATGTCACATGATCACATACCAACCTGCTCCATACATCAATCAAAAAATAAAAATGAGGGCACACCATGGCCTAGACTAGATGAGCAAACCATTTCGATTGATTGAGAAAGTTGATCCCCTACTCCTCATAGAGAGAGTTCTACATGTGCACGTTCTACTTATATGCAATCTTAATATGTAGAGCTTACATATAAGTCTGAAGATGTGTCCTTCCTAACATATGAGGAAGAGGATCCAAGACATCATCCTACTCATTGTGAAGAGTACATGGGGCAATCATGTTGCATGTCTACATTATTAGACTACACAGATTCAATTCATAGACCAAAGTATCAGGCTAATGCAACATTTAAAGAACATGGAAACCAACCAATAGATCTTGCTAGGGGAAAAATATATGATAAAAACATTCGTATTTCTGATACAAGGGTACATAACCCCTATACAACTGAACAACAAAATCATATGCATCAGGCACTAAGGTCACAACTTTACCAACAACCATGCATGGATCAACAACATGTGGACTCACAACGAACACACCAACAAAGGGTGTATCAAATAAATATGATGTAACAAGGCATAAGGTATTCAGGGTAATCTCAGAATCTGCCCCCTTGATCATGCAAAAATAGTATTCAACATCAAAGGCTGTTATCTGATTACCATTAAGAACCTCATATTCCTCAACAATACCAAGGTCAATATGATGACGAATCATATGAAGAGTCCCAATGAGAAATTCAATGAGAAGTGGATACTTACTTTGAATCTAGTTATGATGAGGTATCTAATTATTTTAGTTATCGTAAAGCAACCTCATCTACCTAATAAAGAGCAACAACTCGAAGATCATATCATTTCGTCAAGGCCATACAAAGTTCTAGTTGATCGAATGAACGAATTTTAAAAGCAAAATCAAAGGTTGGTTTATCAGAAACCTACACTAAAGAAGCTTAGCAATTAGCCTTTGCATCCATCAGTTTCATCAGAAATATACCCATCAAATTTTAGGATGCCTCAACTTGAAAAATTCAAATATGATGAAGATGCACAAGAGCACGTGACATTATTCATCAATACATGCTTCCAATTTCAAGACAATGACCCTTTGATGATGAGATTCTTTATTACAACGCTATTTGGGGATGCTTTGGAATGGTATACTAATCTACCCCATCATAGCATAAACACATTTGAGCAACTCACTGAGTTATTTTTGGAACACTTTTCCTCTAGTGCTAATAAAATGATAAACTTTACTGACTTGGCAAGCCTTCATCAACTTGATGATGAGCCAATCACAAAGTATGGCAAGAAATGGAGAAATATGATGTCAAAATTACCTTTTACCATACCAACAATAGAGCTCATTCAGATTTTTATTAGTGTAGACACTAAAATATGGTAAACCCGATTAAGCATCCACAAACAATGATCAAATTGACATCATATGGCCCCTTGGGCAGCCCTTAGAAGGCTCACAGTGGTTCTAGCCACTCCGAAAGAGGTTTTGGAGGCTTTTGGCCTAATTTTTGGAGGTTTTGGCCCAAAATTCACCACCGTCCCACCCTGGGATGGTGGCATATTCCCATCATCCCACCCTGGGATGGTGGTGAGCCATCATCCCAGGGTGGGACGGTGAGCAAGTTTGACCCAAAAAAAGTCAAATCTGGGACAAATGGCACCCAAAAACTGCCATTTACCCCACCAAATGAAGCATGCGGGTCAGAGGGCACTGAATCCTTATGACACACTTCTTAATGGAGGCCCAAATTGGATATTCTCTTCCACATCCATTGCATGCCTCCCGTTTGACAAGTGGCACCTCCTGCCATGCATGCCCTCGCATGCCTTTTTGCACATGAGCCCCTTTGGGCTATAAAATGGATTCAATATCCACACAAAAATAGATAGAGGAGTTCTAGGATATGCAATGGAGTGCTGCCGATATTTCCCCTCACTTTATTGTGCCTTCTTGCCCTCGAAATCTCTCTTTTGCGAAGGAGGTTACCGGGTGACTTCAAGAGGGTCCTTTGAGCATAACTTTTCCATCCGGGTGAATTTCTTCACCAAATTCGATGAAAACACCCCTTATAGTATTTAGGATCATTCCCCAGTGGGATTGGTAGCAAAAAGTGTGCAGAATTGGTGGGTATCCCCTCCCAGGGTGCCCCCCAATTAGTTGTAGTCACCACCGCCCCCCCCGGGATGAGGACAAATCCTTGCACAATTTTATTACTATTTTTTAATTATATTATTCTAGACTATCATATGATGTTGTGGTTTAAATTTCATGCAATTTGGAGTTAAATTGGCCGAGATATTGCATTTTTAAGGTTTTGCAGGTTCGTAGGGCCCATCCGGGCACCCCAGTTGCATGCAGGTGGATATGCACCTCATTTTGGAAATATAACCATATGGGTTGTCTTAAAATGATTATTTATGCATTCTCCCCAAATTTCATATGTTTTGGACATGTCTAGGTGCGGGATTTGCTTGTCTTGGTCTTCGTAGGTTGTAGGTGGGCGACGCAAAATCGAGGGGTCCACGGATGCAATTTCTGATATATTTTTAGTGATATCCCCTCAAAACCTCTTATTAAACATCCCCATAAATTTTCATAGCATTCTGAGTTGATTTGATATATTTTTAATATATGTGCCATTTTGTGCCTGTGGGGATTGCATGTTTCCCTCCACACACCCTTGCTATTTGACCCCTTTTGCTTCCTTGTGTGTAGGTGCAGGTTCTTGAGAGGCATTGGGAAGGAATATCAGACATCATATATTGAATATACAAGCAGCGGTGGCATTGGCCCGCCCACCTCGATTGTGGGTACGAGGAAAGGCACTGGATGTGCACCCAAATTTCTTGGAGGATTTGATCCTTGGGCACCCCAAAATTTGTAACAATTGTATCACCTTTGAGCCCTCAAGGGGACTTATATGTAACCTTGGATCTGATCCACCAAATTAATAAAGAAGAGACTCATTTCATTTCATTCCTTATTGTTTGGTTTTGCTTCATTTTCATATGCATGCTTCCGTTTGATGCTCATAAGCGAGATAGGATAGATACATATATTTTTACTCATAATTAGGTGCACCAATTTTCCCTAATTCAGTGGTGATCATGGTGGGACCCTTGTCCCTTATGCTTTGGGTGAAAATTTGACTTCATTTCTACCATTTTTGCCCTTTTTGTGTTGTAGGTGCTCCCCTCCCCACCCTGGAACGGTGGCAGAGCCTTTATCTGGAACACCCTAGGATGGTGGCTTCACCATACCACCCTGGGATGGTGGTGAGGCTTCTAATCATCCCACCCTAGAGCATTGAAGAACCAGAGAAGTTTCTGCTCAAAAATTCAGAATTTGGAGAGCTCAAAATGGACAAAGTAAGTGCCTAAACCCTCTATTTTTCTGCTACATTTTTAGAGACTATTAAAAATTAGTTTTCTTGCTTCATTTTCTTGCATAGAAAGGTTAAAAGTTACATTTTTTATTTTATTATAACATCACATAGCAAAAGGAAGAAGAAAAACCAAAATAAATTTGAAGTAGCAATGCATCTTTGTGGCTTGATTGCTTGTGGCTTACCCAATGGGTAAGCTAGCATTTAGGATTTGCATTCATAAGTTACATTTGTAGGTTCTTTATCCTAAATTTATGAAAGTAAAACACACTTATTTGCATGCATTTAGTGAATGATCATTGATTGCTTCTTTGCTTACTTTCTTGGATAATAAAGAACCACACACACCACGATTCATGTAAACGCTAGTGAGGTGGACTTCATTACCATCCACTAGTAGAGCGCAAGTGACGGTGGGTTTCATATCCATCCACTTGGCTCAAATCCCATGAACTTGATCCATATTGCCAAGGCTGGTTCCAAGATCCATCATAGCCCATGGGTTATAGCACGCATCACCCTTCGAGGAGGTGTATCGTAGACTACGGGTGAACTGGGTGAGGAACTGGTAGGACCTGTGCTCCCTGGCCATGTGTGGACCTCATCACCACACATTATAGGTGGGATAATGCAACCTGGAGTTCATAGCTAGGTTGTCGAGCTATGAGTATACAGGTGAAAGCCAATTAAACATTTGAGTGCATCATCCAACAATATTTCAAACACGTGACACAAGGTCATCCTTTGCAAACAACACATCTGAAACACACAAAATAGTTTAGGGACTCACATCTAAAACTTAAAAGAGATAATCATCTATCTATTGGGTGTTTCCTTTTCTATTTGTTGTTTCATTAAAATTTGTAAAGAAGATAATCACTTGGGGTATTGATAGAGGAGCGCGATGGTGCGCACCCGCAGCCAAGCCCAAACATGGGTGGAAGCTATGGAGAGTGGATTAGGAGACATGAATCATCTCTGATATAGCCCTAGGGACTTGGTTATACCTCCCTAGTGAGCTTCTACTCCACCTAGCCCCAAGACAGTAGGGCATGAGCCTCATATCCGAAGGGATCCTCTCCGAGACACCCCGAGGGATGATGAGCATTACTTGGGAGAGTGTTCCCGATATGTAGATATTTCATAGGCCTTCCTTGGTGAAAGGCAACTATGCATCGAGGCGCTAATAGATAGAGTGGTGCCACGCATCCATATACCCATCAGGGCTGACATGCCTAAGCATAGGTAGGAGTACGACTTCACACACTGGCCAGAGCAAGTCGACATGACTTTACCTCCGCATCACCTTGATAGGATACAATAGCTCATGCAGCCCGATGGGAATGACACTCATCGGTCAAGGTGAGCCAATTCTGCCCTACCTTTCCTCATTCAAGAGGGAAGACATGAGGAGATCCCAGATTTTCCTCAGGAACAATATTCCATGCATGCCCGATGTGCCTCTATGCCAGCTGAGTATAATGAACATATGTTCCAGCCCGAACCTCAAGTCAATGTGGTGAACCTCGAAAGAGGCAAGCACCCTATGGAGACCACAGAGTATCTTGAACGAGGTCAGCCCTAGGGTGAGATGCCTAGGCCCCCTAGGCCTCGCACTATGGATCAAATTAGGCAAGTGGTCACAAGATATATAGAATGCCAAGCTCAGTTCAAGCAGCTTCGGTGAGACAAAGAGCAATTAGACCACTTGCACCAGCTTGAGAAAGAAAGGATTGAATGGCAGACCAACGAGCTATTCCAGAAGACTTTACGAGAGAGGGTCCCTACCCCTAAGACACATAGGCAGGAAGTCCATCCGAGGCAACCCATGCTCATTCGAGATAGGTCCCCAAGACCTTATCCAATGTTGCCTCCATGACCTCCTAGGCCAGATCGGGAGATGCCTCCTAGGCCAAACATAGGGCACCCACCATGGGTGGATACTCCCATTTATAGACCGGCTCGAGAGATGCCTTACGGGGCCTATACTGAGCATGAGCCAGAGATAGAGTATGTGGAGATGCCTTACCAAGGTAGGGGGTGATTTACCACCGCCCGCAATAGGTTGGAGGACCCTAGACCTCCATCGCAAGATGTGAACAAGGATGAGGAGATTAAGTCCTCAGGCCCGTATAAAGCATTGCTAGAATGCCTGGAGTCAGTTGAGAACAAGACCTCTGGGTCGGGATCTCAAAAGCCCACTATGCGCCAGTTGCATAGTCAACCCATCCATCCTTCAGTACCTGCACCTCCCTATCCAGAACAATTTAAGTTACCTCAATTGGCCACCTTCAAGGGAGAAGAGGATGTGCAAGAGCATGTCACTAGGTTCTTAGGTCAATGCTTCAGCATTCATGATGATGATGCTTTGCTTTTGAGGACATTTGTGACTACCCTCGTCGGCCCCACCTTCGAGTGGTTTTACCAACTCCCTAAGCATAGCATCCACACTCTGGACCAACTTGTGGATGCTTTCCTAGAGCGCTTTGCCTTCAATACCAAGAGGAAGGCAACGTTGGCCGATGTAGCTGGGTTGAAACAATATGACGATGAGTCAATAACAAATTATGGCAATAGATGGTGAACCCTGCTCGCCAAGCTGCCTTATCTTCTCCCCATGTCGGAGTTGACTCAGATGTTCTCCAAAAGTTGCTTGAAGCCAATCTCCTTGTTGTTGCAGTTGTAGCAATACCCTACTCTTGAAGATGCCTTAGCACAAGCTAGGATCATTGAAGAAATCAAGATTCAAGAGGGTGAGATTGCAAAGCCTCGCAAGAAGGAATGGAACAAGAATGCTAAAAACACCCCAACTCAACCAAAGTCAGCAGTAGTAAATCAGGTTGCAATTAGTGTCCCGGGGCCAGCGCAAGCCGTGCCACCTCAAAAGCCTAATTATCAGGCCACCCCTAGGAACTATGCCAAGGATAACCAGAATGGTCAAGGGAAAAATCAATAGCGTCACCCCAAGCGACAATTCATGCCCATTGCAGAATCTATGGACTCATTGTTTGATCACCTCTTGGTGGCCAATGCGATCCATCTACCTGAGAGTCGACCTATCGACCCAAATGCACCGAAGCCCAAAGGATACAGAGAAGACCTATATTGCAAGTTTCATAGGCAAAATGGGCATGATGTGCAAATGTGCTATAAATTCAAACACTTGGTGCAAGACCTAATTGATAGGAATGCCCTCCAGGTAGATAACCCTATCGCACCAAACAACCAACAGATGGAGGTCTTCAAGGACCCCTTGCCTGCCCACGCAGAGCAGGCCAAACCAGTGCCCCAGGTGAATGAGGTTCACCATGCCCCTCCTAAGCAAGGGTATGTTGGCATGGTCAGTATTGTGATAAGAAATAGGTGGTATCCAAGTCCAGCCGCACCACCTATGGCTCAGAGTGATGTCCCTTCGACATCGCAGCCTATACCACCTCCTAGGCCGAGCCTCCCACCTAGGCCTATAGTCACCATTAAGAGTAAGCTCGCTCAGAGCTTAAGAACAACATCTGCCCGACTCTCCATCTATGAGCTCATCCAACAATCACAACCTCATAGAGAAGCCTTGATGGAGATCCTTAAGGCAATTGAGCTTCAGCCCCAGGAGTCTAACTCCTTCAACAACTTTGTGGGGCATGTGCGGCAATGCACGAAACCGATGATTACCTTTCGAGAAGATGAACTTAAACTGGTTCCACATGATATGGTGGATCCCCCTTTGCACATCATCACATGTGTGAATGGAACACCTTACAAGAGAGTGTTGATAGACACTGGGTCTTCAAGCAACATCATAACTACAACAGCTCTCAAGCACCTGAAGCTCCCAACATCCCACATTGTTACATCTACCTACACCCTTCGAGCATTCAATGATGCCATATGCTCAATGGTTGGTACAATTATCCTACCTATTCAAGTAGGAGAAAATATCATCCCTACAATGTGCCACATCCTGGAGGGTGAGATGGCATACAATATCTTGTTAGGAAGACCATGGATCAGGGACATGAAGTGTGTCCCTTCCATCGCTCACCAGTGCCTCAAGTACACTCATGAAGGGCAAGTTCATGTCATCCCCATGGACCTAGAGCCCTTCAAGTACTACAACATGGTGCAATAGTTACCCGAGTCGACCTTGCCATCGACACATCTAGATTTTTAGCCGAATAAATCCAGCCGAGGTTCGACCCCGCCGCTACCGAATACCATGCCATCCTCATCATCGGCTCCACCCTAGATGCCTAGTACACTAGTGGATCCTTTGCCTAGGAACCCAGAGAAGTGGCCCATTGATGAGGTCCAACCGACCATATCCACTATCTCTATAGAGGAGATACCTAGCCCGGATGATGAAGAGACACCACACGAGGCAAACGATGAGCCAGATCAAGTCTCACTCTCATCCCTCTTCTATCCGTAGCCCCAAGTTACAGTGCACCTAGCTTCTACCAGATTGGGAGAATACATGGTTAGGAATGTCACCACTACTCCTACTATAGAGTCGGTGCGAGACATGGGTAGACCTCGTCTTCCCATAGGCACTATCGTACCTCTTGGTATTCCCCCTAATCAAATGAATTTTATCTATGGGGGCCTTGACTATGGCATCAAACCTTACCAACAGTAGGAGGAGGATGAGGAGCCTTTTGGAGAAGACATTAACTACTTGTCTAACCCTAACTTCACCCTGAAGTATCTTGACCTATGCAACTGGCATGGTTATGGGTTAGGCCGGTATGAGCAGGGCACAAGAATCCCTTATCAACCATAGTATCAAATGCCCTATGACAAGTTAGGAGTGGGATGCAACAATCCCTTGCCTCTAGATGTCCTCATGGATGGCCTAAATCGCTTGAATATAGGCTACGAGGATGGGTTGGCCCAAGACCCTTATGCCAATCCCAATACAGTCTACTCCCTAGGGGACTACTT
Organism: Wollemia nobilis; assembly: GCA_028583015.1. Taxonomy (NCBI): domain Eukaryota; kingdom Viridiplantae; phylum Streptophyta; class Pinopsida; order Araucariales; family Araucariaceae; genus Wollemia; species Wollemia nobilis. The sequence goes on from JAQPPZ010001755.1 coordinate 455,693, forward strand.
CCCACTGCTAGATGGGAACCCCATGATCCCTAGTGACATTCTTCCACATTTTGAGAGAGGGGAAGGTTCACGAGGTTGTCCCCATGTTTGTGATGAATCAGATCAAGGCACCTCATATGAATGGACCTCAGATGATGAGTCGGGTTACGAGGTGGCACCATATGACCCTTTTGAGTCGGATAGTGATCATTCACAAATTGTTCCCATTAATGACCAATAGGAAGGCCTCATACATCTGTTCCCTTTCCTTGATCCTGTTTGGTGGTAGCTCCTTCCTCCTGAAGAGCCGGTTCACCCATAGGAAGCTAGACCTCCCGAGGAGGGAGCAATTAATTTACTTGAGCAGCTGGATCCTCGTGAGCCTGAGGTGCTGCAAGGTGAGAATGAAGAAGTCCTCATCCATGACAATAATTATGAGGAATGAGCATATATGGGACCACACTTTCCTGATCGCCCGATCCCAAGAGGCAACAATGAGATTCCCATATACGATAGTGACTATGAGGATGAAACAGAGAGGGCATACCTTGGTCCTCATTACTTGCATCATCGTCACGAGCCCATCGACATAGAAGAAGTCTATCATCAGTTGCACGTTGGCCCATGCTTGAGGGCAAGGCCTATCAATTTAGGCCAGATCCACCATGAGGTCTTCCCTGACCCACCCACACACATGGAGCTCCTTGAGCCTAATGATCCCATCCTACAGTCTATCCCCAGACAGGATCCGATGATCCCCATTCCCCCAGAACCACATCTGGGGGTGGGAGATGATATCAATATACAGTCACATGCCCGTGGTCCTGGAGAGTAGACACATTCCATCAATATGATCTCCATTTATTTGACCACACCACTTCACAACCCAGCTGATCCTTCCAAGCCATGCCATCTAGATCTAGATGCTATTGACTGGGATCATGTTGATTCACCCCCATCACCCTTTGAGTATTGGGCTTGCGATGGGTTGTTTCACTTCTCCATTGGGCCAACTCATGATGTCTTCCATGCTGAGGAGGAACCCGAGGTTCCCATCGAGGATTTAAATCTAGCTGATGACATCCATTTGATCCCCACTCCCCACCAGTTGGAAGAGGGGTCGCATATGTCAATCGAGCCTACGGTTGACAAAGATATCAGCTCAGATCCTAAAAACCCATAATGTATCAAGCTAGGGGAAAGCCTATCCCCCAAAGAGCAAGCTGATTACATAGCCCTTCTCACAAAGAAGAAGGTAACTTTTGCATGGTCTTACAAAGACATGTCGGGACTAGATCCAAATCTGGTCACCCACAATCTAACGCTTGACCCCAAAGCCAAGCCTGTCAAGCAAAAGTTGAGAAAGATGCACCCAACAGTGGCCTTGATGGTCAAATATGAGCTACAAAAATTGTTGGATGCCAAGTTTGTCATTTCTGTAGACTATCCACCATGGTTGTCCAACATGGTCCCCATCAAGAAGCCTGATGGGAGGATTCACATTTGCACTGATTTTTGAGACCTAAACAAAGTGAGTCCTAAGGATGATTTTCCTTTGCCAAGCATCGATGCCCTGGTAGATGCCACCATAGGACATGAAATGCTCTCCCTTATGGATGGCTTCTCTGGGTATAATCAGATTCATATCAACCCTGAAGACCAGCTCAAAATGGCATTCACAATGCCCTAGGGAACATTTTGTTACAAGGTCATGCCCTTTGGCCTTAAAAATGTTGGTGCCACCTACCAACGTGCCATGACATATATATTCCATGACTACATGCACAAAATTTTGGAAGATTACATGGATGACTTACTGGCTAAATCTTTATTACGTCATGAGCACCTAGATGTCTTGTGCAAAGTCCTCGATCACCTTATTGAACATAATGTGAGACTGAACCCCAAGAAGTGCATCTTTGGCATCACATCTGGAAAGCTCTTGGGATTTATAGTTTCCAAATGAGGCATCGAAGTGGACCCTAACAAGGTCAAGGCAATCCTTGAAATGCCTCCCCTGACTACCATCAAGCAACTTCGTAGCTTGTAGGGGAGGATTGCATCCATCAAACGCTTCATAGCACAATTGTTGGACAAGTGTCGACCCATGAACAAACTCTTGCACAAGGGGGTCGCATTCCACTGGGATGATGAGTGTCAGGATGCCTTTGATGCAATTAAACAATACCTAGCTTCACTGCCAGTGTTAGCTCCACCTAGACCAGGGGTGTCATTCCGATTATATATCTCAGCTACTGAGACTGCATTGGGTGCCATGTTAGCCCAAAACAATGAATTGCACAAGGAACAGGCCACATACTATCTCAGTCGCACCCTGGTGAGCTATGAGATCAAGTACGCATACGTTGAAAAGTTATGTCTAGCGGTGGTTTTTGCTACCAAGAAGCTATGACACTATATGCTCAACCACACTACGTATGTTGTATCTAAAGAGAATCCATTGTGATACATGATGAGTCATACTTATCATAGTAGTCGCACGATGAAATGGATCATGTTGTTGATAGAATTTGACCTAGAATTCATAGGACAAAAGTCGATCAAGGGCCAGGTCATTGTTGATCAACTTGCAGAGGCTCCTCTCCAGGATGATCAGCCTCTTAGCATGGAGCTTCCCGATGATGGAGTCTTCCAAATATCAGAATCGCCTGATTCTGATGAGCCTGAGTCACAGGAAGATATGACTCTTTTCTTCGATGGCTCCAAATGCGAGCAAGGGGGTGGCATAGGGATCATGTTTTTCACACCGCATGGGGCTCCCATACCCCTGTCATTTAAACTCGATTTCCCATGTACCAATAACAATGTCGAGTACGAAGCCTTGCTCATAGGTCTTCAAATGGCTATCACCATGAAAATAAACAAACTCAATATCTTTGGTGACTCCTTGCTTATAGTGAACCAGGTCAAGGGAATCTACCAGTGCAAGTGCCCAGTTTTGCAAGCCTACAAAGCCCTTGTGGATAAACTCCTGGAAAAGTTTGAATGGTATGACATCGAGGCACTCCCTCGATCATCTAATCATTTTGTGGATACAATGGCCTCCTTAGGGTCCTTGATCCCGCAAGACCCCATAGATGAGATGACAACCATTCAAGTCAAGATGCTATCGCAATCAGCGGTTGAGCATGAGAGCACTCAAGCCATGCTAGAAGTCCACTTGATTCAAATAGAACCTCATCAAGAGAGATTCTCACACATTCATGAGCGCTTGAATCATGCCGCTTGGGGGACTTTGTTCCCCCAAACCCCTTTTGATAGCAACATAGTGCTATTCTTACAAGTTCTTTCCCAATCAACATTTTCTCGAGATGAACTTCATGAGGGATAGGCAATTCATGCAATCGAGGCTTCCACATAGCAGGACTGGTCCACACAAATTAGAGAGTACCTAAAGCTTGGTAATCTCCCTCCTAGATTATCGCACGCTACCAAAAGGACATTTAAATGGAAGGCAGCAAAGTTTGTCTTATTAGGAGACATCCTATACCATCGGAGCTACGAAGGAATCCTCCTTCGTTGCTTAGAGTATCAAGAATCGACTTGGGCAATGGCCCAAGCACACGATGGTACTTGTGGTGGCCATTTTAGTGGCATGGCCATCGCAAAGTGCATTCTTTGCATGGGCTATTATTGGCCAACTTTAGAGTGAGATTGTTGTGCATATGTGAGGAAGTGCATGAAATGTCAACACCATGCTAACTTGACACATGTACCTTCTCAGGCCTTGCAACTGATCCAATCAGCTTGGCCATTTTCACAATGGGGATTGGATTTAATTGGGAAAATCTCCCCTGCATCCTCGGGCCATCACACATTTATCATTACGGCTACCGAGTATTTCACAAAGTGGGTGGAAGCAATCCCCCTTACCACTACGATAGGACCCCGCATAGCGGAGTTCATATTGCATAATATCATTTGTCATTTTGGTATTCCATCCAAGATCATTTTGGATAATGGGACATCATTCAAGAATAAATATGTGCATGCTTTGATAACAAAATATAATATCCAACACAACTTTTCAACACCCTATTATCCACAAGCAAATGGGCAAGTAGAAGCATCAAACAAGACATTAATTGCCATATTGAAGAAAATAGTCAAAGAGAATCATACCGATTGGCACATGCAAATGTCGCTTGCCCTATGGGCTTACCGCACTAGCATTCGGACGCCCACTAGGGCAACCCCATTTTCACTAGTGTATGGTGTTGAGGCAGTCATGCCTCTAGAGCTGGAAATCCCATCACTATGCATATCCATGCAAGAGTTTATCGATGATGATACTGCATGACAAGCTCACCTAGATCAACTTACATTGTTGGATGAACATCGCATTAATGCTCTTGAGCATCTACGTGTGTATCAAGAGTGGCTCAAAAGAGCCTACAATATGAAAGTCCATCTTAGAGACTTTCAAGTTGGTGATCTCATCCTAAAAGAGAACCAACAGAACTCTAGCTTGCCGCCCCACCTACGGGACAAATTTATGATAAACTAGTTAGGTCCCTTTGTCATCACTAGTCAAATTAGGCCTAGAACTTATCACCTAGCCTCCCTTGAAGGTGTCGAGGATCCTGAACCCTTGAACATCCTTCACTTGCGGCCATTTCATGCTTAGAGAGCACCACCCAAAAGGCTCCTAGCAGGTTTTCACCATCTAGGTCAAATAAAAATGCTCCTAGACTATCTACGATCATCTAGGTCAACCCTAAAATCCCCAAAGGCATCCATAAGCCCTTTGGTCACAACCAAATACCCCTAGGTAGTCATAGACACTTTTTAAGTGTCATTACCCATCTAGGTCACCCAAAAGGCTCCTAGCAGGTTTTCACCATCTAGGTCAAATAAAAATGCTCCTAGACTATCTACGATCATCTAGGTCAACCCTAAAAGCCCCAAAGGCACCCATAAGCCCTTTGGTCACAACCAAATACCCCTAGGTAGTCATAGACACTTTTTAAGTGTCATTGCCCATCTAGGTCACCCAAAAGGCTCCTAGCAGGTTTTCACCATCTAGGTCAAATAAAAATACTCCTAGACTATCTACGATCATCTAGGTCAACCCTAAAAGCCCCAAAGGCACCCATAAGCCCTTTGGTCACAACCAAATACCCCTAGGCAGTCTAGACACTTTTTAAGTGTCATTACCCATCTAGGTCACCCAAAAGGCTCCTAGCAGGTTTTCACCATCTAGGTCAAATAAAAATGCTCCTAGACTATCTACGATCATCTAGGTCAACCCTAAAAGCCCCAAAGGCACCCATAAGCCCTTTGGTCACAACCAAATACCCCTAGGTAGTCTATAACACTTTTTAAGTGTCACTACCCATCTAGGTCACCCAAAAGGCTCCTAGCGGGTTTTCACCATCTAGGTCAAATAAAAATGCTCCTAGACTATCTACGATCATCTAGGTCAACCCTAAAAGCCCCAAAGGCATCCATAAGCCCTTTGGTCCCCCCAAATACCCCAATGACCCCCAAATAAGCCCGTTGGTCACATGTATATACATATCAATCAAAAATTCAAAAAAAACATTATCAAAATTTCAAAAATTCAAAAATATTGCATCACATCACATTGCATCCCATTGCATTTTATCGTCGCTTGCATTTAGGCATATTCATCATTAGCACTTTACATTTTAGAGTTGCTCATACATGTCTAGCACCATGATGGTACACTACTTACCGCTCAAAATCAATGTTGTGAAAGTACTCATAGTTCAATGCCGCAATTATCATTTTCACCCACATTTTTCACATTTCCATAGTCGTGTCTATTCCCTTCACTTAGCCATTTGTTTTAGAATGTCAGTAGGGTTTTCGGTCACTCAGCCATATCCAGTCTCTACTCAGATTTTGTAGAAGGCTAGCATGATTTTTAGGAGGTAGAATCTTGCTTAGATTATGCCTTGTGTACATCATATCCCAAACACAATTAATCATTAACAATCCAAGTTTTGCACAAAGATAGATGAAATCCATGAAGTGGTCTAGGTTACCTTAAGCGAAAAGGTCATCCTGCTCATCCCCCTATGTGAATGGTTCAAGAATGTTGAGAGTTGGCAAAAGGACAAGTTCTCCCCTACCCAATTCCCCCCACAACAATAAGTGGTTTTCCCCCTTTTTTGTCATCAAAATCCCACATTGTCACATGTTTGCAACAATCTAAATTTGCAAACCCCCACAAAGCAAAAATTCAAAGTACAAAAATACAAAAATAAAAAAGTGCACACATCAAAAAGCACAAGAAACAGTGATCCCCATCACTCAAAATTCAAATCCCTTGCTCAAGAGAAAAAGAAAAAACTCAAAATAAATAGTGATTATTATCACTAAAAAGAGAAAAATAAATAGTGATTCTTATCACTCTATATGAGAGCAAGTATCCCAATAAAATTCAAGAAAGTAGGGAGTCGAACTTGAATCCCTGGAACTCTCAGAATTTGGAAAACCATCGAGTGATCCTCATTACGGGTTTGGTGGATAGCCTATCCATCAATGGTGGTAGCCTCCCGCATGATGATATGTCTGCCATATTAGCTTTTGGGCGTATGTGTAGACCAATGTTTGCATGTGGATGAGCTAGCTTTGGTAACCTAGATTGCCTAGTGGTCTAGTCATACTTAGTACAAAACCTAGGATGGTGGCATTCATTGGGTGATCCTCAGTACAGGTTTGGTTGAGAGCCTACTTGGCACTGGCGGTATCCTTATGCATCTCACAAGAATGAACTCACTTGCACACACAGGGATATGAAGTACCTTGGTCATCCTAGCAGATTCATACCTTGTCAAAAAGTCCTGCATGGTTAGTATACAACTTTTGATGAGTTGACTAGAGTGTTTGAGTCTCATGAAAACCTAATGGGCATTCCCTAAAACATCATGTCATTCATATCACTTCACCTCATTCATTTCAGTTACATTATTCACAAATCCATTATATAAGTCTCATGACAACATTACATATGAGTTGGTGCAATATACATCATCTATGGTGCTAGCATAATATGTCATATAGTCTACACATTTCATCCTCTAAATCAAATAAATCATCCATCTCACCATACATCCATGCATGTACAAAATCAAATCAAATCACATTACAAAATATGCATACAGGGTAGACATCCATCATCATCTCATAAATCAAATTGCATACATTTCATAAAACAATAAACACATGATGATAAACCACATAAAAAGCTCATATATATTTTGTGTATATGTATAGGACAAAAAGATACATCATGTTGCCCTAGGCTACAATAAAAGGAGTCCTCAGACTTCACGCTACTAAAACATCCAAAAACACAAAAAGAGTCACGCGAGCCACTACCATGGTCACGCAAGACCGGTACTACGACTCGCACTCCCACCTATAGTCAGAGTCCTCTATGAACTCCCATACCTGCTACCACCTACCCTATCAGCTCTCTGCCTAGACCTTGGTGCCTCCAGCCTAGAGGAGGACTACCCTATCCTACTATGGTGACTATGGTATGACCCACTGGTAGCTGCATCATCCCGTAGATGCCCTCCAAGGTGCACTACCTCCATCTCCAGCTCATCCGCATAGGCCTGCCCCCATCGACACCATGCTTGGTAAGTCTCCACCATAGAATGGAGTCGTGTCACCTCTGCCTATAGCCTAGTCACCTCCCCACTACTGGAATCCTCCCATGTAGGGCTTCGAGATCGCAACTATGCCCGAAGAGATGCTATCTCGGCCTGAGCCACCTATACCTTGGCTCACTATGCTGCTAGCTCCCCCTGTACATCATGCACCTATGTCCATAGGAGATCTCTCTCCTACCTAACCCTGAGTAGCTCATCCCATAGCTCTACCTCTATCTCACCATGTGCCATCGATGGTGCCTGCACCTCCTCATCCCCAATAGCATCATCCCCAAAGTCACCTCGATCTCCTAAGTCTAGGAGATCCACATGCTCCCCTGCCATGTGTCCCTACCAATCACCTACCTCACCCTGGTCCTCATCAAAAACCTCCTGATGTGCCTCCCTAGCTGCACCCCTCCCTAGTGGCCCCTCTCCATGCCACTGGCCTGTCACCCACCAAGCATCATACTCCACTGTAGTCCCAACATCATCCACATCTGGAATGTCTACTACAGGATCCGTATCCCATGCCACTACCTCTACTACCAGCCATGCCAATGTCCTCTCATCCCCATGATGTCGATAAGGCACCGACTCACTAGGCACCCCCTAGCGTAGCCCAAACTATCACATCACCCGAGCAAAAGGGAAGTACTCCCGCTCCATGCCATGTCATCCAACAAGCCACCTACCTCGCCGCACCCTACGGAGCTGTACAATAGCATCTGCCCACTCTAGGAAATCTCTGTATGGCCTCTAGAACACCTAGCCTACCCCGAGTCATGAGAACAAATCTGCATAGTGACCCACATCACCTATGAATCATCGACTCTATCCCCTCTCCTGAGCCCTCTGCCATAGGATGCCATATCCTATCTCCCTATCTGCAATTATGCCTGAGTCATCCATGGTAGCCCATGTGGTCACCCCACAACTATGTGCTACCATCCCCAGCACTAAAAAAAGCTACACCCCACACCCTTCCATCGATGGTAGTGGATCTCGTACAACTCATCGTAGAGCTGTGCCAGTAGTGTAGTACCCCATGCCATCACCAGTGGCTCCGCCACAGTGCACCTCACCAGCACAAACACTATCTCCACCAAGTTCCATGGGAACCTCACTCCAGAAGAGTCAGGTAATAGCATATTGGAGATGAGCATCATAAGTAGTGTATGCCTCACCCCCAATACCTTCACCTCATGCCAGAATCCTACCAGCATACCCCCTTCAAGAAGTCCAGCTCTATCGTCTCTAGATCATAACTGAAGTACCTCTCGAGCACTACATGCCTCTGGTCTCATGGCATCGTATGAATAGGCCACCCTTCTATCAAAATCTAAAGAATTTGATAGACATCCTCAAGCATCACCATCATCTCCCCCATGGGTAGGTGGAAGGTATTGGTGCATGGATCCCACAGATCAATCAGGGCAGTCAAATATGCATGGTCTCCTATCACAGGCTCTAACCGTGTCACCTGCTTGAGGCCGATGGCATCCAACCATTCCTAGTCCTCTATGGTCAAGGCATCCCTCATGGAATCAAAGAGATTAGGTACTCGATACCGACTCCTCACCACCTGACAGGGATAAGCAACTCAATAATACAACTCCAAAATGGCCTCAAATGGCCCCAAAAACATTCAAAAGAAAAGACTCAAAATGGCCCCTCTTTGAGGCCAGTTTGTGGCCATTCCCCCTAGGAACGGCCCCCAACCCTATGGCCAGCCCATCAAGGGATGGCCTATGATCAGCCCACACTAGCCATCCCACCTAGGGATGACTCCAACAAATTGGGCTCAAAAAGGCCTTTCAGGCCATCAAAAATAGCAAAAACAATGCAAAATTGGACCTATAAAATGCAATCTAATTGCACAAAAACATGGATAAAACATAAAATTTGGTACATATCTCATAAATTAGGTATAATTACCTAAAATATAGTGTTATATGCTTCCAAGCCAAAAACATGCCATAAAAGCAAGAAAATCAACTCCTAACACTAGGAAAATGCAATAAGAGAGACTTGGCATACCTGTCTCGCACCAGATCCTCCACTGGCTGAGTCCCCACTAGATCATGGTGACTGTGGGATGAATTTGATAGTGCTCCACTACTCAGAATCACTCTCCTACTCCTCACCTCTCAAACTCAAAAAGAAGTCCATCCTAACAAACCTCATACATTTTGGTTTATATAGTTTATATAGAAAAAGGCCACCACCCCAGGGGGTAGGGCACATTTCCACCCATCCCACCATGGGTGTGTAGAACCCCCCAACCCACCCTAGGTGGTGGTAGCAAAAATAGGCAAAAACAGCCCAAAATGACCAACAAAAAAGTCAAAACACACCCTTCCAAATTTCACATGAAAAAAACAAACAACCTAGGAGGGATGGAAAAGTTGTTCAATCATGCCCTAATAAGGCCATTATGTCTGGACCACCCCTCGAGCATGCAGTTTTCAGCTCCTTTCCTCCAGGAAAACTCAACAAAGTCACCAAAATCCTTTCCAAATTGCCCTATTTTTCATAGGACAAAACTGAAGGTAAGCATAACACAAGTCAATTGGGTCAAGTGACTCATCACTTTTCTCACTGGTCATTCCCTCATCGACTCATCGCTTGAGGGGGTAGTCATACTCAGTCCAAATCAGCAAGCACACACTCAATTATGCAAATAGCGGTCGTTCAACGAATCTTTGAGAAAGACAATCATGCCCCTGCTTGGGGCAGCAAACAAGCACACAATATCACATCATAACGCTTGAAATTACTGGCATCATGAAGTCATGGGCCCTATCCCTTCATGATGGACAATTTTTAAGCCTAGGCATGCTCATTTAGCGAGTCAAAAACAAGGACTCAAGAACACACGCCCTTTCCATGATTGGGGCATCTAAAGTTGGTTAGGTTAGCGAGTAACCTTAATCATTCAACATTTTAGTCATCTATTTTTGCTCAATGCTGTGTTGCACACAATGCATCTCAAAAAGGGGCATCTGTAGACACTAAAATATGGTAAACCTGATTAAGCATCCACAAACAATGATCAAATTGACATCATATGGCCCCTTGGGCAGCCCTTAGAAGGCTCACAGTGGTTCTAGCCACTCCGGAAGAGGTTTTGGAGGCTTTTGGCCTAATTTTTGGAGGTTTTGGCCCAAAATTCACCACCATCCCACCCTGGGATGGTGGCAGATTCCCATCATCCCACCCTGGGATGGTGGTGAGCCATCGTCCCAGGGTGGGACGGTGAGCAAGTTTGACCAAAAAAAGTCAAATCTGGGACAAATGGCACCCAAAAACTGCCATTTACCCCACCAAATGAAGCATGCGGGTCAGAGGGCACTGAATCCTTATGACACACTTCTTAATGGAGGCCCAAATTGGATATTCTCTTCCACATCCATTGCATGCCTCCCGTTTGACAAGTGGCACCTCCTGCCATGCATGCCCTCGCATGCCTTTTTGCACATGAGCCCCTTTGGGCTATAAAATGGATTCAATATCCACAAAAAAATAGATAGGAGTTCTAGGATATGCAATGGAGTGCTTCCAAGATTTCCCCTCACTTTATTGTGCCTTCTTGCCCTCGAAATCTCTCTTTTGCGAAGGAGGTTACCGGGTGACTTCAAGAGGGTCTTTTGAGCATAACTTTTCCATCCGGGTGAATTTCTTCACCAAATTCGATGAAAACACCCCTTATAGTATTTAGGATCATTCCCTAGTGGGATTGGTAGCAAAATGTGGGCAGAATTGGTGGGTATCCCCTCCCAGGGTGCCCCCCAATTAGTTGCAGTCACCACCGCCCCCAGGATGAGGACAAATCCTTGCACAATTTTATTACTATTTTTTAATTATATTATTCTAGACTATCATATGATGTTGTGGTTTAAATTTCATGCAATTTGGAGTTAAATTGGCCGAGATATTGCATTTTTAAGGTTTTGCAGGTTCGTAGGGCCCATCCGGGCACCCCAGTTGCATGCAGGTGGATCTGCGCCTCATTTTGGAAATCTAACCATATGGGTTGTCTTAAAATTATTATTTATGCATTCTCTCCAAATTTCATATGTTTTGGACATGTCTAGGTGTGGGATTTGCTTGTCTTGGTCTTCGTAGGTTGTAGGCGGGCGACGCAAAATCGAGGGGTCCACGGATGCAATTTCTGATATATTTTTGGTGATATCCCCTCAAAACCTCTTATTCAACATCCCCATAAATTTTCATAGCATTCTGAGTTGATTTGATATATTTTTAATATATGTGCCATTTTGTGCCTGTGGGGATTGCATGTTTCCCTCCACACACCCTTGCTATTTGACCCCTTTTGCTTCCTTGTGTGCAGGTGCAGGTTCTTGAGAGGCATTGGGAAGGAATATCAGACATCATAGATTGAAGATACAAGCAGCGAAGCATTGGCCCGCCCACCTCGATTGTGGGTACGAGGAAAGGCACTGGATGTGCACCCAAATTTCTTGGAGGATTTGATCCTTGGGCACCCCAAAATTTGTAACAATTGTATCACCTTTGAGCCCTCAAGGGGACTTCTGTGTAACCTTGGATTTGATCCACCAAATTAATAAATAAGAGACTCGTTTCATTTCATTCCTTATTGTTTGGTTTTGCTTCATTTTCATATGCATGCTTCCGTTTGATGCTCATAAGCGAGATAGGATAGATACATATATTTTTTCTCATCATTAGGTGCACCACTTTTCCCTACTTCAAGTAGAATTTTCTCAAAACAAATATTGCTTTTCCTACAATTACAACAGTATCAAACTTTTGAGGAGGCCTTGACGCAAGCCAAGGTCATTAAAGACATAAAGATAGAGGAGGATGAAATCCACAAGGGGCAATGGTAAAATAAGAATCTCAAAGGTGAAAACAACTAAAAAAAGGTAACCTCAGTTAATCAGGTTGCACCACCTCTAACAATGGGGAAAAATTACCAAGCTCGGCCTCCTCTGGTCCAAGATCATATGCAACAAAATCAGATACAAGGCCAACAATGTAGGCCACAATGACAATATACTAATTTTCCAGAGATATTAGCATCACTCTTTGATTGATTATATGAGGCATGAAGAATCACCCTTCTAGAGATCCATCTGTTGAATCCTAATAAGTGTAGATCAAAGGCACACAGAGAAGAGTTGTTTTGTGTGTACCATCGACAAAAGGGGTATGACATCCAGACATGTCATCCCTTTAAAGAGTTAGTGCAGGATATTATTGAGAGGCAAGAGCTTCAAGTAAGACTCCTCCAAGATCCCTTTCCTACACATGAAGTAAACATAGCATCTAACAATCAATTTGAGCATGTCAATAAGGTGCACATAGCCCCACTTGATGAGGGTTTTATTGGTATGATCAATACTACAACAGGAAGCAAAAGATTCAACTGAAGACAATAATATATCATGGTCCAAACCAAAAATAAATTCAATTCACTTACAAAAGGACCCTGTGATTTCTTTTTACAAACAAGAAATTGAGCCAATCTCTAAAGATGAACCTGATCCTCCACTACACATCATAGCAAGCATCAATAAAATTTCGTACAAGATATTATTGATTGATATTGGGTCAGGTATCAACATCATCACAATTGCAAATTTGAAGCATTTAAATCTACCACCTTCACACATTGAGAATTTGACATTCACATTGATAGCCTTCAATGATGCTATTTCCTCAATAATTGGTATAGTAATCTTACCTATACAGATTGGTATGAAGACAACACCTACATTGTGCCATATCCTGTGGTGTGAGAAGTAGTATAACATATTGCTAGATAGGCCATGGATGAGGGATATGGAATGTGTGTCTTCCATAGTGCAGCAGAATCTAAAATTCATACACCAAGGACAAGTGTACATGGTCCCCCAAGATCCTGAGCCATTCAAGTATTACAAGAAGTTTGATGAGCCACAAGAAGCTCTGGTGATATGTGGGCCCCCAAAAATTCATGCAGATAAAATCACCAAACATTCAATGGAGGCTTGCATTGAGAAGTTTCTACCTCCTCCCATCACAAAATATCATGATATCATATTACGTGATGAGGAGAAGAGAACATCAGTTAACATGACTAAATCATCTTCAATTGGTCCAATATATAAATCACCTTCTTAAGATTTTGTGGCAATGGTTAACATTAAGTCAAAAGACCAAATAACTTCAAAGCAATTAAAATAAGATATGGTGCAATCAATGGTTACTGCCATAGTAAAGGGGTCAAAACCATTGGCTTTAGTTACCCCAGACTCATTCTTCACAGTGCCTCCTCAAGAGCAAGAGCAAGAGCAAGCATTTTCCCCACATCAGATTGAGGGTATTCAAGCTAGTAAGAAAAATCTTGTGGATGCCACTAGCAAAGTGCATCATCATGAAGCATCCACATCAGCTCAAATGAATGAAAGGGATGATTTACATTAATATTGTGAATCTTTAACATCAACTCTTTCACCCAAGTCAATCTACGATGATATTCCAATCTCATTTCTAGAGGTGCACATTAAATATTTTCCAGTCATGCATTCCATCCTAGATCGTCTAGATAGAATGGAGTGCCACGTAAATGAGCAAAATGAGGCATTGCAATATATCATGAACAAGCTTAATAACCAATATCTACAAGAGCAACTCTCATCTGAAGTTAAATTGTCCCCTATGCAACCACAAGAAAAGCCTAAGCCAAATAAAATGTCAATTCAGCCGCCTCAAAAGTTGAACAAGCATCCTCCATTGCCTAAGCCTACGATAGTGGTTTTCAATCAATTATGTGCTACAAATGCTATCAGATTACTTGAGGTTGGCCAGTTACATCCAAATCACCCAACACATCAAGGGTATGAGGAAGAGCTGCACTGTCTATACCATAGATAAAATGGTCATGATATTCAATCATGTTGGGGTTTCAAAGCCATAGTATACAACATGCTTAGAAAGAAGCAACTTCAAGTTGTTGACCAACAAATTATCTTAGCCAACGATGTCCCTTGCATTATAAATACAATGGGAGCCCTCTAAGCTAGTAAGTGACATACCTAGGGCTCAACCTGATCCTCATACCAGGCCAAAACATGCTAAATGCTCAAAATAGCAACAACGCATTTTGGCTACTTTAAATGAGCCTATGTCTATCATATTTTAAAAGCTACTAGATTCTAAGGTCATCACCTTACCAGACATCAACCCGATAGACCCAAATAGAGCTAAACCCAAAGGTTACAGGGAGGGCCAACACTGTCTCTATCATTGAATAGAGGGCCATGACATTTGCAATTGCCATAAATTCAAGCATGTGGTCCAAGACCTATTAGAGCAAAATGAGCTCCATCCAAATGGTTCACTCATTCCTCCCCATATTGATAGGGGTACCTCACAGATATCAATGCCCCAATTAGGAGAGTTGACTTCCATCACTCTTCCTAAGTAGGTTGATTACATTGTAGTGGACAACATGTGCACTAGGGGTCTAAAAGGTAATATACCTTCCCCATCAGGTTCAATAAGACAAAGTGAGGATTCTAAAGGTATCACACATTCCTCACTTCCATTAAGTGTTACACACATAAGGGGTATCTAAGGTGCCATACCTTCCCCTTAAAAATAATCAAAAGCACAAAAACATTCAAATATATCAAAATACAAAAACAATATAAAACATAGAAATACAAACAAATCAAAAAGTAGTAAAATAAAAAACAAAAGGCACCAGGGGCATCTCTAAGATGCTTGGTCAAATCTCATCAAAAGGCACCAGGGGCATCTCTAAGTCGCTTGGTCAAATATCATAAAAAGCTACCAAGGGCATCTCTAAGCCGTTTGGTCAAATACCATCAAAAGGCACTAGGGGCATCTCTAAGCTGCTTGGTCAAATCTCATCAAAAGGCACTAGAATCATCTCTAAGCCATTTGGTTAAATCAATAAAAAATGCTCCAAGGGTATCCAATCCGCTTGGTCAAGATCAATAAAAAGCCCCAAAGGCACAATAAGCCCTTTGGTCAACATAAAGTCAAAAATACAAAAATAATACAAAAATCAAAAACACAAAAACAATGCAAAAATAAAAAATATAAAAACATTTGCATCTTCCATCTACATTCAAATAGTTGCATTACATCCATTACATTTGCATATGTTAGGATCACAATCTTGCAAAAGATGCCACAATTTGTATCACAATCATAGTACTCAAATCCACCTTCATCCATTCATCCATGTGTGTAACTGTGTTTTTCAACACAACCATATCATGTTGCTATAAGGAATATACTAAGGTTTTCTAGTCATGCAACCATATCTAGTGGTCTTATCATCTTTTTTTGAAAGCCACCTTGATTAGTAGAGGGCAAGGTCTAGGCGTGATAATACCTTGGATATTTAGGATCCCATCACTAATTGAAACACTAAAATCCTAGTTGGTACAAGGGAAAGATGAAAGTTGCAAAAGTGGTCTATTTACCTTAAGCAAAAAGGATCTTCCTTGCTTATCCCCCTGTGCGACCGATCCAAAGATGCTGAGAATTGGCAAAAGGACAAGATCCACCCTACCCAATTTAATCCCTTGCTTAAATAAAAACAAGCAAAAATCCTGAAACAAAGTGCAAATTCAAGATTCCAAAGCACAAATTCAAGATTCCAAAAGCTGAAATTCAAAGTGCCCAAAAAGCACAAAAACAAAGCAAATAGTGATTATCATCACTACACGAATCCCTTGCTCAAAAGAAAAAAAATCAATAAAAAATAAACAATGATTTTCATCACTAAACATGAGCAAGTATCCCAAGAGAAATGAATAGAAGAAGGGAGTGGAGCTTGAATCCCTGCAATTCTAAGCATTATACAAAACTGGAAGGAGAAATCCTTATGCATTATGATATGTCTATCATAATAGCTTCTGGAATTTGTATATACCAATGTTTGAATGTGGATGAGCTAGATTTGGGTAACCCAATACTGCCTAGTGGTATAGTCCAACTAAGTCCAACATAAGGATGAGAGGAACACATGAGAATCCCTGATCTTAGCAATGGGCTGAAAGAATCCTGCCTGACATCGGAGGAAATGCTTGAGTTCTATCTAAATATATTCACTTGCACACACAAGGATAATGAGTATCTAGGTCTTCATGAAGAAAGCCTTATCTTTCAAAAGTCTTGTTGGTCAGTACATAGTTGTTGATAGGATAACTAGAGTGTTTGAAGTCTCAGGAAAAACCTCAAAAATTCCTACATAGCAACAAATCATATCATCAATCACATCATCAATTTTATTTATGAGTTTTTGTGAATTAAGGGGTATTAAAAAGGTAGGTTAGATACCAGATAAATGTCAAAAATGATGTTTACACGACCACTGACTATTTTGAATCCTTTAAATTATAGAATCTTATGAAGAAAGTACATACATTCCATGCCATTACACTTCACATATGGATAGTTTAAATAATTAATTATTGTGATAAGAGTAATTATTTACATTCATGATTGGTATACATTTTGTGGTGAAGTCCATTAGATTGTTAAACTCATATCATATGCATTCTTTATGATTTAAGTGATTAAAGAATATAGGTTC
This sequence comes from Wollemia nobilis, assembly GCA_028583015.1. Classification (NCBI taxonomy): domain Eukaryota; kingdom Viridiplantae; phylum Streptophyta; class Pinopsida; order Araucariales; family Araucariaceae; genus Wollemia; species Wollemia nobilis. Next base: position 472,922 of record JAQPPZ010001755.1, read on the forward strand.
GCTTACATTAGATCAACATCATTTAGATAATGCATTACACACATTGCATTTACCATATCATAGCATAAGTTATATGCATACAATTAAATAAAAATCAAACATGCATTTAACAATAAACATTGCATCCATAAATACATAGTTCATAACTCACCCATTCACATTCAATATCACATCATAATCTGCCTATGCATACAATCATAAATCCATCATTAAATCAACTCATGGTACATCACATCATGTAAGCATATACATAAGCATCCATCTAAGCATCGCATCATCATCATTACATCATGGTGCGTGTGTCCCAGGATCACTACACATAGGAGATATTAACCTCTTGTTCAATAAGTTTTCTCCTAAGATTTATATAGGATGCATTAAGTTTGTTTTCTACCATTTAATGAGATTTCATTTTATTTGTGTTTGTTTTGTATTATTTATTTATTATTATTTTATTTATTTATTTATTTATTTTGAGATCAATGAAAAGCCATAAAATTATAATGATGGCGTGGTTCATGTTGGGTTCACCAAAGAATGTAGACCCAAAATTTTTGTGCCCCTTTCTACTAGGCTAATCGATCCACACCTGAAAGGGAGAGGGAAAATGATGAATCTACATCTCGTATGATAAGTGCTTATGTTGCACTCTCTTGGGTGTTTGTCAACAAATGGGGTGGGGTTCACCAAGAAACTCTTGATATGGTGGTTTCCATGCCTAGGTGAGGTATTAGTTTGATGTGTTTTTTGTCTTACATACAAACTAGGTTTGGCCAGAATGCAATTTCTACCTAGCTACATGCAATTTTATTTCAGATTAAGACAAGGCACACAAGTCTTATGTAAAAAGTGATAAAATTTAAGTATGATGCAAAGGTTTTGTCTATGTTATTTTGTTTTATTTTTGTATTTTGTGAAAATATGTAATAAATCTATTTTTTTGGGGTTTTTCTATTTTTTGATTAACTATAGATGCTTACAAATTAGAAAATATAAATTTGACAGTGAAAGAATGAATTTTCTGCATTTACCTGACCTAGAAGTTTGATTCTGAATGAAATCGACTACACTGCACGAAACCAAATACCAAAAGAACGAAACTAGACGTACGATTTTGTTTGACAAAATTGGATGCATATGTTTTCATTCATAACCTACAATTTCATAGTAGCACACTAGATTTTGGATTTAAGAAAGGGGGATCTACATAGAACATAGTAGATCAAGGTCTGTGATAGTCAAATCCCCTCAGTTATTTTAGCAAACCATAAAAAAGTAAAAAGTTGATTACTCTAATAATAAAATGAAAAAATGCTAGATCTATCAATAACAAATCTTTATAATATGCAATTGTAGAAATTTAACAGTGCTATGATGCTAGTAATGTAAAATGAAAGATCTAGGATGCAAAATTTTACCCCTAGAGGGACACAGATATGAAATCATACGCTAAGCATGAAATTGTAGGTAAAGCATGAAATCATACGTAGTTGATTTCATGCAATGACTAGTTATATAAAGTAGAGAACAAAAATTAATGTAATAGTGAAAAAATCAAATGCATCTGATTTCATACTAGTGAGAAAAATCAATAAATATTAAGTAAAAGTAAAGATCTGAGTATACTGAAAGTGATGCCATGGCTGAATGCTCTTTGGGTGACGATTTGACAGTGATATCTCTTACTGTAACCTACAAAAAGACTCTAAACTTCTTCTCTTTTCTAAGCTCTTCTACAAAAATCATCAACCGAGATGATTACAATGGATATGAGGTATTAAAATGGTTGTTTTTGTTCGAGGGATCAAGTGAGTGATGGAAAAAATTAGGTTCATGGACCAAATTAAGCTTTTGGCTTGATTTGGATGAAATCGACTGTATCCAATTTTATTGGATCGTTCGATTTCATCGGGCATATGGTGATGCCCATATTAGGCTCAAAATCTAGTTTGGGCACCTAAATTAGGTGCACGTGGGATTTTGACGAAATCAGACGCATCTAATTTTGTCATATATGTCCTTTTTTATCGAGATCATCCATTTTTATTGGAGAAGGTGCAATTTAGCTATTTTTTTATATTTTTTGGCATGAATATCGAGGCAAGGATTTTTTAGGGTGATTTACACATTATTAGGAAAATTATGATGTTTTAATAGCATTAGTAATTTGGAGGTGTGTCCAAATTTAGTAGATACAATATAAGTCCTCCCACCATGGTCATACACCTTAAATTCTTGAAAATCATTAAGGGTCAAGGGCACATATAAGTAGTTCCTACCTTCTACCTATTTTAACTTCATAACCATAATATTGAGTCTACCTTGAAACATAATTGTCCTTATAAAGTTTAAAATTTCTTCCCCATGAAAAATTGAATAATTTCCTAATGTCTAAAATCTCTCATGTCTATGCACCCCCTTTCATAAAAAAATAAATACCTTCACCAATACATACCTAAAGTCTTAAAAATAAATTATACCACATGGCATCATGGGATTTGATTTCCAAGACAAAGGTGCCTCCAAGTGTAGGCCAAAAATAAGTGGCATGGATTGCATCACCAAAAAATGGGTAGACAACCCTGATTTGAGTGCCACAACCTTTGCATCGAGATCCAATTGGTATGATATGAGTGCCTAGATCATATCACAAAATTAAGGTGGATGACCCACATTTGAGCACCATAGCCTTAACACCTAAACCCTATTGGCCAAAAATAAATGGCCCAAATTACATCTCTTCATATGGATAAGACAACATGGGAGTCTATCTTTAAAAACCAAGAAAATCCTCTGGTCTTAGCAAAGTCACAGGCTCAATCTCATGTGGCCATAGTGGAGAGCCTATTAGTGTATATCCTAAGTTGTTACTATGATATTTAGGATATTTTTGTGTATATTAGATCAACTCATTTATTTATGATCCAATGGATCATATTGTACACCTTTGCTATTTAAGCAAGGTCCCTTTCATAGAATAATAAGAAGTTTCATTTTCTACATGGTATCAGAGTGGGCTTTCCTTGCCCTATGATTTATGAGTGTGAGATTGAGGGGGGATTTCCCTCATGGAAATCCACCCTAATTTTTTTTCCTCCCCATCATATATTTTTTGAAAACTGAAGGAGTATGCTCTCCATATTTGATGGATCAAAAACCAGATGTTTGATGGAAAAATCCAATGGCTGCCATAAATTTGTAGTTTGTTTTTTATGATTGGCAGGTCATGTTTTTTATTTTAGTCTTTGTTGAGTTTTTTATCCATAGGAGGTCAATTTTATAGATTAGGAATCCATGTTTTTGTCCTACATTTGGTGTGTGAATTTTTTGTTTGGTGGAGGAGTGGAGGTGTTTTACTTTTACTTGCTTGCATTGGTATTTGGCATTGAACAGTGGCCCTAAAAGTTTTTTGGTGTCCAAAATTGGCTCCAAGAGATACAATGGCCCCCATGGCCCACAATCTTCCAAGAAGCCTCACTATTTGCATATAGCAACACATGTAGCAAACCCCCTCCATTGTGATAAATATTCTACAAACTTTTGTTATTTTGTTTGTGCTCGGTAGGAATTCACAACTGGAAGGAATGAACACATTTGCAGATCCCATGAGAGATCTATTGGGTTTTTTTGATATGTCAGTGTGGAATGATTTTTTACCTTACATGCATCTTGATCACTAGATTTTTGCTCTGAATCATCGGTATGCACATTTTTGTTGCATCGGTGTGGACTACATGGGAGAAAGTTTTCATTCAACAATCAGTTGTTTTTATCAAGTGTGCCAAGTGCAAGTGGACGTGAGCACATCTCTAATGAGGGATTTGCATATAATCTCTTATTTACAAGCTTAAAACTAAACAACTTTCATCAACCCCTATATGGGCCTCATACATAGCAGCATCATCCTAGTCATTGCTACAAGGAGAAAAATGTGGCTGAATCAATTTTTGTATGACATTCATTTTTTTTTGGATTGATCATGCATAGTTAATAAAGTGGTGGTTATTATTTTCTCTAGCCATGAAAATCTCTACGATACGTCCAGTGGTGCCAAAAAGTATTGAAACACATCTGCATGTCAACATTTGGCAGTCACTGATGATCGTTTGCCATTTTTTCCATGGCTTGGAGGTGCTAATTTTATTCGATGATGAAAACTCTAGTTTTGTTCCAGTTAATCATCGTCAATTTAATCCACATCAGTGATTATTGTCAATGGTCAATTGATGGTGTGGTGTGCATGCTTTTTTTGAGCCACATTTGATTTGTGTATGTAGTTTGTGATATCCACTACCATCTAGGAGAGGATGCGGTGTTATTATCGCCCATCCAGTGCATGACATAGGCATTGGAATAAATGAAGGAGATATGATATGCCTTAGCATTGTTACCTTTGAATTTTTTGCATGGTACTATAGATATCCTTCAGGACATGCACTGAGATCGTGATCTTGCTCAATTTTTATGAATATTGTTGAGTATTCACCCCATGGTGGCCATGATACAGGGGAGGCAATGAGCTGGATCAGTTGTGTTGCAGGCCTGTGTGTCATTGGTGCTACTGGTATACATTGTGATGGACATCAGTGCTACAAATTTTAGCCTATGATGCTAAGATTGATTGTATAGTAGTAGCTTATCATTTTTCCTCAAACTCCTCTCTACTTACGCTCACTATCTTGGATCACGTAGTTGGTATTTTTATTCGTAGTTTGAAGAAGCTTGTGAGGTGTTTTTTTGAGGTGTTTTTGGTAGCTTCATGCACTGATTATGGAATTTTCTACATGTTTTTTAATCCATGCTTACCACAAAGATCTTGTGCACCATGGCCAACATCTTGTGACAATTTTCAAGTATACACTGCATGTGGAAGTGAGTGTTGTTGCAACACTTGGAGAGTGATGTTAGTGGCTACGATGATGGTGGAGGCGACATGGTTGTGGTGGTGGCCTTGCTAGAAATTTTAATGAAGGGCTTGACAACGATGAGTTGGTCCTTCATGTCGATTTGTGCATGTGGGATTTTGTCATCAGAGCTATATGCACTGGAATCAAATATCATATTGACACCCATTAGTGGCACTACATCAGCCACTTGGGATCAATTTCAACAACCAGGCATGGGTGATTGTAGTAAGTTTGACATGACATATTATAGCACTGAGGTTGATTTTGGATCAGTTGAAGTTTTCAGACTGTAAACAAGATGTAAAAAAAAATTGGTTGTAATTTTTGGATCCATTTCTATTGATTTGTTGCTATTAGTTTAGGGGCATTGTGAGCAAAGGAGATGTGGAGTATCATCCATGAGCAACTTTCACTCACTTTAATGCCTATAGCAGTTCAGAAACCCTAGTTGCCATCTCAATTTTTTAGATACCTATTCCTATTTTTTAACCATGTATTATATGATAAAGTATAGGAAAATTGCTACATGTGCTTTGATATGCACTGGTCTCATGCATTGGATGTGCATTAGATGCATGGTGTACACACATAGTATACGGTGTAGTCAGGATGTGGGATCATGATGGAGACGTGCACAGTCTTCGACCATGTTTTCCTCTATAGCCATCCTATAAAACATTGTATTTTTTGACACTACCATAGGTCCCATGATCACTCATTGTTACTATGAAATCTCTGCATCAAGGGTCTCACCATGTCCTCTCTGCTCAAATTAATTCAAGTCTCCAAAAGAGAATTTTCTTGTATTTAAATTCAAGTTGGAACTTCTCTTTCCTTGTAGGAAAATTCTTAAAACTACCAAGTTAAGCATTTTTCCTAGAGTACCACTTAGATGGGTGACCACTTGGGAAGTCTCAGAGCTGCACCCACTTAAAAGGACATCATTCTTTTTGTATTTTTGAGCACTTATATTTTTAGGAGTATACCTTTATATATACTCGTTGGAAATATTTTTTTGAGACGAACACAATGGTGGTGTCCATTTTTAGTTTTGAAACTATTTTCTATACTTTTTTGTGGCTCGAATATTGTTGTATCTTGAAGTGCACTCTCGGTTGAAAGGTTTTGTGTGGCTGCTACGGACTAAATTTATAAAGTCCCTTTGACCCTTGTTTGGCTTCTTTGGTGACTTTTTCATTGTTCAATAGCTACCTTGGTGCCCTTTATTTTAGATCCCCTTATTTAGTTTTGTCCACATAGATTTGGACCTTGTTATCAACCCATTATGTTCATATAGGTGGAAAACACATATTTGTGATTATGGAGTCATTTTGGACTACCCTTGTGATTGTGGTGCTTCTTTCTCCATCCTATATCACTCTCCTTTTTGTGAGACACTTTGGTTTAAGGGGGTTTTATTTGGTGACTTTTTCATGGTTTGTAGCCTTGTTCATTGTCACAAGCACCATATTTCATGTTGTTCCTCATACCTTCTTGGAGTGGGAAGACATTTAGTTTGGTGATGAGGCTTCTCTACTTTTTGAGACATCACATGGATCCTTTGTAGACCCTTATTGATGGAAGTTGTCCTATGGGGGTTGAAGAGGACATCTTCCTCTCCATCCTCCTTGCACATCTTTCTTCTTCTTCTTTCTCTTTTGGCAGATGGTTTTTTCCATGTGGTTTTTTCATCATCTCTCCAACAATTTTTTTCTTTATGGATATACTGTACATGAGTACCTTATCAAGACTTGTTTTTGGGACTCATATATGTGGATATGCCACTTTTTTGGTTTTATTTCTTTTCACTACATCCTAGTACCACTTAAGGGGGGTTATTAAAGTATATCCTAGTACCACTTAAATGGGGTGTTAGAGTATATCCTAAGTTGTTACTAGGATATTTATGATAGTTTTGTGTGGCTGAGATCAACTCAGTTTGTTATGATCCGATGGATCATATTGTACACCTTTGCTATTTAAGCAAGGTCCCTTTCATAGAATAATAAGAAGTTTTCATTCTCTACAGAGCCTCTACTAAAGTAATAAATATGGTTAGATTATGGAAACTATAGACTGAGAATGAAAAGCCACAAGAAGAGGTGAATGGGCTCAAACAACAAGTATCTCAAATCTAGTTAGCCAAAACTTTTGATAATTCAGTATTCATTAAGAAGTACAAAGAAAATATGATTTCTAAATTAAGAAAGGAGATACTTTCAATAAGTAGAGACCTAAGAGATTTTTTTGACATAACATCCAAGATTCAAAATATTAAAACATTAGCAAACAAGGCAAGTAAAGGGTTGATAGCCATAGGTCACATTTTAGATAGATGCAAAGAATATTATGATCAAATAAGTGATAAAAATGTGAATACATTAGAAGAATTCTTCTAAGCAACCACCTACACCAATGACTCACTGGAGAATTTTGAATACAGAACTAAAAAATTGGTTACAACAAATAAGTGAGAAGAAAAGGCAAGCTGAAATCATGTTCAAAGAACCCCTAACTATAGAAAATTTTGATAGATTAACTTCCAAAGAAATACAAGATTTCAAATATGAAAATACAGATGAAGAGAAATTGGCTAAACAACTCACTAGTCTATCCAAAGCAATCCAAACTATAGTCAAATTTTTCAAGGATAGTGATTCTAAACTAAAAGATAATAAGAATAGATCTTTGAATATGATTGATAAAGTTAAAGTTGCAAGCACCTTTTACATTGAGTTGGCTACAAAATGCTAACCTACTCGAGATGAGTTAAGCTAAAAATATATAGATTCAAAAGGGTCATCCAAAGTCACTCAAAAGTGTCAACAAGCAATGTGGGACCCACTATCTAAATAGTCAATAAGGCCAAAAATAGAATTAAGGTAGGATAGAGTGGGACTTAGAGATCTAATATAGTCGGTACCACCTAAACAAATCTAAAAATATTTTTAAGGGATCTAATGTAGTACAAATCACAACTATAAATTTATTGTAGCACACTCAGTTGATCAAGGGTAGAGAACGATGATAGGTGGAGGGCCTAGATGAAGCCAGCTATAACAAAAATAGTACACCCTAAAGCTATAAGAAGGACTGCTATAGTCAAGAAAACCATTAAGATTTTTGCATATCCATTTTTTTACAGAGGTATACTTAGAGTGTCCTTTCCGTGTTAATTGTATTTTCTTATGTGTCTTTTTTTCCATCCCTTATTCCTCCTATTGATTGTGAAGATTTTTCTAGGACATACCAGTTAGTTGAGATCATTTCCAACGATTGGAATGGAATTTTGGAAATTCTTTGTCACTAATCTTAGTATGAAAAATGGAGTTCCTTTGTTACATTATTTGAACAAAGAGGACCCTTTGTATTTTTTCAAAGATATCAAAGCAAATTTCTAGAATCTAAATTGTAAAATCTTTTTCAAGATATTAATACAAATTCAGCTTCCTCTTGGACATTTCTTTGACTCAATTGTGTATTTGTGTGTCGTTTTTGCATGCTACATTATTTGAATGTGTAATTAACGCTTTATGTTGTTGATAATCAATTATATTTGTCACATTATCTGAATGAACATAATTGGATCAAAATCTTCTTTTCTCCTTTCTTTCTATTACATTAATTTATTTACAAACTCTGCTATAATTAATAATGGATAAGGCATTGATCATATGTTAAGGTATAATCAAAGAGTTTATGTAAAATCTTGGTCAAACAATATCAAATTTTATATATTTTTTATCTGGATGAACATGAGCATGCAAATAAATATTGTAAGCTCACTTTAGGTGTATCCTAACCCAATTTAGTCTATTTAGAATTAGTGTGATGATATTTTCTAGAATTAAAGTGGTAGATCCATTAGAGTCTGTAATTGTGTTTGTGATCAAGAAGTATTCTATGGTACAACCATAATTAAGGGACACTTAATAATTCCACAATAGGCCATACTTTAAGGGATAAGACTACAGTACCACTAGCCTCACACTTCCCATCATCAAAGGAACAAATTACCAAATTAGTCTTTTCAAAATCATTTTTAGTCAAACCAAAGTGGTTGATGAATCTCAAGCTACACACATTTAGTTAAAATCCATTATGAACTAAAATTCACTTAATTTTTTTTCATTAATTTATCCTACGATGTATAGATGAGGGTCCCCTATTAGAGAAACTTGTGAGATATTATCCTTATAAAACGAGATATTGGTGTGATTTGCTCCTATTAACAAGATAATTGAAGCAAATTCATTAGTATTCAATTTTTTAAAAGTTTCAAAGTCATTAAAAAATCTAATTAGGATGTCCCAATAAGTGGGAGAATTTTTAAGGAGTTCAAATATGGAAAATCTTGGCTAGGGTATTTTTGAGTTATTTTAATAAGTCATAAAAACATAATTTGTTTTAGCCTTTCATTGTGTTGAATAACTAAATAGGGTCTTGACAAATGGTCTTTTATGCATTGTTTGGATTGAATAATCAAAGAAGGCCTTGTCAACTATATATATGAGAGAGTCTATGGGGAGATCTTAGTATTGTTGTCAAATGACAACAAACATGTGAAATAATATTAATAGAATAATATAAATCAATGTTATATATCACCCCTTGGTTAGGAGGGGTAAATTATTATAATTGATGTTATATGCCATGTTTTTTTTTTTTTTATTAACATGTATTTAAGACAACCAAGTATTGGTTGGGTGGGTGATGATTGTGTCTTAGAGCTTTTAACAAAAAATTAGCTATTATCATGAAATATTGTACCATATTCTAAAGGTTGATACACTTATTGGTGGGATTACCATTGACTCTATGATATGCATAGTACTCATTTGGCCTAAACCAATGAGCACTTCCTCTTCTAGGATAAATAGGTTTAATAGGAGGGAGCTCCAACATTTTATCATTAAATATTTGTTTTAATCCCATGAAAATATATTCGTCTAATCTAGTATACTTTCTTTTGGGCTCTTGGTGAGTTGATTTGTCAAGGATGTTTCTTTGTAAGTTTTTGGTAACATTAACATTGTTGGATTTATTTGGGAAGTCAATGATATTATGACTAAAAAAATATTTATTTTTATATTGGATTTTTTAATTTGAAGAGAAAAATGACCTCATTTTCCTTTCTTGTTTTAGGTTTCAAGAATCCTCTTACAAGGAAAATTTCTATTCTTTTTAGCCATGCCTATTTTTCTTCAAAAGATGACATATTAGATATTTTTAGAAAAAAGGCTAATTGTTATTGAACTTTTGAGATTAATATATTGAGTAGGTCATTTGGTGGCAGTACATATTATAACCTCCCAACCAAGGCTTTCCATCTTCCCTGAAAGTTAACAACACTTTCATCCTTCGATTGTTTGAGCTAGTATAAGTCATTGATTATGACTTTGTCCTCAATATGTATTGAGAACTATTTTACAAACATCTTGACTAGATCCTTAAATATTTTAGGGAACATTTAGGTATTTTATAATGCTAATCTAGGGATAGACCACTTAGTATTTTGAGAAATATTTTTAGATATAATATTTTATCATAGGCAATGTCACTACAAGTAGTTTTGAGTAACCTAATATGGTTGATTGAGTTTTTCTTTCCCTTATACATTTGAAAATTTAGAGTTTAAAATTTTGGGAGAAAGGGTTTATTAGCAATGAAGTGTCTAGGGGATGGTTCCAAAGGTCATCATATGAATACCTTTGACTAGAATATAGACCTTGGATAATGATCATTTGTTATTTTAGTTGCTTTAATTAAGTTTTCAGAACTTAGAGCTCTAGAGAGATAGGGTTAGGATTTGGTAGTTAAATACATCGAGGATTTGGTAATGGAATTTAAAAAATTATTATAAAAAATACCATTGATGTTGATAGGTTTGATATTGTGAGTAGAAAAATGTAGGTTGATTTCACCACTTGCATTCACAATCCTCGTAGATACAACCAAACTATGATTTTGCTTAAGTTTTGTTATCATTTCACTAAGGCATCGACAAGTGGAATTAAAACATATTTTGGGCCTAATATGAAGACTAGACCAATCTACTAATTAAGATATAGCTACAAAGCAGATGTGGAAGACTAGTTGGAAGGACTCTAGGTTAGCTTAATATCCAATAATGCCTAGCAATTTTCCAAATTTTGGCTAAGGCAAGTTAGTCTAACACATTATAGTAGTTCCAGACTAAAATTTTGATCAAATCAAAATGGTCTAAGATCATGTACAAGTGTTAGATTTAAATTTTGGCTAAGGAATAGGAATCTAACACACATAATCAAGACCAGACTTTATAAAAGTTAAGGCAAGCATAGTAGTAGCAATATTATAACATTATACATTCATCACATGGCCAAATACAAGAATTTGGTTAAGGCAAAGCATTCAGCATGAAGCAATATGCTAGACTCTTGAAGTAGCTAACATCCAAAAAGGTGTTGAAAATATTTGATGCCCAAAATATCTTTGGATTAAAAATTTGTCTAAATATGGAGCTTCATCTAGCAAGACGTCAGACTTTCTAAGGTGTTGATGTCATCCATTATGAATATAAATCTAACATATGGTATTCAAAGTAACATATGTTCAAATTAAAATTTTGGCTATGTATGAAAAAATGATTGGACTTACAATAAATTTTATGTCATCCACAAGCCAAAAGAATCTAGCATCCAAGCATAATACTTGATATAAAATTTTGCTAAAATATAAAATTTGGCATAAAGGAAGCTAGTCCAATAAAATCCCAACAATACTCTCAGGCCATTGCATTTGGTAGAAATATCCCAGACCTATCCCAATCAAAAGGATTTGTGCATGTCAACCAATCATCCAAATTCATTGTTGTTAGAGATATCAATGATCGAAGGTTTCTCCATCACACACTTGTTCTTGCATAGTTGGTTCAATGCAACATAAAGAAGTGGAAGAGAGTAGACCTATGTTAGGAACCTACTATTAAAATAAAGCTCACATACACAAAATACTAAAATATAACAAAAATTCATGCAATAATAGAATAATACTATGCAGAAAGTAATTGCATAATTGAACAATCTCACAAAATAACTCAGAATCGTAGGCCTCTTCAAGGGGGAAACCTCCTTCAATATTTCATTAACTTGCAAAAGGATGATTCGTACATGGCTTCATATATTTTTAAAGAAAGACTTCATGCAAACCCTAACCCTAGGCTCAAGAGTTGGCTTACATGTAAAATGCCACTCTAGCTAGAATCTTCTACCAAATATTGGTTACAATATTTATAACAGTTACATCAAATGGCCCCACTTGATTCGTATATGGCTTCATAAATTTTTAAAGAAAGACTTCATGCAAACCCTAAACCTAGGCTCAAGAGTTGGCTTACATGTAAAATGCCACTCTAGCTAGAATCTTCTACCAAATATCGGTTACAATATTTATAACAGTTACATCAAATGGCCCCACTTGCCTAGGGGTATAACATGCCACGTACATTACAAAATAACATTATATATGGGATCACCCATGTTGGAAGTGGGTCATTACATAATAATGAGAATTACAAAATAACATTAGGATGGGATCCTAACATGTCCTTCCCCTTAAAAAATTGTTTTCCTCAAAGCTTAGGATGAGGAAACTGGTGCTTGAGATGATGTAGAGATTCCCATGTAGCATATTCTGGTTGGAGTCCATGCCACTGCACAAGAACTTCAGTAATGGTGTGATTGCGAAGAGTGTGATTCTAACGATCCAACAGTTGGTTATGTTCAAGCAAGATAGAACCTTCTTTGTCTAACTCTAGGAGTGCAGATTGAACCTGTACCTAATTTCCCACCACATTTTTGAGAGCAAAAACATGAAAAATATGATGAAGCTTGGATGTAGGTGGAAGGGCCAATTTGTAGGTTGTGGTTCCAATCCGCTATAAAACTTGATAGGGCCCATAGTACTTTGCAGTAATATTTTGTAATCTATGAAGCTGGAGGGACAACTATTTGTACAGTTGCAAGCAAAGGAAAACCATATCACCCACATCAAAAATGTGCTCATAACGGTGTTGATCAGCCTATTGATGCATCCGATTCTAGGCTACCTCCAAATTCAGCTTTAGTTGACAGAGGATATTAGCATGTTGACTGAGAGTAGTGTCAACTACATGGACCTTGGAGCTACTTGGAATGTAGGAGGAAGACGTCGGTGGAGGGTGCCCATAAACTACCTCAAAAGAGGTAACCTTGGTGGCTATGTGATAGGAAGTGTTGTACCACCACTCGGCCAAAGGAAGCCATCTCACCCAGTGCGTAGGATGATCTGAGGAAAAGCAACGAAGGTAGATTTCCAAACATTTATTGACAATATCCGTTTGGCCATATGTTTGTAGATGATACGCTGAACTCATATTGAGCTGAGTCCCTTGCAACTTAAACAATTCTTGCCAGAAGTGATTAGTGAAGGTTGGGTCATGATCGAACATGATGGAGGAGGGTAGACCATGAAGGCAAAATATAGAATCAAGGAAAATTTGGGCAACAATGGAGGTTGTGTAAGGATGGGAGAGGGGACAAAAGTGAGCATACTTTGAAAGACAATCCACTACCACAAAGATAACATATTTTCCACCCAACTTAGGTAAGCCTTCAATAAAATCTATAGAAATATCTATCCAAACCTAGTCCGAAATGGGCAAGGGTTGAAGAGTGCCTAGAGAATGCATTGTTTCACCTTTCATTCACTGACAAGTATCACAAGCTACCACAAATTCATGAATTATTTTTCATACCCTTCCAAAAAAAGGTGTTTTTGAGTCATTCATATGTGTTGATAAATCCTAAATAGCCAGCAGATGGAGTAGGATGCAGTTCTATCATGATAATTTCCCATAGTGAGTACTTGTGGGGAACAACAAGGCATTGGTGGTAATGCAAATCTTGGCCATCCCAAGTGTATCCTAGACATGAAGTAGGCTCAATGTTTAGGGAAGCAACCAAAGTCTACAATTCTGAATCTTGAAGTACCTCCTGGTGTAAATAATCGATCCATTGGGGGATCGATAATGACATGGCACACAACATACTGAGAGCTTCAAATTAGTGAGAGAGAGCATCGACCACAACATTCTCCTTATCCTTCTAATAGGTGATATCATAATCATAGCTCATGAGTTTAGAGATCCATTTTTGTTATTTATGGGTGGAGACCCGTTGCTCCAAAAAGCATTTGAGACTCTGATAATCTATTTTAATGGAGAAATTATGCCCAATGAGATACAGTTGTCAATGGGTTACGACATGTAGAATTGCCATCATCTCCTTGGTATAAGTTGATTTTTCCAAATTACGACTAGAGAGAGATTTACTAGTGAAGGCCAAGGATTACCCTTCTTGCATCAACACTACCCCAATACCATGACCTAAAGCATCACTTTCAATAACAAATTTTTTGGAGAAATTCGGTATGGCTAAGACAGGTGTCATGGTCATGGCATGCTTCAATTCTTGGAAAGCCTGTTCAGTGGGTCTTGTCCATGTAAAAGAGTCCTTATTTAGCATGGAAGTGAGGGGAGCTACAATTTTACCATAGTTACGAATAAATTTACGATAATAACCTATAAGCCCTAAAAATCCTCGAAGACCTTTGAGAGTGTGTGATTTTGGCCATTCCTTAATAGTTTGTATTTTCTTGGGATCAAATTTAATGCCCTCCTTAGTGACAATGTGTCCCAAATATTCTACTTCGGTCAACCCAAAATAACACTTGGAACGCTTAGCATAGAGTTGATATTGTGCCAACAACTGAAGAGTCTTATTCACATGAGTAAGATGCTCCTCCCATGAGCAACTATACACTAGAATGTCATCAAAGAAGACTAGAATAAAATTTTAAAGGAATGGACAAAAAATGTTGTTCATGAGGCTCTGGAAGGTGGAATGGGTATTAGTCAAGCCAAATGGCATTACCAAAAACTCATAGTGACCTTCATGAGTATGAAAGGCAGTCTTGGGAAGGCTCTTTGAGCCATATTTGATGGTACCCCGAGTGAAGGTCAAGTTTGGAAAAATACATAGTCCCATGAAGTTCATCTAGTAATTCATCCACCACTAGGATAGGAAACTTATCCTTGATAGTGATTTTATTGAGCTCTCGATAATCAATACACAACTACCAAGACCCATATTTCTTATGTACCAGTAAAACTAGAGAAGAGTAAGGACTATTGCTTGGCCGAATGACACCGACTTTTAAAAATTCTTGTACTAACTTCTCAATTTCTAACTTAAGAGCATGAGGATACCTGTAGGGTCTAATGTTGGGTGGTGCATTACCAGGTAACAAGGGAATAGCATGATCATGAGAGTGATGAGGTGGTAATTATTTTGGCTCAGTAAAAAAAGAGTTGTGCTTGGTCAAAATAAGTTGTAAATATTCAGGAACATAGTCCTCCTCTAAAGAATGCGGTTGGATCACAAAAATCTGAGCTATGACACCCCAAGATGATTTTTTTAACAACTTCTCCATTCGGTTGGAACTGATAATCTGTGATGACCTTGCTTTTAAGCCATGGAGAGTGTAGGACTGTCCATTCTATGATAATTGCATCCAAATCTCACCAAAGTGCCAAGATATGACTCCCAATGTGCCCAACCATTGAGATCCCAACACAATATCACATCCCCCTAATTGAAGTGCAAACATATCTTGTTTGAGCTCATAGTCCCCAATCTTGACCTTAACATTACGATATTTTCCCTTGCAAGGTAAAGTCCCACCATTTTCTACCATAACCTCAAAGGAATTACATGTGTGTACATAACAATTTTCCTGCTTGGCGATGTGGGGATCAATAAAATTGTGTGTACTTCTAGAATCAATCAAAATGGTAAGTCGTAAGCCTTTGAAATAACCCACAACTTTCATGGTTTGGGGTGTAGTAATACCAACAAGAGCATGAACAAAAATTTTAGCCTATGATTCATCTAGGTTTTCATCCTCTAGTTTAGGTGGTTCTTCTGCTGATTCAGTGTCATCATCACTATGGTCACTAGTGTCAGGTTCATCAACATCGATGAGGAATAATTTCTTTTGGGTGCACCTATGCCCATGAGAAAACTTTTCGTCACAATTGTAGCACAATCCTTGGGCGCATCGCACATCCATTTCAGCAGTGGTCAAACATTTGGGTGCAGCAGTGGGTGCAACAGGTTTTTGTTCATGTTGATTATGGAATCTAGGAGGAAAAGAGGGTTTAGCTTGTGGAAATTTAGATAACCGCCTCTGAGCTAAAAATTTGGACTTGGCCAAATGAGCCAACTGGATAGCTTGCATCATGGATTGTGGTCTAAACATTGTGACCTCGGCTTGGAGATCTTCCCGCAACCCACTAACAAAACAACTCATAAATAACCCTTCATTCATTCCTATAGTTTTATTGGCCAATATCTCAAATTGTATTTGGTAATCTCGAACTGTCGAAGTTTGTTTCAGCTTTGTCAACTATCCTATAAAATCATCATACTCACTAGAGCCAAAGCGAGTGAGTAACTGGGACTCAAATTCTGCCCAAGAAGGATCAGGGATAGTTTTTTGCAACCATTGGTACCACTGTAAGGCTTCAGATTCCAAATTGAAAGAAGCCATTTGAACTCGGTGATAAATGGGGACATCATGGAGTCTAAAGAATTGAGCAACACGACATAACCATCCATCAACATCCTTCCCATTGAACTTAGGAAAGTCTAGTTTTGGCATCTTTAAGGGAGTATCATGATCAAAGCGAAGGTGAGAGTCATTTGTTCCCATTCCATGATGATACTCAGACTTGCTTGGACCACCTTGTATTTTAGACTCAACATCTGCTAGGTGTTCTTCTATGTGAATTCTAGAGGTATCTTGGGCAACTCTAAAATTTTAAAATTATGTTGTCAAGTTTTCAGTTGTTTTTTGCAAGCTAGTAACAACACTTACTAGGGTATCCAACATTGTAGAAGTGTTTTGTTCTACCTCTTTTTGATGTCCACGAGTGTCACTTGCCATTTGAGATAGCCTTGCACTTTTTTACTCAGTTACTAAAAATAGATGTGGGATTTTAGGAGTTACTATTTTTAGTAAGGGTCCAAAAATTTAATTTTGGAAATGGATTGCAACACTGATTTTAGGCTAGGGTCCACTTCGGTGGTTGTTTGATCTAAGCACTCAATGAGGAGATATACTGAATTTCTTGACTTTTTGTGAGCTTCGGTTGGTTGCAAGGCGATGTCAAGGTAATTTCCTCCACTTGGACTTAAAATTTCAGCAGTGACTCCTTGAGGGTCTTTGGTGCAGAATAACAAGTAGATTCTATTCCCAAAAATTTGGATCAATCTGATTGACCGTTGAAAAGTTATGGCCTTAGCAAGAAAAATCAAAATTTGCTATTTTTGGAAAATGGGTGCAAAAATTGACCAGGGGCTGCCAAGGATAATTTTGTCTGGAATAGGGTGTAGAATTATCTACTAAATTTTTGAGTCAATCTGAAATCTATGTGAATCTGAAAATTTCAATGCTTTTTTTTTGGCCTCTAGGTCACAAGTGGGAAAACTGAATCAACTATCTTGGATCTATCAACTGATCACCCTATCACTGTCATGTCACCTATACTATGATTACAGACACTGATGGTTTTTGTTTCTGACCCTGACCACCTGTATTTTCTCTCTTCAAGTTTATTGTTACTATTTTGACTGTTACTATCACTAATCGGACTGTTACTGCCACTTTCCTGATTGTTACTAGAATATTGCAGACTATTAGAGACACTTGCGAACTCTATCCTAACTGTTGGTGCATGCAAGGTGTATTCTTCTATGATAGGGAATTCCTTCTTCGTATGCTCACTTTTTGGGATTGTGAATGCAGGTTTAGAAGAACAAGAATATGTGTATTTTTGCAAGATAAAGTGTTTAATAGAAGAAAGGTATGCTAGGTAAAGGATTATGTAACACCCATAGGCCCTCTGTTATACCGCAGTGACGAACAATAGTGCTCGAACCAATATTTTAGGCCACTACCTAAGGAGGATTCCACACATACCCTTGAGCACACTATCTGCCTCTCTAACAGTATGGGAGGGTAATCATCCAGGATGTTGTACCTCATGGACTATGGATGATACAAGGCCGAAAAGCTTCCTATTGGATAAAATTTTGTTAACCCTAGAATGGTCTCCCGATACACCCGAAGATGCATGGGAGCTTGATTTCGTGCGTGAGTGTTATCTAAGGCCTGGGTATTGGAGCCTGATCGTCCCTCACTTCATTAGACGCTTTATGGGATATATAGATTAGCCAATAACGATAGCTCCTTCATGATATTTTAAAACCCCCGACACAGGGTTTCTAACCTACACAACTATTGAAACAAAACTGTATTTTTTTTGTATTTTTTGGATTTGCTGATAGGAAAAAAAATGAACTATATTTTTTTGGATTTTTTTAATAAAATATAAACTAAACAAAAACACAGAAAAAATTATACCTAATAGGCGAAATGGATGGCAAGAATCATTGTAGTTGCAGTAGAACTCGACCCTAGAAAGCACTCTGATACCACTTGTTAGGAACCTACTATTAAAATAAAGCTCACACACACAAAATACTAAAATATAATGGAAATACATGCAATAACATAATAATACTATGTAGAAAGTAATTGCATAATTGAACAATCTCACAAAAGAACTTAGAATCGCAGGCCTCTTCGAGGGGGCAACCTCCTTCAATATTTCATTAACTTGCAAAAGGATGATTCGTACATGGCTTCATAGCTTTTTAAAGAAAGACTTCATGTAAACCCTAACCCTAGGCTCAAGAGTTGGCTTACATGAAAAATGCCACTCGAGCTAGAATCTTCTACCAAATGTTAGTTACAATCTTTATAACGGTTACATCAAATGGCCCCACTTGCCTAGGGGCATAACATGCCACGTACATTACAAAATAACATTATATATGGGATCCCCCATGTTGGAAGTGGGTCATTACATAATAATGAGAATTACAAAATAACATTAGGATGGGATCCTAACAACCTATTAGAAGATGCTTAGGATATGATGGTGCAGTTTGTATGCCTATTTTTTAGACAAAATCTAGATCAAACACATCAATATACCATATTCAAGATAGATAAGCTTAGCTCAGTTGAAAAAAAATGCCCACTCCCTGCACTTTCCCTAATAGACCTATAGGAGAGTCTTCACATAATCATTCCAATCTAATTGAATATAATGTAAAGCTATATATACCTCAATGTAGCTTATTTCAAGGGCTTAATATTTAGCTTTTACAATTGCATAAGTTGTATGATTCAAGGCTATACACCTCTTAGTGAAGATTAAATTGATATTTGGCCTCTTTCTAAGAATATTGTAAAACATGTATGTATGTTGATTTCATTGCTAAGGATTTTTGTTAAAGTTGTATAAATATTATATTATGTTAAAGTTATTTTTTTGTTTGGATATCTCCTGGATTGCTATTTATTTAGTCTTTTGAAATGCTTAGTGATATAATGCTTATTATAGGAGAACATTATAGTATTTAGTATATGCTAATATACCATCATGGTACATCTTGTAAGTATTATATTAGGGTTGTGTCCTACATTAGAGTGTAAGTAGACATTTTATGTAATTTAATAATATGTAGGAAATGCACGTGTCATGTAAACAAGTGTGCAATTGTTATGTGTGTAGATGTGCACATGTCTCATATGTAAGTGTGCACATGTGTTCTTAGATTAGGAAGTGTTATGTGAAGAGTCATGTCCAAGTGTGCATACAAGATAGAGTCATGTGTATGCAAGTGTGAAATAGAGAAGCAAAGAGTAATGAGACTTGGCACAAGGAAAGGAAGAGTCAAGTAACCAAATATTCATACTAAAATGGTTATATATTAATCCATAGTGGATATAGCCTACATAGTCTACATTGTCTAAATTGTCTACATTGTCTACATAGAAAGTATTGTTATTGTATGAGAGTTTTATGATACATTTGTAAGAGGATGAGGAGTAAATATTACATATATTTGAGCAACTAATATTGTAATTTGTGCTACATGATTTGTACATGTATGATTAAATCTATTACATTCATATATTTTTTTCTATTAATGAATGTTAGTTGATATATTATTAGCCGTGATTTTACATATTAGTTGGCTCATATTATTCTGGTTACATTATTATCTTGATCTTACTATATTATGGTTATCATATATTTGATCCTATGAATATTTATCCTATGATTTTACATTAATATTAAGGCTTCAAAATCCATCAGTGGTATCAAAGCTACAACAAGAAGTTTCTTGCATAGGGTGAATTTGTTTAGTTGCATATAAAATTGATTTTTTACTAGTGTGATATAATTGGTTAGAGTGTGTCTAATTTAAAGGGATATAGAACTAGACTCTATTGTAATATTAAAAGAAGCATAAATGATAGAGTCTTTCCATAGTTGCAGAGCAACCAGTGAAGACTAGGACTCAACTAGAGTCTTTCCACTAGGTTAAAGAATAACTAGTGAATAGTAAGACTCATATTTGGGTAAATCAACTTGAATATAATTTATTATTCAAGGAAATATCCAACCTTGACTTTGATAAATATTTTCAAGGACATAGATAAATTCTTGAAAACTGATTTCTATCAACATTTAGAAGAAATTTCAAGGAGTTGGTACAATCAAGCTATCTCGGTTGGAGCATCAAAAAAATTTGTGTCACCTTGAAATAGAAGCATATTTATGTCAAATATATCTAAGACATTGCTATAGCATAGGTTAATAATTTTAAATGTGAGAAGCTTCCTACAATAGATGGAGAAGAGTTTCATCTTCAAGTGCAAGAAAAAGAAAAAAATATTTCCTCAAGTGGGGATTGATTTCAGTTACAAATATTAAGAATTCATGTCTTGAAGATAGATCTTGATAGAGAAGGATTCAGGTCTTGAAGGTAGACCTTGATAGAGAAAATTATTTATGTCTTGAATATAGACCTTAACAATTGACTTGACATTGGTAACCAATATAAAAGTTTTAGTAATAAAAAATAGAGAATATTTCAGGTCATATAGACCTTTACGATTGGTCCAAGAGAGAGGCCAATATTAAAAGGATAAATACTCTTCAAATAAATAAGTCTAAAGTGATAATTTAAGTTCAAATAATCAAAGGATTGAGACCCTTCATAAAAAGAGGTCCATAGTAAATATTTGTGGTCCATATTAGTGAAAAGAGAAGAGGCCATATATAATATAAGCCTCATATTATAGGAAATCAAGAAGGCTTGAATATATGAGATGTAGTTTTCGGAGAAACATAGAAAGAGGCTATAATCCAATATTAAAGAAAAATACCCTTAAGGAAAAGAGGTCAAGTTATAGATGATAGCATAAAGAACAAGAATATAAGAGAAAGAAGACTCAATAAAAAAGAGCATGTTATAATTTGCAGTATGCAACATTGAATCCATATAATCATCTAAGAGAGAAGGTTGAATTCTAGAGAAGGCAAACAATAGAATTCTAGAGAAGAAGGTTGAAGATAAAATTCTAGAGATGAAGGCAAAAGGTAGAATTATATAGAAGAAGAAAAAATAGAATTCCATAGAAGAAGGATGAAGACAAAATACTACAGAAGAAGGCAAAAAGCAGAATACCAGTGAAGAACCTTTTAAAGGTGAAAAGGAAGAATCCTAGAGAAGAAGGTAGAAGGAAAATTTCTAGATTAAAAGGTATAAGACAAAATTTTAGAAAATAAGGTAGAAGGTAGAATTCCAGAGAAGGCAAAAGGTAAAATATAATATAAGAGTGATGAGAAGGAAAAGATATAGGTAGAATACAAAGGCATAAATCATCTAAGAAAAGAGTGAAAAGCAACATTGAAAAATTAAAGAAATAAATTGTGTATAATATACCTATGAAGTGCAACCAAGGGTAAATCTATTCGGTTAGAGAAAGTTTGAGTAAAAGCTATCGGTGTGTTTAGTACAATGATGCAATCTTACACAAGATAATAATGTTAAAGCCTTCATGTTAGAATCGCTAAACCAAATGAGGTACAATATTATGCAAGGTAGCAATATTAAATTCTTCATGAGAAATATAAAGAGATTTGAAAAGAAGAAAAACACATTACAATTCTAAGACCAAGTATAAATAAAGTGTTAAAGCTAAGATCAAAAGAACACATCAAAGCCAAATGCAACAAAATTGTATAGTATTCAAGGACCATTAAAGGGAGGTGAAGAGAAACAATCGCTCTCTCTAAAACTCCAACATAATTGAAATGCAATGCCATCGAAGCTCACAAAGCATCAACATTCAAATACAAATTTTTTATCTTCATCTCCAATGCACTAGTGAAGTGACAGAAAGGAGTGCAATAGCCAAGGTAAATAGTCTATTCTCAAGTGCAAACATAGTTTTTGAAAGGGAAAAGAGTAACATTTAAACTCATCATTTTGTAGTATTATAAGGAGCAATATTTGGTAGGAGAAGACACCTATTTAACAATATAACATTTGGGCACCAAATGTAACACCATCCTAAAGCCCTATGTGCATTCATGGAATGTCAAGAAAACCCTAATTAAAGAAAGAGTGCATGAGTTGGTAGTAGAAAATTCAAAGAAATTATTCACAACCACTTGAGTCATGAATGCTCACTATGTTCAAGAATTCTAATTAAATAAATAGTACATGAGTTGGTAGTAACAAATTCAAAGCAAGTCTTTATATCTGGTTGAGTCAGAGCACACAAAGATTGGTGGAGGTATTATTTATTTTTTTCTAATTATTTTTATAAAATTTAATTAAATTGAGATCTATAATGTTTTTTAAGGTTTTATTAAATGGAGAAATAAGTAATTCTAATTCAATAGTAACTTGTTTATTAAAGCCTTGTTATTAAAGTTAAGATAGGAGTGCTAGAGTTGATTAGTAGTTTGAAATTATAAGTTTATATTTATTGAGTGATAAGTAAGTAGTGGAAAGAGAAATGATTTATATAGTGGAGAGATAAGTAGTTTAATTAATTATATAATAATATTTTGAAGTTATAAGGATTTAATTAATAGTATTTTGAAGATAAATCTTGACAGAGAAAATGCTTTAGATCTTGAATATAGACCTTGACAATTGGCTTGACATTTGAAGCCATATAAAAGTTTTAGTAAACAATAAATAGAGAATATTTTAGGTCATATAGACATTAATGATTGGTATAAGAGAGACCAATATTAAAAGGAGAAATAATATTCAAAGAAATAAGTTTAAAGTGATAATTTAGCTCGAAGAATTAGAGGATTGAGACCCTTCAAAAAAATAGGTCCATAGTAAATATTTGTGGCCCATATTGGTGAAAATATAAGAGGTCATATATTATATATAAGCCACATATTAAGTAGGCTTGAATATATAAGATGTAGTTTGTAGAGAAATAAATAAAGAGGCTAGAAGCTAATATTAAAGAAAGATATCCTTCAAGGAAAAGAGGACGAGTTATATAGGTCAACATAAAGAACAAGAATGTAAGAAAAATAAGGCTCAAGAAATAAAGAGCCAGATATATATTGCAACAACCAACATTTAATACATATAATCATCTAATGGAGAAGGAATAATTCTATAGAAGGCAAAAAACAAAATTCCAGAGAAGAAGGTTGAAGATAAAATTCTAGAGAAGAAGATAGAAGGAAAAATTCTAGAGAAGAAGACAGAAAATAGAATTCTAGAGAAGAAGGCTAAAGAAAAAATACCAGAGAAGAAGGTAGAAGGAATAATATAAGATAAGAGCCATGATAAGACAAAGATACAAGTAGAATATAGAGGCATAAATCATCTGATAAAAGAGTCAAAGGTAGCATTGACAAATAAAAGAAATCAATTGTAAGTCGTATGTGAAGTGCAACTAAGGGTAAAGCTTTCAGGTTAGAGAAAGTTTGAGTAAAATCTATCAGTGTGCTTAGTACAATGGTGCAATATTACACAAGGAAATAAATTTAAAGCCTTCATGTTAGACATTTCCAAGTTACATGAGGTATAGTCTTAAATAGGGTAATAAGATTAAAGCCTTCATGAGCCAGACAAAGAGATTTAAAAAGAAGAAAGTCACATTACAAGTATGATACAAGTATAAAGAAAGAGTTAAAGCTAAGAGAAAAATAACACATCAAAGTTGAATGTAATAAAATTGCACAGTGTC
Source organism: Wollemia nobilis (assembly GCA_028583015.1). NCBI lineage: Eukaryota > Viridiplantae > Streptophyta > Pinopsida > Araucariales > Araucariaceae > Wollemia > Wollemia nobilis. Next base: position 497,065 of record JAQPPZ010001755.1, read on the forward strand.
CAAGGACCATTGAAGTAAAATGAAGAGCATCACTCTCTTCAAAATACCAATGCCATCAAATATCACAAAGCAACAACTTTCAAACGCAAAATTTTTACCATCATCTCCAATTCACAAGTGAAGCAACAAAGCAATGATTGCAATAGCCAAGGTCAACAGTCTATTCTCGAGTGCAAACACAATCATTTGAAGGGAAAAGAGTAACTTTCAAACTCATTGTTTTGTAGAATTAGGAGTAATTTTTGGTAGGAGAAGGCACCTATTTGATAGTATAATATTTGAGCATCAAATGTAATGCTATCCTGAAGTCCAATGTGCATTCATGGAATATTAAGAAAATCCTAATGTTCTACATACCTGAAGTATAACGCTCACTATGTCCAAGTAGGTTAATTAAAGAAAAAGTGCACAAGTTGGTAGTAGCAAATTCAAAACAAATATTCACATTTGATTGAGTCATGAACGCTCACTTTGTTCAAGAAGTCTAATTAAAGAAAGAGTATGTGAGTTTATAGCAACAAATTCAAAGCAAGTATTCATAGTCGATTGATTCATGAATGCACAAATATTGGTGGAGGTATTATTTATTTTTTCTAAATATTTTTATAAGATTTAATTAAATTGGGATCTATAAGGTTTTATAAGGCTTTATAATTTTTTATAAGGTTATATTAAATGGAGAAATAAGGAATGCTAATTCAATAGGAATTTATTTATTAAAGCCTTGTTATTAAAGTTAATATAGGAGTGCTATAGTTTATTAGTAGTTTGAAGTTATAAGTTTATATTTATTGAGTGATAAGTAAGTAGTGCAAAGAGAAATGATTTAGATAGTGGAGATATAAGTAGATTAATTAATGATATAATAAGTTTTTAAAGCTATAAGGATTTAATTAATAGTATTTTGAATTTGGTTGAGTTAGTTTTATGAAATAATAGTTTATTGAATTTTTGCAAAATAAATAAGTTGAGATACAAAAGGTATTCAACCTCAAATTTAGAAAATTAATTTTACAAAATTCATATGTTCTTAGTTTATAAATACTAGGAAGACATCGAGGTCCGAGTTGTAGACCAATTGGTTTGACCAAACCCCGTAAGGGGGCGGAGGTCCAAGGTTCAAATCTCGGGCCTCGTTGAACTAAATGCTTGTCCCTTTCTTGGTGCTTTTAGTGGAGTAAAAGGTTTAAAATGATTGTATCAGGGTGGTTATATGGGTGGACTACACGAAGATCGATGTGTTGGCTTTTAGGGTGGATAGTGCAAAATACTATGGTGGCCATAAAATCCGAACAACTTGCCCAAATTCATGGCGGCTACTGATTCCACCATGTAAATTAAAAAAACCCAAGTGTTGTAGGTGAGTTGGAGAGGAGAGGGCAATCCTCCAAGGGAGGTATCAGGTTCGAATATCCATCCTACCAAAAATTTGAATTGGGTACCCAAAATCCAATTGATAATGTTGGTGCAAGTAGGGTCGGGCATGACTCCCAGGTGACTTTGATGGTGTAGAACCCCCTGGTCATGGTCTCTCAGACCAAGGCGGCCCTGCAAGGGATTTTTTTCTTTTAAAAAATATATATTAGGAAGACATAAGGAATTCTAATTCATAGGTTTTATAATTTAGAAACTTTAAATTCCATAAACCTAGGGAGACATAAGGTAGTCTACATCAAAGGAAATATATTCTTGACATCATTTTGCATATTATGGAAGACATTGTTAAGAATGCATTTAATGAAGATATAGTAAATAAACTTAAAGGCTATTTTCAAAGAATGATAGATGATTTTGATAATAAGGAGGAATTGTATCGACCCAAATTTTTTGCGCCCTTACCTTCAGGCTAAAGGATCCGTGCCCGGAAGGGGGATGCGAGAAGGATGGAACAATACCTCGGACTGAGAGGCCCTTTGAAGGTCGCGCCTCTTGGGGGAGGGGTATAAGGGTGAATTTTTGACGGATGGTGGGGTTCACCAGGAAACTTTGAGTGGCAGTTTCCACGCCTAGGTTGAGAATGGGTTTGATGTGTTCATTTTGTACTTTAATCATTCATATCCCTAGGTTGGCCAGAATGAATCTAAGCTATTCTATATGAAATGCCGATTTATATGAATACAGAAAGCATGAATGAATCCTAAATACCAAGAATATACTAAATAAGAAAGAATGCACCTGATTTCGGATGTCTGATGAAGATTCTGAAGCTTGTAAGAGTCCAGATCATCTCGAATATGATAGGATCATCTGCAATTGTACAGAATCATCTCAGATCACAGTCGATCATCTGAGATCAGACAAGATCATCATCGATCTGACGAATTCGTCAGACGAATCCGTCAGAAGCCTGCAATCACAGAAACAGACACCAAAAACCAAAAATGCTACTGCAAGAATAATGCAAAATAATAGAAATGATAGTATGAATGCTTAATTGATAAATCTAGATAGCAGATTAAAGGAAATGCATTGTTTTAATAACTTATTTTAACTTTATCATGCATTTATGCTAGATGAGGTGAACTCCAGGATGCAGAATGAAAATAAATCAAGCTAATGCATAGTAAAATAAAGAAGAAAGATGAGAAATGCAAACTCAGGGCTCTGGTTGCCCCCAATCTGAACTGTTGTCGAGATCACCTCCAATCATACGAGATCATCGTCGATCTACGACAGGATCATCTGAAATCATCTGGAATCGCCTGCGATGATCCGAGCTTCCTCCAGCTGAAGCACAGTGAAAACCTGCAATGAAAAACTTGAAAATACAAATGCAAATGATGGGGGCGAGGATGTTCTAATACAGCAAAACTAGAGTTGCAGGGGAATGATCAGCCAGGGGTATAAACTGGGAAAATCCCAAGTTTATATAGGATTAGGGGGAGGTTAGGAGGTTGGGGATCATCCCAATCTGGGAGATCTCCAATGGAGGAATCTCCAACTGCGCAGACACGCTTCTGCCCAAGTTGGAGAGGTTGTTGAAACAGAATCTAATTATGAAAATTTGGTTTTGGGATGAAATCGTCTGGACGTTCTATTCTAGATGAATTCGTCCGATCTGGGATGATTTCGTCTGATCGGCGACGATATCGTCCAACGGTCAAAACAACTCCTAAAAATGGCATGAAAAATGGGGAGAGCGGTTAACGGGCGGTTTCGAGGTTAAAATTCAAATTTTTATCTTTTTACTAAGGGTTTAACTGCGCCAATTTTAGGGTGCTACATTTTGCCCCCTCTTTAGCGAATTTTTTGAAGAAAATGCGTTAAAGACGAGTTCTTCCCATTTTACGAGAAAGCAAAAATTTACTCAATTTTTTAGACGACGATTCTAGGTCGAATCGTACAACTGCTTACTATGGTGCCCCCTCCGTGTTTTTACCCAAATCGAACGTTTGAGGTAAAAGCGCGAAAAAAAAATTTAAAAAATTGTTGTTTTTAAATAAAATTAAGAAAAATAGGGTAAAACCCTAATTCATTTTACTATTCATTTTCACTATTTTTAGAGCTCTACAGGCAAAATGGTAGAAACAGCACACAGATCGACAGAGGTCCGATGCGGGTTGCGGGTAAGGATCTAAACTTAGTGAATTATGTTTTTAATTTGATTTGTGTGATTTTTAATTTAAATTTTGACTATTTTTGGGGCATCACGGCCATTTTTAGGCCGTCGACGACGTCGGGATGAAATCGTCCCAATTTCATCGAAATCGTCCCTAGATCGTCGATTTCGTCTAGGGGCAAAATCGATGAAATAGGGGCGATCCCGTCCAACAAGGGGTGATCCCCAAGTTGAGAAATCGGAGATGATTTCATCCTACAAAGGATGATTTGACTCAATTTAGTACGATATCGTCCAATAATGGATGATATCATCATTTTTTATAAGATGAAATTGATTTTAATGATTATCTATTAATGATTTTTGTTGTTTGATTGTTTATTTTGTAGAGGGGATTACTAAAAAGTTAAGAGTGGAAATACGGGGGACTAAGAGATGATGTAGCCACACTCGACCAGGTGGAGCGAGACCGACTAGCGGAGGTCAGACTACAACATGTGGCAGAGATGCCACAAATACCGACAGACATGGGGCTACTGACAGCCCTAGCAGAGAGGTGGTATCCGGGGTCATCCTGCTTCTGGTTATCGACAAGGGAGATGGCTCCCACTCTAGAGGATGTATGGAGGATCTTGAGGATCCCCATACAAGGATGATTGATGACTCCTATGGCCAATCAGGGCCATGCCATGATGCGACTGTGTAGAGATCCTAGCTTCACCCTGGAGAAGGGTGGGGTGAACATCGAGACATTGAGGCAGATGCCTGGGGCATCTCGATTGACTCAAGTTTTGGTAGGGGTAGTGGGTGGCTTACTGCTATGCCACCAGAGTGGATGCAGGTTACCATGGCTACTCTCAGATGTGGTCTACGATATGAGAGACCATGACTATAGATTTTCTTGGGGTAGCTTTGTGCTATGTCGCTTGTATAGGATCCTATACGAGGTCGTATACAAGGGAGGTCGATGTCTGGTTTTGACATCGCTACTACAGGTTTGGTGCTGGGAGCACATTACGATGCAGAGGTCGATAGGGCTTCCACTAACAAGGGTTGACCGAGAGAGACCCCAAGTTTTCTATTGGTGGCTCCAGAGAGGGTCACAATGGTGGATAGATCTATCGATGTCCCGGAGGTTGCTAGATGACCTCATCCCTAACCAGATCACCTAGAGGCCATGGAGAGAGCATCCAGGGTGGGGAGAGGATGGACAGGAGTTGGCTCACATCAGGTGAGTCTTTTGCTAAGGATGGAGTGGGGAGAGGTAGAGCTCCACCGCTATGATCGAGTTTTGAGGTAGTTCGATCTACAATAAGGGATCCCTTCTCTTAGGGATTACGAGTACTCTCGAACTATTCAAGATAGTACTACACTAAGCGGGGCTCTAGATATGCAATGATTCTAGAGTCAGGATGTGGATGATGCCCCCATTCAGCTAGTGGATGGGGATGATGTAGGGGTCATAGATGGATATGATGCCTAGTACGTAGGCATCCACCCTCCTCGGATGATGAGGGCATAGGGTCCGATGCACGTTATGGTGTGATGGATGGGGAGGCGATACCAGGCTACTATCGATGCAACGAGGGGTCACGGAGGGAGGGAGCAATGACGGTCTCCTCAGGAGAGACATCAAAGAGTACCACAGTCTTCAGAGAGACCACAATAGCCAGAGAGGAGAGAGGAGGTACTCCCTTCTCAGTAGAGGGAGAGGCCACCATCACTCGATAAGGGCAAGGGTATCGAGGTGGGGGAGAGCAACGAGATGGTGGCTCTTCCAAGCTGAGAATGCCCACCTCCAGGCTCAAGTGTAGACACTATAGGATGAGGCTACATGACTCAGGGCTCAGAGCGGAGGGGTGAGCACTCAGGATCTAGCATGGTCTATTGCTCAGACCACATTCTATCAAGGATTGTACTATCATATGGTTCTAGAGAACCAGAGGATACCATTGCTAGCCCCTATTATAGAGCCGATCATGATGGGATCATCGAGGACATCCTCACGATCGACAATGAGGACCCACGATACAACATGGACCTCGATGGGACCACCTCCTCCATGCCAGGGTGGGAGAGGAGATGAGGCTGAGAGCTCGAGGGCTTCTCGAGACTAGCTACTATTTGGCTAGACTATATATTTTTGAGAGGATTGAGTATGCCAGGGTATAGATTGTGGCATACCAATCCAGTTGTGATATGATGTACATATATTTTGATATATATATATATATATATGATTTTTTTGTGATATGACTTGTCCATATGTTTTATGATGCTTTAATTTTTGAATTGTTGATTGATTATTCATGTAATTATGTCGTTGGAAATAGTATAATTTTATGTCATGCCATAAAATTTAAATGAAATAATCTGATGTAAACAAATTGGTTGTTGTGGTGTGATTTGATGAAAAATAAAGGGACTTCTAACAATAATTTCAAAGGACATTGTCGTTGTTATAGACCATTTCATGGAGTCGTCGCTCGCTAGGTCGTCAAGCTAATCCCAGTATAGAAATATTGTTAAAAGTAAAAGAGTGCTTAAGAGACTGTCTTAAGACTTTGTGTTGTGATGATGAAAAATGATGATGGTGATGATTTGTTTTCAGATTTTCATGAAAATATTATGCATGAAATATTAAAAATATGATTTTTGCTAGGCATAAAATTCCTAAGTGTGATAAAATTTTGAACAATTCCTTAGGAATTATACCATCGTTGCAAAATTGAATGTTGACATAATGAAATGAAATAGAAAAAGTGTTCGTTCTTTTTAAAGCACAATTGTGTAACATAATGATGTAAGCCATATGTTTTTATGAATTAAAATGAATGAGAAATCAAAAGTAGAACAATGGTTTGCGCTAGGCATAGAATTATAGGTATAGACTTATACCATCATCGCGAAATCCAAAAATATTTTTATTGCATAATTGGTTTTTGATTTTGAGATAAATAGAAAATATATAAGATGAGGACTTGCACTAGGCATAAAATTCCAATTTAGGTTTTAGGAACTATACCATCATTGGAAGTGAAAGTATATATAAATGTGACTTTATTGCTAGATTTTTGAATATGTTTTGAAAGAAAATTTTGGATTTTGGAAAGAAATGTATTTAATTGTTTTTATGCTAAGCAAATGTTCTCAAATAAGAAGATGAAATTATTCCAAAATATTTGCATAAATATTTTAAATTATCTCAAAGACAAAATGTAGATTTATAAGGAACCCTCATGTGCATATGTGAGTTCATTGCCGATCTTGATTTATCATAATGATACAAAATCTCTCAAATACAAATGTGTGTGCAATTGTATTGTTCATTTACCAATTTTGAGCAAGATAATTTGATACAAGTAATTTGAATTAACCAAATAAGTGTTCGTTGACCATGATTTATATGCATGTAACCGTACCAGACTACTATGTAAGTCGGGTCATCAAGAGCTAGCTGATCCATAAGCAGACATAGGTCTGTACAAAAGAAGGTCGCTAATGTGACAGACATATCACCACGCTAGGAATTACCCAAGGCCAAGCGGGTTGGGCACAAACCACCTGTTATGGGGCTTACCTCACAGTTTTTGAATAATTGAGAATTCCAGGGATTCAAGCTCATTCACCCTTCTTTTCTTTTCAAGGGGTAGGGAAAGGGATTTATTTGCATTTTGCTTGTTCTTTTCTCTTGCTTCTTTTTTTTTTTTTTTTGTATTTTTTTGTATTAATGCTGAAATATTGTTGTGATGGTACAAAATGATATTTTTCTTTTTCTCATTTTCTTTGACTTTTCTTTTTCTTCCTATACTAGGGATACTTGCTCGGATTGGTTGTAGAGCAAGGGATTTTTATTCAGGGTAGGGGTGAGCTTGTCCTTTTGTCAATTCTCAAAGATTCTAGACCATGTGCATGATAGGATAGCAGGGGAAACTTTTCGCTCAAGAAACCACTTCTACTATGTAGCATCATATCGAATTTGCAATGAAATCATTTTAATGTGAAGAGATATACTTGGTTCAAATAAATAACAAGATCAATTCTCTATGCTCAAAACTTTATTTAATTCAACTGTGGACTTTGATATAAGAGAGATTAATAATCATACCAAATAAAATCAAGATATTTATTCATGTGAGTGTGAAAGTGCGGGATTCCAAATAAATGCTAATTTATCCAAAATAATTGAAAATATAACTGCAATACTTCAAGAATTGACAGGTGCAAAAATAAAAGATGTTTTTGAAGATTTTGATGATTTTGATTTTTTTATATTTTGATTTTGATTGATGAATTGAGAAGATACATAATATGATTGTTTTTTGAAATTTTTATATGGATGACTAAAATGAAACAATATGCAAAATAACAATATATACAATGATGAAATGACCAGAATTATGCATAATAGCGCTTAAGATGCATAATGTTCATAGGTTCTTTAAGATCTTTACCATCTAAGGTAGCTAATCGGTATGCTCCCGATCCAAATTTAGCGGTGATGATATATGGCCCAAGCCAATTAGGTTCAAATTTACCTTTAAGGTCTTTAGTTGCATTAGTATTTTTTTTATTTTCTTTTAAGACAAGGTCATCGATCTCAAAGGATCGATGATGAACTTTCTTGAGGTATGCTCATTTAAGCTTGTTCTGGTAGGCTCGAAGATGCTCCAAAGCATTGATGCGCTTCTCATCTAGGAGTTCCAGGTGACTAAATCTGCCAACACGATATTCATCTCCTACTTCAGTATCTTGAAGTAGCAGAGCCAAAGAAGGAACTTCTAATTCAAAGGGAAAAACTGCTTCAGCGCCATAAACCAAAACAAAAGGTGAAGTGCCTGTGGGGGTACGAACGCTAGTTCGATAAGCCCACAAAGCAGGATATAGTTGAATGTGCCAATCTCGGCCAGATTTATTGACCAGTATTTTGAGGATTTTAATTAATGTTTTATTAGATGCTTCTGCTTGGCCATTACCATGAGGATAATAGGGAGTGGACCAACGATGTTGAATTTTATATTTTTGACATAATTTCTTGACATATTTATTTTTGAAACAAGTTCCATTATCCGAGATGAGATTTGCAAGAATTTCGAACCTACAAATAATTTGATTAAAAATAAATTTGGAAACTTGGGTTCCAGTGCAAGAAGCTAAGGGCATAGCTTCAACCCACTTCATGAAATACTCGATGGCGGTTATGATGAATTTGTGTCCATCAGATGACACAGGATTGATTTTTCCAATGATGTCTAAGCCCCATTTTGAAAAGGGCCAAGGAGATGAAATAGCCTATAGCTCTTGTGCAAGCGCATGGACAAGGTCAGCATGTTTTTGGCACTTGTCGCAATGGTGCACATAATCATGTGCATCATTCTCCATGGTAGGCCAAAAATATCCTATCCTAAGGAGCTTCTTAGCAATGGTGCTACCACTAAAGTGTCCCCCACAAGATCCATCATGGGCTTCACTCAAAGCTGATCTAGCTTCTTCTAGATTCAAACATCTCAATAGGATACCTTCAAAAGATCTCCTATATAACGTATTGCCAATTATGACGAAGCGACTTGCTCGTCTACGCAATAACCGACATTGGTTTCTATTAAAACCTTCAAGGAAGGTCCCATTTTGAAGAAAATTGAAGATATCAGTGTACCAAAGTTCAGGAGTAGTTTCATTGATTAGAAACACATCCAAAGGTTCTAAGCATGATTTATTTGAAGTGGGTTCCTAGAGTCGATGAATAATGATGGTAGCATATTCGTCATCTAACTCCAAGGGTAAAAGAGATGCAGTTGCAGCCATAGCATCAACCGCACGATTGCTAGTTCGAGGAATAGCTTCCAAGGTAACTTGATCAAATAAAGATAATAATTGTAATACATATGCTTTATATGGATGCAATTTATCATCTCTAGTCTGATAAACATCATTAATTTGATTTATAACAAGTTGAGAATCATCGAAAACCAATAGATTTTTAATTTTTAGTGCCAAGGCAGCTCGTAAGCCAAGGATTAGAGCCTCATATTCAACAGTATTATTAGTACAAGCAAACGTTAATTTAAAGGATAGAGGTATAAGATGTTTCTATGGAGATATTAAAATAATACCTGCACCAGCCCCACTCATGCATCGGGCTCCATCAAAGTATAAGGACCATTGCTCTGGATGGTCTACCTCTAGTTTAAGGCATTCATCAAGAAACTCAATGATGAGGGGATGGGTAGACTCTAAGGGTGCAACAACTAATTGATCTGCTATGATTTGACCCTTAACAGACTTTTGTCCTATAAACGTGAGTTCAAACTCGCTTAGAGCAAGAACCCACTTTGTTGTGTGACCAGATAAATAAGGTCGACTCATGAGATACCGCAAAGGATCGGATTTAGCAATAACATAGGTTTTCTGACTGAGCATATAATGGCATAATTTTTGTGTAGAAAATATGACTGCTAGACATAACTTCTCTAATTTTGTGTAGTGGGTTTCATAACTGATTAATGTTCTGCTGATATAATAATTAGCATGTTCTCTCTTCTCATCATCAAGTTGAGCTAACATAGCTCCTAAGGCAAAATCTGAAGCAGAAATATACAAGATAAATGGGTGATCAGGTCTAGGTGGTGAAAGCACAGGTGGGTTAAGAAGATATTGTTTGAGGAGTTCAAATGCTTCCTGACATTCGTAGTCCCAATGGAAAAAGACATCCTTCTTAAGAAGCTTAAGAAAGGGTCCGGTTTTATCCACCAGCTTATCGATGAAGCGACGGATAGCTTGAAGCTTACCTTGTAAACTTCGTAATTTAGATATATTTGTGGGTGTGGGCATATCAGTGATAGCCACAATCTTGAGAGGGTCAATTTTGATGCCACGTAAAGAAACTATAACCCCCAATAATTTACCGGACTTAACTTCGAATATACATTTAGCTGGATTCAATCGGATAAGATATTCCCTTAACCGATTAAATACTTTTCTCAAATCATCTAAATGGTCATCTTCATCAGTAGAACGAGCTATAATGTCATCTACATAATCATGTAGTATATCATGCATCATATCATGAAAGATATAAGTCATGGCTCATTGATAGGTTGCACCTGCATTCTTCAAACCAAATGGCATCACTTTCCAACAAAAGGTCCCCCAAGGGGTAATAAAGGTTGTTTTAGCCTGATCTTCAGGAGCTATCCTGATCTGATTATAACCAGAAAATCCATCCATTAAGGATATCATTCCACTCCCAATAGTAAAATCAATGATCTGATCCATATTGGGAAGAGGAAAATCATCTTTAGGGCATGCAACATTAATATCTCTAAAGTCTGTGCAAACCCTAACCTTAGTAGCTTCTTTCTTAGTTACTAGAACTACATTCGAGATCCATTCAGCATAATCAATGGCTTGTATAAAAATAACATTCAAGAGTTTTTCTAACTCCCCTTTGACTAGTAAGGCCACTTTAGGATGCATTTTTCTAAGTTTTTGTTTAACAAGTTTAGCATCCGGATGGACTACTAGGTGATGCATAACTACAGAAGGGTCTAAACCTGGCATATCTTCATATGTCCAAGCAAAGACATCTTCATATTCTTTAAGAAATGCAATGTATTTATCCTATTTTTCTTGACTCAATTCTGATCCAATGTTGATTATGTGAGGATTATCCTCGGTTCCAATGTTAATTTTTATGACATTTTCTACTTCCATGTGTAGATTTTTCTCAAAATTAGGTGGGGCGGGTGAAACGCCCAATTCTTGTAATTCTTCCAAGGTTAGTTTGGATAATTCATCTTGAGGAGTCGTGGCCTCAAGCTGGGCTATAGTAGGTATAGAGCCATTAAAATAAAATTCATGATGTAATAATTCCTCAACGGAGACATCATGGAAGATATCTCCCTCCAACTCATCGTCGGATTCAATGATCATCTCAGGGTAAGCTATAGATAGCATATTACATGTAAATGGCTTATTCATTAAATGCAAAGCATCACGTTTATCCAAATAATCTTGGTAACATATGAGATGGTCATCATCCTCAAATGGGAAGGGCTGACCCTTACTAGGAAATAGGCCCACACCACATCGGGCGGGCCATGGTTCTACCTCAAAAGGTTCTTTCATACCATTTTGGAAAGGTCCTAAACCTTTCCCTTTATATCCCAATTTAAGCATTATAGATTTGGCTTTAATATACTCATTAGTAAAATAACATCGAGCATATCCATCATAATGAGTCTTGATGTTTCTGGGTATTCTACCCCAGTCATATCCCTTATAAATAAAAGCATAGCTCCCGACTTGGTAAATACTTCCCATAGGCTGTGGGAGACCCAAGGTATGAGGAGATGGTGGCAAATTATTTAAAATAAGGGAATCTTGCATAGAAGCATTCATTTTCTCTGATATAAGAATTTTAGATAAATCGGGTAAGAGCTCGTCAGTAAGAGCATAAGAGGTAGAAGGAACATTTCCTACATCTTTGATGCGGAAACTATGCCTTTGGTGGATGTAGATGTTGTAGAGATGTCGATGGATGATTCTATTATAGGTATAGAAGTTATAGGAGTAGAACAAGAAGCCTTGGTTGTGGGATTAGGATCTTTCTGAGGTCCTAATGTAGTTTGTTTAGAGGATGGTTGAGTTGTATGTAGAGGTGGAACTGATGGAGAAGAAGTAGATGGCATTGTGGGTGTGTGTTTCACATGTTTAGATGGATAATGAGAATTAGGATGTGTGGATGACAAAGCAGGGCAAAATTGAACTCCAACAGGTTCTGCCAAAGCACACATATCAAAGGGTCTAGGATCACCATGAATGGTAACCAACTGATTCTTAAATTCGAATTTAACACATTGATGTAAAGTTGAGGGAATGGCTCGCATTGCATTGATCCAAGGGTGACCCAAGAGTATATTGTACGATGCAGGGCAATGTACAATAAACACGATCGTATCCAAGGTTCTCGGACCAACCTGCAATGGGATGGTAATAACTCCACATGTTTCTTGTGTTTCGTCATTGAAGGCTTTTATGATCATATCAGTTCTTTTCATTTCATCACTTCTAAACCCAAATATTTGGTAGAAGTCAAAAGTGCAGATGTTTAAAGATGAACCATTATCAATCAAGACTCGTTTAACTGCTACATCTCCAATTAAGGCAGTAATATATAAGGGGTTATCCTTATGTAAACTATGTTGAGGTATGTCTCTATCCCGAAAGTCAATACAATCAACTTCACGAGTTATTATAGTATTAGCCATGGCTTCAGGTTGAATGTCTTGTGGTACCATCATCTGGCTTAATGTGAGCATTAATTCATCTCTATGTGTAGGAGAGGATCTTAAAAGGTCCAAAAGGGAAATTCTAGTTGTAATGTTTGATAGTTGCTCATTAATATTATAAGGAGGTTTAGGTTGAACATTAGGTGCCTGATTCCCTTTATTAGGAACTTTCAAAACAAATGGAGTTGATCCATCATTTTGCATTTGATCTTGTTGAGAGTTTTGAGCCTGTTGTCTAGTAACACCGATGGTACCCACAATATTATTCTATGGATGATGAATGGGTCTTGGTCTAGCATTTATGGCTTGCTCATTAGAAATTAATTGGTGAGATGATGGTCGAGTAGTGACTCTTCTTGGAAATGGTTCTTTTGGGACCATATGACTTGTGATAGGGAGAATAGGATCTGATTCATCTTCAGAGCTATTCGACTGATTTGAGGTGATTTCCATATCACTCTCAGTCTCATATTCTGTATCACTAAGATCAGGTGTCTGAATATTATGTAGAGGCCTGGTTGTAACCATGGATAAAGTTGTGTCAAATATTTCCAAATCATGAGCAGGTAAATGCCCACTAATAGTTCCTACATATCGGGTAGGAGGGGGAACATTATGATGTTCAATTTGATTAGCCACTTCCTTGCCATGCTTTGGTAAAGGATGTTGAAATATGTCCAATGATTGATTGGCATTCTGATTCTAGTTTTGAGGAATGTTCTTTTGAGTATTATTAGGAGGATTTTGCTTAGGTTGAAAGGCTTGTACCTCCATCTCATTGTTATCAATCAAGTCCTGTATTTTATGTTTTAATCTTTTACAAGAGTTGGTAGTGTGTCCAGGTCCTCTATGGAAGTCACAGTGTAAATCAGCTCTGTATCCGGGTATAGTTGGATCAGGTTCCCGGATAGTTGGTAATTGAATCAAACCTCATTCTAATAATTGTGGGAGAATGGTTGATAAAGGTTGATTTAATCTAGTAAATTCTCGAGGAGGTTTATCGGGAGGTTTCAGTATAAACTTCTCCGTTGTCTTCGCAGCATTAACAGTAGCAATATTTCTACTATCAGTGACTCCATCACCCACAACTTGTTTATTTTTATATTGATTTCTGGATGTTTTCTCATCATCTTTCTTTTAAGCTGACCTCTCCTAATAAGAGCATCTTCCACTCATCTAGCTAAGTCTATAGCCTGATCGAAGGTGGTCAAGGTAGTAGTTGATAATTCATAAGATAGTTGGTCTTGTAAATTATTAATAAAGATGTCCAACATCTCCCTATAAGGTAACACAAAGTGCAATTTTCCTATCAATTGTCTCCACCTAGCTAGGAAATCGGCAAAACATTCATCTTTGTCTTGTTTTAAGTTGTACAAGTCTTTAATGGTCACATGCCTTTCGATGTAGGCACTAAATTGATGCACAAAAGACTCAGTAGTTTCTTCAAAATTCCTCAAAGAATTAGTGGGTAATTGATAATACCACTCTAATGCCATTCCTCCTAAACTTTTTGGGAACATTTTTAGCAATAATAAGTCATCATGTGATATATCATGACATGCTATCCTAAACATACGAAGATGCTCTATGGGATCTTCGGTTCCTTTATATATGGGCAAGACAGGCATAGGAAAATGTTTAGGATACGGTTGTGCTACAACTATAGGATCTAGAGGTTGACTACACATCTCTCGATAATTGTACGAGGGACGGTAGGGATCTATCTGATCCATGCGGGAAACTAACTGTTTCACCATGGTTTCAAGATTACTAGTTTGTCCACCATATTGGTTTGGTGGGACATAGGTATGGGATTTATGAGTGTATGACGGTGTGACATAAGGATTAGATGCTATATTGCTATTATGCAAAGCATTGGTAGGAAGAGTATTATGAAGAGGATTTGTAATAGTATTATGTTGTATCCCAGATTGTTGGTAATTGGTGTTTGGTTTTGTTTTGGGTTTTTGCTGATTTGAGGTATATTGCTCAATAGCTTGGCAAAATAGAGCAATAAATGAGGGTTTCTTTTGTGTGGGAATGACCCTAGGCTTGCTAACAGGCACTTTAGATGGTTGGGTAACCTGTTGTTGTTGCATGTTTTGGATTATAGTGGCCATATCCAAATTGGATGGTCCAGCTTGATCACTCTCTTGTTCAATAAAGGACAAGGGATTAGTGCGTGTGTGAAATACGTCTTCTAGAGTTGCTTGAGTGTCACTAATTCGATCCTTGTCCATGTGGACTGCTCTATTAAGAACACCAATATTAGTATTAATGAATTTCCAGAATTGATCCATGTTTTCAAAAGTAACAGCTCCTCCCGAAGACATTTTAGGGGATGAGGATCCTTCCTCTCTATTAGTTTCTTCTTGTTCATTTCCTACAACAAGATCTTCTTCTTGCTGATCTAGGGTTCCTTCTTCCAGAATTTGATCTTCAGGAAGGACATCTAGGTTATTTAATGGTTTTCCTAACCAATCTTCTTCTTCTTCAGTCTGTTTTCCATTCCTAAGTCTAGGCATTGTGCTTAAACTTAGATTTCAGCAAATATATATATATATATATATATATATATATATATATATATATGCGATAGGTTTGAGAGGTATATATTTTAATTATATACCTACTATAAAAGGGAAATGTTTTGATTTTTTTTTTTTTTTTTTTTTTTGTTTTATAATATTATTATAAAGATAACAAATAGCATTCTAGTTACAAGAAATAACAATAATAAAAGAAATGACTTAGTTTTCTATAAATAGTTTATGGATATCATTGATGGGATCAAGTTCATCAGGAGTCATGAAATGCTCCTCTTCAAATTGAAAATGGTTTTTCAAAAATTTGACAAAGTGTGCTATAGTAATATGATCTGTCTTAGATTCTGACCTGTAGAAATAAATTTCATGGCAATATTCTCGATATAACATAGCTCTAGGAACTCTATTCCATATTTTTCTATCCGTAAGAATGACTTCTTGATCCTCTATACGAGATAGAAACTTATGTACTACAACTGCATTCTCAAGGTATTCTTCAAAGGTGTACAATTTAGAAGACACAAGTGCTCTTTTATCGGCTAACCACCTATGGCAAGCTCTCTGAAGTTCATGGTACAAAGTTACCTGATCAGGATCCAAGATTCTATCTAGGACAAACCTCTTGATTTGCCTAAGTTCGGTTGATCTAGATGAAATAATATCCAATCTCCTATCAAGTTCATCCCATAAAGGTTGGACTCTATTTGTTTGAGGTACTCTAAGCACAGAAGTAATCTCTATGGCTGTTAATTGATTTTCAACATTTATGGTGACAACTCGTCTTTTATTATAATCTACCATCTAAACATGATATGCAACTTTAATTGTTTGTCTAATGATTCTAGATGTTTACTTATTTTTTTTTTTTTATTTTTTTACTTTTGTTTGTTTTCAAAAGGCTTTTAGTTTCACGTCGGGTTCACCAAAATGTATCGACCCAAATTTTTCGGCCCCTTACCTTCAGGCTAAAGGATCCATGCCCGAAAGGGGGATGCGAGAAGGATGGAACAATACCTCGGACTGAGAGGCCCTTTGAAGGTCGCGCCTCTCGGGGGAGGGGTATAAGGGTGAATTTTCGATGGATGGTGGGGTTCACCAGGAAACTTTGAGTGGCAGTTTCCATGCCTAGGTTGAGAATGGGTTTGATGTGTTCATTTTGTACTTTAATCATTCATATCCCTAGGTTGGCCAGAATGAATCTAAGCTATTCTATATGAAATGCCGATTTATATGAATACAGAAAGCATGAATGAATCCTAAATACCAGGAATATACTAAATAAGAAAGAATGCACCTGATTTCGGATGTCTGATGAAGATTCTGAAGCTTGTAAGAGTCCAGATCATCCCGAATATGATAGGATCATCTGCAATTGTATAGAATCATCCCAGATTATAGTCGATCATCTGAGATCAGACAAGATCATCGTCGATCTGATGAATTCGTCAGACGAATCTGTTAG
Organism: Wollemia nobilis; assembly: GCA_028583015.1. Lineage (NCBI taxonomy): Eukaryota > Viridiplantae > Streptophyta > Pinopsida > Araucariales > Araucariaceae > Wollemia > Wollemia nobilis. Next base: position 513,922 of record JAQPPZ010001755.1, read on the forward strand.
AAGCCTGCAATCACAGAAATAGACACCAAAAACCAAAAATGCTACTGCAAGAATAATGCAAAATAATAGAAATGATAGTATGAATGCTTAATTGATAAATCTAGATAGCAGATTAAAGGAAATGCATTGTTTTAATAACTTATTTTAACTTTATCATGCATTTATGCTAGATGAGGTGAACTCCAGGATGCAGAATGAAAATAAATCAAGCTAATGCATAGTAAAATAAAGAAGAAAGATGAGAAATGCAAACTCAGGGCTCTGGTTGCCCCCAATCTGAACTGCTATCGAGATCACCTCCAATCGTACGAGATCATCGTCGATCTACGATAGGATCATCTAAAATCATCTGGAATCGCCTGCGACGATCCGAGCTTCCTCCAGCTGAAGCACAGTGAAAACCTGCAATGAAAAACTTGAAAATACAAATGCAAATGATGGGGGCGAGGATGTTCTAATACAACAAAACTAGAGTTGTAGGGGAATGATCAGCCAGGGGTATAAACTAGGAAAATCCCAAGTTTATATAGGATTAGGGGGAGGTTAGGAGGTTGGGGATCATCCCAATCTGGGAGATCCTCAACGGAGGAATCTCCAACTACGTAGACACGCTTCTGCCCAAGTTGGAGAGGCTGTTGAAACAGAATCTAATTATGAAAATTTGGTTTTGGGACGAAATCGTCTGGACGTTCTATTCCAGATGAATTCGTCCGATCTGGGATGATTTCGTCTGATCGGCGATGATATCGTCCAACGGTCAAAACAACTCCTAAAAATGGCACGAAAAATGGGGAGAGCGGTTAACGGGCGGTTTCGGGGTTAAAATTCAAATTTTTATCTTTTTACTAAGGGTTTAACTGCGCCAATTTTAGGGTGCTATAAGAATCAACAAGATTACATAATAGTCAAGAGAATACACCATTGGATCTTGTTATTACAAAATCTTATTCTAATCATTCATCAATCTCAAAAATAAAGTCTACTAAATATCATCATCTATAATTTATCTACATGAAATTAAAGATAGAATAGCTTTGGTCGTACATAAGTGGTTATGATATTTTATCAAGAGAACAAAAGAACTTGAAATTCTAAGAAGGATGAATAAAGTAGTAAAAACATCTTCAATGTGTGTTTATTGCAATAGAATTAGTCATGAAAAAAAAAATTGTTGGAAACTTCATCCATATAAATATTGTGGAATAAAATCTCATTCATCTATTTCCTGCTTCTACAATGAGAAGCACTGTAAAATATTTGAAATGGAATTAATATTTATATTAGATTATATTTTTCAAATACTCATTTTTGAAGCATATTTTAACAATGAATTCAAGTGTGTAATTTTTGAAGTATAGGAAGAAAAATCATTCAAAGAATGAGGAAAAAGAAAATGGATCAAACATGGTCTAACTTTGCCTTATGAGGTAATAAGATCACATGTACTACAAGGTCACCTATAGATTAAAGATGAAGGATGAAGATCTTGATTGAAGCCTAAAGTCTTTAATAACCAAATAATGTAATACAGGTGGTGTTGGAGAATATTGCATTATTTTGTACATGCTAATGTATTGTCATGGTACATCTTGTAAATATTATATTAGGGTTGTGTCCTAGATTAGTGTGTGAGTAAATATTTTATGTAATGTAATAATTTGTAGGAAATGTACAAGTGTCATGTAAATGAGTGTGTAAGTGTTATGTTTGTAGATATGAACAAGTGTCTCATATGTAAGTGTGCACATGTGTTCTTAGATAGGAAGTGTTATGTGAAGAGTCATGTCCAAGTGTGCATACAATATAGAGTCATGTACATGCGAGTGTGAAGTAGAGAAGCCAAGATTTATGAGATTTGGCATAAGGAAAGGAAGAAACAAGTAACCAAAGAGTCATCCTACAATGGCTATATATTACTCCATAGTGGACATAGCCTACATAGTCTACATTGTCTACATAGAAAATATTGTTATTGTATTAGAGTTTTATGATACATTTGCAATATATACAAATGAGCAACTAATATTATAAATTGTGTTACATACATTTGAGAAACTAATATTATAAATTGTGTTACATGCTTTTTACATGTATGATTCATGTTATTACATTCATATATTTTTGCTTATTAATAAATATTAGTTGATATATTATAAGCCTCGATTTTACATGTTTGGCTCATATTATTTTGGTTACATTATTATCTTGATCTTACTATATTGTGACTATCATATATTTGATCTTGTGAGTATTTATCCTATGAGTTTACATTAATATTAAGGCTTCAAAATCCATCACTTATTTGATTAATTTTCTATAATATTGGATGATAGTTGGTCTATTAGGCAGTTTAGTTTAATTAAGGAAATGAGACTCTCATCCTCTTATGTCTCTTTCTATGGTTGAATATCATCTAGCTTTCACTTCTATCTTCTAGCCCTTTTCCATTCCTTCTTTAGTCTTTGACCCCATTATTATTTTAGCTATTACCATATGAACCAACCTACTCTAGAGGATGATCCATAAGCTATTCAATATCTTCCAATCTTGGCCAAAATATTGAGGGTGCATCTCATCCACTTAGGAATATTTTGGACCAAGAGTTTTTGGAATACCTGGTGGGACCCAAATCTCATTGCTTTGATTGTGTAGAATCTTGGTGAAATTCTGCTCTAATAGATCAAACTTCCAATCACTTAGTGACTCCACTAAGAAAGAAAAGTTTATTTAGAACCTAGCTACCAATTCCCTCATAAGAAGAACAAAGTATCCATTGTGCCAAGAGTTTTTGGCACACTGGGTAGGACATATTAAGATAGTTGTAGTAATCTTCTCAATTTCCTAGAGGACTCAAGATTTTGGTGAATAGTATTGATCTCTTAAGTAGAGAACACATCCACCTGACGACTTCATTAGTTCAAGAACCAAAAAATTTAGCAACTTCATTGATGGAAAAACTTAGAATTAAGTTGATATGGGACTAGAAATCCAAGAAAGCTCATTGAATATCAATTAGATGGCTATGCAAATAATGTAGTATATCATTCCATAGTAGGGTTATGTATAGTGGTGAATATTCACAAATTGGGATAATAATAGGATTTTCAAAATTGGAAATTTGTGAATATGAGGACCTTCGACGTTGCCCCATTCGCCTAAAATTTTCAAGATCAATTTTTTCTTAGGTTTAATTTACCACAATATATATTTAGGCATATTTGTACTCGTTGGAAAGATTTTTTTGAGTCTGATATAATCACAGTATTTTTATGAAGTTATAATATGATTTAATGGGTCAAAATTGGTCCCAAAGATGACCTTATTTTTTAGGATTTCAAATGCCCCAAATTTTGGTGTGAAGATGATTGATTTGATTTGCTTAGGATTCGCCTTGATTTTTATTAGGATTCACCATTGTTATACAAGTACATTCTGAGTCCAACCCCTTCCATAGCTATGGTAGGGCAAATTTATCCAACTTAGAATTGTGCTAGACCCCTTAATATCCTAGATATTCATGAGATTCCTCAAGTTGCACTGAAGGCTTTGCCTACTTATGTTGGTAATGGGAAAAATGCTTATAAGCTTGTCAAGAAGTTGTTGTTCTGACCACCTTGTATAATATTTCATTTGAAGATGTAATGGTTGGACTTCTCATGCTATCATTTTTCCTATATTTTTGCTTTCTTACCATGTGTCTCTTAACCATCTAAGATATTTATACTCATGTTTTCGACAAGAATCTCCACCTAATAGGCTTCCTCTTCTTCTTCCTCTCCTTGATCATCTTGATCTCCATAAAATATCTCCTCTACTCTTTCAAACACCACATAGACTCCTACCAATATATCTTATGGGGGAATCTTGATTTCATAGACTTGTTCATGTAGATTCTTTAGCTGATATGCCTTTTTTTAGGATGGATATTGTTATATCCTAGGTATTTATCTAATTTTTTCTTGTAGTAGGGTCATTCTGCTTAGAAACTTGAGTACTTTAGCTTCTTCAATGTGTTCTTACCATTGATCTATTTTAGACTCATCCTTGGTGATTGAGTCTATTCAAGTCTAGAAGTCTTCTAAGGTCTTGAGTTGCATATTTTCATCCCAAAAGCCTAGGAATCCTAATTATTATGCTTTTCTCATGGTTTCCATGATCATATTATGCTTTTTATCCAACCTTTCTATCATATCCATCCCTTATTGGATCTGTTTGTACTTTTCAATCATAGTCTCAAAGATATTTCTAGCTACATTCTAATATTTATTGGGGATGGCCTTAGCCATAGGCTCAAATCTTCTTTTTGATATCTTCATTAAAAACTTATCTTATCTAAGCATACTTTTAGTTTTATCCTATGCTTGTTGAAAAAATGTTCTTGTTTTATTTATTGCTAGCTCACATAAGTTAAGGTAATCCATGACTGCATAAAGCTTTGATAGCATCTTCAAAAACATCTTCCAGATATTTTTTCTTAGTTGTTTAAGAGTTTTTTTTGGAGAAGTTAGAGACTTTAGATTTCTCTTTTTAGTCTACAACTATTGTTGTAAATCCTAAAATTGCTTAGTTATTGTCCTATTCGGCTCAATTAATATTTTTTTTAGCTCAAAGTTTTTTGAGCCTATTATTTGACATTTGCAAGCTCTGTGAATTTATTTTTCCATTTTTGGATTTTAATTTGCAAATATTTTTGTGCATTTTTATCTTATTTAGATATTTATTATAGCTCTTTGACCTTTTATTCCAATAGCTAGAACCTGTCTCTTAGTCTATCTCCTTGCAGATAGATTGTTCTAACATGATATTATGCATTCATTAGAGAGTCTTCTAGTGGCAGCTAATAAATATCCATTGTTTAAGTGTCTATGTAGTAGTCATTAGGTGTCATTTCAACCTTTGGCTTCTTCATTTTTAGCATGGTTGTGACTCTTATCTTTTGATAGGTCGTAGGATCTACTACAGTTATTTATCTAGGGATAGAAATTTCTCCTGCTTGCCAGAGTGTCTTTGTTCTCCATCATTATTGAGTATTGGAACTCATCTCTTTAAGCTTGTTGGTAGTGATTATGGTTAGGTTATTGGGTTGTGGTTGGGTTATTGGGTGGTGGTTGGGTGGAAATAAATGATTGTAAAATAGGAAATGGAGATGAAGGATTTTTATGTATGGGATTTGTAGTGATGATTGGATGGGTTTGGATTAATGGATTTGATGTGGTAATTGAAACAACCTCTAATGTTGGAGTGTTTTGGATATATGTATCGTGTGCAGAGCTTAGATATGGTGTAGAAAATGGAGGGATAGTATTAGGGGTAGAAGAATAAAATGGAGTAGTCATAGGTTTTGAAGATTCAATACTTGTTTTAGCTACTATAAGTTGCTCTGTTATTGGTTCTATTACCTTAGTTAATGGCTCAATTATTACTTTGATAATTAGGAGTGATTCCATAATTTCTTGTCTTTTATTATATCTTCTTTATAATTCCTCGAATGAATCAACTTTTATTTTTTGATTGCTTTCTAAGAAGTAGAGGAAACAACTCTAGTCCCAAGCAACCACTACACTTTAGATTATACACTGGTATCAAGTGCCTTATCATTTTTTATGGGTTTAATTGATGTTTAAGTATTACCAACCAATATATCTTGTTTTTAAGGGCTTTGATGCTCTACTTGGCCCACAATAAATTTGAGTTTTGTTCTTGTAGAATTTTTTTAGATGATCCTCTAACTCCTCAATTTTATCTTTGGAGTAGGGAAACTTGAAAATGGTGCATCTAAAGCCAATTTATTAGGTTTTTGTTGTACCTAAATTATTTCTTTAGGGCCAATAGACCCTTCCTCTAGACCTCCTCTTGTGTATCCCATCCTCCCTATTATTTTTAAGCCTTTGGGATAGAACTGCTACTATAATTCTATTGGGATAAAAATCATGGCCTGTGGCTCTGGCTGAGGAGTTCCTTTGGCCACCTCTTGTCATTCTAAGAGAGTTGTAGCATTTTTAGTGGTTGGCCTCTCCTCAAGTATTTGCACTTCTATTTAAACTAGGTTCTCCTTAGGAGAAACTTGCTTTGTCATAGCTACTTCCTCTATTTTTTCTATGTTAACCTGTGTCCTTTTGCTTTGTTTATAAAAATAATAACTTTTTCTTTTCCATTTTTGTTATTCCATGTCTCTACATTCTTTACATGTCTCTATGAAAAGTGTAGACACCTAAAACACGTCATGTTGAGGAGGCTACTCATGTGGACACCTTTTCAGGCCATATGACTCATCTTGGACCTTCCCAAGACCTAACAGTGGTTCTAACCACTCAAATAGGGCAACCTAGTCCTTTTATACCTGGGTCATTGTCCCCCCTAGTAGCTACCTCGGGGCCATTGGACCTAGTGATGGACCCAAAATTAGAGTTGCACCTATTGAGGATGGCCTCATCTGTAACAAACTTATGCTCCTTGAGCCAAACCAAATCCATTACAGAGCAACAAATTATGAGTGGTTATGATCAAGAAGCTTCCAAAAGTGATGATTCATCTCCTTGAGCATAATCGAATCTTGGTCTTGGATTCTCCAACAAGCTAGGATGTCAATTTGGGAGGTCTATATAAGGCACCCAAAAACTTCACAAAGAGAGAATTGATCCCAAATTGAATGTAATGAAGTGCTTTCCTTTTGTGATTAGAGAGAGAAATCTCTCATAAGCATCAATAGTGCTACCAAATTTGCATCATGGAGCTTGCATTCATAGCCATGGAGTGCATTGGAGCTTGAAGGACAAACCTCTTACCATTCAATCATCAATTCACCATGATTATGAGCTAATATTCCATAATTTCACTATGTATCCAAGAGATAGACCCTTGAACATCAATTTGGTAGTCAAATTGATCATCGCCATGCATTGATATAAGAGAATAGAGTCTCTATTTGGTGGCTATTGTTCTTAATAGTGGCCCATAGGCATACCATCGTTGAACCGATGACGACTAAGTAGAGCCCATCATTATGATCAATGATAGCCTTGCGATGACATCTAATTTGCTTGTCTTTTCTAGTTAAATTAGTCTTAGTTACTTTTAATTCTATTTTTAGCATTCTTTAATGCATTTTCTTTTAGTATTTCATGCATTCTTTTATTGCTTTACGCATTTGCTTTCCAGTTTGCATTATCAAGAAATAGGCCTCATCTTGAGAGGCTTTCATATGCTATTGATGCTTTGTAGGTGCTTATGTGTGTAGGTTACAGGCCTTATCAAGAGCATATCATCATCAAGATCATCCTTCTTGGCATCATCAAGTGAAGGTCGCTAGGAAAACCCTCCATTATCAGTTTATGAGATTACAGAAGATCTTTTGAAGACATCTACTCTTTGAATGCTTTATTGTAATTTTGTATCAATTTGGTGAATCCCTAAGAGGGATCTATTGTAACCCATTGTAAAACATTTCTTGAATATTAATAAGAATGGCCCATTTATTTCTTTATTTTCTTGTTATGATGGTTACATAATTTTCATTTATCAAGTTGATTACATTATTACAATTTTGTAGATGTTAGATCTTTTGTCAATTCTACAGTGGTGATCACGATGGGACTCTTCCCACAATTTTCAAAAATTATTGCTAACTTGTTGTTTTCTTGATTTTTGTATTTGTAGGTACCATCATTCTGAGCAGGCACGGCTAACAGTGGTCACTACCATTGGCTCTAATGTTCAATAGGGTCACCACTCTGATCTCTGATGACCTTGAACTAGAATTAGAAAACCATATTTATGACATCTTCATCAAATGATGGCTACACCTATAAGTGTTTTTATCCTTGATTTTATTGTATTTTTCCAAAAAAAGATAGAATAGCAATTTTAATTAGAAAATCTAGAGAAATTTAGAAGAAATTTTTAAGTTTCTACTTATTTACTAGCAACCACTACTGGGAACAGTGACCTCTACTACTAGCCACCCTAAGAGACAGTGGCCCACATTTTTGATCGACTCTATGTCTGATGACCTCTATTGCAGACCATTTTTCATAGAGATGACCCTTGATAAATTATTTGTTAGGGTTTACCTGCATGTGGCCTACTTAAAGGTTATTCTCATTTAAATTTGCATTATCAAATTTCTAAAAATAAAATATTTTTATTTCATATTTGGAAATTTGAAATGTACCTTATGCATTAGTGAAAATTCATCATATGTTGTATCTTGCATTTTTCTTTTGCATAAATTAAAATGAACCACACACACTTCACGTGGTAAATTTAACATCAAGTGAGTTGGAAGTGACATCCAACCACTTGATCAAGACCAATGGTGGCCTTCATCACCACCTATTTGGCTTGTATTATGGATTTTTTGAACCCCATTCTTGGCCAAGGCCAGCTCCAAGATCCATCATAGCCATGAAAAATTGCATGCACTCTTCTTCGAAAGGTGTATCACTGATCATGGTGAACTGGGTGAGGATTGGTAGGACTTGTGCTCCCTCATCGAATATGGGTTTCATCTCCATATCCTGGTGGGTTTCACAATCCAAACTTCATCACCGAGTTAGTGTGTGAGAGCATACAGGTGAAAACCCTTAAATATTTGAGCATTACATCAATTATTTTCAAACTCGAACAAGAGCAAATCATATATTCAATAAATTACAACACACAAGCTAGTTTTAGGAACATAATTAATTCTTAAAAGAGATAATCATTTGTATACATTGTCTATTTCCTAATTACATACGAGATAATCATAATCAAAATGGTCACTACATGAAGTCGTACCTAAATACCAAATGAGGTGACTAGAAATGCACGAGAAGGCTCTGAACGCCTCAGATATAGCCCACATGACCAACCTTTACCTGAATGACATTCAAGTAGTCTCCACGGAGATAACTCAACCCATGGGGGATCCACTCATCGAGAGACCCCTACTAGGAGGATTCCTGTAGGAACTCCTCGTGACCATGATGAGGATCCTTCTAGATCTCATTCAACACATGTTGTTGCTAGATAAAAATAGCCCAATGAGGGGCCTAACAGAGGGGTTCCATGCATCGCATGTACCCCACAGATCTACAAACACTTCTAGACTTGGGGTCGAGTACATGCCCTTGCTTAGTCGAAGTGGGGAGATACTCCTCCTGACCAACCTTGGAAAACTCACAAGTTAAATCATTTAGATAGGTATGGTCCAAATGCAACCTATAGAGCCCCTTCTTCCACACATTCTCATTTCAAGAGTGGGTGCGACGAAGATATAGTTTATCCCATACATGAGTGTGGTGAGTGTTCTACGCAAGCATGCCATACACCTACACCATCAATACATGAGGACAATACCCCTAGGGTTGAACACAAAGTGAATGTAGCCTCAATTGAATGAGGTAAGAGGGTAGTTGTCCCTTCTAAAAGAACAAAAATTACTAAAACCCCTCGCATCAAGGTGGGAAATCAGTGGCCTTACACAATGGATCACATAGATCGACTACCTAGGCCTAATGCTAACCAGAGAGAGCAATTACTCCAATATTAATTGGAGGATTTGCATAATGAGTGAGAGCACTTAGACCATGAGTATGTAGAGCAATAGAGGCTACACCGTCAATGGATGTATGAACACTAAACTGCATGAAGAAAGAATCCTTGAGTAGAAGTTACATGAAGAATAATCCCATAGGATAGCTCAAGAAGAAATACCTACCCCTACTACCTATAGGTAACAACACACCATGAGGTACACTATTTTTCATCAAGAGTTGCTTACTAGGACAATAGAGAATCATCCTCTTTGCACTTCAATGAATAATTCTTGGCAAAGATAATGCTTAGCACCAAACCCACTAGAATATGAGGGTTATGAAGAGACGAAAGTAGATGAACAAGATCAAATATATCCTAAACCATCTTGTGAAGACTTGGGGGGTGATCAAAATCCTCCAACTCATTCAAATAGAAACCTTCCATGCCTATTGTTCCTAAGAGACCTCTTTGGGAAGATGAGATCATCTCATCACAAGCCTATAAAGTGCTCACAGAGTGAATCAAATCACTCGAGAAACAAGGTGCAGTTTACCAAAAACCCACATTGAGCAAGTTATATAACCAACCCCTTCATCCATCAGTGCCTAGTCTAGCTTACCCAGAGCATTTTGAGATGCCTAAGTTGGATAAATTTAGAGGGATGATGATGCCTAGGAGCACGTTACAAGTTTTATGAACTTGTGCTTCCAGCTCTAAGAACAATGATGCCTTACTATTGTGCATATTTGTTATCACACTCATGGGTTCTACCCTGGAGTGGTATAATCAACTTCCTAGGCACAATATATCTAGCTTCGAACAACTAGCTAATGCCTTCCTTGAATGCTTCTCCTTTGAAGTTAAGAAGAAGGCTAACCTTTCTGACTTGTCAAATCTATGTCAATATGATGATGAGCTAGTCATGGATTATGAAGAATAGATGGTGCAAAATCATGTTAAAATTACCATTTACCATTCCTATATTCGAGTTAACTCGGATGTTCACTAAAAGCTACTCTAAGCATATATCATTGTTATTAAAATTGCAATAGTACTAGACATTTGAAGAAGCTTTAGCGCAAGCCAAAGTGATAGAAGACATTAAAATCTAGGAGGGTGATATTAAAATCTAAAAGAAAGAATGGAACAAGAACCCTCGATATAACAATCATCAAGTAAAACCAGCACCTATCAATCAGGTTATTCTGAATGTTCCAAAAGTGGAGAACTCCCAACAGTAGCCTAACTATCAAGCTCAACCCCCTCCTATGCAATATAATAATCAGCACAACAAAAATCAGGGTAAGGATAGACAATGTTGTCCACCTTGTACATACATACCATTACCTGAGTCCTTGGCATACTTATTCAACAGACTATGCAAGGCAAAAGTGATTACATTACCCAAAATCAAATTGCTAGATCCAGCATACCCAAAAATAAAAGGGTATAGAGAGGATCAGTATTGTTCTTATCATAGATAAAATGGACATGATATCCAAGGGTGCTATGGTTTTAAGAACCTGGTACAAAATATGTTGGATAGGAACCAGCTACAAATAGATAATCCTCTTGCCCTAAATAATCAACAACTAGGAATATTCAAAGAGCCCTTGCCCAACCATGAGGTTAAAGGCAATCAGATGGGGTATGTCAACGAGATTCATATAGAACCACCCACATAGGGGTTCGTTGGCATGATCAACATAGTAACCCACAATAGGAGGTATAACCATCTTGAGCCACCCACAGCTCCCATTAGAATACCTATTACACCACAAAAAAGGCTAGTGCAAAATCCACTACCAAGACCATCAACACAACCAGTGATCACTATCAGAAATAGATTAACTCAAAGTCTACAAATGACCTCAACTAAGCTCTCGATCTATGAGCTTATAGTTCAATCCCCTAGGCATAGGGAAGTGCTCATGGAAATTCTAAAATCCATTGAGCTTCAACCTTAGGATCCCAATGCTTTCACTAATTTTGTGGGGCACGTCCAACAATACAAAGAGCCTGTGATCACTTTTCATGATCATAAAATCAAGAAGGTTTCAGCTAATGTAGTGGATCCACCATTGCATATTATCACTTGTATAAATCAGATTTTATTCAAGCGAGTGTTAATCGACATAGGGTCATCGATTAACATCATAAAAATAAATACTTTAGGACATCTTAGCATTCTAGAGTCACACATAGTGGCATCAACTTTCACATTGTGAGCATTTAATGATGCATTATGCTCGATAGTTGGTACCATAGTGTTACCTATCCAAGTAGGATTGAAAACCATATCTGTTTCATACCATGTGCTGGAAGGCTCCATGCAATATAACATCTTGCTTGGTCAACCTTGGATCCATGATATGAAGTGCATTCCTTCCATCTTACATCAATGCATTAAGTATGTTCATGAAGGAAACATTCATGTCATCCCTTTAGATGATGAGCCCTTTAAATATGTTAACCAAGTTAGCAATCTAGGAGAATTCATCTTACCATCTACCCATTTGGACATAATATCAACTTCACCTATTAAGAATCTAGAGCGCAAAGCTAAGTCAGTGCGGGTTGATCCATCTATGTCAGCACCATCAGCATCACCTAAACAAACACCTACTTTTGATAAACCATCTTCATCATCAGATCCAAAGAATAAATAAAAGCTAAAGGCACCCATGGTCGATGAGCCTAAAGTCATCCCCCATGTATCAACCATAGAGATTCATGTTCCCATGGAAGAGGAAGAGTCACCTAACATGATGGAGGAGATACCTCAACCTGCATCCCTCGCTTCATCGATGGGATCATCCACTCCTTAGGTGATGGTGCATTTAGTCAATCCTAGACTCATACAATATTTAGTTCAAAATATAACATTCACACCAATTATCGAGTCTATGCAAGATATGGGGAGACCCCGCGTTCCCTCTTTTCCCATTGGGATGGTGGTACCTTTAGGTATACCACCTAACCAAACTAATTTTATCTACGAAGGTTTCGACCAAGCCTCAAACCATTCTCCTATTATCTAACAAGATGATGAACCCTTCATAGGAAATGTCTATTACCTATCGAACCCCAATTATGCTCTATAATACTTTTACCATTGTCATTGGCATGGCAATGGTCTAGGTCTCTATGAGCATGGTCACAAAACACCCTTCCAACCATAATACCAGTTTCCAATGGATAAGTTTGGATTAGGGTATTCTATTTATGTATCATATGAGCTCCTAGTCGATTCCCTACAATGCCTAAGCTTAGGCTTTGGGTAAGACATTGATTGGAATCCATACGCTAACCCCAACCCTTCTCATCTATGGAGGGAGCATCACCCGATCACTATGGTTGCTATAGAGCTACCTATAGTATATCATGATGATGTAGTATATCAAAGGTCTATCATAGATGAAGAATCAAAATCAGAAGATATTTTTGAGAATGATTGGGTCGATGAGGATGATGAGTATGAGGATGAAACTAAAATTTCCTATTTAGGTCCTCATCACCTTCATCATCTCAACAACTCCATAGGAGATATTGAACCTATTAGACAACCTATGAACATAGATGAAATCTATCATAGGGCCTTCCCATCACTCTTAATTTGAGATAGTTGCTTCCCCTAGAGGATCCTATTGTCCTATCTTCTCCTAGAGTAGATCTCAAGATTCCCATACCTCCTAAACCACACTTGGAGCATGGAGAGCAACCAATAATTAACAAGTCTTACCCACATGGCCATGGAGAGTACCAACTATCCATTAATAGATCTCCATTGATCTAATCGTGCCACTCCATAACCTAAGTGACCCTTCAAAGCCTTTGTACCTCAACCTTGAGGCCATTTAATTTGATCATGCTATGATCACCCTTATAACCTAAGGATTTCTTCCCTTATGAAGAAATGTTACAACCTTTCCATTTTACCCCAAGCTATGCTCATGATGTCTATAACATTGAGGTTGAACCTAACATGGTAGATCACCTAAATCCAATAGATGACATTCATTTAATCCCTACACCTCACCAACTTGAGGAGGGATCCCACATGTTAGTAGAGGAGACTTTCAAAGTGGATATTAGTTCAGATCCCAACCATCCTAAGAAATTCAAGTTTGGAGAAAGCTTATCTCCTAAGGAATGAGCCATCCTCATACCTCTATTGAAAGATAGACCTAATATTTTTGCTTGGACATACAAAGACATGTCGGGTCTAGATCCTAAAAATTGGTTACTCATAACCTTTCATTGGACCCTAAGATGAAACCTGTCAAGCAAAAACTAAGAAGGATGCATCCAACCATCGCTTTGATGGTAAAATATGAATTGCAAAAGTTATTGGATGTAGAGTTCATTCAACCCATCGACTATCCAAAATGGGTATCAAACATGGTACCTATAGGAAAACTTGATGGGAGGATCCATATTTGTATGGACTTTAGAGACCTAAACAAGGCAACACCAAAGGATGCATTCCCATTGCCAAATATTGATGCTCTTATAGACGCAACCATTGGTCATGAGATGTTATCTCTCATGGATGATTTCTCTAGCTATAATCAGATTTGGGTCAAACCCGAGGATCAACATAAAACAACCTTTACCACTCCATGGGGTACATTTTACTACAAGGTTATGCCATTTGGCCTCAAAAATATTGGTGCCACATATCAACGGGCCATGACATACATTTTCCATGACTACATGCACAAAATCTTAGAGGATTATATTGATGATTTGCTTACCAAGTCATTATTGCGTGAAGAGCATGCAGAGGTCCTACGAAAAGTCTTCAATCACCTGATTGAGCATAATATTAGGTTGAACCCCAAGAAATGTGTTTTCGGTGTTACATCAGGAAAACTCTTGGGATTCATCATTTCAAAATGAGGGATCGAAGTCGATCTAGCAAAAGTCAAAGCTATTTTGGAAATGCTTCCCCCAACAAATATCAAAGAACTTCGAAGCCTCCAGGGAAAAGTAGCATCCATTAAGCACTTCATCGCGCAGTTATCGGATAAATATCGATCCATGAATCGACTACTACACAAGGGGGTCCCATTCAATTGGGATGAATATTATCAGAAAGCCTTTACTGAGATCAAACAATACATGGTGATGTCGCCAGTCTTAGCTCCACCTAGACTAGATGTACCTTTTTTCTATATATATCAACCATGAACTTTGCATTAGGAACCATGTTAGCCCAGAAGAACAAAGAAGACAAAGAACAAGCTATATATTACATTAGTCGAACCCTAGTCAACTACGAGCTAAAATATGCATACATCAAAAAGCTCTGTTTAGCAGTGGTTTTTGCTACTAAGAAGTTGCACCACTATATGCTAAGTCATACTACGTATGTCATATCCAAACAAAATCCTTTGTAGTACATGATGAGTCAAACATATCATAATACACATATCGCAAAGTGGATCATGCTAGTGATAGAATTTGATCTAGAATTTATCAGTCAAAATTCAATCAAAGGATAGGTCATAGTTGATCAACTGGTAGAGGAACCTCTTCAAGATGATAGGCCTCTTGTCATAGAACTTCCTGATGATGTAGTCTTTGCATTATCAAAGTCACCCAAACTCGAAGAACTAGATAACAAAGCAGATATGACTTTGTTCTTCGACGGTTTGAAATGTGAGCAAGGGGGTTGCACAGGGATCATGTTTTTCATGCCACAAGGAGCTCCAATACCCTTGTATTTTAAACTCAACTTCCCTTGCACAAACAATGTTAGGATAAAATGTAGTTTAGTACATTTACTACTAGTTTATTATATTTACTTTTACTTTTTACCTTCAAGATATTCACTATTTGGAATATCTTGTGGTAAATAGGTAGTTGTAGTCAACTTGACTATGTTAACTCCTAGGTGGTTAGTAGGTTAGTGATTTATTCTCTAAGTGTGTGAGTTAGCACTATGTTAGTAAAGATATTATTTTATATCTATCCTAACTCCTAAATGTACTATATAAACCTATCATGTTGAATATATTTTCTAATTTTCATCATGCTCTAATTTATTTTTGATTACATTGGTATCAGAGTAGCTTACCTAGGCATCCTTGTAACCTCAACACTATACAAGGTGGTATACTCACTCTAAAATACTAGACCAAGGGACCCAAATCTTGAGACTCGAGACCCCCTAGATAGGACACACACAAAACATACATTCCCTGCAACACGCTTTTTTATACCCCACCCCCCCCCCGCCGGGGCGGGGAGGACGCCTCAAACAAAAAAAAAAACAGCTGTTTGCCCGGGCGCCCCAGGGGCCGGGGGGCATCATAGGGATGGCCTGGTGGAGGTAGTCCGAAATTATAGTGTGGGTGACCCAAGGCAGCCCACAAACCACCATAACCCAAAAAAACGCAAACACGGGGGACCAAACAGACCCATCCAATATGTGGACCCCACCAGACTAGAAAAAGCAAAAAATACACCCAAAAAAGGAATGAAATTCTTGTGGGTTTTTACCCCCCCGGGGGGAGGCCAACCAAATGGGTGGATGGAAAAAAAAAAACAACCAAGGAATAAATTCGCCGAAGGGCTTCAGTTGGAGACCCAACAGGGGGGGGGAGAGGAGGGGGGGGAGCCCAATGGTGAAAAGCATATTTTAAAAAAAAAAAAAAAACCAAAAAATTTTTATTTTTTGTATTTCTTCAATTATTTTTTAGTATTTTTATTAATAATTTAATATATTTTTTGTCAAAAATAATTTTTAAACAGATTAAATTGATTTTAACAAATATTATTTTATTATTTATTAAATTATGCTAAAATTAATTAGAATTTTGCATTACAATTGAAAATACAATAAGAAGTTTTTTTTTTTATTTTCTCTACAAAGGGGATATAAGACAAAAAGCAAAGCACTATCTTTTTGCAACAATTGAGACTTCTAATGACTTTGCTCCAAAAAAATTCTCACCATTTCTTTTGAGAGTATAATTTTATCTCATGAAAAAGAGACCTTCAATCACAAAAGTTCTTCGTCTTCTAAGAATAATTCAAAGGATAAATGAACTATGTCATCAAACCACCAGATCAAATTTTTGATGGATGCTTGAAGGCATAGAAAGAGTTTACCCCATTTCAATTCTTATATATATCCTTGGAAATGTTTGGATCCCAACTACAATCTTATGTAGATTAGAGCCGGGGACAAGAAATTGTTTTTTAAAAATTTTAACAAAAGGGGATGAGAAATTTAATAATCAATTGTAAAAAAAAAATCAAAATCAAAAATTAATAAATATAAAAAAAAAAAAAAATAAAAAAAAAAAAAAAAAAGGAATATAATGCATTAAAACCTAAGTGGTAAAAATTTGAGGATATTTTTGATGGTTTATTGCATTTAATTTTCTATTTAATTAAATAATAAAGAAAAAATAATTTATATAAAAGCCAATTTTTATTGATATTCACTCCATATACCCAATTCATCTTCTTTTTCTTAAATTTCCTCAAATGTCATCCTTCTTTAGGAGGGTTTTCGAGTGCCATTAATATCAATTAGAGTGATTTCTTTCTTTTTTGATGAAAATCCTCAAACTAATCATCCTTTTAGAGGTTTTTAGGAGGTGCCATTAATATAATTAGAGTGAAGAGACCATTTGTGAAAGGAACCTTCACATGGCTCATCCAAGTATCTCAATGATACCTAGTTTTAGGTTTTAATTATTATGCATGGAAACAAAATTATGTCATTCATAAAATTATGGGATATAGTGAAAATAAAAACCACTACACTAGGTTAATTAGAATGGAGATAAAAGGATAATGACTTCTCATCCGATTCTACTAGCTACTGATGAAATTAACCTCACATTTGTGTGCTATATGGTAAAAAGTGGGATGCTTTATCTACCATTTTTAAGAGAGAATGAAGAAATTTCTTAACCTTCTCACAATTCATACTCTCATATGAAATTAGGTGAAGAGAGTTATTCCTTTGTAAAGTGGCAGAAATAAAATCAAAACTAAATGCTTTGGGAGAAAAATTTAAAGATAATATCTTGAATTTGATCATTTTAAGGGCTCTTCTACACTCCTACAAAATTTTAATAACATCCCTTCAAGTGTCTCAAATAAAAGCTACATTTGTTGAGTTGGTCAATTTTCTTCAAAATGAGAAGAATTAGCTAAAAGAGTGAAGTGTCCAAGACTTTAAAAAAACGTCTAGAGTACTTTTAAGGGGGTCATCTTCAAAGATAAGGAAGCAACCTCAATATGAAGTTTTGCAAAATTGTAAAAGGACAACCATGATGCCAATCATGTTGGTTCAAGAATAAGAAGAAAAAAGGGAAAGGCAAACCAAAAAAAATAGCAACAAAGGGACATGTTTCTATTGATAATTTTATTCATTCGAAAGGACACAAAGTGCTCATGCACATCAACTTCTACTCAAGATTTATGGTACATCGATGCGGAAAAACACAATGAAGAGTGGTTTGAGATTTTTGATGCAAAATAAGGTAAACCAGTAACTATTGTTGATGATAAGACCTATAGTGTCCAAGGAGAAGGGAATATTTTAGTTACCCTTCTATATGGAAAGTGTCATATTCAAAATATCCTTTATGTTCCAAGATTGGTAAATAATGTGTTGTCAGTTCCCAAAATCTTGGATAAAATATGGTTGTTAACTTCATAATTGAGGGGGGAAGAAGCATTGCTATATCACCAAGAAATAAAAACACATAGTAATGGGTTCTTACAAGCATGGCTTGTTCACCTTAGATGTAATATCTATACCTCATGTTGCCATGGTGGTTAATATGAAGGAGGCCACTTCTATTTGGCATAAGATATTTGGGCATCTAAGTTCTAGATATTTACTTGAGCTAAGTAAATATGAAATTGTAAAATGACTTCCTAACCTTTCACATAAATTTCCCATGTGCTCAGATTTCTTAGCAGGAAAGCAACATAGAGTACTATTTAAAGCTAGCTCTTCACAAGCTAAGAAACCATTGGAGTTGGTTCATATCGATCTGAACGGTCCTATACCACATAGTTTTTAAGGAAAGAGGTATTTCCAATTGTTTGTTGATGAAACTCATAGAAAATGTGGATTTTCTTCCTATAATTGAAGCTAGAAGCATTTATGTATTTTTAGAAGTTCAAGGAACTTGTTGAGAAATAATCAGGATGCTACATCAATACCCTTCACTCAGATCAAGGGGGGGAATACACCTCAAATGGATTTTCTTTATTTCTAACTAAACATAGAATTAGAAGGAAGCTAACCATATCCTATACTCCATAGAAAAATGGAGTTGTTGAGAGGAGGAATCATTCCATCATGGATATGGTTCATTGTATGATTAAGGAAGAAAATCTTGAGCAATGGTATTGGGATGAAGCTATCACAACAGCATCATACCTTTTTAATAGAACTCCCACAAAAGCTCTTAAATGTATGACTCCATAGGAATCTTGGAGTGGTAGGAAACCCTCCATATCTCATATAAGAATTTTTGGGTGTAAGGCATTTATGCATATACCAAAAGAAAAGAGAAATAAATTAGATGAGAAGACCTTGCAATGTATTTTTTTGGATATGATGAATATTCTAAAGCCTATCATTTCATAGACCCTATAACCAAGAAGATACACATAAGTAGAGATGTGGTGTTTGATGAGGCTTTCACATCAAATAACACATCTACTGTATACCTAGATGAAGAGGAGCCAAAGCAAGTAACTCATTCCCCATAGAAAAAGACTCCAAAATGGTATACAAGTATGATGAGAGATTCAAATTTGACCACACCTCTATATATTACCTTATATCATCCTTAAACTCACAGTATGACTCAACAGTAGAGGGAATAAGCATCAAATTCAAAGGTTGATGAGCTATACCAACACTTTGATGATCTTTATATAGATCCATGGGAAGATAGTAGAGAAGAGATGGAAGTGGATGATAAAATGGTTTACATTTCTTAATATTATGAACAAGAACCCACCACGGTCAAATAAGCACTTAGTGATCCACAGTGGAAGGTGGCTATGGATTTTGAATATACATCTCTTATTAAAAACAAAACATGAAAGCTAGTTGATTTACCTTTAGGAAAGAAGCCCATTGGCTGCAAATGGGTTTACAAAGTGAAATACAAGGCAAATGGAACTATTGATAAGCATAAGGCCCACCTTGTGGCAAAGGGCTATGCACAAAAAGAAGTCATAGACTATGAAGAGACTTTTTCACACACTACAAGGATGACCACCATTCATGTTCTTTATGCTATGGCAACATAGTACTGATGGAAATTTCATCAAATGGATGTCAAAGCACCTTCTTAAATGGTGATTTGAATTATGAAGTATACATGACTCAACCACAAGGATTTGTTGAGGAAGGCCATAAGCAAAAAGTTTACAAACTGGTTAAATCCTTGTATGAGTTGAAACAAGACCCTAGAGCATGGTATATAAAGATATATAATCACCTACTATAGCATGGATTCAAGAGAAGTCCTTTAGATGCAAATCTCTATGTTAAGAACATTGGTTCTAAGATAGTGATACTTGTACTCTATGTGGATGATTTGATCATAATTGACAACTCAGAGACATTGATAGACACCGTGAAGAATGACTTGACAGAGTCATTTGATATGAGAAATTTGGGACTTCTCCACTATTGTCTTGGTCTAGAAATAGAATAGAAAAATAATTACCTAAGGGTAACTCAATTGAAATATGCCAAGACATTTGTCGAAAAGTATCGCATGATTGATTTTAAGACAAAAGAAACACCAATGGAAATTAGGATTTAGTTGTCATGATACGATGATTCACCTCAGTTAGATGACACTCTTTATCACCAGATGATTGGGAGCCTCATATACCTAATGAACACTAGACCAGACATCACTTTTCCTATGAATTATCTTTCATGGTTCATGCAAGAACCAAAGGTTAGACACTGGAAAGCAGTAAAGTTTGTTCTCCACTATATCCATGGTAGTGTGGAGTATGGTTTAGAGTAGAGGAAGAATAACAAATTCTTATTACATGGTTACTGGACTCTGACTACGCTAGATCAGTAGATGATCGAAATTCAAATTCTGGATATGTTTTTCCTATAGGATCCATCATGTCTCATGGCATAGAAAAAAGCAATAGGTGGTTGATTTATCTTCAACAGAGGTAGAGTATCACATAGCATGAGGAGCAGTGTGTGAAGCGATATGGTTGAGTCATATTTTGGCAAGTATGGGTCTTCCCAAGAAACTTCCAATTCACTTGTTTTGTGATAACCAGGGTGTTTTGAACTTAGTCAAGAATCTAGTTCATCATGAGCACACCAAACATATTAACACAGTATTATTTCATTCATGATGAAGTTCCTAAACACAACATCAAGATCCAATACATTCCCACTAACGAATAGGTTGCAGACATCTTCACAAAGGCACTTGCACATGTCAAATTTGAGTTGTTTCACAATATTCTTTATATATCAAAGTAATGTAATAAATGGGGGATGTTTGAGTAAAATGTATTTACTACTAGATTATTACATTTATGTTTACTTTTTACCTTGATAATATTCATTATTTGGAATATCTTGTGGTAACTAGGTATTTATAGTCAACTTGACTATGTTAACTCCTAGGTGGTTAGTAGGTTAGTGCTTTATTCTCTAAGCGCGTAAGTTAGCACTAAGTTAGTGAAGATATTATTTTATATCTATCCTAACTTCTAAATTTACTATATAAACCTATCAAGTTGAATATATTTCCTAATATTCATTGTGCTCTAATTTATTTTTATTACAAACAATAACATTGAATACGAGGCCCTAATATTGGGTCTCAAAGTAACTCTCACCATGAAGATTAAAACTCTAAACATCTTTGGTGGCTCCTTGCTCATAGTAAACCAAGTGAAAGGAATTTATCAATGTATATATCCCATCCTAAAATATAACAAAGAGCTTATGGACACATATCTAGCCCAACTAGATTGGTACAACATCAAGGTAGTCCCTCGTACGTCTAATCAATTTGCAGATACAATAGCCTCTTTGGGATCCTTAATCCTAATAATCCTTCTACTAATTTTACTACCATATAGGTAAATATGATCTCACAATCCATGATGTTGCATGAGGCTTCAAACAAGAATTAATCAATCCACATGATTTAGATAGAACCAAACCATGAATGGTTCTAAAAAGCACAAGACTTTCTAACATAGGTATTATGGGGATCCTTGATCATGCAAGGTCCTTCAGAGAATAGTACTACCATTCATCGTAAGTTTTTTTCTAATCCACATTTTTGGAAATAAAATCACAACAGGAGAAAGTTGTTCAATCAGTAGAAGCTTTAGCTTATCAGGATTGGCTCACCCAATTACAAGATTAAACTTGTAAGTATCCCTCAAGGATTATCGCATATCACAAAATGAGCATTTAAATAGAAAGTGATTAGGTACATCTTTCTAGGAGATATTTTGTATCAATAGATCTACAATGGAGTCCTCCTTCATTGTCTCGAGCCC
This sequence comes from Wollemia nobilis, assembly GCA_028583015.1. Taxonomy (NCBI): domain Eukaryota; kingdom Viridiplantae; phylum Streptophyta; class Pinopsida; order Araucariales; family Araucariaceae; genus Wollemia; species Wollemia nobilis. The sequence continues at coordinate 535,996 of JAQPPZ010001755.1, forward strand.
CAAGAATCTACTTGGGTAATCTTGAAAGCTCAATACAGTACCTACGATGGCCATTTTAGTGGTATGGCCATCATTAAGTGCATCCTTAGAATGGGCTATTATTCACCCATGATGGAGAAGGATTTCTACATGTATGTTAGTAAATGCATTAAATATCAACATCATGCTAACCTTATGCACCTACCATCTTAGGCCTTACAATCGATTCAATCAGCTTGGCCTTTTTATTAGTGGGGATTCGATCTAATTAGGAAGATCTCTCCTCCTTCATTGGGCCACCACACGTTCATTATAATGGCCATTGAGTACTTTACCAAATGGGTGGAAGTAATCCCTTTGACCACTACAACTGGAGCTCATATTGTGGAGTTCATACTCCATAATATTATCTATCATTTTGGTATTCCATCCAAAATTATATCGAATAATGGAACATCATTTAAGAAAAAATATGTGTGGGCTTTAACATCTAAATATAACATTTAGCATAGCTTTTCAGTACCATATTATCCATAATCAAATGGGCAATCAGAGGCCTCTAATAAAATAGTAGTTTCCATATTAATGAAAACCATTAAGGATAACCATAAGGATTGGCACCTTCAATTACCTCTAGCTTTGTGGGCTTATCACACTAGCATTCGAACACCCACTAGGGTAACCCCATTTTTTCTAGTATATGGTGTTGAGGCCATTATGCCCTTGGAATTAGAAATTCCATCACTACGAGTCTCATTGAAAGAGTTCATCGATGATGACACTTCATGACAAGCTCACCTTGATCAATTGACCCTTCTTGATGAACAATGAGTGAATGCTCTTGAGCATCTCCATGTTTATCAAGATCATCTTAAATGAGCTTATAATACTAAATTCCATCCAAGAGACTTTAAGGTTGGGTATCTTATGCTTAAAGAGAACCAACAGAACTCAAACCTACCGCCTCATCTACAAGATAAATTTATGGCCAATTGGTTAGGTCCCTTCATCATCATAGAGAAGATAGGACCAGGTACTTATTGCCTAACTTCACTAGAAGGTGTTGAAGAGCTTTAACATCTCAACATTCTTAATCTACGAGTATTTTATACATAGATCATAAAACAATCAAAATCACAAAAATAATAAAAATCATCAAAATTCCAAACAAATCAGAAAACATAAAAACACAAAAACAATTCAAAACATTCAAAATACAAAAACATTTACATTATGTATTTTCAGCATATGCATTCATTAGTTGCATTGCATTAGGCATATTCATCCATTTCACTTGCATTAGGATAGGTTGTGTTTACATTCTTACGAATGACACCATGTTTGTATGTCAATCATGAATCCACATATCCTTATCATTCATATTTCCATTGTGAGTAATTGTGTTTTTCAACACAACTTATCAGTTGCTATAAGATGTATACTAGGGTTTTCTAGTCATTCAGCCATCCCTAGTTATCTTTTCAGATTTTGTAGAAAGTTATCTTGGATTTTGGAGGTAAGGTCTAGTTTTGATAGTACCTTGCATATATCAAAATCCCAACACAATTTTACACATTAACAATCCTAGTTTGAACAAGGAAGGATGACACTACAAAGTGGTCCTAGTCACCTTAAGTGAAAGGTTTTCCTTGCTCATCTTATTATGTGCATGGTCTAGAATGTTGAGCATTGACAAAAGGACAAGCTCCCCCCTACCCAAACAATCCCTTGCTCTTACACAAAATGAGCAAATTCCCAAAGCAAAACAAAATAAATAGTGATTTTCATCACTAAGCAAATCCCTTGCTCAAAAATAAAATAAAATATGCAAAATAAATAGTGATTTTCATCACTAAGCATGAGAAAGTATCCCAAGCAATCAAAATAAAAGAAGGGGGTAACGAGCTTGAATCCCTAGAATATTCAGTATTCAAATGCCATGGGGTGATCTCCATTACAGCAATGGGTTGAATGAAACCTACCTAGCAATGGAGTAGCCTTACACGTGGTGATATGTCTATCACATTAGCGACCTTCTTTTGTACAAACCAATGTTAGCTTATGGATGAGCTAGCTTTAGGTGGCTTGTATTGCCTAGTAGTCTAGTCCAACTACGTCCAAACTCAAGATCATGATGACCATATGGTGATCCTCATTACAACAATGGGTTGAATGAAACCCACCTAGCAATGAGGTAGTCTTATGCCTCATCTAATATATTCACTTTGCACACATAGGGATAATGAATATCTTGGTCTTCTTAACAGGCTTGTATATTTCAGGAGTCTTGTGTAGTCATTATACAACTTTTGATCAATCAACTAGGGTGTTTGAGTCTCATGGAAAACCTCAAAAATTCCCCTATAGCAACAAATCATCTCATCAAACAATCACAATTTTCCTTATGAAATTTTGTTTATTAAGGGGTGTTCATAGGATAGGATAGATACCGGATGGATATCAACAATGATATTTAGATGGCCACTGACTATTTTATGCATATATTTTAGTTTGCAGAAGCTTATAGGGAAAGCCCCTACATCTCACATCATTTCATCTCACATATGGATGTATAAATGATTAATTCTTATGATAAGGGTTAACATTTTCATTCATGATTTTCATACATTATGTGGTGTCTACCATTAGTTTGTTAAACACATATTAGATTCATTCCTTATGTTTTAAGTGATTAAAGCATACAGGTTCATTTGCATTAGACCATCCACATGAAATTAATGCATTACATTCACCATATCATATAACCATAGATTAAATGCATAAATCAATAAAACAAATCTAAATATACATTTAACATTCACTACTGCATCCATATAAGCATACATAGTAGTGCATCTATACATCTAGATCACAACATCTAATCATACATCTATCATCTAACTATTGCATGTCATTAATACATCACATACATATAGCATAATCACATCATCATATAGGTATTACATCCATTAATGCATCCATGAACATAAAATCAAAACCATAACACATAATGAGCCATAAAAAGAATATCATATATATGTGTGAATATGTCAAAGTACATAGTGGTACAAAACTACTTGTAGGCTACAACTGTGTAGGTCCTCAAACCTTACACTCAAAAATGATAAATACATGGTAAATGCATCATGTAAATCAAGTGAGGCCTACACCCCCAAAGTCACCTCCACCCTTAGCCCCATCTCTACGAGGCTACCTAGAGCTAGTACCTATCGATATCTCTAATCATGCACCTGACCTATGACTGGGCCACACTAATGATTGTCCAAACTCACTCCACCTACTCTACTAGGATCCTCCTATTGTAGACCTCTCTAGAATAGTACCACCACACAGCCTAACCCAAGTCTCTAATGCTATGATGTATGTCGCATATGCCTAGCATTGAGCCATAGTCTCATCTATGAGACTTCACAATCTCCTGATATCTGCATCACCACCAAATGTTATTGGCCCCTAAGTGCCTAGAGTAGAAGGTGCACCTTGACCTATAGTAGTAGTTTCTATTTGCACCCATAGAGTATATGTCTCTGTATTCCTAGCCATTAGCTATAGATACAAAGTATCCCTCTTTATCGTAACCTATTCAATTGTTGTTTGCATTATTGACACCTAATCTTGGAAGAGAGCTCTCTCCTTAGTGTACCCCTGCCATAACTATTATCCCACACTCAACTAACTCTGAGTAGTAGTGAGAGATGTATCTCTCTCCATAAACTACCTCTAAGAAGTCTATAATTACACTTTTATTGCTATGCTACCTCATAATTCAGAGCATCCACCTCACCTTCCTCCTCATAATGGGGCTCATCTATCTATCCTATAGCCTACCCTTTCTCACCCTCTATCCTACAATGAATTCATTGCTCATCATCATCTTTACCCTCCTTCGCTACTATTGTTGTAGGTCTACCCATAGGACCTCCACCCTACCATAGTCAAGAGATCCACCAAGTGTCATACTCAACAGTGGTCCCTAGGTCCTCTAAACTATATCTATAACTAGAGGGTCCACCTCCTATGATAATTGCTCTACCTAAGGTGGCTCAAACTATGTCTTGACATGCCTACAATGATAGAGGATTGGCTCCTCTAGCACATCCTAGGCTATGTCAAACTGCCTAGTGACCCAAGAGTAATGGAAATACTCTCTCTCCTTCTTATGGTGCCCCATGAGCCATCTACCACATCTCACTCTAGCTAGGTACCTCTCTACCTCAGGCCAATTAGGATAATCCAAGTAGGGTCTCCATATAAAATACTCATGCTACAATCCCTCTAGTGACCCTGTATAATACGCTATAATGACTTCATGTGGCTGACTTAAGCTAGTCTCCTAATCTTGTAGTAATCGAGCTACATAGCCAACATTCTCATCCCCTAATTTAGCTTGAAATACAGGTAATCCCATGGGTTGATCTTCCTGGATGTGCTCCTACTCTTAGATCTAGAGTAGCAAACTGCATCCCACTCCCACCAATCACCGATGATGTATCTCATATAGCTCATCATAGAGATGTGTCAAGAGAGTACTCCCCATGCCATAATCATTGGGTCTCATAGGTTGCACTCCACTAGGTCTTGTACCATGTCTAGGAGGTTCCAAGGGAACCTCGCTCCTAAGGAGTTGGGTAGTAGTACATTAGAGATAATGTACATAGCTACCACCTACCATCGAGAGAATATGTACCTCAAATACCATCTACTAACTAAGACCCCTCTATGGTCTAAATCCCAGGGTTCTTCAATCACCTTAACATAAAACACCCACTCCATAACCCTATATTGATCCCATGTTGGATAAGTAGTGATAGCCAATCCATTGATAGGAATCCTAAAAATATGGTAGATGTCCTCCAACGTCATCATCATCTCGTCAGTGGGGATATGGAATGTGTTGGTCCCACTATCTCATCGATGAGCCAAGATTGTGAGGTAAGACTGATCTAACACTACATTCGATAGGTGCATGACCTGTTTGATGCCAATTACCTCAAACCATACCTAGTCATCATCATCTACCAATGGTCATAGCTCTAAGAAAATATTAGGCTCCCTAGCCCAAGCAGTCAGATTTTGGAACCCATTCACACGTAATTCAAAGCAACCAATTAATAAATAATCCAAAAACATCCAAAAATAATCTCAAAAATCCAAAAACATCAACAAATTCATCAAAAAATTAAAAAAATTAAAAATTAATCAAAAAAACCCTAAATTTGGTCGTCGCTCTAAGCCCAATGGTCGTCAAGGTCACTATCGAACCTCATGATGGCCACTGCCAATGATCAATTTTAAACTATTGGAATTCAAACCTCACTGCAAGCCCCTCTGACGGTCCCTTTTTGGCCATTTAGGCACCACTCCTACCTAGGATGGTCCCATGTGGGGTCATTTTACACCCCATAAATACCAAAAATTAAAATCTACCTACCCTTAAGCTAACCTAAGCTAAATTCCTAAACTAGGGGTGAGGTTCATTACCTACAGTTTAATGTGGTTCATTTAACCCATTAATTAGTGAAGTTCCTTTTAATTTCACAATTCACTAGGGTCGGATGGAGAGTCTACCTTAGGAGCTTTGGTTCCACTGCTCATAGATGCTTTGGGTTGATCCACCATGCTAGTCTATCTCAATTTTGGTAGTGTTTCACATCAAATTATCTCTCTCCTCCCTCAGAGCTCACTTTTCTCTCACTGCCAACTGGTAAAATGATAATAAAAATTGCCAAAAATCCTTTTATATTTTTCTAAATTTGGCAATCGTTCCTTTGAAGGATGGTCACATTTTAGTGCTGCCTTCGGACCTTATGGAAGCCTCAAAAATTTTAGTTCATTATTATTGTTCCTCATGATGACCTCCAATTGGCAATAAATGCACTCATTTTATCACCACCATGAGTTTCATATTGGACATTTAATCACATCTATCGGTCCATATTCATCATAAATTGAAAAATTCACAAAAAAAATCAAATAAACAAAATATCAAATATGCCTCATACCTAGTAATTTACCCTATACACTTGGTGGTTGCAGCAACTTGCTATCCATACAATCCGGTAAGATGAGTAAATTACCATAAGGCCATTTGAACCAAATCATTCATTGATGAATTGAAATGTCTTCACTTCAATCCCCAAGAAGGCCATTATGGCTAAACTACTCCATGGGAATGAGGCATACATTTCATTCTTCTATGAAATTTCATCTAATCATCAAACATAGTGATTCATCACATACTTTAATTGAATTTCTATCATCTTGATTCCCTAAGAAAGCCATGTGGCTAGACTTCTCCACGGGATAGAGATGTACAATTACTTATAATAGTTGAAATCATAGTTGTAACAGGACTTTCCCTTTACAAAGGTTGTCGTCTTGTAAAATCCAAATTAGTCATCTTGGTCAAGTGACTCGTTGCTTTCATCACTTGTCATTTCCTCATCAACTCGTCACTTTCATCACTTGCCATTTCCTCATCAACTCATCACTTGAGGGGGTAGTCATAATCAAATAATTCATAATCAAAATCAACAATTAAACACTTAATCATGCAAATTGCATTCATCCATGAATCATTGCTAACAACTATCATAAGCTTCCCTATTTTTCGAGGAAAAAGCAAAAATATTGAACTAAACCTTTGTTAGTTTGGACTAATAGTTCATGTAGCTTAACAACGCTAATCGAATGACTTCAGATTCATCAAATTTTTACTCAAATTAAGCCTACCCATTTTTTTGGAGGTAATGATTCAGAGATGCATGCTCTTTCCATGATTGGGGTATCTAAAGTTGACTAGATCAATGAACATCAATCAACCTGCAATGTGATGTTAGGTTGTCTATTTTTGCTCAATGTTGTGCTTTCACACAATGCATCCCAAAAAGGGGCATTTGTAGACACCTAAAACATATCATATTGAGGAGGCTACTCATGTGGACACATTTTTAGGCCATATGACTAATCTTGGACCTTCCCAAGACCTAACAATGGTTCTAACCACTCAAATAGGGCAACCTAGTCCTTTTCAACCTAGGTCGTTGTCCCTCGTATTGGTTTCCTCATGGCTATTGGAACCAGTGATAGCCTTCAAATTAGAGCCATGCCTATCGAGGATGACCTCATCTATAACAAATTTGCACTCCCCAAGCTGAACTAAATCCATTATAGAGCAACAAATCTTGAACAGTTATGATCAATAAGCTTCTAGAAGTGTTGATTCATCTCCCTAAGAATAACAAAATATTAGTCTTGGCTTCTCTAGAAAGCTAGGATGTCAATGTTTATAAGGAAAGTAGTACAAAAAATAAGCATTTTCAAGGCTCATCATCCCCCCATACTTAAGATGTGGTACATTGTTGTGCCCCTTTATACTAGTAATTACTAATTTTATTTATAACTTTCCAATAGACCCTAACTATTTCTTTCCTTTTATTTTCAGTGGCCTTTGATTTTTCTTTATCTCTGGGCTTTCACCCCTTTGGTGCTTTGGGATTGCTTGCATCCTATTTCTACTATTTATGGTGCTTGCTGCACTAAACTAGTTGACTTGGCCCTACTCTTTTTATTGGTTGTTCCCTTGTCCAGACCACCTTACCTTTCTCAACATTTAAATAGTAACCAGTAAAACTTGTGGCATCCTTCTAGAATGTAGGCTCAACAATTTTCTAGTATTTATGGTGAAGGGGTAACTCTTCATCTATAGGTACTATAGATTCATCTTCAAATGGGATGCTGGTCTTTTTAGCAACCTTGGCTATGGGTAAATTGGCCCTTGTTGGGTCAAGTTCAGCTTCAACCTTAACCTCTATTTTTGCCACTAGAGGGATTATGTTGTTTGATGCCTAATATAGAGGTGGCACAAGGCCTAAAAATCCCATCCTCATGAAATATGCCTTCATACTTGAAGGTTGGCCACCTATCAACCCATACAAGCCCTAAAACTGATTAGGTTGGGAAACTAGAATTTTCTTGAGAGGCTTCTCGACCTCCTTTTTGGCCTCTTTTTATGATTTCTTGTATGCCCTCATAGAAGCCTTTTTCCAATTATTTTTTTCTATTGCTATATCTTACTTAAGCTTTTTAAATTTTTCTTTTTATGTAGAAAATAATTTTTTGTTGCCTCCCATTCCTCATCAGAATCCATATCTGATTCCATTTATACCAAATTCCTTGAATTCTGCAACTCTTGCTCTGGTTTTGGATCTTCATTGAGATGTCCTTACATCCTTTTGCTTTGATCTCAACTTTTTGGGTTGTATCGTAGAGTATGTTGGTGTTGCATTCACTTCTTGGTTTTTAGAAAATATAGGCTATTCAGCCTCTTCTACTTGTGCAGCAAATTACTACTCTATTGGAACTACCTTTTCCTCCTAAGGTTTTTTGAACCCTACATCAGTTGGAGAATGTTTTTGCTCTTCTTCCTTGTCTAGAACTTGAGGCTCTTGAGCCTCCACCTCATTCTCCTCTTCATCTACTTTTTTTTTAGATTTTTCTTAATTTTGAGGTTCCTCAAACTCAACTTATATTCTTGAATTACCTATTCTACAAAATGAGATGTTGAACACGGCTGCTCTACTTGCATTATAGCATCCACTCCTTTATTATTTTTTGTGTTAGTAGTGGGCACCTCTATTGCCCCATCAGTCTGCATCACTACATCTACTTTGGTCGACTGCTCGACTTCCACTGCTCTGCCCTACAATTGCAATCTTCCTATTTGCCCTTGTAGTTTCCAAATTTTTTGATACAATTTGTGCATCTTCAATGCAGCTTCTTTCCTAGACTCTTGAAATAGAGTTTTTTCTTCCTTAAATTTGGCTTCCCAAGTGCAAGCCTACTCTCTCAACAACTACAACTATTTCTGCAAATCCTTTGCTTGGTCCTCCTATGGTAAATCTTCCATTGTAACCTCCTATTGAGGAGTTTACCCCCTAGAAATATCCTATAAAATTTGGTCCAGGTATTCTTCCCTATTTAGCTCATCAATTACTGCTTCATCATCTAATGAGCTTGAAACCACCATAGGTGCCTTCATCCTTCTACTTCTAATTCTGGTGGAAATTGGAATGAAATGAGGGTTTGGTGGATCTTGCCTTGCCTCATCATCAAATTGAAGGCCAGTGGGGAACAAAGCCTCTCCTGCTTCATCATAAAATTGGGTAAAAATAGGGGATTAGGCCTATCTGCTTACCATGTATTTTCATCAAGTTGGGATGCAAGCACCGTATCTTCTCATTCTATTACCCTCTCAGTCAAATTTTCACTCTGTAATGGCACCTCTACTCCTTGCGAACATGGAACTACATTAGTGCCCTCGATATCCTCAACCATAATATTTCTATGTGACTCTAATATTGTACCAAGGTCAAAATCAAACCATGGTGAGCCAAGGTAGATGTTGTACCTGCCTAGTATCATTTGGCCTCATCTTTGAGGGTGCATGCAAGGTAATGCAAGACATTGATCTTGTATCCATGTAGTATATGGTTTAGAAATCAAAAGTGATTTGAGTTCATATTAGAGTACCTACTAGAGCAGGTGAAAAAACATACGATCTACTCAAAAACTACCCTCCAAAGCTTGAGGATGTGTTGCTTAGGTAAACTAGTGCATGTCAGATGCTCTGTTGGCATTTCAAAGAATCTTTATGAACAGAAAGCTAGATTTTCTTCCTTGTACGTGTGCTCTCCTATCATAGGAAGGCCCGTCACCATGGTGATATACTCTTCGGTGACTGGAATCTCCAGTCCTTGCATATGCACAACCCCATCCCTCATGGATGTTGTAAAATTGTTGGCTACTACTGCATCCTGGTCTTGGCTAACCATTTGATAGTACTCCATCCATACTACAGCATTGAATTGGATTTGAATGTTTGTATAAATCCCTGAGTAGTCATTAGGTTCACTTTTCTTTAAGTCATGGTTCTTAGATTTTCCCCCCATGCTTAGAGTGCAAATTCCCTTCAGTTTACAATTCACTCGATAACTACTTCACACTCTATTTTTTTCTAAATTGCCACTCTCTGTAGTTTCCCTCCTTACACAGTAGTTATTTAGTAAGTATTTTTTAAAACCAACTACTTCCTTGGATGCAGGCGGTTAACTACCATAATCATAAGTGATTATGGTTATCCATGTAAAATTTCCTTAGAGCATGTGCTAGATTGTGTGAAGGGGATAACCATAAGCATTTTACCAATCAGATCCATGACACGTAGAAAATTACCAAGTGGAATTATTTGTATGGCTAGGACTATTATGGGGGTTATGGTGATACTTTTCCATAGACACACATGCATATGAAAATAATATAGACATAAAACAAAAAATTTAATCATGTACCTAAATTTATTTTGTGGGTGCACCATGTGCAGATATCTGTGGTGCATCGTTATTGGCTAGTGGATGATGACTAGGTAAACCTCAATGGAAAATTATGGCCATACTTACCATACGGTGAATTTATCTCTATGCGATTGGTTCTTGATAGCTACAACATGATTCATTCAAGACATCATGCAAGGTTTCAAAGCAATGGTTAGAAAAAAAACATATCTTCATAGGATGACAAGCATCCCCTCCTTAGAATTTGGTTGATGTTAGTCTTTAATTTATCCATGATAGATTTGACTTTTCATATGAGTAGGGTGCTGACGTGGCTCGATCCACTTTCCCAATGCTAAAGTTTTATTCTTACAATGAAGAAATGATCATGAAAATGGAAAGAATGTACCTTTTCTATGTGGAAATTAGGTGCCTAAATTTTTGAATTATGGCACACAAGTGCCTCAGAAATAGAAAGCAGGTGCCTTAGCAATCAAGCGCTATGCTTAACATGGAAAGTAAGCACCTTAGCAATCATGTGCTATGCTTAACATGGAAAGCAGACACCTTTTGTTGAATGTCGGGTGTTGTACTTTTAAATCAAACTTTATACAAACTCAAACCTTTTTTTAACCAATTTTAGGATATTTGGCATTGCTTTCCCAAAGATGGAATTCGGATGCCCTCTTCTTGGAGAATCTAGGAATTAGGCATCGGTCTGCTAGAAGATAGGACGTAGATGCCATATCCTTAACATATTGGAAGTTAGATACTTTGTACCATATAAATAGGAATTAGGTGCCTTCTACTGTAAAATGGGAATCAGGCACCACCTTCCCAAAATATGGGAATATGGCACCTTTTATCGTAAAATGGGAATCAAGAATCTTTCCCATCAAAAAATGAAAAAAATATGTTTATCCTTTATTGCAATGCCCGCTTGACAAGCCCACTTATATACGCTTAAGGTTGATTAGGCATTTTAGCGCTCTGGTTGAGAAACATGGACAAAATTAGCATTCACCCCTGAACCAATAGTTGAGTGTTTTATTTTCCATAAAGACCAATCCAAACACTCTTGTGCAGATTTAGGTATAGTATTTCCCTTTCTAAATGGGGACAAGTTACTCCTATTGCAAACAATTATTCTAGAAAGCGAGTAAGGAACAGATTCATGGATATTGTGCTTTTTAGGCCTAGGTTTACCAGGTTACCTAATAGCTGCACTAAGGTTATCATTCCTACAAAACAAAAATACAACTAAAAAAATATATATTTGAAATAATAATTGTTTTTGGGACTATGTGGACTATGTCCACATATTACTGACTCAATTTAAAATCAGAATCAACTAGGGTCTCCCCCATCTCTAATCTAGACTCAATCATGTATGCTTTGACACATGGTATGAACGCAAGCAATGACCATTAACTTTTAATGTAATTTTGTTGTCATCAATTTTTCTAATCCTCACAACTCCATTGTTGATGATTTTCGTCACTTCATATGGCCCCATCCAATGTTGCATGATCTTACCTTTCCTTTCCTAGAATTGGGAGTCATATAGTAATTTCCATTCTCCCACTTTGACCTACTTTGACCTACTGTGGCGGTCATGCCACTTGGTCCTTTGTTTTTGGATTATCTCTATTTTTTGTAGAGCAATAAAGCAGTATTCATCCAACTAGTTAAGCTATTGCATCTATTATTTTTATGCATCATCTAGGTTTATATTCAATTTTGCTATATTTCTAAGTTTCTTCACTTCAAACTCCATAGGCATCATGGCATGTTTACCATATACTAGCTGGAATGGTGTGAAACTAGTAGTAGTCTTCTAGGTGGTCTTGTAGGCCCACACTACTTTTGGTAATCTAGTGGCCCAGTCCTTCCTATGTTGTTGCACTATCTTTGTTAGGATGTTTTCTAACTCTCATTTGGTTACTTCAACTTGTCCATTCACCTATGGATGGTAGGGAGTGGTTTTGTTATGCCTAATTTTATATTGTTGCATGAGTTCCTGAATCATATTTGAAGTAAATTGAGGTCCTTGATCAATTGTGATCTCTCTTGGAACCCCAAATCTTGTAAAAATAGATGAATATAGGAATTCTACTATAGTCTTCTCTTTTGAATCATGCAAATCTTACACTTCAACACTCTAAGGCATTCGCAATCCTTCTAGAATGGTCACAAGTGTTTCCCAGTAGTCAATTTGCATTTTGCATACCCTTGAATGCTCACATGCATTCGTGCACCATTGAATCACAAACATAGGAACACAGATTAGAACAACAATTATATCTTTGACAAGGTAAAAGGTTTGTATTACTTACATCTTTCATTTTTATATTATGCTTGCATTTCATCATTTATAGCACTAGGGTTAGTAGATTTATCATTTATTTTGTATATGGCCTCACACAGTGGAGCCCTCACATATACTATTAACCTCTTTGTTTTGTTCATCTATTTGTAGGTGTAATAACTACATTCTATGTGGTAGTTATTACACCTACAAATATATGGTTAGGTAGTCTGAATCCCTAAAGCTTAGAGATTGAATCATTGAACTATGGATTTAATCTCCACTAGGGATATAGACGCTTAACTGGCAATGGAGTACACTCATGCATGGTAACACGTCTCTATTGAAGAGACCTCTAACCACACATAAGGACAAGCTAGCTTCTTGATATCCTCCATAATAGGTTTTATCTCAATTTACTCAAGATGGGTTAATGAACTCACTTGCACACACATTGGTTCTTGATTTCCTTGAGTCACTACCATGCTCTCGATCAGTAAATGGACTTTTACTGCACACACATTTGGTCTTAGAGAAATTAGATAGAACTTAGTGAGTTTATTATAAATCACTAGTATGTCTGAGTCTCTACAAACAATCATTCATCCACAAGACCAAAAAATATCCATATCATCATCACATCATTACATGAGTCTTCCATTTCACATACCACCATTAGATGTTGGTTTCCCTGAAACAAAGACAAAGTTGGTCAAGCAAGAGTCTAAAACCTTTTATAAATTATCATTACAACATGATGTCCATTCATTTATTTGCATCCATCAAATAATCATCAAGCAACTTGGGGGTGTTTAAGGTATCACACCTTCCCCCATTAGTCACATTAAAAAAAACCAGTTGGGGATGTTCAAGGTATCACACCTTCCCCATTAAAAATAATCACTTAATTTGGGGTGCTTAAGGTATTGTACCTTCTCCACCAGTCCAACATACTACTTAATCAAATTAGTTGTTAGGTTCAAAAGGTTGCATCCTTTTTTCAAAGGTTACACCCTTTGACTTGCATTCATAATCAATCAATCCATCATCAACCCTATCCTGCCAGGGCAAAGGTATCATCAATCCATACTTTTAAAATCCCTTTTCTGTTTGGGCAAAAACATAATCAATCATTTACATTTCTAAAAATTCCTTATCTGTTAGGGCAAAAATATAATCAAGCATTGCACTTTTTATATTCATCAACCACTGGCAAAAAACCCTTTTCTATTGGGGTAAAAATAGAATACAATCACATTATTCATCATCCCCATTTCAAAAACCCCTTTTTTGTTGGGAAAAAAATAGAATACATTTACATCCACATTATCAACCACATTGGAAAAACCCCTTCTTCTGTTGGTGCAAAAATAGAATACATTTACACCCACATTTACATCCACATTATCAACCACATTGGAAAAAACCCCTTCTTCTATTGGGACAAAAATAAAATAAATTTACACCCACATTTACATCCACATTATCAACCACATTGGCAAAAACTCCTTCTTATGGGGTAGAAACAGAACACATTATCACCAACAATATCATCCACATTATCACCCACAATTGGCAAAAACCCCTTTTTCTATTGGGGCAAAAATATAACACATTTACACCCACATTTACATCCACATTATCAACCACATCGAAAAAACCCCTTCTTCTTTTGGGGCAAAAATAAAACATATTTACACCCACATTTACATCCACATTATCACCTACATTGGTAAAAACCCCTTCTTCTGATGGGGAAAAAATATAACACATTATCACCCACAATATCATCCACATTATCAACCACATTGTCAAAAAATCCTTCTTCTATTGGGACAAAAATAGAACACATTATCACGCAAAATATAATCCACATAATCAACCACATTGGAAAAAAACCCTTCTGTTGGGGCAAAAACAAAATATATTTACACCTACATTTACATCCACACTATCACCCACAGTTAAAAAAAATATTTTCTGTTAGGGAAAGAACATAATCAATCATTGCATCATCATCGATGTCAATTTTTAGACATTCACATAATTCAAATCATCCACATTTCCAAAACACCCTTGCATTTTTTGGGGAAAAAATAGAATACACCTACATTTACATCCACACTATCACCCACAATTGGCAAAAAACCCCTTTTTTGTTAGGGAAAGAATAGAATCAATCATTGCATCATCTATGTCAATTTTTTGACATTCACATCATTCAAATCATCCACATTTCCAAAACCCCCTTGAATTTGTTGGGGAAAAAACAAAATACACCTACATTTGCATCCACATTATCACCCATATTATCACCTACATTATCACCCATAATTCTATCAATTGGCTCGTGAGATTCATTCTTCACTCATTCATCAATTGAGGGGGTAAGATACACCTACAATTTTTGTCTCCAAAATCTTCTTGCACTCTAAGGAAAATAATTTGCTTCACCAAACCAGGTGTCTCTTGTTTTTGCACCACATTGTGTTTCACACAATGCAATACAAAAAGGGGCATCTATAGACACCAAATCCTAGCCACTTGTCCATCCATCCTCAAATCACAACCATTCATTATATATAAATATAAATATATATATATATATATATATATATATATATATATATATATATATATATATATATATATATTTATTTATTTATTTATTTATTTATTTATTTATTTATTTATTTATTTATTTATTTATTTTTTATTTTTATTTATTTATATATATATATATATATATATATATATTTATATTTATTTATTTATTTATTTATAAATATTTTATATTTATATTTATATATTTAATAAATATATATGTATATTTATGAATAAATCTTAGCCACCCATCACAATTTAATCTTGACCATCCACTCATCATGATCCATGTCACATTGCAAAGTTATAATCTTAGCCATTCATTATGTTTTAATCTTGGCCAACAGTTGGTGTCATCCAAACCCTAATGTGTTGAAGGCAAGTTATAAAAGATGATTCATTTTTATGAATCAGGGTTGATCTATGGAGCATTAATTTGATTCTAAAATTTATGGTAGACTCCTGAGATCATCCTAGCCTTTCATTCCTAATAATCCCAAAACCCTAGCATTTCTCTAATATACCTCTTCCTCATTGTCACCATATCCTTTGTTTGTAGTCACCCAAACCCTTACAAACCAGATCTAGTTCTACAGTACACCTCCCCGAAACCCTTGAATGCTATCGATGAAGAACACAAGCTTATACTGAGAGGGGGGTGAACAGTATAAGACCACTTTTTACTTTTCTTTCCCAAATAGTATTAATCAATATAATCAATGGCAATATCAATAGCAATAACCAAAGCAATGCACAAATCATCACACACAATAGAGACACCAATTTTAACGTGGTTCACCCAATGTGGGCTACCTCCACGGAGAAAATATTTCTTCTAAATATTTCTCAAACAATCTCATGGGAATCCTTCCCAATTACAATGTTTATGGACCTCTGTCCAAAGGAGATGTTGATCCCCTAATCTCAAGTTCGTGGATCTCTTCCATAGGAGAACTCTTTCCCCTTCTGCTCTGGCTAGTGATCTTCTAGAAGACTTTGTCTCTCTGCTGCACTGACTTGTGGATCTCTCTCCACTTGAAGACTCCTCACTCAGATCTGTCTTCAATTGTCCTGGCTACTGGATCTCTATCCACTGAGACTCTGTCCTCTATACTCTGTCACCTCCAAAGCTCTATCAATAGGTTCACTAACCTTCTCAAATCTTCTCAATAGGTTCACTCAAACCTCAAATTCTCAATAGGATCACTCAAAACCTACTCAAATCTGCTCAATAGGCTCACTCAAACCTACTCAAATCTGCTCAATAGGCTCACTCAGAACCTGCTCAAATCTGCTCAATAGGCTCACTCAGAACCTGCTCAAATCTACTCAATAAGCTCACTCAGAACTTGCTCAAATCTGCTCAATAAGTCCTCTCTAGGACTTGCTCAAATCTGCATAGCAAGCTTTCACAAAAGCTTACTCAAAATCAGTCCACAAGCCTTCTCAAAGACTTACCTCAAATCAGCTTAACAAGCTCACAAAGAACTTGTCCAATCTCATAGAATCATAAAGAGAATTGTTAGAGACTCAATATGTTCTAAACTCAATGCTCAATCAATATCTCAATTCAATCTCATAGAAGCATAAAGAGAATTGTTAGAGACTCAATATGTTCTATACTCAAATCCCAATCTCAACTCAAATCAATATCACAATCTAAATCAATCTCCTACTCAAATCCAATCTCAACTCAAATCAACTCACTCAATCTCATAGAAGCATAAAGAGAATTGTTAGAGACTCAATATGTTCTATTCACAAATCTCAATTTATTTCTCAACTCAATCTCAACTCAAATCAGAATATAGAATAGTTTGTTTTATGGAACTTGAACAACCACTTCACACATTCACTTGACTAGGCTCAAACAACTCTACTCAACCAATCACCTCAAGGAACAACTCTTTCTCACAAACCCTAGTCCAAGCATGTATCAATCAACTCAAAATATTTCCAACAATGCTCAACCACAAATCTCACATAACAATGATACTCATGTTCTTTTCTAACTCAAGTTCAAGTTCTTTGCTCAACCAATGGGCTTCAACAACAATGCTTATAAAACAAGGTTTAATCACAACACTCAAACCAGAAAACCTTGAAGCATTTAAACCAACACTTTCAAAAAGGAAACCACAATCAATCCTTTTCTCTCCAATGATATTTCAGAAATCAACCACCATAAACAATCAATAGAGAATATTGCCCATACCTTATTAATGCCAAGAAGTTGTCCACAAAATCTGCCACACTCAACACAACTTTCCTTTCCAATCTCAATGAGGGTTAGTGGACTTCAAATAATAATCACAAAATAAAGCATAACTCAATTTACACCTTTTTACTCCAACTCAATAATCACATCCACCAAAGATATATTCAATAACCCTCAAGCAAAATATTTTTCTCAAGAATGTTTCAATAATTAAAAGCACTCTCCAAATAACATCTCAACAATGTGCCAAATAAGTAATAATCCTTATTACTCCTCAAACCACTTATACCCTAAAAGAAATTAAAATCTATGCCTACCTACTTATCTCTCCAAAAACCACTTTTACTATAAAATTTATGCACAAATTTTAAACTAACTTTTAGCACCCAATAAAACAAAAAATTGTTTTAATTTTCTTTTACAACTTTAATGCATACCTTGGCACGAATTTTAGAATATCAAACACAACATATAAACCTTGGCAGCATGCGCATGAAAAACCACAACCAATGCACTATTTCCATTTTACACAGCAAAAGGGAGTTCACAGGATTCGAACCTGAGTCCTGCGGCTCCTGCGTCCTAACGGCGCTTGCGCACCATGTGAGCTAGCGCTCCACACAAGACCAAAAGTGCCTCACTCTCCTTTATCCTCCATGCAACAACCAACGCAAAATAGATTCCTCCTTTCTCAAGAAAAATGAAGTGCACGTGATTCGAACACTCAACCACTTGCCTCCCAACACCTTTGTGCTGCTCGAGTTGCCAACATGCCACACTGCCCATGATGTCTTTGGATTCGACCACACCTCAACTTATTCGTTGCCTCTACCTTTAAACATTTTTCACACGAGCTCTTTTCGCTTTCTAATAATCACATTAACCACAAGAGCAAGGATGAGGAATAATAAACCTTAGTCATCCTTTTATATAGTCTTCTCCCTCATATTCGACGACGTCGATGGATTACTTTTATTTTAATTTTAAAATTTAAATTTAAATTTTAAATAATTTAAAATTTAAACTAAATATTTAAAATTAAATATCTCCATCACCGGGGCACCTTTTTCGATGAAACGAAAAGCCAACTTGGGTTTTAAGAAAAACCCATTTCAAATCTGCCATCCATGGTTTTAAATAAAACCTTTTATTTTTCCTGCCTTGGTTTTCACAAAAATACTTTCCTTGCACTTTTCACAAAACATAGTGCATGCCATCATAGATCCTTTTGACATCAAATAACCTTTTGACATCAATGACAACATTTTAGCTTAGGGACTCAAAATGTCCAACAATCTCCCCCTTTGTCATTGATGGCAACCCATATTCATTTACTAAAATCTGACCTTCTTTTCTGCTCCCCCTGGGACTTTGCTCCCCCTGGCTCAATGCTCTCTCAAAAATCAAATCTCTCCCCATATCAAAAACTTTCCTTAATATACACAAATCTCTCCCCCTTTGACATCAATGGCAAAGGGTCACCTTTGGGGCTCGGGGCTAAGAATGAGCCTCTTAGCTTAGCCCCTCCCCCACCTCCACATGAGGTGGTTAATTATGGGGTGGGAGTATTTCTACTCCCGAAAGCACTGCTCTTTACCTTTATCTTTCTCTCTTCTTTTTGAGTTTTTTGAATCCTCTCACTATTTCTTTCCAAGTCATCATCCATGTTCCTATCATCACTCTATTCCTATTCCTGATCTTGTTTTCATCCATGTTCTTGTTCCTGTTCCTGTTCTCATCCATGTTCCTATTTTTGTTCTCACATGTTCCATCTTTCTTTCCTTCCTATTCATGTTCCTATTCTGTTCATACCTACTTCTGGAATATTTTCTCTACACCATCTTGCTATGTGACCATCATTATTGTACTTATAACACTTAATGTTATTATTCCTTGGAGGTGCAAATGTCTTAGGATTTCTCCTAGTGAAGCCATATCCTCTTCTATCATGAACCCTGCAATTCATTGCCTTGTGACCAAACTCATTACATGAGTAGCAATACCCATGGAAAAGTTGTCCTTTCCCATATTCCTGTATTTCATATGTCCTGCACTGTGAAGCCATGTGCCCAAACCTATGACATGAAAAACATCTTCCATTGAAGAAACCTTGCCTAGACCCCATTGGTCTCTTAGTCTCTTCTACCTGTTTCTTGTTCCATCTGTTCCTTACTTGTGCATTGTTCCTTTCCTTGTTGAACTTTCTATTGTCCAACTTATCCTTAGAGGTCTCACTCTCTCTTTTACTTACTTCTTTTGACTCTTCTTCTTTTCTGGTGTTTGAGCTTGACTCTCCTTTTTCTAGCTTCATGTTTCCCTTGTTCTTCTTTAGAACTAAGTCCTGTTATGGTGACTGATGACTTTTGTGCATTGATAGTCCTTTCCAAAGTCTTTGAATTTTCCTCAAACTTGTGTAGCTTTTCCTTAGAACCTTTTACTTCCAACCTTAGTAAAACTATCTCATGCTCTAATCTTTCACACTCTAGATCTTTTATTTTTAATTTTTTAGCCATACCTTCTTCAATTTTTCTTGTCTCTTCAACTTTGATTTTGAAGTTAGTGAGTTCCTATAGAAACCTTGCTTTTTCTTTCTCATCTTCTTGAGCTTGAACCCTTAATCCTGAGTTCTCCATTTTTAATTCTTCAAGAGTAATCATAAGCCTTTCACATTCTATCTCTTTTGCCTTTGACTATTTAATCATACCTTCTTCAACTCTTCTTGCTTTTTCAAACTTATCTCTCAAGTCAGAGATATCCTATAGAAGCTTTGTCTTACATTTCTCATCTTCTTGTATTTGAGCCTTCAATTCTAAATTCTCTCTTTTCAATTCAATAAGCTCCTTAAGAGTGGCTTCCCTTTTTCTTTTTCTGAAGCATCTTCTTTTTCTTCTATTACTAAAAGTAGAGTTTCTTCTTCATACCTATTTTGATTGTCCCTGTTATCCTTTCTTGAACCAATCTCTAGGATTTCATTTTTGAGAATATCATCTTCATCTTCACTACTACTAAACCCATTACAATATCTTGCATCATGGCCAAGTTGACCACAAACAAAACATTCTTGTGGACAATAAGTTGCATGGTGACCTGTGTTCCCACATCTGGTACAAAACTTTATCAATCTGGATATTTCTCCATTACTTGATTCATCTCTTGAATCTATTTCCATGTGTCCTCCCAACACAACAATATTAAACTCATCTTCCTTTTCTTTCATGACCATAGGTGTTCTTTTCTTCTTGTGTCTCATGCTTCTACTCTTGCCTTTCTTTGCCATTTGTGTTCTTGTAGGATCTTCCTTCAAGCTATTAAACTTCTTTTGAAGGAACCAGACTTGATACCAATTGAAGAACACAAGCTTATACTGAGAGGGGGGTGAACAGTATAAGACCACTTTTTACTTTTCTTTCCCAAATAGTATTAATCAATATAATCAATGGCAATATCAATAGCAATAACCAAAGCAATGCACAAATCATCACACATAATAGAGACACCAATTTTAACGTGGTTCACCCAATGTGGGCTACCTCCACAGAGAAAATATTTCTTCTAAATATTTCTCAAATAATCTCATGGGAATCCTTCCCAATTACAATGTTTATGGACCTCTGTCCAAAGGAGATGTTGATCCCCTAATCTCAAGTTCATGGATCTCTTCCATAGGAGAACTCTTTCCCCTTCTGCTCTAGCTAGTGATCTTCTAGAAGACTTTATCTCTCTACTGCACTGACTTGTGGATCTCTCTCCACTTGAAGACTCCTCACTCAGATCTATCTTCAATTGTCCTAGCTGCTGGATCTCTATCCACTAAGACTCTATCCTCTATACTCTATCACCTCCAAAGCTCTATCAATAGGTTCACTCAGAACCTCCTCAAATATGCTCAATAGGTTCACTCAAAACCTCTCAAATCTACTCAATAGGCTCACTCAAAACCTACTCAAATATACTCAATAGGCTCACTCAGAACCTGCTCAAATATGCTCAATAGGCTCACTCAAAACCTGCTCAAATCTGCTCAATAGGCTCCACTCAAAATCTGCTCAATAAGCTCACTCAGAACTTGCTCAAATCTGCTCAATAAGTCCTCTCTAGGACTTGCTCAAATCTGCATAGCAAGCTTTCACAAAAGCTTACTCAAAATCAGTCCACAAGCCTTCTCAAAGACTTACCTCAAATCAGCTTAACAAGCTCACACAAACTTGTCCAATCTCATAGAATCATAAAGAGAATTGTTAGAGACTCAATATGTTCTAAACTCAATGCTCAATCAATATCTCAATTCAATCTCATAGAAGCATAAAGAGAATTGTTAGAGACTCAATATGTTCTATACTCAAATCCCAATCTCAACTCAAATCAATCTCATACTCAACTCAAATCAATCTCAACTCAATTTTATAGAAGCATAAAGAGAATTGTTAGAGACTCAATATGTTCTATTCACAAACTCAATTTCTTTCTCAACTCAATCTCAACTCAAATCAGAATATAGAATAGTTTGTTTTATGGAACTTGAACAACCACTTCACACATTCACTTGACTAGGCTCAAACAACTCTACTCAACCAATCACCTCAAGGAACAACTCTTTCTCACAAACCCTAGTCCAAGCATGTATCAATCAACTCAAAATATTTCCAACAATGCTCAACCACAAATCTCACATAACAATGATACTCATGTTCTTTTCTAACTCAAGTTCAAGTTCTTTGCTCAACCAATGGGCTTCAACAACAATGCTTATAAAACAAGGTTTAATCACAACACTCAAACCAGAAAACCTTGAAGCATTTAAACCAACACTTTCGAAAAGGAAACCACAATCAATCCTTTTCTCTCCAATGATATTTCAGAAATCAACCACCATAAACAATCAATAGAGAATATTGCCCATACCTTATTAATGCCAAGAAGTTGTCCACAAAATCTGCCACACTCAACACAACTTTCCTTTCCAATCTCAATGAGGGTTAGTGGACTTCAAATAATAATCACAAAATAAAGCATAACTCAATTTACACCTTTTTACTCCAACTCAATAATCACATCCACCAAAGATATATTCAATAACCCTCAAGCAAAATATTTTTCTCAAGAATGTTTCAATAATTAAAAGCACTCTCCAAATAACATCTCAACAATGTGCCAAATAAGTAATAATCCTTATTACTCCTCAAACCACTTATACCCTAAAGAAATTAAAATCTATGCCTACTTACTTATCTCTCCAAAAACCACTTTTACTATAAAATTTATGCACAGATTTTAAACTAACTTTTAGCACCCAATAAAACAAAAAATTTGTTTTAATTTTCTTTTACAACTTTAATGCATACCTTGGCATGAATTTCGGAATATCAAACACAACATATAAACCTTGGCAGCATGCGCACGAAAAACCACAACCAACGCACTATTTCCCTTTTACACAACAAAAGGGAGTTCGCAGGATTCGAACCTGAGTCCTGCGGCTCCTGCGTCCTAACGGTGCTTGCGCACCACGTGAGCTAGCGCTCCACACAAGACCAAAAGTGCCTCACTCTCCTTTATCCTCCATGCAACAGCCAACGCAAAACAAATTCCTCCTTTCTCAAACAAAATGAAGTGCACGCGATTCGAACACTCAACCACTTGCCTCCCAATACCTTTGCGTTGCTCGAGTTGCCAATAGGCCACACTGCCCATGATGTCTTTGGATTCGACCACACCTCAACTTATTCGTTGCCTCTACCTTTAAACATTTTTCACACGAGCTCTTTTCACTTTCTAATAATCGCATTAACCACAAGAGCAAGGATGAGGAATAATAAACCTTAGTCATCCTTTTATATAGTCTTCTCCCTCATATTCGATGACGTCGATGGATTACTTTTATTTTAATTTTAAAATTTAAATTTAAATTTTAAATAATTTAAAATTTAAACTAAATATTTAAAATTAAATATCTCCATCACCGGGGCACCTTTTTCGATGAAACGAAAATCCAACTTGGGTTTTAAGAAAAACCCATTTCAAATCTGCCATCCATGGTTTTAAATAAAACCTTTTATTTTTCCTACCTTGGTTTTCACAAAAAGACTTTCCTTGCACTTTTCACAAAACATAGTGCATGCCATCATAGATCCTTTTGACATCAAATAACCTTTTGACATCAATGACAACATTTTAGCTTAGGGACTCAAAATGTCCAACAATCAAGCATTCTCCAAAAATTGTAGGACATTCCAAGAATGTTTTAAGGTATCCACAATCCTCCCAGAATGCTCACATATGTTTTCTAGCAACCAATTTGCATTTCTCATACCCTCGGATGCTCACGGGTATTCATGCACCATTGAATCGTAGACATAGGAACACAAATCAGAAAAATAGGTATATATATAACAAGGTAAAATTTTTTCATTAATTACATCTTATATTTTTGTATTATGCTTGCATTTCATCATTTATAGCACTAGGGTTTATAGATTTTTCATTTTTTCATAGAGGGCCTCACACAGTGGAGCCCTCACATATACTATTGACCTCTTGGTGTTGTTGATATATTTGCAAGTGTAGGAACTACATTCTTTATGGTTTTTGTAGCTCAAGTGGTCCTTAGGGATACTCAAGCCCACCTACAACTTGTTTGGAGTAAAAGATGATGCAGAAGACATTGAATATTCTTTGTACATAAGGATTTTCAAAACCCTTGGATTGTAATAATTGTATCAATACACATTTTATTGTAACATTGGAGATCAAGGCTCCCACCATATTAATAAAATATTATATCTTCATTGTTCAATATATTTTTGTGTTGGTTCTATTTAGTGTTATCTTGATGTTGTCAATTTTTGCTTTACAAAATCAATTATTGATTCAGGGTGGATCTAAAGAGGTGTACCCTAAGTTCTTTTGAGGGGCTTAGTATTGATGTTCTTGCTCACCAACTTGGTTGAGTGTAAGTAGGTTTATTTGTAGTGTGAACACAATAGATAACAAAAACATAAAAATAATCACACATGATTGCATGTCTCACTTTAAACATTAGTAAGTTGGACTTCATCACCAACTACTAATCGAGATCAGCAATGGTGGGCTTCATATCCATATGCTATCTCACTCCATAGACGCTTAAGTAGCTCGTGAGAAATTTTTCTAGATTTCATCACCAAGAAAATTCTCATTTTCCATCCATCCTAGGAATCCACCTAGCACAGTAGTCTAGGTTTAGGCTCATCAAAACACACAAAAAAATAAAAAATTGTTGCAATACATAGGATTCAATTGTTTGTTTTATTTTGTGTGCTTCTCATTCATTGTATTTCCACACACGTCCACTACCCCTGCTTGTTCATAGTTTATAGTTTTGATCAAAAACCAAGCTAGATCCATGATCTAAGCACCAACCTCATCCATGGAGTGTTCCACTTCTACCCTAGCCACTTCCCTGGCTAATTCATCCATCCCAATACAAACAAACTATATTTATGTATCTACAGGACCCTCACACTCAATATTAACTTTGAATGTTGATGTGATGTAGAGAGCCATCCACACCTCCATCCCAAAAATAAATCCTTCCACCCCCACTGACTCTCGTATCACATACATAGACATGGACAAGGTTGGAGCTTACTTAAGACCAACTAGATCAATTTTAGAATAACTTAACATCCCATACAACCAAGTTCTTTCTTGTCAATATCAATTTGTCTATTCATATCCCACCAACTTCAGCCAATACTACATAAATCCTCTTTTTGAGGTATCATCCGCACCTTCACATCACATGTCCTCACCACAACATAGTTAAAGCACTTACATCCCATATATCTATACCACCACCTAAACCAATTCACTCTATTAAGTACATGTCAATGTAGATTCACACATTCCATCTACCATAACATCCACAACCTGTCATTCTATAGTGATTCCTTTTGCAACTTATCCTCCACCAACATTTCCAACATTCACACCTCATCCACATCCACTTCCACCATAACCACACCATCTGCTTTAAAAATTTCCATACAACAAGCATGGAAACATCTCAACCAACTACTCATGGGCCATCAAGATGCTTGTTCTTGCCCTCAACAACAACCTCAAATAGTAGATTTTAAACCCCATTCCATACCAAGCCAACACACTTACTTCACACCTAACTTATCCTATGTATTGCCATCTTCTTAGGTTGATATACCCACACTCCCATTCACCCACACCAATGCCACTATCATAACCCAAAACACTCACATACCACAAACTTCACATCCACTTTATCAACATCAATCATTCCACCATAAAATCCAACAACCTACCCAACATCACCAAATCCCCTTCAATTCATCAAGCCATCAACATCACATTTCTTCACAACAACTCATCCCTTCACACACACCACCTTCACATAATCATCAAACAATCCAATGCTTTTATACACATATGGAATACACTAAAATCTAAGTAATGCAATAGCATATTGATAGCTTGATTCAGCATACTCCTAGTATGATGTACTGGAAGCCTACCCTAATATAGCTAATCAGGCAACCCATCCATTTTTTGGTACCATCACTGCCATTTCTGGTAGATTTCACAATACCAAAATTTGATAAGTTTAAAGGGACTAAGGATCCTAGAGATCACATAAACACATTTATCCACTCATACTTTTGAATCCAATACCAATATGCTTTGATGCTTATAACCCTTCCTCAAATATTGTGGGGAGACACTCAAGAATAGTACAACCATTCACCTCATAACAACATTTTCACATTTGAACAGTTGGCAAATAAATATTTGGAGATATTTTCCCTTAATGTTTGTAAGAAGACCAAATTGATTGACCTATACAACCTAAGACAATTCAAAGAAGAGTCAATATATGATTTTAGAAACTATTGGAAGGTAATTATCACCAAGTTTCCATTCTCTCTACCAATGGAGGAACTGAACTAAATGTTCACAAGGATTTGCTTAAAACCCATCTCTTTTTTATTACAACTATAATAGTATAGAATATTCGATGAGACTTTTGCTCAGGCCCGTGTCATTGAAGAGATAAAAATACAAGAGGGCAAGATAAAGCCTAAGAAGAAAGAATGGCAAAATAAGGGCAAAACAAAAGGAAATTATTCTGGCCAGTCAAAGACTAATGTGGAACTGTGGAAAACCACCAAGGTGTCTTTGTTTGATAATACTGCATCTTCACACCTTTGCCTGAATCACATGCCTCTCTTTTTTTTAGGTTGTATAAAACCAACACTATAGCCTTACCTAAAATCATACCAGAAGATCAAGTCAAACGTGGTAAGGGCTACAGGGAGCACTTGTTTTTTTCTTTTCATCAACATAAAGGGTATGATATTAACGATTGTTGGTCATTTAAACACATGGTGCAAGATATTATAGAGCTAGGGGCCATTAGATTTGATAGTCCTTTGGCCCAACAAAACCAAAATCTTGGCATATACCAAACACCACTTCCTCATCATAAGGGAAAATAACAGATAATAAGAGATTTAAACATTAAGACTCCTCCTAATAAATTCAACCACATACAACAATATCAAGGTTTTTTGGAGGCTATTCACATATTCACCTGAGGATAAAGAAGAAACAATAGACAAAATGACCAACAACAAGAAATTCAACCTCTCGTGGCATCACAAGAAAGTGTGTCCCCACATCCTACCAATTCATCATCACCCATCTATTTTTCTACCAATTCATCCCAACCCATTCACCTCCAATGTCATCCATCACAACTAACTCATCTTCCAAACCATCCACAAAGACCCATCATCTCACTAAGTAGTCGGTTGACAACTAGCCTCAAAATGGCTTCAACCAAATTGTTTATCTATGAGCTAATTCAATAATATCTTCTACATCGCGAGGCATTAATGGAAATTATAAAAAAATTTGAACTCAAATCTCAAGAACTAATTCCTTCAATAATTTTGTGAGGAGTATGCAAATGTGCATGGAGCCTTCCATCACATTCTATGATTTTGAAGTTAAATCAATGTCATCAGAAGGAGTGGACCCTCCATTACATATTATTGCTAAGGTATATAGGAAGTCATTTAAATGAGTGTTAATTGATATTGATTTATCCATAAATATCATCGTCACATCCATCCTTCAACATCTTAATCTTCTACCATCACAAAAAAAAATCCACATTCACCTTAAGAGCATTCAACGATGCTCTTTGTTCCATAGTTGGCACTATCATTTTTCCCATAGATGTGGGGGTAAAAACATTGTATACCATATTTCACATTCTAGAGGGGTCCATGGCTTACAATGTACTCCTTGGATGTCCCTATATTAGGGATATGAGATGTGTCCCTTCCATACTACATCAATGCTTAAAATATATACATGAGGGATAAGTTCATTGCATACCAGTAAACATTGAACCATTTAAGCATTGTAATTTTATTTCAAATCCCTACAAATCCACACTTCCCTCCACCCACCTATTCATAATCCCATCAACCACACCATCCACCATCTCTTCATCAAAACACCCTATTCTTGAGGAGCTTCCCATCACTACTCCACATCAAGCCTCCACTTCTACACCCCCACCTTCATCATAGTTGACTACATGTACATATGGTCAAACCCAATACACACCATCCACATCATCAAAATAAACACCACCTATCACCACTCAGTCATCATAATATGTCCAACCTACATCCATTACCAGTCCATATACATCAACATCATTCACCATCCATAAAAATCCTCAACAAAATCCATATTCATCTCCACCAATTGATGTCTCACAAGTCAATTTTATATATTGTAAGAATCCATTTCACCACATATCCCTCCCATTACCTAAGTCACAAGTCACCCATGAGTTTGCCTCTTCCACTTCCACCTCATCATAAGTTGTAGTTCACCTCACCAATCCTGGAATTGGTGAATACATGGTCTAAGATGTCACGGTTACATCGCTAAGCATCCAAAATGCTAAGGATTATGGTCATCCAAGTGACCCATCCTTATCCATAGGAGTGGTGTATACCATGGTTTCAGTGCCTATTCGAATCAATTTCATATATGAGAGGGTTGATTCATCGTTTGATCCACCTTTCCTAAAATAACTTATACAACCAGTCCTTGCCAACATAGAACTCATGACAGGTTTTCCTTCATGATACTTTCATCAAGTCAATTGGCAAGGATACAGCCTAGGACAACATGAATAATGCCTGCATGAAATAATTGACACTCCATATTGAGAAATGTATGACCATTTAGGTTTGGATTACCACTCTAATTCTTCCAATTCCTTTCTTGAACAAGCTTTTCAAAATCTCCATTTGAATTCAAAAGAGGAAACCACTAACAACAAGGAATTTAAGGAATTCAATGATGAATACAACATCATGTTGATATATTCAAATGTATCTAAATAGGAATCAGTTCCAATCACTCCTCAATTCATTGAACAAGATGAGTATTATCTCAAAATTTTCCCCATCCATCAACCCATTTTTTATTTGTTTCTCCCAACGAAGTGATCTAAGCCAATCGGTGAACCACCACTTCCACTTCATTGATCCACCTCACCAGAATATTTTGTAACATATGTACAAATTCAAAAAAAATCAAAAACACAAAAAAAATCTTTTGCATTGCATGTGCATGGCCTTTATCATTTGTATTTACAAGTGTTTCTTGCTACTATTCAGGATCTCAAGGTTCCTTCACCAATCCCAGCCAACAAAACTAGCCTACCCTTCACATTTCCAACCACCATTCTTCCACTAAGTTAGTATGAATTCTATTGACTTATTTATGCTACTCCATAATCCATACAATTTAGCAAAGCCAATTCCAATTGACATTAGCCTTATTGATATGGAGCAAATTTCATTGCCACCATCCTTTGTTGAATTTGTCATTTTTAAGGAATTGTTAAGAACTTCCACCACTTATATTCCTCCTTCACCCTCACCTTTGCCTCCACATTCACCTTCACCTTCACCTTCAGATCCTAATATTTTCCAAGAAAATATTGAAGAGACTAAGCCAGAGGAGTTTGATAACATCATTGATGACATTCATCTGATCCCAATTCCCCATCAACTTGAGGAAGGTTCTCACATGTCCATTGAAGATACCATTGATGTGAACCTTAGTTTAGATGTGGACAATCCATAAATCATCAAACTTGGAAAAAGTTTATCTGCTAATGAACAAGAGCAATTGATAGCTCTCCTCAAGAAGAATAATGGCATTTTTGTATGGTCCTACAAATACATGCCTGGCCTTGACCCTAAATTGATTGACCATAATCTCACCTTGCATCCCGATGCTAAGTTGGTCAAACAAAAACTAAGAAAGATGCATCATACCATTGCCCTCATGGTCAAAGAAGAGCTTCAAAAGCTATTATATGTGGGTTTAATTATACCCATTGACTATCCTAAGTAGTTTTCAAATATGGTTCTTGTTTGTAAGCCTAACAAGGTGATACACATTTGCACTAACTTTTGAGACCTTAACAAAGTGTTTCCTAAGGAAAAATTCCCTCTACCAAACATCGATACCCTTGTTGACACCTGTGTTTTTCATGAAATGCTTTCTTTAATGGATGGTTTTTTAGGATACAATCAACTTTGAATCAATCTTGATGACCAACATAAAACAGCATTCACAACACCTTGGGGGACTTTTTGTTACAAGGTAATGCTCTTTGGCCTCAAAAATTTAGGTGCCACTTATCAACATGCCATGACATACATCTTCCATGATTACATGCATAATATCATCAAATACTATGTGGATGATCTCTTGGCAAAATTCAAAATTTGACAAGAGAATATTGATATCTTAGAGAAATTTTTTGATCAACTTTTAGAGCAATGTAAGGTTAAACCCCATAAAGTGTGTCTTTGGTGTTACCTCAAACAAACTACTAGGATTCATTATCTTCAAAAGAGGTATTTAAGTGGAGCCATACAAGGTTAAGGTCATCATGGAGATGCCTCCCCAATAAACTTGAAATATTTACATAGTTTACAAGAAAATATCCAATCGATTCATCACTTTATTGCACAACTCTTACACAAATATAGGCCATTCAACCACCTACTGCAAAAGGGGTAATATTTTCATGGATATATGAATATCAAAAATCCTGTGATGATATCAAGCAATACTTAGCTTCTCCAAAAATCATAACTCCATCTCATTAGGGGTTCCTTTTCATATTTATGTCTCAACATTGGAATTTACATTAGGTATAATGCTCATGCAGAAGAATGAAAACAACCAAGACCAAGTCATCTATTATATTTAGTCGAACATTGGTAAGCTATGAAACCTGATATTGAAAAACTATGCTTAGTAATGGTTTTTGTCACTAAGAAACTTAGACATTACATGCTAAGCCACACTACCTATGTCATAGCTCACAAAAATCCTCTGTGTTACATGATGTCTCACACTTACAATAACACCTACATGTAAAATGGATAATGCTTCTCATTGAATTTGATCTTGAGTTTGTTAGACAAAAATTCATTAAAGGTCAGGTGATAGTCGATAATCTTGTGGAAGCTCCACTTCCTAGTGATCAACCCTTGATTATTGATCTCCCAGATGATTTGGTATTTACTATCACTAAATAAGAAGAAGATATCATTCCTAAGGAAGATGTCAATATTACCCTATTCTTTGAGGGTTTTAAGTGCAAAAAAGGACAAGGTGTAGGAGTCATGTTTCATACACCTCAGGGGTACCCATTCCCTTATCATTCAAACTTGATTTCCCATGCACAAATAATAATGTAGAGTATGAAACCTTAATATTAGGACTTCAAGTAGTCATAGCTATGAGCATAAAGCATATCTGGATATTTGGTGATTCCCAAATTATCATTTGCCAAGTAAAAGGAGAATACCAATGCAAAGAACCAATATTAAAATTTTATCACGAAGTAGCAATGAAATTACTTGCAAAATTTGATTGGTATGATATTGATAGCTTGCTTAGATCGACTAATAGATTTTTAGATGCAATGACCTCTCTAGGATCACTGATTCCAAATAACTCCAAAGTATAAGTACAACCCTTGCTTATCACAACAATCTCTAAATCTATAATTTCTTGGGCTAATTCTAAATATGAGAAAGACATTTTCTTTATCAATGCAGAGTCATATGAGCCTTTGTATAGCCAAATAAATACCTTAATCAAGTTTGGAACACTCCCATAAGACATGTCACGAACTACTAAATGCACTTTTAAGCATAAGATAACTCATTTCACTCTCTTGGAGAACATGTTGTATAGATACGATTATGATGGAGTCCTCCTTCATTGTATTGAGCCTGTTGAGGCCCAAATAGTAATATCATAAGCTCATGATGGTACTTATGGTGGTCATTTTAGTGGAATGGCCATCACAAATTGCATTGTATGCATGGTTTATTATTGGCCCACCATGGAATACAACTATTGCAATTATGTCAAGAAATGCCAACAATGTCAACAACATGCTAATTTAACTCATGTACCATCACAAGCCTTGCAACCTATTAATATTATTTGGCTCTTTTCATAATGAGGCTTGGACCTCATTGCTAAAATCTCACTTCCTTCCTTAGGATAACATACATTCATCATCACAACCACTGAATACTTCACAAAGCGGGTCGAGGTAATTCCTCTAACCAATCTGACAGGACCTAGAATTGTGGAGTTTATACTTTAGCATATCATTTTTTGTTTTGGCATCCCCTTAAAATAATTTCTTATAATGGTAAGTCTTTCAATAACAAGGATTTTCAAGCACTTTGCAATAAATATAATATCCAATGTAGTTTCTCGACTCCTTATTACGCACAAGCAAATGGACAAGCTAAGGCAACCAATAAGACCTTGATTGTTATTCTCAAGAAACTAGTCAAATAAAATTATTGATATTGGCACACTCATATCCCCTTGGAATTATGGGATTATCAAAAAAGTATCCATAATCCTATTGGGGCAACACCATTCTAATTGGTCTATGGTATTGAAGTAATCATGCCTCTTTAGCTCAAGATCCCCTCATTGCAAATTTCATTGCAGGAACTCATAGATGATGACACTATTAGACAAGTACACCTTGATGAACTCATGCTCCTTGACGAAAGGTGATTCAATACCTTGGAGCACTTACAAGTATATCAAGATCATCTCAAGCGTTCTTACAATACAAAAGTCCATCTTCAAGAATTAAAAGTAGGAGATCTTGTCCTTAAAGAGAATCAACAAAACACCAATGCATTATCGCATCTTCATGATAAATTTGTGGCTAACTGGTTAGGTCTATATATTGTTACCCAAAAAGTGGGTCAAGAAACATATAGACTTGCCAGTATAGAGGGAGTAGAAGAGCCCGAACCACTTAGCATCATTCACTTGAGAGAATTCTATGCTTAATGTATTTGATATATGTATATATATACATGGCTAATACACAAAAAATAATCATCCATACACATTGCATTCATACACATTGCATTTTACGCATTAATTTTGCACAATCGCATTCATTTTCATCCTATGTATTTCATCCACCATACTAGGGATCATTTGTTAAGTTTAGACAATAATTAATTCAATAAATCTTGTTACCTTAATTAGGTGCACCTTCAAGTCAACATCCACTCCATTATGCCATTTCACAAGCCAAGTCACAATTTTCCAAAACAAAATTTCCATCATTCCTAGGTGTTTTCAGTCACTTAGCCATTCTTAGTGTTTCAAGCAATATCCAACACACATCAAGTTTTCTCTAGGACCAAGACATATTTTCACTAAAGAAAATCTTGAGTTTTGGTAGTTGACTCTAACTGTAGCACCCTAAAATTGGGCATAGTAAACCTTAGCAAATAATTAAAATTACCTTAGTAATAATTCAAATTCAAATTTTCAACCCCGAACCGCCCGTTAACCGCCTGTTAAACCGCTTTCCTCATTTTTCGTGCCATTTTTAGGATTTGTTGTGACCGTTGGACGATATCGTCGCCGATCAGACGATATCGCCTCAGATCGGACGATTTCGTCTGGACTAGAACGTCCAGACGATTTCGTCCCAAAACTAATTTTTCATAATTAGCTTCTGTTTCAACGGCGTCTCTAACCTGGGCAAAAGCGTGTCTGCACGGTTAGAGACTTCCCCCATTGGAGATCTCCCAAATTGGGATGATCTCCAACCTCCCAACCTCCTTCCTATGCCTATTTAATCTTAGGCCCTCCCCTTGACATTCCCCTGGCTGAATTTTCTTGTACTTCGAGTTTTATTTGCATTAGACCATCTTAAATCACCATTTGCCTTCGTCCCTTTTCCAAATTTGTTTGCAGGAACTTTGTCATTTTTCAGTCGGAGCAAGCTCAGATCGTCGCAGATGATCCTGTACAATCTCGGACGATCACGCCCCAATTCGAGATGATTTCCCCAGATTTTTGCAGTCAACATTGGGGGCAATCCAGTGCCCTGAGTTTGCATTCTTTCTCCACTATCTACTGTTTTGCTTTGCATTAGTTAGACTTATTACTATTTTGCATCCTGGAGTTCACCCATATAGCTTTAATGCATAATAAAATCATAATTTGTCATTAAATCATTGTAATGCACTCATGTTTCTATTTATAATTATCAGTTTAATATTATTATTGTCATTCTACATCATTGCCCTCTGTTGGAATAGTTGCATTTTCTGTATTTTGTATCTATTTCTCTGATTGCAGGTCTCTGACGAATTCGTCTGATGAATTCGTCAGATCTCAGATGATCTTGTCTGATCGTAGATGATCCTGTCATATCAGAGGCGATCTTGACTGCTTCAAAAATTAGAACCTCCATCAGACATCCGGATCAGATATGGCTTTTCTAATCTAGCTTATTCTCTATATTTTCTATTCAAATCTATTTTTTGTATTCATTTAAATCTGCATTTCATATAGAACAGTTTAGATTCATTTGGCCAAACCTAGGATTTGAATGATTAAAGATAAAATTGAACACATCAAACACATTCCCAACCTAGGCGTGGAAACTGCCATTCAAAAGTTTCCTGGTGAACCCACCATCCATCAAAAAATCACCTTAATACCCCTCCCCCGAGAGGCGGGACCTTCAAAGGGCCTCTCAATCCGAGGTATTGTCCCATCCTTCTCGCATCCCCCTTTCGGGCGTGGATCCTTTAGCCTGAAGGTAAGGGTGCGAAAAATTTGGAACGATACATTTTGGTGAACCCGACGTGAAACTAAAACCTTTTGAAAACAAAAAAAACAAAAACATAGATGCATTTAAAATCATTAGAAAACTACTAAGTTGCATATCATGTTTAGATGGTAGCTCCTAAGAAAAGACTAGCAGTTACTATAAATGTTGAAAACCAATTAGCAGCCATAGAAATTAATTATGTGCTTAGTGTGCCTGAAATAGATAGAAACCAACTTTTGTGGGACGAACTTGATAGGAGACTAGGTATCATTTCATCTAGGTCAACAGAGCTTAAACAAATCAAGAGGCTTGTCCTAGATAGAATCCTGGATCCTCATCAACTCATTTTTTATCATGAACTTCAGAGAGCTTGCCATAGGTGGTTAGCTGATAGGAGAGCTCTTGTGTCTTCAGAATTGTTCACCTTCGAGGAATACCTCGAGAATGCAACCATTATACACCAATTCCTAGGTCATGTAGAAGATCAAGAGGTCGTTCTTACGGATAGGGAAATATGGAATAGAGTTCCTAGAGCTGTGTTATATCGAGAGTATTGCCACGAGCTTTACTTCTACAAAATAGAATCTGAAACAGATAATATCACCATAGCACACTTTGTTGACTTCTTGAAAAACAATTTTCAATTTGAAGAAGAACATTTCATGACTCCTGAAGAACTTGAGCCCATTAATGATATTTATAAATTGTTTATAGAAAACTAGATCATTGCTTTCATTATTATTATTTCTTGCGTTTTGTGTGTTGTTTGTTATCTTTATAATATTGTTATAAAAAAACAAGAAAAACCAAAAAACATAACAAAATCAAAACATTTTATTTTAAATACTATAGTAGGTATATAATTAAAATATATACCTCTTAAGCTTGTTGCATATATATATATATATATATATATATATATATATATATATATATATATATATATTTGCTGAAATCTAAGTTTAAGCACAATGACTAGACTTAGGAATGGTAAACAAACTGAAGAAGAAGAAGAAGAAGATTGGTTAGGAAAGAAAACAAAAAAATTAAATGCCCTTCCTGAGGATCCAATTCCAGAAGGAGAAACTCTAGAACAGCCAGAAGATGAGCTGGTTGAAGAAAATGAACAACAAGAAAATGTTAGAGAGGAAGGATCCTCATCCCCTAGAATGGCTCCAGATGGAACTGTTACTTTTGATAACATAGATCATTTCTGGAAATTCTTCAATAATAATATTGGTGCTCTTAATATGGCAGTTCGTATTGATAGGGGACAAATTAGTGAAACTCAAGCAATCCTAGAAGATAGGATTTAACATGCACACTAATCCCTTGTCCTTCGTTGATCAAGAAAGTGATAAAGCTGGACCATCCAATATGGATATGGCCACTATAATTCAGAACATGCAAAAACAACAGGTTACCCAACCTCCTAAGGAACCTGTTATTGAGCCTAAAATCATTCCCACACAAAAGAGACCTTCATTCACTGCTTTATTTCGCCAAACTATTGATCAATATGCTTCAAATCGACAAAAACCTAAAATGAAGCCAAACACCAATTTTCAACAATCCGGGATACAACATAATACAACTTCAAAACTTCTTCATAACACCCTTCCTACCAACAATTTACACAATAGCAATATAGCATCTAATCTTCATGTCCCTCCATCATATGCTCACCAATCCCATATTAATACCCTACCGAACCAATATGGTGGGCAAACCAGTAATCTGGAAGCCATGGTGAAACAGTTAGCTTCCCGCATGGACCAGATAGATCCCTACCGTCCCTCGTACAATTATCGAGAGATGTGTAGTCAGCCTCTAGATCCCATAGTTGTAGCACAACCATACCCTAAACACTTTCCCATGCCCGTCCTGCCTATATATAAAGGAACTGAAGATCCCATAGAGCATCTTCGCATGTTTAGGATAGCATGTCATGATATATCACATGATGACTTGTTATTACTAAAAATGTTCCCAAAAATTTTAGGAGGAATGGCATTAGAGTGGTACTATCAATTGCCCACTCATTCTTTGAGAAATTTTGAAGAGACCGCTGAATCTTTTGTGCATCAATTTAGTGCCTATATCGAAAGGCATGTAACCATTAAAGATTTGTACAACTTAAAACAAGACAAAGATGAATGTTTTGCTGATTTCTTAGCTAGATGGAGGCAGTTGACAGGAAAACTGCACTTTGTGCTACCTTATAGGGAAATGTTGGACATTTTTATTAATAATTTGCAAGAACAAATATCTTATGAGTTATCAACTGCTACCTTAACCACCTTCGATCAGGCTATAGACTTAGCTCGAAGAGTAGAAGATGCTCTCATTAGGAGAGGCCAGCTTAGGAAGAAAGATGATGAGAAAACATCCAGAAATCAATATAAAAACAAACAAGTTGTAGGTGACGGAGTCACTGACAATAGAAATGTTGCTAATATCAATACAACGAAGACAACAGAAAAATTTATATTGAAACCTCCTGATAAACCTCCTCGAGAGTTTACTAGATTGAATCAACCATTATCAACTATTCTACCCCAATTACTCGAAAGAGGTTTGATTCAATTACCTAATATCCGGGAACCTGATCCAACCATACCCGGATACAGAGCCGATTTACACTTGTGATTTCCATAGAGGGCCTGGACACTCTACCAACTCTTGTAAAAGGTTAAAACATAAAATACAAGATCTGATTGATAATAATGAGATGGAGGTGCAAGCCTTCCAACCTAAACAAAATGCTCCTAATAATGCTCAAAAGAACATTCCCCAAAATCAAAATCAAAATGCTAATCAATCATTAGATATATTTCAACATCCTTTACCAAAACATGGTAAAGAGGTGGCCAATCAAATTGAGCATCATAATGTCCCTCCTCCTACCCGATATGTAGGAACTATTAGCGGACATTTACCTAATCATGATTTACAAAAATTTGACACAACTTTATCCATGGTCACGACCAGGCCCCTACATAATATTCAAACACCGGATCTCAGTGATGTAGAATCGGATACTGAAAGTGAAATAGACATCACCTCAAATCAATCGAATAGTTCTGAAAATGAATCAGATCCTATTCAACCTATCACAGATTCTATGGTTTCGGAAGAACCATTTCCTAGAAGAGTTACTACTCGACCCTCTTCTAATCAGTTCCTTCCTAATGAACAAGCTATAAATGCTAGACCAAGACCTATTCATCATCCTCAATATAACATTGTAGGTACCATCGGAGTCGTTACCAGACAACAAGCTCAAAATTTTCAACAAGAACCAAATCAGAACGATGGATCAACCCCATTTGTTTTGAAAAATCCCAATAAAGGGAATCATGCTCCTAATGTTCAATCTAAACCTCCTTATAATATTAATGAGCAATTATCCAATACTACAGCCAGAATTTCCCTTTTGGACTTATTAAGATCTTCTCCTACCCATAGAGATGAATTGATGCTTACATTAAGCCAAATGATGGTACCACAAAACATTCAACTCTGAAGCCATGGCCAATACTATCATCACTAGAGAAGTCGATTGTATTGACTTTCGAGATAAAGATATACCACAACATAGTTTACATAAGGATAACCCCTTATATATTACTGCCCTAATAGGAGATGTAGCAGTCAAAAGGGTCTTGATTGATAATGGTTCATCTCTAAATATTTGCACTTTTGACTTCTACCAAAGATTTGGGTTTAGAAGTGATGAAATGAAGAAAACTGACATGATCATAAAAGCTTTCAATGACGAAACACAAGAAACGTGTGGAGTTATCACCATCCCATTGCAAGTTGGTCCGAGAACCTTAGATACGACCGTGTTTATTGTACATTGCCCCGCATCATACAATATACTCTTGGGTCGTCCTTGGATCAATGCAATGCGGGCTGTCCCATCAACTTTACACCAATGTGTTAAATTCGAATTTAAAAATCAGTTGGTCACTATCCATGGTGATCCTAGACCCTTTGATATGTGTGCTTTGGCAGAACCTGTTGGAGTTCAATTTTGCCCTGCTCTGTCATCCACACATCCTAATTCTTATTTTTCATCTAAACCTATGAAACACACACCCATAACTTCATCTATTTCTCCTCCATTAATTTCACCCTCATATATATCTCAACAATCTTCTAAACAAACCACACTAGAACCTCAAAAAGATCTTAAATCCACAACCAATCCTTCATGTTCCATCCCTATAATTTCAAAACCTATAGACCCATCTATTAACACCTCCACATTATCTACATCTATCATACCTTCCACATCTAAAGATATAGGGAATGATCCTTCTACATCTTATGCTCTTTCTGATGAACTCTTACCTGATTTATCTAAAATTCTTATATCAGAAAAAACAAATGCTTCTATGCAAAATTCCATTATCTTAAGTAATTTGCTGCCATCTCCTCATACTTTGGGCCTCCCACAACCTATGGGAAGTACTTACCAAGTCGGGAGTTGTGCCTTCATTTATAAGGGATATGACTAGGGAAGAATACCCAGGAACATCAAAACTCATCATGAGGGATATGCTCGATGTTATTTTACTAATGAGTATATTAAAGCTAAACCTATAATGCTTAAAATGGGATATAAAGGGAAAGGCTTGGGACCTCTCCAAGATGGTATGAAAGAACCCTTTGAGGTAGAACCATGGCCCGCCCGATGTGGTGTGGGCCTATTTCCTAGTAAGGGTCAACCCTTCCCTTTTGAAGATGATGATCAACTCATATGTTATCAAGATTATTTGGATGGGCGTGATGATTTGCCTCTAAAAAATCAGCCATTTACATGCAATATGCTATCCATAGCTTATCCTGAAATGATTGCTGAATCCGATGATGAGTTGGAAGGAGATATTTTCCATGATGTCTCCGTTGAAGAGATGTTACACAATGGTTTTTATTTTGATGGTTCTATACCTACTATAGCCCAACTTGAGGCCACGACTCCTCAAGATGAATTATCCAAGTTAACCTTAAAAGAATTACAAGAATTGGGCGTTTCACCCGCCCCACCTAATTTTGAAAGAGATCTACACATGGAAGTAGAAAACGTCATTAAAGTTAACATTGGAACTGAGGATAATCCCCACATAATCAATATTGGATCAGAATTAAGTCAAGAAAAACAAGAGCAATACATTGCATTCCTTAAAGAATATGAAGATGTCTTCGCTTGGACATATGAAGATATGCCAGGTTTAGACCCTTCTGTAGTCATGCATCACCTAGTAGTCCATCCGGATGCTAAACCTGTTAAACAGAAACTTAGAAAAATGCATCCTAAAATGGCCTTACTAGTCAAAGGAGAACTAGAAAAACTATTGAAGGTTATTTTTATACAAGAACTTAGTCAGCTAGAACTCCTAGATGAAAAGCGCATCAATGCTTTGGAGCATCTTCGTGCCTACCAAAACAAGCTTAAAAGATCATATGCTAAGAAAGTTCGTCATCGATCCTTTGAGGTCGACGACCTTGTTTTAAAAGAAAATAAAAAAAATACTAATGCAACTAAAGACCTTAAAGGTAAATTTGAGCCCAACTGGCTTGGACCATATATTATCACTGCTAAATTTGAATCGGGAGCATACAAATTATCTACCTTAGATGGTAAAGAACTTAAAGAACCCATGAACATTTTGCATCTTAAACGTTACTATGCATAAAAAATTGGTCATTTCATCATTGTATATATTTGTTTAAAATATTTCAAAAAACCACTATCTTGTATTTCTTTCAATTTATAAACTTAAAAATATAAAAACACCAAAAACATTCAAAATCATCAAAATCTTCAAAAACATCTTTTATTTTTGTACTTCTCAAATTGTGAAGTATTGCAGTTATATTTTCAAATTATTTTGGATAAATTAGCATTTATTTGGAATCCCGCACTTTCACATTCACATGAATAAATATCTTGATTTATTTGGTATGATTACTAATCTCTCTTATATCAAAGTCCACAAAATTCAATTAAATAAAGTTTGAGCACAGAGAATTGATCTTGTTATTTACTTAAACCAAGCATATCCTTTCACAATAAAATGATTATATTTGTAATGTCCATGCTATGCTACATAGTAGAAGTGGTTTCTTGAGCGAAAAGTTTCCCCTGCTATCCTATCATGCACATGGTCTAGAATCTTTGAGAATTGACAAAAGGACAAGCTCACCCCTACCCAGAATAAAAATCCCTTGCTCTACAACTAATCCGAGCAAGTATCCCTAGAATAGGAAGAAAAGAAAAGTTCAAGAAAAAGAGAAAAAGAAAAGATTATTTCAGCATAGCAATATTTCAGCATTATCTCAAATATCAAAGCAAAAGATACAAAAAAAAAAAAAAAAGCAAAGAAAGCAAAACAAGCAAAAGCAAAAGCAATAAAATCCCTTTCCCTACCCATTGAAAAGAAAAGAAGGGTTGATGAGCTTGAATCCCTGGAATTCTCAATTATTCAAAAACTGTGAGGTAAGCCCCATAACAGGTGGTTTGTGCCCAACCCGCTTGGCCTTGGGTAACTCCTAGCGTGGTGATATGTCTGTCACATTAGCGACCTTCTTTTGTATAGACCTATGTCCGCTTATGGATTAGCTAGCTCTTGATAACCCGACTTACATAGTAGTCTGGTATGGTTATATGCATCTAAATCATGGTTAATGAACACTTATTTGGTTAATTCAAATCACTTGTATCAAATTATCTTGCTCAAAACTGGTAAATGCACAAAGCAATTGCACACACATTTGTATTTGAGAGATTTTGTGTATCATTATGATAAATCAAGATCGGAAATGAACTCACATACGCACATGGGATTCCTTATAAATCTAACTTTTGTCTTTAAGATACTTTGAAATATTTTTGCAAATTGTCTGGAATAATTTCATTTTCTTCTCTGAGAACAATTGTTTAGTATAAAGACAACTACATGCATTACCAAAAAAATCAAAATCATTTTAAAAAACATGCAATAAAGTTACATTTATATATAACTTTTGACTTTCACGACGATGGTATAGTTCCAAAACCAAAATTGGAATTTTATGCCTAGCACAAGTCCTCATCTTCATATTTTCTGTTTATTTTCAAAAATTAAAAATCAACCATGCAATAAAACTATTATTTTCTTCTTTGGATTTCGCGATGATGGTATAAGTCTATACCTATAATTCTATGCCTAGCGCAAACCATCGTTCTAATTTTATTTTCCCATTTATTTACAAATCATAAAAACATATGACTTAAATCATTATGTTACACAATTATGCTTTACAAACAAAAGAACGCACATTGTTACTATTTCATGTCATTATGTTCAAATTCAATATTGCAACCATGGTATAAATTCTAAGGAATTATTCAAAATTTTATCACACTTAGGAATTTATGCCTAGCAAAAATCATTTTAAAATATTTCATGCATACTATTTTTATGAAAATCTGAAAACAAATCATCAAACCATCATCATCTGCATCATCACAACAAAGTCTTAAGACAGTCTCTTAAGCACTCTTTTACTTTTAACAATATTTCTATACTAGGATTAGCTTGACGACCGAGTGAGCGGCGACTCCATGAAATGGTCTATAATAGCGACAATGTCCTTTGAAATTATTGTTAGAAGTCCCTTTTATTTTTATCAAATTATCCCACAAACAACCAATTTGTTTACATCAGATTATTTCATTTAAATTTTAAAAGCATGACATTCAAACCATAATATTTCCAAACGACATAATTACATGAATCATCAAATCAATCACACCAAAACATTAAAGCATCATACAAACACATAAGACAAGTCATATGATCAAAAATATCTCATCTATATATATATCAACAATATATACATCATCTCAAAACTGGATCGGTATGCCACAATCTGTACCTCGGCATACTCAATCCTCTATCAAAAATAATAAACACTATGTATCAATCTAGTGTAGTCAGTAGCTAGCCTCGAGAACCCCTCGAGCTCTCAGCCTCATCTCCTCCCCCGCCCTGAGGTGGACGAGGTGGCCCCATCATAGTCCGTGTGGTGCTATGAGTCCTGGACTCTGATCGTGATGATGTCCTCGATGACCTCATCATGACAGGCTCCGCAATGGGGGCCGACAATGGTAACCTCTACCCCTCTAGCACCATATGGTAGTATAGCATCTGATAGAATGTGATCTGGGCAATAGCCCATGCTAGGTCCCGAGTGCTCGCCCCTCCGCTCCGTGCTCTGAGGCGTGCGACCTCATCTCTGAGCTATGTGGCCTCCTCTCGATGTCGTGCAGCCTCATCCTGCAAGGACTGCACCTGAGCCTAGAGACGAACAGTCTCCGCCCGGAGAGTAGCCATCTCGCTACTCTCTCCTACCTCGACACCCTTGCCCTTATCGGGCGATGGTGGCCTCTCTCTCCATGGAGAAGGGGGTCTCTCCTCCCTCCTCTCCCACTATCATGGCCTCTGCTGAGCCTGTGGCCTCCTCTGCTCTCTCCCATCGTGACCCTGTGCCACCTCAATGGCCGCCTGGCACCGCCTC
This sequence comes from Wollemia nobilis, assembly GCA_028583015.1. NCBI lineage: Eukaryota > Viridiplantae > Streptophyta > Pinopsida > Araucariales > Araucariaceae > Wollemia > Wollemia nobilis. The sequence goes on from JAQPPZ010001755.1 coordinate 579,276, forward strand.
CCCATCCGATGCACAACTGCATGAATCGGACCCTGAGCCCTCGTCATCCGAGGAGGGCGGATGCCTACGTACCAGGCATCATAGCCGTCAGCAACCCTAGCGTCATCACCATCCACTGGCTGGATGGGGGCATCATCCGCATCCTCACTCTAGAAGCGCTGCATATCTAGAGCCCCACTGACTATAGTGTTATCCCGGATGGTCCAAGAAAACTCGTAGTCCCTGAGAGATGGGATCCCCTGCTGTAGACCGAACTGCCTCAAAACTCGGTCATAGCGGTGGAGCTCCACCTCTCCCCTCTCCATCCTCAGCCAGTAGGTTCGCCTAACGTGAGCCAGCTCCTGTCCATCCTCGGCCCACCCTGGATGATCTCTCCAAGGCCTCCAGGTGATCTAGTCGGAGACAAGGTCATCAAGTAGTCTCTGGGACATTGGCAGATCTATCCGTCATTGTGACCCTCTTCGGAGCCACCAGTAGAAAACTCGGGGCCTCTCCCCATCAATCCCTATCAGTGGGAGCCCTACCGGCCTTCGCACCGTGATGTGCTCCCAGCACCAAACCTGTAGTAGTGATGTCATGACCAGACATCGACCGCCCTTGTATACGACCCCATGCAGGATCCTATACAATCGGCATAGTACAAAGCTCCCCCAAGCAAACCTATACCCATGGTCTCTCATGTCGTAGACCACATCTATCAGTAGCCATGGTAGTCTGCATCCACTCTGATGGCATAGCAGCAGACCACCTACCACCCCAACCAAAACCTATGTCAGTCTAGATGCCCCAGGCATCTGGCGTAGCGACTCGATGTTCACTCCGCCCTTCTCCAGGGCAAAGCTCGGATCTCCGCACAATCGCATCATCGCGTGGCCCTGATTGGCCATGGGAGTTATTAGCCATCCTTGTATGGGGATCCTCAAAATCCTCCATACATCCTCCAATGTGGGAGTCATCTCCCCTATCGATAACCAAAAATAAGAACCCGGATACCACCTCTCTGCTAGGGCTGTCAATAGCCCCATATCTGTAGAAACTTGTGGCATATCTGCCACATGCTGCAAGCCGACTTGAGCCAACTGATCTCGCTCTGCTTGAGATAGAGTGGCCAAGTCATCCTTCAGCCCATCGTATTTCCATTCTCGGCTCTTTAGTAATCCTCTCTGCAACATAAACAACAAAACAATAAAAATCATTAATAAAATAGTGATTAAAAATGCAAGTAAAATAAGTTCACTTTCATACAAATGATGATATCGTCCACTATTGGATGATATCGTCCAAAATTTGAGCAAATTCATCTCTGATTTCGCAAGAGGGAATCATCCCTTATTGGATGAAATCGTCCCCATATCGTCGATTTCGCCCTTGGACGAAATCGGCGATATCGAGACGATTTCGGCGAAATTGAGACGATTTCGTCCCGATGACGTCGACGGCCCAAAAATGGCCGTGATGCTCAACAATCATTCAAAATTAATCTAAAAAGCATGAAATTCAAAATTAAAGCATTCTAAATTAAGTTTGGACCCTTACCCGTAGCCCGCGTCGGACCTCTGTCGATCTATGCGTTGTCTCGACCATCTTGTCTGCAGAGCTCTAGAAACCAGGAAAATGAACAGTAACAATGAATTAGGGTTTTACCCTATTTTTCTTAATTTTATTCAAAAACACTTAACAACATTTTAACATTTTGCTTTTCCATGTTTTTACCTCAAACGTTCGATTTGGGTAAAAACACGGAGGGGGCACCATAGTAAGTTGTCGTACGATTCGACCTAGAATCGTCGCCTAAAAATGGGAATAATTTTTGCTTTCTCGTAGATCGAGAAGAACTCATCTTTAACGCATTTTCTTTGAAAAATTTGCTAAAGAGGGGGCAAAATGTAGCACCCTAAAATTGGCACAGTAAACCTTAGCAATAATTAAAATTACCTTAGTAATAATTCAAATTCAAATTTTCAACCCCAAACCGCCTGTTAAACCGCTTTCCTCATTTTCCATGCCATTTTTAGGATTTGTTGTGACCGTTGGACGATATCGTCGCCGATCAGACGATATCGCCTCAGATCGGACGATTTCGTCTGGACTAGAACGTCCAGACGATTTCGTCCCAAAACTGATTTTTCATAATTAGCTTCTGTTTCAACGGCGTCTCTAACCTGGGCAAAAGCGTGTCTGCGTGGTTAGAGACTTCCCCATTGGAGATCTCCCAAATTGGGATGATCTCCAACCTCCCAACCTCCTTCCTATGCCTATTTAATCTTAGGCCCTCCCCTTGACATTCCCCTGGCTGAATTTTCCTGTAACACGAGTTCTATTTGCATTAGACCATCTTAAATCACCATTTGCCTTTGTATTTTCCAAGTTTTTTTGCAGGAACTTCATTGTTTTTCAGTCGGAGCAAGCTCAGATCGTCGCAGACGATCCTGTACAATCTCGGATGATCACGCCCCAATTCGAGATGATTTCCCCGATTTCGTCAGTCAACATTGGGGGCAATCAGTGCCTTGAGTTTGCATTCTTTCTCCACTATCTACTGTTTTGCTTTGCATTAGTTAGACTTATTACTATTTTGCATCCTGGAGTTCACCCATATAGTTTTAATGCATGATAAAATCATAATTTGTCATTAAATCATTATAATGCACTCATATTTTTGTTTATAATTATCAGTTTAATATCTATTATTGTCATTTTACATCATTGCCCTCTGTTGGAATAGTTGCATTTTTGGTATTTTGTATCTATTTCTCTGATTGCAGGTCTCTGACGAATTCGTTAGATCTCAGACGATCTTGTCTGATCGTAGACGATCCTGTCATATCAGAGGCGATCTTGACTGCTTCAAAAATTAGAACCTCCATCAGACATCCGGATCAGGTATGGCTTTTCTAATCTAGCTTATTCTCTGTGTTTTCTGTTCAAATCTGTTTTTTGTATTCATTTAAATCTGCATTTCATATAGAACAGTTTAGATTCATTTGGCCAAACCTAGGATTTGAATGATTAAAGATAAAATTGAACACATCAAACACATTCCCAACCTAGGCGTGGAAACTGCCATTCAAAAGTTTCCTGGTGAACCCACCATCCATCGAAAAATCACCTTAATACCCCTCCCCCGAGAGGCGGGACCTTCAAAGGGCCTCTCAGTCCGAGGTATTGTCCCATCCTTCTCGCATCCCCCTTTCGGGCGCGGATCCTTTAGCCTGAAGGTAAGGGTGCAAAAAATTTGGAACGATACACTAACAATATTGAACCAAACACATCTCAAATATATAAAAAAATATTGTGTCAAAGAGGGACAATACCATAGTTGGGTTGAACCTCAAAGTAAAAAAGTCATATTTGCTTGTCTCATTATGCACATAGTCCAAAATCAAAAATAGTGGTTTTCACCACTACTCACATTTCTAAAAAAAAAATAACAAGTAGTAAGGATAGGGTAAAATTATCATCATACTTCGGTTGAAAATTTGATTTCCCAAATCTCTAACTCTTTTACATTTCACACACCACCTATCCACAAGTCATAAGGATAGAACTACATTTCCATCTAGATGGTTAGGTAGTCTAATTCCCCAAAGCTTAGAGATTAGATGCTTGGACTATGGGACTAATATCCACTAGGGCTATAGATGTTTGACTGGTAGTGGAGTATGCTCATGCATGGTGACACATCTTTGTAAAAGAGACCTTTGGTCGCACATAAGGATAGACTAGCTTCTTGGTCTCCTCCATGATAGGTTTCATATCAATTTTACTTAATATGGGTTAATGAACTCACTTGCACACACATTGGTTCTTGATTTCATAAAGTCACTACCATGCTCTTGATTAGGAAATGAATATTTCATTGCACACATATTTGGTCTTAGAGAAATTAGACAGAACTTCGTGAGTTTGTTGGATATTACTAGGTTGTCTGAATCTCTGTAAAATAATTCCAAGTTAGTCATCCACAAGCCAAAAACAACATCCATGTCATTATCATATCATTACATGAGTTTTCCATTTCATATACCACCATCTTGGTGTCCTTGATTAAGCATTAATGATAACAATGGTCAATTAAATCTAAAAACTACAAATGATCATTAGAATGTCAGTTCATTTGCATTCATACACATTATGACTACAATATCATCCATCACATATACACATGCATTCACACAAATATCCACACAAATTCATAACACAAATAAAATCCATGTATATATAATCACATGTACAATGAATGACCAAAGGCTATATACAATTGAACACCAAGGCTCATATACAAAAAGTGCATCTAAGCACTAGCTAACACTCGTAGGTAGACCCATGTGACCTTGATGAAGCCCTAGACCTAGAGACACTATGCCTATAGTCACTATGCCTAGAAGAACCTACTATGGAAGAAGAGGATTGATCTAGAAGCCCAATGTGGTGTTGCATACACATATCCTCTAAATCTTAGATATATACCTCTCAGGATCGAAGGCGTAGTACATCATGCCACTGATGAGAGTCATTTTTTACTAACTCTTTCTAGAGCCTCACTATCATATTCACTCCTCCAACTATCACCACCTATACCTCTATATCTACCTGAATCTAAGTATTCTTAGCTTATTGAGCTACTATCACCACATCTCGCTTTGCTACCATCTACTATAGTTGATCCTGCTCCACCTCGAGCCTAGCCCATTCCTCCTTACTCTGATATATAGGCCTCTCCAAAACTTCCTCCATCTCATATCTTGCCTACCTCACTTTGCTTCTATATTGCTAATATTTTTGACATCGAGGAGCCTCATCTGTATCCTTTGTTACCTCCGTATTTCCACCACCCTCCTTAATCACCTGACTTGGTACCCATGGCAGCTATGAAGCAAACCATACATTATACTCCACCATGTTCATGGTATCATCCATATTGGGGAGATTCATATCCTCATCATCCTCATAGTCCACACACCACTCCTCCACACACGGTAGGCTTGACTCATCTGATCAATGGCTAGAGAGTATTGGAGCCTTCAAAACTCCATATCTCATCCCAAACTACATTAGCACTTATGAGAATTGGATCATATCCACCTCACTCCCATGTCGCCCAACCACCCCTCTAGCCTGTTGAGTCCTCCATAGCTTCTCTCCATCACTAGGCCACCTAGCCTATCGCCATGACCTCCAATACACTTGATTTAGTGTCAAGCCTTCCCAAAAATCCTTGTACTCCTATCCACTATGACTATGATGACTAGGCTAAACCTCATCAATAATCTACCACCTCAAAGCATAGGGTTGATCCCTATCCCACTCCTCACAAGTTAGGCCCGTAGGTTGAGCCACACTGAAGTGCTCCCAGCTCCAATACTATAGTAGCACACTACAGTCCAACTCCTTCCACCCCTCCATCGGCACTCAAAATATGTGATATACATCTTCCAATGTCAGAGTCATCTCCCCAATCGAGAGCTAGAATGTCCCCCTATCTGGATACCATATCTTAGCCAAAGCTAAGAGGTACCCCTCATCCACCCTCACCACCTCTATTGATGCCACCCCCACAAATCTCATCCCCTCCAACTTCTCCCAATCGACCATCTACAAGGTCTTCCTCACCCCTGGAATGATCGGTAAGAATCGATGACAAGCCTCCAAGATCATCAATTACAACACAAAACAATAGCAAATGCATTAACATCACATTCATTACAAAAGAAAAAATTCAAACAAGAGTGTCAAGGGCACTTACCCCAACCACTTGTGCCTTCATGCCTACTACTTGATGCAAGAGCATCCAACGAAAAGCAAAATACCACAAAGAAGAAAAAGTGTCGCGATATCGTGACATGTTGGCAAAGAAGAAAAAGTGTCGCGATATCATGACATGTTGGCAAAGAAGGAAAAGTGTTGCGATATCGTGACATGTCAGTAGAGAGAGAAAAAGTGTCGCGATATCATGACATGTCGCATTTTTGCAACCAAAAGACAAGAGAAGGCACTAGAGAGAAAAAGTTTCACGATATCGTGACACTTTTTCTCTCTTGCGCCTTCTCTCGTCTTTTGGTCGTGAAAATGCAACATGTCATGATATCACAACACTTTTTCTCTCTGGCGCCTTCTCTCATCTTTTGGTCATGAAAATATGACATGTCGTGATATCGCGACACTTTTTCTCTCTCTGTCGACATGTCGCGATATCATGACACTTTTCCTTCTTTGCCGACATGTCATGATATCGTGACAATTTTTCTTCTTTGCCAACATGTCGTGATATCGTGACACTTTTTCTTCTTTGCGGTATTTTGCTTTTCATTGGATGCTCCTGCATCAAACAACCAGGGTGGATTGAGAAGTGACCTTCACTTCTGTACTGTTTTGCCACCTTCTTTTTCAACATCTCAAAACTTGCACCTGCCTTTGCAGTCCACTTAAACTCCTTGAAACGCCTCTTCTAATCTATTTTGGCCTTGTACTGAGTATTCATCTTACTGATATGTTGTTGTACCTCTTCATGTAAACTCTTTATGTGCTCTGCAAAATATTCAGCCTCAGCACTACTCTTTTCTCCTTTATCCATCGTTCTCAACTCAGAAGCATTCCTTGGACTACTCCCATATACAATCTGGAATGGTGATTTACCAGTACTCCTGTTGACAGTCCTATCTAGAGTAACTGGGGTTGTACAAGCTCTCCAAGCTTTAGCAAAATCTGGGTCTTCAGGGTATAAACTCTTAAGTTCTTCAAACCCCACAACTTCCACTCTCATTGTTGTCAGCAAACTCTTTTCATCCATCTCCTTCAGTGGCTTTAGTTTATGGTGCACTCCTTTGTTTGTTAGGTAGTAAGTGTTGGCATGTCCATCATGGACTACACGGCGATCAAACTACCATGGTCTTCCTAATAGCATATGGCAAGCATCCATAGGCAGGATATCACACAGGACCTCATCCTGGTATCTCCAAATATTAAACTTGACTAAGGACTATTCACTGACCAATGCCCTATGGTCCTTTCGCAACCACGCAATTCGGTATGGATGTAGGTGTCTCCTCCTCTCTATCTGTAATGTAGTAACCATTTCTTCAAATGCCAAGTTATCAGTACTACCATTATCTATAATAACATTACAAACCTTACCTAAACATTTGCACCTTGTGCAGAACAGTCTCCTCCTCTGGTCTAGTTCTTTCTCCTTATTCAACAAGATTCTCTTTGTGACCATAACTTCTCTCTCTGCCTCCTCAGATAACTCTGATTCATCTCTTTCATCTACAATAGGAGCTCTGGAATTACCCATTGGCCCCCTATTTGGCTTCTCTTGGTGATGTGGACACTCATATGCTCGATGTCCTCCTCCACAGTTGAAGCAGGTTCCACGAAACCCTCTTTCTCCATTTTCTCGATTATATCTACCTCTCCCTCTTGGGTAGTTGTTCTGACCATAGGATCTATAATCATTATCTCTCTTCTGATTCTAACTACTGCTAGCTTCTTCTTTCTTCTCATCTCATCCTCTATTTATTCTTCCACCAGTTCTTTCTCCATGACCTCTTCCTTTTTGCTTACCCTCAAACCTTCTGTTTAGCTTCTCTTTAACTTTTAGATAAAACTGGTAAGCATCCTCAATGGTGCTCATCCTAACCAGACTCAACTCTTCTTGAATACTAGTTCTCAATCCATTGATGTAATGGGCTACTTTATCCTTGTTAGCCTTAGAATGACCAGTTTTTATTGAGATCTTGTAAAACTCCTTTGTATATTCTTTGACAGATTTGCTTGATTGTCTCAAACTTTGCATTTTCCTCAACAAATCCAATTCGTAATCTGCATGAATAAATTGTCTCTTCAACTTCTCTACCATTCGATCCCATCTGGTTATCTTTTCCTTTCCTCCTCTATTTCTTTCTAGCTGCACTTCTTTCCACCATATGCTAGCATGGCCTTTCAACTTCATTTTTGCAAACTTGATCCGATCTGGATCTACAACCTCCTCATACTCAAAATACTCCTCCATATCATTGATCCAATCAATAAACTCCTCTGGATTGAGATTCCCAGAATACATGGAGACATCAATCTTTGGATTCTTCCCGATCTGAGATATGGCCCTAAATAATCTAGCTTCTACAGGATCCATTGCTTCTTCTTCATCTGATGGATCATCAACCTCCCAAGCTTCATCTTCACTACGGTCTTCTCTTTGGCTCAACCTCTCTTCGTAACTCCTCTTGCAGGGCTTGCACTTGCCTCTGTAAAGCTCTAAAATCTCCTTTTGGTACCACATTTCTCCCACCACCATGGTTTCTTCATGGAGGCATTCTTCCTCGCTCTCTTCTCACAACCCTTCCACAGATCTTGGTGCAAACTGCCTCACTTTTGGTGATCTGCTCACACACTCAGGAACCCTAAGCTATGATACCACTTGATGTTGAGCCAAGATTTCTAATCAAACCAACAAACCCAATTCTCATTCAAAAACTTGGAAATATTTATAGAAAATGGTAGCAGTCTGCCAAATAAACTCCTTTATTTCGAAAGATAGTTTATTTTTTTTTCTTTACAACATTTCCTGCCCTAGAAGAAAAATAGCCCAAACAGGTCCAAAATGGCCCTCTTGCCTTCAAATCTACAACTTTGTCTCAGTAGTTTCTGACCCCTGTGCATGCCTTTGCTTCCCCTTTTAAAATTTTTGGCATGACTCTCTGTTTCCCTTTTGTGGCCCTTTCGTTTCATTTCCCATGCCTCTTCATTGTTTTGGCTTTCAAAATGTTTTTCTTTCTGACTCTTGATCTTCGTCTGCTTTCATTGCACCTTGGTGCCATGTGTTGTTTAGTGCTGCCACTGTAGACTTTATCTGCCTGTCAACCAATGATGACATTCAGTATACCCATCGCTCGATAATTTCCTCTATAACGGCCCCTGTAACCGCCTGCTCTTTTTTTTTTTCTTTGGTCGCAAAAATGCGACATGTCACGATATTGTGACAAGTGTCGCATTTTCATGACCAAAGAAAAAAAATAGCAGGTGGTTACAAGGGCCATTACAGAGGAAATTATCGAGCGATGGTTATACCGAACGTCATCATTGGTTGACAGGCAGATAAAGTCTATAGTGGCAGCACTGAACAACATGTGGCACCAAGGTGCAATGAAAGTAGACGAAGATCAAGAGTCAAAAATAAAAACATTTCGAAAGCCAAAAAAATGAAGAGGCACGAGAAATGAAATGAAAGGGCCACAAAAGGGAAATAGAGAGTCATGCCAAAAAATTTAAAAGGGGAAGCAAAGGCATGCACAGGGGTCAAAAACTGCTGAGACAGAGTTGCAGATTTGAAGGCAAGAGGGCTATTCTGGACCTGTTTGGGCTGTTTTTCTTCCACGACAGGAAATGCTGTAAAGAAAAAATAAATAAACTATCTTTTGGAATAAAGGAGTTTATTTGGCAGACTGCTACCATTTTTTGTAAATATTTCCAAGTTTTTGAATGAGAATTGGATTTGTTGGTTTGATTGGAAAGCTTTGCTCCCCATCACTACCACATCCAATCCCTCCATTGCCATCACTTCCAAACTCCACACTCCTTCACTCACTCACTCCTTCACTCTTTAGAAATTGTTTTTGAAACTCTTAAATGCAATAATGGGTCCAGTTTTACCTCTATAGCATTCTTATAGTCAATTTTTTTGCACTCAAATGCCCATGGAAATCTTCCTGGTGCACTAAAATGTTGCCCTGCATTTGTAGGGTGGTGGATGCTCATAGATGTTTGTGCTTGAGGTAGATATTGGTCGGTGCATGACTCCAAAATTTTGTAGAAACACTCACAGGGCTCAAAAATGTGGCTTACCCCTACAAAATATCTCCAAAATTCATCCATGCATCCATTTCATCATCACATCATGTTTTGTGAAAGCACAAACTATTTTGGGTGCTTAATTTTTGTTTGCTACTAAAAGTCATGAAGATACTCAAATTGCATACAAAACACCTCAAAATGGTTCAAAATATCATAAAACTACCACATTCATCATCCCAATAATCCATCACACCACTTCATCAAATTTTGTGATAAAATAGATTGATTTGGGTGGTTAAATCTTGTTTGCACCCCAAAAGGCACAAAATTGCCCAAAATTGCTTCAAAATCATTCAAAACAATTTCAAATTTCACAAAATCATTCAATTCACTCATCAATGCATATTCAATTACATTCAACATCATACATCATCATTCCACTTTACCAATTACATTCATCATTACATATACATTCAATATTTTCTAATTCTACTCAAATTTTAAAGTGAACATTGTATCCAGTGGTTTACTCTATTCACTCGGTGATTGTAGCGATTGATTATCCATGCAATTTGGTAGGATTATTAGATAACCATAAGTATTTTTGTTCATTCACATTCTTTCACATCATTTATATCATCCGCATCAACAACCCCTTTTTTTTGGGGCAAAAATAAAAATCAATCATTTCGCATTCACATGCATCACATCATTTACATTATTCCACATCATTCATATCATTCTTTTTTTCTATTGGGGCAAAAATAGAAATCAATCATTTCATATTCACATGCATCACATCATTCACACTCTTTCACATCATTCATATTATCCATGAAAACCTCGTATATAGTGGTTTACTCTATTCACTTAGCGATTGTAGTGATTGATTATCCATGCAATTCAGGAGTATGAGTACATCACCATAAGGATGCTTATCCATATCATCATCCAACATCATCTTGTTCAAAATAAAAATCCATTTTGGTCCCTCATTTTTTGAGTGAGACTATTCCCAAAATAATTTTCTCAAATTCTATCATTGATGGCCTTGTTCGTGGGGCTTAAAACATGGACATCTTTTTTATTACATCATCTCTTCTACATTTACAATCATTGGGGACACATGCCTATAGGATGATTGGTTCTTGATGGAAGGAATTTCACTACAGTCACTAGATGACCCTAACCCCCCATAGGTTGACTCTTTATCTTGTATTTTCATCACTTTGCATTTCAATGATGCCAAAAGGCATATTCTTAAATAGCATCAAATCACCCCAAAATTGGGGTAGCAAAATTTGATTTTTATTTCCCACATTGGGATACATCATTTATATCATCCATATTTCCAATACACCTTGCATATGTTGGGGGAAAAATAGAATACACCACATTTACATCACACACAATTGGAAAAAATTCCTTTTCTATTGGGTTAAAGAATAGAATCAATAATTGCATTATCATCCATGTTACTTTCCTGACATATACATCATTCAATTCATCTACACTTCCAAAAAATCCCTTGCATATTTTGGGGCAAAAACATAATACATCATTCACCCACATTTACACTCACATAATCACCCATAATTTTGTCAATTGGCTCATGAGATTCATTATTTACTCATTCACCAATTAAGGAGGTAAGCTACACCCACATTCTTTTTGTCTTCAGGATATTCTTACGCTCTAGGGAAGAAAATATGCTTCACCAAACCAAGTGCCTCTTATTCTTGCACTGCATTGTGTTTCACACAACATGATACAAAAAGGGGTATCTATAGCCACTTCTCATCCACGCATCATCCAATCACTTTCATCCTTATTTATTTATGTATATATTTATGTTTATATATAAATATAAATATTTTATATATTTATATTTATTTATTTAATATAAATATATATATATATATGAATAAATCACAACCATTCATCATGATTTAATCTCAACCATCCACTTGACTTGATCCATGTCACATTTCAAATACATAATCCTAGCCCTTCATCATGATTTAATATTGATCGCCCATTGGTGTCATCGAAACCCTAACATGTTGAAAGGTAGATTATAAAAAGTTATTTGTTCTCATGAATGAGGTTAAGCAGTTAGTTAAGTGGTAATTTCATTTGTTAAGCAATCAAGTAGTCAAGCCATCCATTTTTTTTCTAAGTTTGAGATAACATCAAGTCTTTTACCATTCATCCTTACCCAAAATCCTAGCATCCTCGCAATCATCATCCTCCATCCTCATCGTCATTGTAACATCCATTTTCCATTGTATGATTACCTGTGAACCAAATCTAGTTCTACAGTACCCTTTGTAGAAACCCTTGAATGATGTCAAGCATTTGTAGAACTCTACTGAGTGTTCTATTAATATTGTAGGGCATTCATAACTCTTCCAGAATGCTCCAGGGTGTTTCCCAGCCCTCTATTTTTTCGTTGTCAAACCCTTAAATATTTTTTGGCATTCGTATGACATCATATCACAGATCAAAAGTGTGGACCAGATCAATCAAGTATCTCTAACAAGGTAAAAAAATATATTGTTTTACATCTTGTAATTTTTGTACTTAGCTTGATTTTCATCATTTACAGCACTAGGGTTAGTAGATTTATCTTTTACATAGGACCTCACACAGTGGAGCCCTCGCATATACTATTGATCTGTTTGTTTTTGTTGATCTATCTGCAGGTATAGAGATCATATCTTTAAAGGCTTTTGCAGCTAGAGTGGTTCTATAGGGATACTCAAACCCACCCACAACTTGTTTGGAGTGAAAGACGACATAAAAGGCACCGAATATTCTTTGTGAACAAGAGTTTTCAAAACCCTTGGATTATAATCATTGTATCAATACACATTTTTTTGTAACTTTGGAGATGAAGGCTCCCCCCATATTAATAAAGTCTTGTTTTCTTCATTATTTAATATCTTTTGTGTTGAATATTTTCATTGTTATATTGATGTTGTCAATTTTTTCTTTACAATATTTAAATTCAATAAAGGATATTTGAATTTTTTTAATTAAAAATATGATTTGTAAGTATTTGATTGGTTAAGGGTATGGGACCTTAATTTATTAAAGAAATGGTTTTGTATGATGAAAAACATGAACCTTTGATTGATTAAAGGAAGGTTTGTGAATTACTTCATGACTTTCATTCCTAAAGGATAAAATGACTCTCCTTTTATGATAAGATAAAGAATGGATGTATGAGGTTTTCTTCTGATATTTTTGAATGATTTATGAATAAATGCATTGAGTAGTTTGTATAGTTGCAATTTGGCATCCAAACTATAAATGCACATGTTTTCCATAAGTCATTTAATAGATGCATTTAGTTGCATGCTTCATAATATCCATGAGTTGTCCTAATCCCTTACAACCATCAATTGAGTGATGGAGAAACAAGGATCAAAGAGAACACTGGATCTGAAACTCTAGCCTTTGACATATTATAGTGAGAAATTTGTATGGGAACTTATCAAGAAATAAACTCCTAGTAGGATGATGTTGTAATACCTTATTCTTTTAAAGTATGGAAGTACTTTTGCCATGCTTGAGTTATGTAATGATTTAATATATAAATGAAAGATGTATCTCTTACTTGTATTTATAAAGAATCTATGATGTAGTAGTTTCATAAACTATTCTATTTTGTTATTGTTTTAGTAGAATATTGACATCTTATTTATGTATTTTCCCTTGATGTTTATATATGTGTATACACCAAATTCTAGCCATTCATCGTCCACTCATCATCATTAAATCATAGCCATTCATCATTCATTATTTATAATTATATATATATATATATATATATATATATATATATATATATATATACATATATACAAATAAATCTAAGCCATTTATCAAAAATCCATCTTAACATGCCATGTGGCAATCCTTGCCACTCATTAATTGCAATCCTTACCACTTATTAAGTTGCAATCTTAGTTGCTCATCATGTTTTAATCATGGCCGCTCATTGTCATCATTAAAACCCTAACATTAATCAAAGGCAATCATAAAATATTATTCATTTTTTGTGAATAAGGGTCAAAAAAATTTGTAAGGAGATATCATAGGTATTTTCAAAACATTTCACACAAACCCTAGCCATAACTGCATTCATCGCTCGATCACCACCGCTTCTACGAACTAGATTCAGATAGTACAGAGCATTCATCATGGCCTGTAGACACCTCGGGGCATTTACCAAATGTTGCAAAGCATCCACCAAACATCGGACTACATCCAACAAGCCCTTGAATATTTTCTAACATCTATGAAACATCATTTTGAATCCTCATGAGCATAGATCATAGTCAGTTATTGACAAGGCAACTATTTCATTTTAATTTATGCTTTTCTGTATTCTATTTCATATTTCGTAGACATTCAAACTAGGGTTTGTAGTTTTATATTTCATATTGAAGAGGGCTTCACATAGTGGAGGCCTCACATGTGCTACTGATATTTTTTTATGGTTTGATTTTGTGCAGGTACACGTGATGATTTATTGGATAGTTGTTGCAACTAGAGTGGCCCACCCACTTTTTTGTAGCAGAGAATATTTGGAAGCACCACATTTATTTTATCAAGCAAAAGGATTTCACCCTTTTAATCATTATATCATTAAAACAAGCGTGTACTATGTAAAAACCCTTTATGATTTATGGTATACTAATGGTGTAAAAGAGGAGATCAAAGGCTCCATAATTCAATATAAAATCACTCTTTTATTTGTGCATGATTGCTTGTTTTGATTTGTTATCTATTTTGGTGTTGATATTTTTTGTTTACAAAATGGCGATCATGGTGGGACCCCCAAAGGGTTTGTGTTTTTATGTGCCTTGTCATACTCTGATTTACTGATCTACATTATTTTTTTATTACAATTTTTTAGAGCCCGATCATGCAAAAGTTATAAATTCAAACTTAGGGTTTTTAGAGTCTATTAGGGTTTGTTTTATGCTTGTGTAGATGTCAAACTACATCTAGGGTTATATTAGATGCTCCACTACATCTAGGAGATATCACATTGTGTTTGAGAGATGCCACACTACGTTTGGGGGACACATCATCATGTTTGAGAAGCTAGGGGAAGAAAATGTAAGGCTTCCAAGAAAGTTATATTTAAAAACCCTATTAGCTATTTTATGGGCTACAGGGGACTTCCCTGGGAAGTCCTTCTCCTCTTCCTTGTAGCCCATCCTTGGACCTATCCCAAATCCCTGGCCCTATCCTAGATCCCTGACACATCCTTTGCCCTTACTCCTTGATTGGTAGGTGTTGCAGATGATCTCCTTGGGGTGGGAGGTCATTGTTACTTTTATCTACCCCTTTCCTTACTGTTTAGTGAGGTTTTCTTCTTGTGTGATCGAGGATGTCCCTGGGTTCTTTTGGGATGCCCCTAGGTTATGTTTCAGTTCCCTAGTACTCTTTTTTCCCTCCTCCTTGACTGTATGGTGTTACAAATGATCTCCTTGGGTTGCGAGATCTCGTATTCTCTTATCTGCCCCTTCTCTTACCTTTTGGTAGGGCTTTCCTTTTTGTGCCTATGAACTGGGACATCACTAGGATTTTTTAGGATGTCCCTAGTTTTTCTTGGGTCCTCCTTTGGGTTTTCTAAGTTCTTTCAAGAACCCTTTCCCTTTTTTCTTGTAGGATCCTATTTGGTGCTAAGGATCAAAGGTTCTTTTAGTATAGTGTATTGTGGCTAGGGTTTTTGGCTTCATGAGCAACTCTTCATAGTATATTTTTGTTTGTATGGGGCCTTGTGCTTATTCTTATGGTGTTGCTCTTTGGGTTTCTAGTTGTAGGTTTTATGGTGGATTCTTAGCTTTTTGTGGCTTGGGGGAGGCCTCTGTGCTGATTGTTGTTGTGTTCCTACGGGTCATCCTCTTTTGGATCTCTAAATATGCTCTTTGGTGGCATTGATGGTGGTTGTGGAGCTCTTGCTACTATTTTCCTAGCCTTTGGCATGGCCTTGTAATTTTAGGTGGAAGCTCATGCTTCATAGCTCCTCTATTGAGGTTTCTTGGGATCTCCCCACCTTTTCCCTTGGCTCACACTTCTACATTTTTGTTTCCTCTGTCTCCCATGGTTACTAAGTAGTTTTCCTTACTATAATAGGATTTCATGGCCTCTGGAGTCCCCTAGTTGTTGTTCCACTTGTAGGCCAATTTGCGATGTTGATCCCTGCTATTGCATCCTTCTGCTACATCCCTGTACATCCTCAGGTGGGAATTTTTTGTGTTTCCTACTCTAGTTTTAAATTTGAATTTTCAAATTTTTGTAATGGGTGGGATTACCCTGTTTCAAATATTTCTAGGTGGGTTTGCCCTTTTTCATTTCTTCCTTGCACGTGTTTTTTGGGCGGTCTTTATGCACATGTTTTTTTTTTGTCTAGGTGGGGTGGCAATGTCCTAGACTTCAATGTAAAAATTAAAAAAAAAAAAATTAATTTAATTTTTGTCCTTTAAGGCTATCCACTAGCTTTGGATTTTGGTGTCCTTTCCTTTGGCCTTCCTCTGGCCTTTTTTAGTCTTATGTCTTATTGTAATCAGGTTTTGGGATCCTTGATAAAAACCCATTTTTAATTTAATTTAACTTATCAAAAAAAAATTAAAAACCCTAGCTATATTTTGTTGCTTTTTAAAAGGAAAAGAAGAAAAGGAAATATTTATCTTTCTATTTTAAAAGGTAATAAATTAAGCATTTTGTAGGCATTTTTAGGCATTTTTGTAGAAATCAAAATAAAAATTGCATTTTAGGGTATTGATTTATTTGATTACAAAAAGTCATATAGATTGCATTTAAGGATAGATTTGCATTTTCAAACACATTTTAGATTGCATTAGGGTTCCAAATTTACCATATTCTATTTTTGGACCTGAATATCAAAAATATTCTAGGGTTTATTTGGAACTCGTTTACTGCATTTGGCTCAGGTTTTCTTCTATTTTGGTGTTTTGTTTCCTATTTTGTGTGCCTTTGTATGTTCTTTGCTTACACTTATAGGCAAAAAATATGAATTGCATAGTAGTTGCATTCTAGGATAGTTTTTTTGCACTTTATTGTTCAAAAAAAACCCTAGAAAAAAAACCTTAAAAAGAACATCACACACTGCATGATTCACATTAAACATCAGTGAGTTGGATTTCATCACCAACCATTGATCGAGACCAGTGACGGTGGGCTTCATCTCCATCCGTTGGCTCACCCCCTAGACACCATAGTAGCCCCAAGCGAGTGGCTTTCTAGATTTCATCACCAAAAAGTCCCCTACTTTTGGGTGCGCCCGGAGTGGGAAGGATTAGCAAGCCCTTTTACCATGGGGCTTTTCAAATAATTAGTGGATGCAATTGTCATTCTTGTTCATGCCCTAAATGCATGGGTTAAGCGAAAGCATGGGTATGCCGATAGCAGAACATTAGACAGTGCAGCCCCTTTTAGGGGTTATTTGTTTCCATAGGTTTACCTTGAGCCAATCATCCCCTAGGAAGCCATTTTTAGCCATTCATGATTCATCCTTCATCAGAAGGGTGGGTTCGAACACACCTTCTTAGTTGCATTCCATCATCCACCTTGCATAGTTTTTCTAGGCTTAGGTTTTTACATCAAAACACACAAAAATAAAAATAAAAATAAAAAAAATTTTTGCAAAGACATAGAAAACACTTGTTTGCTTGAGTGATTTGTGTGTTGTTCATTTTCATTACCATTACATTTTTCACACATGCACCCTTTCATTTGCCATACCAAATTACCTCTAGCTTATGGTATCGACTCATAATCAAGCCAGAGCTATGAGTCAGATACCCATCAACCAACCACCATCATCCATGGAGAATTCCATTCCTACCCTAACTACTTCCATGGCTAACCCAACCAATGTGTCATAAACAACGCATCTTGACCTATCCGCTGGAACCTCACACATAGCATCCACTTTGGATATAGATATGATGTAGAGGGTAATCCACACCTCCATCCCCAAAATTCAACCATCCACATCACCTATATAGATTCTGACATTGTTAGAGCCTATTTGAGACCAACCAATCTGATTCTAGAACCTCTTACCATTCCACCCCGATCTATTCCTACATTTCAATAAGAACCCTCACACTCATACCAAGTCATCACCAACCCTCTCTTTGAGGCCACATCTACACCTCCACATCAAACTCTTCCATCATCATTTAGCCAATGCACTTCTCTCCCATCTAACTATACCACCATTCATTCCAACCCACTCTATGAAGCACAAGCTAACATTGCTTCATAGATACCATCAACCATTCCATTCACATCATCTAGGTTTATTGATTCAACCCAACATAACATTCCTCATTTGGTTGTGATTCCCTTCACAACTTACCCTCCACCAACTTCAACCCATGTCACTAACACTCACAACACACCAACCTCTACCTCCCATACAACCATTCAACCAACATCTACAACTACTATACAACAAGCATGGCAACATTTAAACCAATTGCTTATTGGTAATACCAATCAAAATGCCCATCCTTTATTGCAACAATAGTCATAGGTGGTAGATTTCAACCATCAACCCATTCCCACCCAAAATACCTTTTTCACTCCCAATCAATCTTGGGTATCATGACCACCAATGATCACTATACCTACACTTCCATTCAACCACATCAATGCCATCACAACTACCCAAAACACTCAAATTCCCCAAACTCCACCTTCACCTCATCAACATCAATCATTCCATAATCAATTCCAACAAAACATCCAACACCATCACATACCCACTACCATCAACCCACTAGCCAACCAGAATCTAATTTCATCTCAACAATTCATCACACAACACACACCACCTACCTACACTCATCATGCAAACCAAGGCTTCCAAACACAAGTGGAAGATCCTAAAATCCAATCTTTGCAAAAATAAATTGATAGCTTGATGATGCACACACCTAGTATGATGTACCAAAAACCCACCTTAAGACAACTGGTCAATCACCCGATTCATCCTTTGATACCATCGCCACCATACCTTACCAATTTTACACTACCAAAGTTTGACAAATTTAAAGGGGTTGAGGACCCTAGAGAGCATATAAGTGCATTTATCCATGCATGTTTCAGGATTCAAGAGAATGATGCCTTAATGCTCTGAATATTTCCTCAGACATTTGGGGGGATGCCTTAGAATGGTATAATCATTTACCACACCATAACATATATACATTCGAACAACTGGCAGACCAATTCTTAGAAAGGTTCTCCCTAAATGTTAGAAAGAAAACCACATTAACCGACTTGTATAATCTATGATAATTTGAAGAAGAGTCGGTTTATGACTTTGGAAACCATTGGAGGGTAGTAATTACCAAATTTCCATTCATCCTCCCCATGGAAGAACTAACATGAATGTTCACAAGGAGTTGTTTAAAACCTATCTCCTTGTTATTACAATTACAACAATACAGAACATTCAATGAAGCTCTCACCCAAGCCCGAGTCATTAAGGAAATCAAGATTCAAGAGGGTGAGATCAAACCTAAGAAAAAAGAATGGTAGAACAAGGGCCAAACCAAAGGAAATTATAATGGCCAAACTAAATCTGGTCAAGTTAACCAAGTGGTCTTGAGTCAACCAACAATGCAGACTCAACAATCTCAAGTCCATCTTCAACAATCACCATCACAATAACAACCACAACAAATGACATATCAAGTGGTTCCACCCCCACAACAATTGCAAAATCTAATGCCAACTATAGATAATAATCAATGTCGATAATCCATTTAGCAAACTCGCAACTACACACCATTACCCAAATCATATGCATCCATATTTCAAAGGTTGTATGATACACACACAATTACCTTACTAGAAGTTAAACTAGAAGATCCAACTAAACGTGGCAAGGGCTATAAGGAGCATTTTTTTATCCCTTTCATCGATAGAAGGGCCATGACATTAATAATTGCTTTACATTTAAGGATATTGTGCAAGACCTGTTAGACCTAGGGGCCATTAAGATGGATAACCCCTTGGCACAACAAAACCAAAATCTTGGTATTTACTAGACACCACTTCCTCATCATGAGGAGACACAACAAGCAATGTGGGGATCAACTACTATAACTCCCCCTAACCAAGTCAACCATGTACAACAATACCAAGGTTTTGTGGGTGTTATTCATGTAGTAACCCGAGGTCAGAAAAGCATGAATCATCCATAATAATCCCAAGTAGTGCAATCTCCTATAGCACCACCAACAAGTGTGTATCCACAACCAAATCCTATTAATCCACCTCAACCCATTCATCTTCCAAGTCATCCACCTCAACCCATTCATCTTCCAAGTCATCCACCAAGACCAATCATTACACTAAGTAATCGACTGACAAATAGTCTAAAAATAGCTTCAACCAAACTATCAATTTATGAGCTTATACAACAATCTCCTCCACATCATGAGGCATTGATGGAGATCTTGAAATCCATTAAACTTCAGACTCAAGACTCTAATACCTTCAACAATTTTATGGGGAGTATCCGAACATGCATGGAGCCTTCGATTGTATTCTATGACTTTGAAATCAAGTCAATATCATCAGAATCACTAGATCCTCCATTGCATATCATGGCTCAAGTTGATCAAAAGCCTTTCAAATGAGTACTAATTGACATTGGCTCATCAATTAACATCATCACCACTTCAACACTCCACCATCTCAATCTTCCATCTTCCCACATCACCAAATCCACCTTCACATTATGAGCATTTAATGATGCTTTATGCTCTATAGTTGGCACTATTGTTTTACCCATACAAGTGGGGGTCAAGATGTTACATACCATGTTTCATATCCTAGAGGGGGCCATGGCCTATAACGTACTCCTTGGGTACCCCTGGATCAGGGAGATGAAATGTGTTCCCTCAACATTACATCAATGTTTGAAGTACGTACATGAGGGATAAATACATTGTATACCCATAGATATTGAACCATTCAAATACTACAACTTCATTTCCAACCCCTATGAGCCTTCACTTCCATCCACCCATCTATCCTTAATTCCATCAACCACACCACCCACCACACAACACAATAGCTCATCCAAAGCACCTATTCTAGAAGAACTCCCTATCATCGATCCAAATCAAGCCTCCACTTCAACACCTCATCACACTATGTCCACATCTCAACCTTCATCACAACCAACACCATGTACATGTGGTCAGATCCAATCATCACCTCCAACATCCACACAAGGGGGACATCCCTCCACATCATCTGAATCACTCATTATCACTCATCCATCATCATCCACACAACCAACTTCACAAGCACCTATCATCATCTCATCCAAGCCTGAATCCCTAGTCATTAATCAAATTGCTCAGCCAAACCCCTCTTCACCTCAACCAACCAATGTCTCACAAGTCGATCTGATAGATCATGAGATGCCATCCCAACATACACCTTTTCCCTCATTTGAGCCATAGGTCACCCCTGAGTCCCACACTTCCATATCCAATCCATCCACATCATCACCCACACAAGTTGTAGTTCACCTCGCTAGTCCTAGCATTGGTGAGTATGTGGTTCAAGATGTTGCAATCACACCACTTAACATTGAAACTATTAGGGATTATGATCACCCATGTGACCCACCTCTATCTATAGGAGTGGTTTACAACATGGGTTCATTACCAAATAGAGTCAATTTTATATATGGGGGGTTGATTCATCATTCGATCCACTTCCTCTAGATGAACCTAGGTAGCCATTCTATGCCAATATTGAGCACATGTCCAACCCTGATTTCCCATCATGATATTTTTATTGGGTTAACTAGTAAGGATATGGGTTAGGATGACATGAACAGGGTATGCATGATATCATTGAACCTCAGTATCAAGAAATGCATGACCATTCTAGCCTAGGATATAGTCCACAACCTTCCACTTCCTCTTTCGAATGAGCCTTTCAATGACTCACTATAGATCCTGAAAGGGATAGTGAAGAAGAAGAGGATAATGATAATGATGATTTTGAGGATGAATTGTATGAGGAATATGATATCATATCGATAGCTTCAGATGAATCCGAAGAAGAATCAATCCTAATCACACCATTCACTAAACAAGATGAGTACTATCTCAGAATGTTCCCCATCCATCAACCCATATTCTATTTGCTCCTCCCAAGGGAGTGAGCTGAGCCAACTAGTGAGCCACCACCACCACCTTGTCCACCTCATAAAAACATGATGTAAAATATGTACAAAAAAAAAATCATTAGCATAACATTGCATTTTTGCATTTGCATATCCTAGTCATTTGCATTTATACGTGTTGCTTGCTGCTATCCAGGTTCTCAAGGTTCATCCATCAACTCCAAGGGGCAAGAAAAACCACCCTTCACATCACAACCACCATTCTCCCACCAAGTCAACATGAATACTATTGACTTGTTCACACCACTCCGTAATCCATACGATTTGGCAAAACCAATTCCTATTGACATAAGCCTCATCGATATGGAATGGATTTCATCACCCCCATCCATTTTTAAATTCATTCTTTCAGAGGAATTATTAAGAGCTTCTACCACTTACATTCCTCCATAGCCTTCACCTTTACCTTCACCTTCACCCTTGACTTCTTCTATTTTCCAAGAAAAAATGGAAGAGACTATGCCAGAAGAGTTTGACAATATCACTGATGACATTCATCTAATTCCAATACCCCATCAACTCAAAGAAGGTTCACACATGGCCATTGAAGAAACTATAGATGTGAACCTAAGCACAGATCCAAACAATCCACAAATTATGAAACTTGGAAAAAGTTTATCCATTGATGAACAAGAGCAACTTATAGATCTCCTCACAAGAAAGAAGGGCATATTTGCATGGTCTTATAAAGACATGCCTAGCCTTGACCCTAACTTGGTCATTCACAATCTCACCTTGCATCCTGATGCTAAGCCGATCAAACAAAAACTAAGAAAGTTACATCCTACCATTGCCCTCATGGTCAAAGAAGAACTTCAAAAGTTGTTAGACGTGGGTTTCATTCAACCCATTGACTACCCTGAGTGGCTTTCAAATATGGTACCCATTCATAAGTCTAACGAGGTGATTCACATTTGCACTAACTTTCGAGATCTTAACAAAGCGTGTCCTAAGGATGACTTTCCTCTACCAAACATCGATACTCTTGTAGACACTTGCATTGGCCATGAAATGCTATCTTTAATGGATGGTTTTTTAGGATATAACTAAATTTGAATTAATCTTGATGACCAACACAAAACAACATTCACAACACCTTGGGGGACTTTTTGTTACAAGGTAATGCCATTTGGCCTTAAAAATATGGGTGCTACCTATCAACGTGCCATGACATACATCTTCCATGATTACATGCATAAGATCATTGAAGACTATGTGGATGATCTATTAGCCAAATCTAAAACACATCAAGAGCACATCGATGTCTTGGAAAAATTTTTGATCGACTTCTCGAGCATAACGTAAGGTTGAATCCCAAGAAATGTGTCTTTGGTGTCACATCAGGTAAACTCCTAGGGTTCATTGTATCCAAGCATGGCATTGAAGTGGATCCAAACAAGGTCAAGGCCATTATGGAAATGCCTCCCCCAACAAACTTGAAAGAGTTGCATAGCTTACAAGGAAATATCCAATCGATCCATCGCTTCATCGTGCAACTCTCAGACAAATGCAAGCCATTCAATCACCTGCTACAAAAGGGGTGACATTTTCATGGATAAAAGAATGTCAAAAAGCTTTTGATGATATCAAACAGTACTTGGCTTCTCCACCAGTCTTAACTCCACCTCGCCTAGGGGTCCCCTTTCACCTTTATGTTTCAACAATAGATTTTGCATTAGGGACAATGCTTGCACAGAAGAATGAAAACAACCGAGAGCAAGCAATCTATTACATTAGTCAAACATTAGTAAGCTATGAAACCAGATACACTTATGTGGAAAAATTATGCCTAGTGATGGTTTTTGCCACTAAGAAACTCAGACATTACATGCTAAGTCACACCACATATGTCATAGCTCGAGAAAACCCTTTGCATTATATGATGACTCACACATACAACAATACCCATACCACAAAATGGATAATGCTTCTAACAAAATTTGACCTTGAATTCATCAACCAAAAATCCATTAAAGGTCAGGTAATAGTCGATCAACTTGTAGAAGCTCCACTTCCTAATGATCAACCTTTGGTTATTGAGCTTCCAGATGATTTAATATTTAACATCACTAAATAGGAGGAAGATGTCATCCCTAAAGAGGATGTGGATATCACCCTATTATTTGATGGTTCCAAGTGTGAGAAAGGACAAGGTGTAGGAATCGTGTTTCATACACCACAAGGGATACCTATCCCCTTATCATTTAAACTTGATTTCCCATGCACAAACAATAACGTAGAATATGAAGCCCTAATATTAGGACTTCAAGCAGCTATAGCTATGGGTATAAAGTGTATAAGAATATTTGGTGATTCCCAACTTGTCGTTCATCAAGTAAATGGATCATACCAATGCAAAGAACCAATCTTAAAACTTTACCATGAAGTAGCAATGAAATTGCTCATAAAATTTGATTGGTATGAGATTGATAGCTTACCTCATTCAACTAATAGATTTGCAGATGTGATGGCCTCTCTAGGATCATTGATTCCAAAGAACTCTATAGGAGAGGTTCAGCCATTGATCATCACAACAATCTCTAAATCTATAATTTCATGAGTTGAATCTAAATATGAGAAGGATGTTTGCTTTATTCACGTAGAACCATACGAGCCTTGGCTTAATCAAGTAAAATACTTTCTCAAGTTTGGAATACTCCCATCAGATCTATCGTGAACTACCAAATAAACTTTCAAACAAAAGGTAGCTTATTTCACTCTCTTGGGGGATGTGTTGTATAGACATGGTTATGATGGAGTCCTCCTTCATTGTCTCGAGCCTATAGAGGCACAATGAGCCATATCTGAAGCTCATGATGGTACTTGTGGTGGTCACTTTAGTGGAATGGCCATCACAAAGTGTATCTTATGCATGGGTTACTATTGGCCCACCATGGAACATGATTGTTGCAATTATGTCAAGAAGTGTCAAAAATATTAGCAACATGCTAATTTAACTCATGTGCCATCACAAGCATTACAACCCATTCAAAGTCTTTGGCCCTTTTCACAATGGGGTTTTGACTTGATTGGTAAAATCTCACCTCCTTCCTCGGGATAACACACATTTATCATCACTGCCATTGAGTACTTCACGAAGTGGGTCGAAGCAATTCCTCTAACCAGCATGATAGGACCTCGAATTGTGGAGTTTATACTCCAACATATCATCTATCACTTTGGTATTCCCTCAAAAATAATCTCTGATAATGGCAAGTCTTTCAAAAACAAGGATGTTCGAGCACTTTGCAAAAAATATAATATTCAACATAGTTTCTCGACTCCTTACTACCCTCAGACAAATGGACAAGTTGAGGCAACCAATAAGACATTGATCACTATTCTAAAGAAATTAGTCAAAGAAAATCATCGATATTGGCATACTCAAATCCCCTTGGCATTATGGGCTTATCGAATGAGCATTCGCACACCTATCGAGGCAACACCATTCTCATTGGTCTATGGTGTCGAAGCAATCATACCTCTTGAGCTCGAGATCCCCTCACTATGCATTTCATTACAAGAATTCATAGATGATGATACCGCTAGACAAGCACATCTTGACCAACTCACACTCCTCGATGAAAGGTGAATCAATACCTTGGAGCACTTACGAGTATATCAAGATCGTCTAAAGTGTGCTTACAATACCAAAGTTCATCTACATGAATTCCAAGTAGGAGATCTCATCCTTAAAGAAAATCAGCAAAACACCAATGCATTATCGCATCTTCATGATAAATTCATGGCTAATTGGTTAGGTCCATACATTGTCAAACAAAAATTGGGTCAAGGAACATATAGGCTTGCCAGTCTAGAGGGAATAGAAGAGCCCGAGCCATTGAACATTATCCACTTGAGAGTGTTCTATGCTTAATGCGACTTATATATATACATATATACATGGCTAAAAAAATACAAAAGCACTATTCATACATACTTCATTCCATACATCCATTTTGCACAATCACATTCATGTCATTTCAGTACATTTCATCCACCATACTAGTGGTCATTTGCTTAGTTTGGATAATTGTTAATCCAATAAGTCTTGTTGCCTTAATCAGGGGCACCTTTGATTTAACATCCATCCCATTTTACCATTTCATAAGTCATGTCACAATTTGCGATAAAATCTCATCACCCCTAGGTGTTTTTGGTCACTCAACCACTCCTAGTGTTTCAAGCAACCTCCATTGCATGTCAAGTTTTCTCTAGGACCAAAGCACATTTTCACTAAGAAAATCTTGAGTTCTGGGAGTTGACTCTAACATTCTCGAACCAAACACATATAACACTTATTAATAACATCTTGTGTCAGAGAGGGATGACACCATGATTGGGTTGAACCTTGAAGCAAAAATCTCTTCTTGCTTGTCCCATTATGCACATAGTCCAAAAATAGTGGTTTTTGTTAGAGTTAAATATATTACATTATTTGGGTCATGTAAATGTACCACCTTTGTTACATAGTTGGAGTAGGAGATTACTTTAGGGGGAATTTATCTACTTACTTCAAGCAATGTAATAAATGCACAAGTGTAAATGTGCAGGTTGTAATGTGCAAGGTTTCCCCTTGTACAACTAGGTAGAGTGTTGGCCAAGGAATCTATCTTCCTATATAAGGGCCTCATAGTGATAGTTTATATCAAGTTCTTTATAGTAGAGAGTAGTAGATAGTGGTAGAACTCCTTAATGGAGTACAATGTAGTTCTTTAGCTTATATGAATGGAGTTACCATAACCTCCATTTTGCATTGTATTTTCACCACTTTCTATTTATAGGACATTTCAATCATATTGTAAAATTACTTTCCTTCATATTTTTGGTATCTTATTAGGACTTGTGATAGATCTCTCCCACTGCATATATCCTCAAAAGCTAATAGTGGTATCAAATCTATGGTGAATCGAGATAGGAATAGGGAGAGTCACAAGTGAAGGACTAAAATAAATCTCAGTTACAAAAATTTTGATATTACATTTGGTTAGAGTCTTTCCACAAAGTTGTAGGAAAACTTGTGAATACTAGGACTCAGTATTTATTCCACTAGTTTTACGGATCAACTAGTGAAGACTACTGATCTTAAGATAACTAGATCTTTTCATGCTAACTATTAACCAAATTTCTTTGTTACATAAAAATAGATATTGCAAAAGAGACTCCAAGAGTAGAGTTTGGGTGAAGTTTGGAGATTGGAGATCTCCATTGCTATATTGAAAAACTTCACATTATAAAAGGGCCATAAAATCCGTGATCCATAAGAAGGTCATAGTAGCCTTGATCTATAAGAAATACCATAGAAGCCTTGATCTAGAATTATAAAATTCTTTCGTTTTAGTTCTAACAACTTGTTGCAGGAAAATGAGATTCAAGAAAAGGTTGGGAAGCTTACTACAAGAGAGCTAGGGAAAATATATTCTTAGAATCACTCCAACACTTGTAACAACAAGGAGAAGACTAAATATTTCAAAGACCTCAAAAAAGGTCTCATTACAAGAGTTGCAAATCTTATAGATTGTAGAAGTAAAGAAAAGGCAATAATAGCCTTATAGCAAACTCAAGGAAGAAGAGACTCAAAAATATGATTCAAGAAGGAGATAGGATATTGGTGATATCCACTTAAGATTAATACCTATAGAAGTGTAAAAGTAGAAAATACCACAATAGCCTTAATTTTGAAGAATAATTCATGATTTAGAAGAAGACTCTAAAGAAGAGTTCCTAAAGAAGACTCCAGAGAAGAGTCCATGAAATAGCAGATTGGTGATCTCCATTAAAACCTACAAATTACAAAAGAAAATAAGGACCAACAAGGTCCCATTCCAAAATCTATAAGTAGTAGATTTCAAAGATCCGATAAGAAGATCTCATCACAAAAACTTCCAAAAGCATAAGGTTGAAGAAAATGTCTTAGTTGGAAGGCCAAATAAACTACAAGATAGAAGACCTTAGAGAGGTATCAAGGAGGAAAAATAACAAGGCTTAGTGAGCCTTGTTGTAGAGATCATAGAAGCATCATAAAAGGAGTTCCTAGGAGAACTCACTGGATAAATCCACTACCAAGGAGAAGCTCATGATAGTGAAGGACTTGGGACAATTATCACCATCCGACAACAAGCCCAAGAGAAGAAGAATTTGGTAAAGAGTATCAAATCCCAAAGATGAATTCAATGAAGACCTTAAGACATTCATAATCTTGAGAAGAGGAATATTATATTTGAAGTCATAATTCAACAAGAATATTGAAGGAGAATTCAGATATAAGAAGCCTACCAAATCCAAGATATTTGGATATTACCTCTCACATAAAGAAGGTATAGTTTAGAGATAAGAGTTCTTTGAATCTATAGTAGAAGATTAAATATCATTGGAATGATCAAGCCACCAAACCCCAGGATCAAGACAGAAGGTTCAAGACCATAGTTTGGTGAAGCAAGAAGCTATTTTGGACAACCAACAAGAAGCTACGAATTCATCCATTACAAGGCAACAACTTGGTGAATCAAAACACCAAGATCTACAACAACTTGGTGAATCAAACCACCAAGATCTACATCTACTACAAAATCCCTTAAAAGGTAAGCAACTAGGATGCAATAATTTGAACTTCAAATTAGGGTTCATTATCAAATTCCATTAAGCACCATATTTAGATTAAAGTTGCAAGGAGAAATATTCATATTATAGTCTTTAAAAAAGTGCAAAAAAGAAGAACTCATTTTAAGATATATTTGCATATTAAATAGGAGCTGGATATTTTTTGAAAGAAATAAAGTTATCACCTACCTATTATCTATCTATAATACAAGAAGACTACATCCTACAATATTAATTGTAGTGAAAATTATAGATTATTCATTAAGGGTTCTTTACAGATTACTCTTAGAAGTTGCAGAGATTATTACATGCATTTGAAATTATTTTGAGAGTTTATTTATAGGAGCAATAAGGTAAAATTATTATTACCATTAAAGTGCATTATTAAATCATTAGCACTTTATTGGTTGTTCATTAACCTAGTTACTCTCAAAGGATTGTTTTGTATTTTTTATTGTTAAGATCAAAGGCATAAAAACCAATAGATTATCAAATTGTCTAGAGACACTATTTGGTTCACATAACCTACAGCATTTCATGGTCCAAAGAAGCCACCAAAATTATATTAGATTCCTCTAAGGAGTGAAGAAGAAAGCCATTAGACTTGGTGAGTCTCAGATTCGATTTGCACTAAGGACTATTTACAAAATAAATAGTGCCAAAATTACTCCTACAAAATATTCTATCTATGTGGTTATTAGCTTGGGTTTTTTACCAAAGTAACCAAGCAAAGGAGAGATATTTTTAGAAAAAGGAGACAACATCAAATCAGCCCTTTTCTACAATAAATCCACCATTAAAACCAACATAAAGATATTGCAAAAGGAGGTGCAAAAAAGGTATTATATTCACAATTTCATTTACATCATCTTGCACCATACTAATCTATCCTATGTAGAAAAAAGGATAGGGTTTAAGTGCCACAAAGGCACATTCTTCAGAAAAATAAAATAGCTCAAAGAGGTCATGTAAAAGCATCCTCCAAGCAAGGTAAAATAGCCTCTCAAAGAGCTCATATCATCCACATTTTTGGACAACCGTATCAAGGTGTATCGCTCCAAATTTTTTGCATCCTTACCTTCAGGCTATAGGATCCGTGCCCGGAAGGAGGATGGGAAAAGGATGGCGCGGTACCTCGGACTGAGAGGCCTTGCGAAGGTCCCGCCTCTCGGGGGAGGTGTATTATGGTGATTTTTTGACGGATGGTGGGTTCACCAGGAAACGTTTGAATGGCAGTTTCCACGCCTAGGTTGGGAATGTGTTTAATGTGTTCGGTTTTATCTTTAAACATTCGAGTCCTAGGTTTGGCCAAATGAATCTAAGTTGTTCTATTATGAAAATGCGAACTAAATGAAATACAACAAACAGATTTGAGCAAAAACAGAGAGAAAAAGCTAAATTAAAGAGCCATACCTGATCCGGATGTACGATGGAGGTTCTGATTCTTGAAGCGAAAATTTGAGGGATCGTCTCCGACCTACAGGATCGTCTGAGATCTGACGAATTCGTCAGACGAATTCGTCAGAGACCTGCAAACAGAGAAATAGACACAAAATACAAAAAATGCGGCAATGTTAATAGAGGATAATGATGTAAAATGACAATAAGGATGTTAACGAGATAATCCCGAATAGAAATGCAAGTAAGTTGCAACACTTTAATAGCTAATCATGACCTTATTATGCAATTAAACTACATGGGTGAACTCCAAGATGCAAAATAATAAAGAATAATCATAAGATTAACTAAATACAGAATAATGCAGCAGAAAATAATGAGGAAATGCAAACTCTGGGCACTGATTGCCCCCAATGTAGACTGTAGTCGAGATCGTCTCGAATTGGTGCGAAATCATCTCGAATTGAACAGGATCGTCCATGACGAACTGAGCTTGCTCCGGCTGAAAAATACTAAGGTTCCTGCAAATAAATTTGGACAAATATGGAGGCAAATAATAATTTAAGACGGTCTAATGCACGTAGAACTTGTGTTATAGGAAATTTCAGCCAGGGGGATGCCAAGGGGGAGTCCTAAGTTTAAATAGGCTTAGGAGGGAGGTTAGGAGGTTGGAGATCATCCCAATTTGGGAGATCTCCAATGGGGAGGGTCTCTAACGGTGCAGACACGCTTCGCCCGGATTAGAGACGTCGTTGGAACAGAGGCTAATTGTGAAAAATCAGTTTTGGGACAAGATCGTGCGGACGTCCTAGCCCAGACGAAATCGTCCGATCTGAGGCGATATCGTCTGATCGGCGACGATATCGTCAAACGGTCAAAACAAACTCTAAAAATGGCGCGAGAAAGGAGGAAACGGGTTAAACGACGGTTTGGGAGCGGTTTTGGGGTTGCAATTTGAATTTGAATATTTACTAGAGTAATTGTAATTATTTAAGGTTTTACTGTGCCAATTTTAGGGTGCTACATTTTGCCCCCTCTTTAGCGAAATTTTTGAAGAAAATGCGTTAAAGATGAGTTCTTCTCGATCTACGAGAAAGCAAAAATTATTCCCATTTTTAGGCGACGATTCTAGGTCGAATCGTACGACAGCTTACTATGGTGCCCCCTCCGTGTTTTTACCCAAATCGAACGTTTGAGGTAAAAACGCGGAAAAGCAAAATTTTAAAATGTTTTTAATTGTTTTTGAATAAAATTAAGAAAAATAGGGTAAAACCCTAATTCATTATTATTTATTCATTTTCCTAGTTTTTAGAGCTCTGGAGACAAGATGGTCGAGACAGCGCACAGATCGACAGAGGTCCGGCGTGGGCTACGGGTAAGGGTCTAAACTGAATTTAGAATGCTTTACTTTAGAATTTCATGCTTTTTAGATTAGATTTGATTGATTTTTGAGCATCGCGGCCATTTTTGGGCCGTCGACGTCGTCGAGACGAAATCGTCTCGATTTCGTCGAAATCGTCTCGATATCGTCGATTTCGTCTAAGGGCGAAATCGACGATAGGGGGACGATTTCGTCCAATAAGGGACGATTTCCTCATGCGAAATCGGGAGACGAATTTGCTCAAATTGGGGACGATATCGTCCAATTGTGGACGATATCATCATTTATAAAATTGAACTTATTTTGACTTGCATTTTTAATTAATGATTTATTAATGATTTTTATTGTTGATTTTGTTTATGTTGCGAGAGAGGATTACTAAAGAGCGAGAGAATGGAAATATGGCGGGTTGAAGGATGACTTGGCCGCTCTATCTCCAGGCAGAGCGAGATCGGCTGGCTCGGGGTCGGCTTGCGGCATGTGGCGAGAGATGCCACGAGGTTTCTACAGATATGGGGCTATTGACGGCCCTAGCGAGAGAGGTGGTATCCGGGTTCTTCCTATTTCTGGTTATCGACAGGGGAGATGACTCCCACACTGGAGGATGTATGGAGGATTTTGAGGATCCCCATACAAGGACGGCTGATCACTCCCATGGCCAATCAGGGCCACGCGATGATGCGACTGTGTGGCGATCCGAGCTTCGCCCTAGAGAAGGGCGGAGTGAATATCGAGTCACTACGCCAGATGCCTGGGGCATCTAGACTCACACGGGTTTTGGCTGGGGTGGTAGGTGGACTTCTGCTATGCCACCAGAGTGGATGTAGGGTACCATGGCTACTGATAGATGTGGTCTATGACATGAGAGACCATGGGTACAGGTTTGCTTGGGGGAGCTTTGTACTCTATCGATTGTATAGGATCCTTCATGGGGTCGTATACAAGGGCGGTCGATGTCTGGTTATGACATCACTACTACAGGTTTGGTGCTAGGAGCACATCATGATGCGAAGGCCGATAGGGCTCCCACTAATAGGGATTGATGGGGAGAGGCCCCGAGTTTTCTACTGGTGGCTTCGAGAGGGGCACAGCGACGGATAGATCTGCCAGCATCCCGGAGACTACTAGATGACCTTGTCTCCGACCAGATCACCTGGAGGCCTTGGAGAGATCATCCAGGGTGGGCCGAGGATGGACAGAGCTAGCTCGCATCGGCGAGTCTCTTGGCTAAGGATGGAGAGGGGAGAGGTGGAGCTCCATCGGTACGACCGAGTTTTGAGGTAGTTCGGTCTATAGTAGGGGATCCCATCTCTCAGAGACTACGAGTTTTCTTGGACTATCCGGGATAACACTACAGTTAGTGGGGCTCTAGATATGCAGTGATTTTGGAGTCAGGACGCAGATGATGCCCCCATTCAGCCAGTGGATGGGGACGATGTTGGGGTAGCCGACGGCTATGATGCCTAGTACACAGGCATCCGCCCTCCTCGGATGATGAGGGCTCAGGGTCGATTCATGTAGTTGTGCATCGGATGGGGAGGCGATGCCAGGCAGCCATTGAGGTAGCACAAGGTCATGACGGGAGAGAGCAGAGGAGACCACAGGCTCAGCAGAGGCCACGGCAATAGGAGAGGAGGGAGGAGAGACCCCCTTCTCCATAGAGAGAGAGGCCACCATCACTCGATAAGGGCAAGGGTGTTGACACTAGGGAGAGCAGTGAGATGGCGACTCTCCGAGTGAGGTTGCCCCCTACGAGCTCAGGTGCAGACATTGCGGGATGAGGCTACATGGCTTAGAGCTCGGGGTGGAGGAGCGAGCACTCGAGATTTAGCATGTGCTATTGCCCAGGTTACATTCTATCAGGCTCTATATTACTAGGTGGTGCCAGAGGAGAGGGTGCCATTACCAGCTCATATTGTAGAGCCTATCGTGATGGGGTCATCTAGGACATCATCACGATCGGCATCCAGGACTCATGGCACCACACGGACTACGATGGGGCCACCTCCTCCACCTCAGGGCGGGGGAGGAGATGAGGCTGAGAGCTCGAGGGGTTCTCGAGGCGAGGCTACTGCACTACACAGAGATTGTATATTTGATTGAGAGGATTGAGTATGCCAAGATGTAGATTGTGGCATACCAATCTATTTTTGATATGATGTACATATATTTGATATATATATAGATGAGATATTTTTTGATCATATGACTTGTCTTATGCGTTTGTATGATGCTTTTAATGTTTTGGTGTGATTGATTTGATGATTCATGTAATTATGTCATTGGAAAATATTATGGTTTAAATGTCATGCTTTAAAAATTTAAATGAAATAATCTGATGTAACAAATTGTTTGTTGTGATGATAATTTGATAAAAAATAAAAGGGACCTTTAACAATAATTTCAAAGGACATTGTCACTGTTATAGACCATTTCATGGAGTCGCCGCTCACTCGGTCGTCAAGCTAATCCCAGTATAGAAATATTGTTAAAAAGTAAAAGAGTGCTTAAGAGACTGTCTTAAGACTTTGGTGTGATGATGCAAATGATGATGATGATGATTTTGTTTTCAGACTTTTCATGAAAATATTATGCATGAAATATTTTAAAATGATTTTTGCTAGGCATAAATTCCTAAGTGTGATAAAATTTTTGGATAATTCCCTAGGAATTATACCATCATTGCAAATTTGCATATTGACATAATGACATGAAATAGTGATAATGTGCATGCTTTTTTTAAAAACATAATTGTATAACAGAATGATTTAAGTCATATGTTTTTATGATTTTAAATAAATGGGGAATAAAAATTGGTACAATGGTTTGCGCTAGGCATAGAATATGTAGGTATAGACTTATACCATCATCGCGAAATCCAAAGAAAAAGTTGATATAATAGTTTTATTGTATGGTTGATTTTTAATTGTTGAAAATAAACAGAAAATATGAAGAGGAGGACTTGCGCTAGGCATAAGACTCCCATTTAAGTTTTGGAACTATACCATCGTCGCGAAAGTCGACAATATATATATATATATATATATATATATATGTGTGTGTATGTGTGTGTTTTTATTGTATGGTTTGAAAGAAATTTTGATTTTTGATTATGCATGTAGTTGTCTTTATGCGAGAAAGGAAAAATGAAATTATTCCAGACAATTTGCAAAGATATTTCAAAGTATCTCGAAGACAAAAGTTAGATTTATAAGGAATCCCATGTGCATATGTGAGTTCATTTCCAATCTTGATTTATCATAATGATACACAAAATCTCTCAAATACAAATGTGTGTGCAATTGCTTTGTTCATTTACCAGTTTTGAGCAAGATAATTTGATACAAGTGATTTGAATGAACCAAATAAGTGTTCATTAACCATGATTTAGATGCATATAACCATACTAGGACTACTATGTAAGTCGGATTATCAAGAGCTAGCTAATCCATAAGCGGACATAGGTCTGTACAAAAGAAGGTCGCTAATGTGACGGACATATCGCCACGCTAGGAGTTACCCAAGGCCAAGCGGGTTGGGCACAAACCACCTGTTATGGGGCTTACCTCACAGTTTTCGAATAATTGAGAATTCCAGGGATTCAAGCTCATCAACCCTTCTTTTCTTTTCAATGGGTAGGGAGAGGGATTTTATTGCTTTTGCTTTTGCTTTCTTTTGCTTTTCTTTTGCTTTTCTTTTGTATTTTTGCTTGATTTTTGAGATAATGCTTGAAACATTGTTGTAATGATATAAAATAACATTTTTCTTTTTCTCTTTTTCTTGAACTTTGCTTTTCTTCCTATGCTAGGGATACTTGCTCGGATTAGCTGTAGAGCAAGGGATTTTTATTACGGGTAGGGGTGAGCTTGTCCTTTTGCCAATTCTCAAAGATTCTAGACCATGTGCATGATAGGATAGCGAGGGAAACTTTTCGCTCAAGAAACCACTTCTACTATGTAGCATAGCATGGACATTACAAATATAATCATTTTATTGTGAAAGGATGTGCTTGGTTTAAGTAAATAACAAGATCAATTCTCTGTGCTCAAACTTTATTTAATTGAATTTTGTGGACTTTGATATAAGAGAGATTAGTAATCATGCCAGATAAAAATCAAGATATTTATTTTGTGTTTGTGAAAGTGAGGGATTCCAAATAAATGCTAATTTATCCAAAATAATTTGAAATATATAACTGCAACATTTGTAAGAAGAAATATATACAAATACTTTTTGGGAAGTTTGAGAATGTTGACTCTCTCTTTCTTCTTTATTTTGTTTTGGTTTCGAAAGAGTCAAGAATATTGTTGTTTTTATTTTTATTATTTTTTGTTTGTTTTTGTTTTTGTGTAAACAGTTTGATATATTTTTAAAATAAGACAACATGCAAAATATGTACAAATGATGAAATGACCAAATTTTATGCGTAATATCGCCTAAGATGCATAATATTCATAGGTTCTTTTAAATATTTACCATCTAAGGTAGCTAATTTGTATGCTCTCGATTCAAATTTAGCAGTGATAATGTATGGTCCAAGCCAGTTGGGCTCAAATTTACCTTTAAGGTCTTTAGTTGCATTAGTATTTTTTTATTTTCTTTTAAAACAAGGTCGTCGATCTCAAAGGATCGATGACGAACTTTTTTAGCATATGATCTTTTAAGCTTGTTTTGGTAGGCACGGAGATGCTCCAAAGCATTGATGCATTTTTCATCTAGGAGTTCCAGTGAGTGAGTCTGCCGACTCGATATTCATCTCCTACTTCGGTATCTTGAAGTAGTAGAGCCAAAGAAGGAACTTCTAATTCAAAGGGAAAAATGGCTTCGACACCATAAACCAAAACAAAAGGTGAAGTTCCAGTGGGGGTTCGAACACTAGTTCGATAGGCCCACAAGGCTGGATATAATTGAATGTGCCAGTCGCGGCAGATTTATTGACCAATATTTTGAGAATTTTGATTAAGGTTTTGTTAGATGCTTATGCTTGACCATTACCCTGAGGATAATAGGGAGTGGACCAGCGATGTTGAATCTTATATTTTTGGCATAATTTCTTAACATCTTTATTTTTGAAACAAGTTCCATTGTCTGAGATGAGGTTTGCAGGAATTCCGAACCTACAAATGATTTGATTAAAAATAAATTTAGAGACTTGTGTGCCGGTGCGGGAAGCTAAAGGCATAGCTTCAACCCACTTCGTGAAATACTCGGTGGCGGTTATGATGAATTTGTGTCCATCGGATGACACGGGATTAATTTTGCCAATAATGTCTAAGCCCCATTTTGAAAAGGGCCAAGGAGATGAAATAGCCTGCGGTTCTTGTGCGGGGGCATGGACAAGGTCAGCATGTTTTCGGCACTTGTCGCAATGGCGCACATAATCATGTGCATCATTCTCCATGGTAGGCCAAAAGTATCCTATCCTAAGGAGCTTTTTAGCAATGACACTACCACTGAAGTGTCCTCCACAAGATCCATCGTGGGCTTCACTCAAGGCTGATTTGGATTCTTCTAAATTCAAACATCTTAATAGGATACCTTCAAAAGATCTCCTATATAAAGTATTGCCAATTATTACAAATCGACTTGC
This sequence comes from Wollemia nobilis, assembly GCA_028583015.1. Taxonomy (NCBI): domain Eukaryota; kingdom Viridiplantae; phylum Streptophyta; class Pinopsida; order Araucariales; family Araucariaceae; genus Wollemia; species Wollemia nobilis. The sequence continues at coordinate 616,305 of JAQPPZ010001755.1, forward strand.
TCGTCTACGTAATAACCGATGTTGGTTTCTATTAGAATTGGCAGGGAAAGTCCCATTTTGGAGAAAATCAAATATATCTGTATACCAAGGTTCGGGAGTAGTTTCATTGATTAGAAACACATCCAAAGGTTCTAAGCATGACTTATTTGAAGCGAGGTTCCTAGAGTCGACGAATAATGATGGTGGCATATTCGTCATTTAACTCCAAGGGCAGAAGAGATGCAGTTGTGGCCATAGCGTCAGCCGCACGGTTGCTAGTTCGAGGAATAGCTTCCAAGGTAACTTGATCAAATAGGGATAACAATTGCAAAACATATGCTTTATATGGGCACAATTTATCATCTACGGTCTGATAAACTTCATTAATTTGATTTATGACAAGTTGAGAATCACCAAAAACTAACAGATGTTTAATTTTTAGCGCCAAGGCAGCTTGTAATCCAAGGATTAGAGCTTCATATTCAACGATATTATTGGTGCAAGCAAATGTTAATTTGAAGGACGAGAGGAATAAGATGTTTTTGCGGGGATATTAAAATAATACCCGCACTGACCCCACTCATGCATCGGGCTCCATCAAAGTATAAGGACCATTGTTCAATATGGTCTGCCTCTAATTGAAGGCATTCATCAGGAAACTCAATGATGAGGGGATGGGTAGACTCTAAGGGTGCAGCAGCTAATTGATCTGCTATGATTTGACCCTTAACAGACTTCTGTCCTATGAACGTGAGGTCAAACTCGCTTAGAGCAAGAACCCACTTGGTTGTACGACCCGATAAATAAGGTCGACTCATGAGATACCTCAAGGGATCATATTTAGCAATGACATAGGTTTTTGACTAAGCATATAATGGCATAATTTTTGCGTAGAAAACACGACTGCTAGACATAGTTTTTCTAATGTTGTGTAGCGGGTTTCATAACTGATGAAGGTTCGGCTAATATAATAATTAGCACGTTCTCTCTTCTCATCATCAAGCTGAGCTAACATAGCTCCTAAGGCAGAATCTGAAGCTAAAATATACAGGAGAAATGGGCGATCAGGTCTAGGTGGAGAAAGCACAGGTGGGTTAAGGAGGTATTGTTTGAGAAGTTCAAAAGCTTCTTTACATTCGTCGTCCCAATTAAAAGGGACATCCTTCTTAAGGAGCTTAAGAAAGGGACCGGTTTTGTCCGCCAACTTATCGATGAAGCGACGGATAGCTTGAAGTTTACCTTGTAAACTTCGTAATTCAGATATATTGGTAGGTGCGGGCATATCAGTGATAGCCGCAATCTTGAGAGGGTCAATTTTGATGCCACGTAAAGAAACTATAACCCCTAATAGTTTACCGGACTTAACTCCGAATATGCATTTGGCTGGATTTAATCGAATAAGATATTCTCTTAACCGATTAAAAACTTTTCTCAAATCATCTAAATGGTTATCTTCATTAATAGAGCGAGCTATAATATCATCTACATAATCATGTAGGATATCATGCATCATATCATGAAAAATATAAGTCATAGCTCGTTGATAGGTTGCACCTGCGTTCTTTAAGCCGAATGGCATCACTTTCCAACAAAAGGTACCCCAGGGGGTAATAAAGGCTGTTTTAGCCTGATCTTCAGGAGCTATCCTGATCTGATTATAACCAGAGAATCCATCCATTAAGGACATCATCCCACTCCCGGCGGTAAAATCAATGATTTGGTCCATGTTTGGAAGAGGAAAATCATCTTTAGGGCATGCGGCGTTAATATCTCTAAAATCTGTGCAAACCCTAACTTTGGTAGCTTCTTTCTTGGTGACTGGAACTACATTTGAGATCCATTCAGCATAATCAATAGCTTGTATAAAAACAACATTCAGGAGTTTTTCTAACTCCCCTTTGACTAGTAAGGCCACTTTGGGATGCATTTTTCTAAGTTTCTGTTTAACAGGTTTAGCATCCGGATGGACTACTAGATGATGCATGACTACGGAAGGGTCCAGGAAACTGGCATATCTTCATATGTCCAAGCGAAGACATCTTCATATTCTTTAAGGAATGCAATGTATTGCTCTTGTTTTTCTTGACTTAATTCTGATCCAATATTGATTATGTGGGGATTATCCTCAGTTCCAATGTTAACTTTAATGACGTTTTCTACTTCCATGTGTAGATCTCTTTCAAAATTAGGTGGGGCGGGTGAAACGCCCAATTCTTGTAATTCTTTTAAGGTTAGCTTGGATAATTCATCTTGAGGATTAGTGTCCTCAAGCTGGGCTATAGTAGGTATAGAACCATCAAAATAAAACCCATTGTGTAACATCTCTTCAACGGAGACATCATGGAAAATATCTCCTTCCAACTCGTCATCGGATTCAGCGATCATTTCGGGGTAAGCTATGGATAGCATGTTACATGTAAATGGCTGATTTTTTAGAGGCAAATCATCACGCCTATCCAAATAATCTTGATAACATATGAGTTGATCATCATCTTCAAAAGGAAAGGGTTGACCCTTACTAGGAAATAGGCCCACACCACGGCGGGCAGGCCACGGTTCTACCTCGAAAGGTTCTTTCATACCATTTTGGAAAGGTCCCAAGCCTTTCCCTTTATATCCCATTTTAAGCATTATAGGTTTAGCTTTAATATACTCATTAGTAAAATAACACCGAGCATATCCATCATGATGAGTTTTGATATTTCGAGGTATTCTTCCCCAGTCATATCCTTTATAAATGAAGGCACAACTCCCGACTTGGTAAGTACTTCCCATGGGTTGTGGGAGGCCCAAAGTGCGAGGAGATGGCGGCAAGTTTTTTAAAAGAATTGAATCTTGCATAGAAGCATTTGTTTTTTCTGATATTAAGATTGTGGATAAATCCGGTAAAAGTTCATCAGAAAGAGCATAAGATGTAGAAGGATCATTCCCTATATCTTTAGATGTGGAAGGTATGATAGATGTTGATAATGTGGAGGTGTTAATGAATGGGTCTATAGGTTTTGAAATTATAGGGATGGAACATGAAGGATTGGTTGTGGATTGAAGATCTTTTTGAGGTTCTAGAGTGGTTTGTTTAGAAGATTGTTGATCTATATATGAGGGTGAAATTAATGGAGGAGAAATAGATGAAGCTATGGGTGTGTGTTTCACAGTTTTAGATGAAAAATAAGAATTAGGATGTGTGGATGACAGAGCAGGGCAAAATTGAACTCCAACGGGTTACGCCAAAGCACACATATCAAAGGGTCTAGGATCACCATGGATAGTGACCAACTGATTTTTAAATTCGAATTTAACACATTGGTGTAAAGTTGATGGGACAGCCCGCATTGCATTGATCCAAGGACGACCCAAGAGTATATTGTACGATGCGGGGCAATGTACAATAAACACGGTCGTATCTAAGGTTCTAGGACCAACTTGCAATGGGATGGTAATAACTCCACATGTTTCTTGTGTTTCGTCATTGAAAGCTTTGATAATCATGTCAGTTTTCTTCATTTCATCACTTCTAAACCCAAATCGTTGGTAGAAATCAAAAGTGCAAATATTTAGAGATGAACCATTATCAATCAAGACTCTTTTAACGGCTACATCTCCAATTAGGGCAGTAATATATAAGGGGTTATCCTTATGTAAACTATGTTGTGGTATATCTTTATCCCGAAAGTCAATACAATCGACTTCTCTAGTGATGATAGTATTGGCCATGGCTTCAGGTTGAATGTTTTGTGGTACCATCATTTGGCTTAATGTAAGCATTAATTCATCTCTATGGGTAGGAGAAGATCTTAATAAATCCAAGAGAGAAATTATGGCTGTAGTATTGGATAATTGCTCATTAATATTGTAAGGAGGTTTAGGTTGAACATTGGAAGCATGATTCCCTTTATTGGGATTTTTCAAAACAAATGGAGTTGATCCATCATTCTGGTTTGGTTCTTGTTGAGAATTTTGAGCTTGTTGTCTGGTAACGACTCCGATGGTACCTACAATGTTATATTGAAGACGTTGAACTGGTCTCGGTTGAGCGTTTATGGCTTGTTCATTAGGGAGGAATTGATTAGAAGAGGGTCGAGTAGTAACTCTTCTAGGAAATGGTTCTTCTGGAACCATAGCATCTGTGATAGGTTGAATAGGATCTGATTCATTTTCAGAACTATTCGATTGGTTTGAGGTGATGTCTATTTCACTTTCAGTATCTGATTCTACATCACTAGGATCGGGAGTTTGAGTATTATGTAGGGGCCTGGTTGTGACCAGGGATAAGGTTGTGTCAAATTTTTGAGGATCATGATTAGGTAATTGTCCGCTAATAGTTCCTACATATCGGGTAGGAGGAGGAACATTATGATGCTCAATTTGGTTGGCCACCTCTTTACCATGTCTTGGTAAAGGATGTTGAAATATGTCTAATGATTGATTAGCATTTTGATTTTGATTTTGGGGAATGTTCTTTTGAGCATTATTAGGAGCATTTTGTTTAGGTTGGAAGGCTTGCACCTCCATTTCATTATTATCAATCAGATCTTGTATTTTATGCTTTAACCTTTTACAAGCGTTGGTAGAGTGTCCAGGTCCTCTATGGAAATCACGGTGTAAGTCGGCTCTGTATCCGGGTATGGTTGGATCAGGTTCCCGGATAGGTGGTAATTGAATCAAACCTCTTTCGAGTAATTGAGGTAAAATAGTTGATAATGGTTGATTCAATCTAGTAAATTCTCGAGGAGGTTTATCGGGAGGTTTCAATATAAATTTTTTTGTTGTCTTCGTTGCATTGATATTAGCAACATTTCTGCTATCAGTGACTCCGTCACCTACGACTTGTTTGTTTTTATATTGATTTTTGGATGTTTTCTCATCATCTTTCTTCCTAAGTTGGCCTCTCCTAATGAGGGCATCTTCTACTCTTCGAGCTAAATCTATAGCTTGATCGAAGGTAGTTAAAGTAGCAATTGATAACTCATAAGATATTTGTTCTTGCAAATTATTAATAAAAATGTCCAACATTTCCCTATAAGGTAGCACAAAGTGCGGTTTTCCTATCAACTGCCTCCATCTAGCTAAGAAATCAGCAAAACATTCATCTTTGTCTTGTTTTAAGTTGTATAAATCTTTAATGGTGACATGCCTCTCAATGTAGGCACTAAATTGATGGACAAAAGATTCAGTTGTTTCTTCAAAATTTCTCAAAGAATGAGTGGGTAGTTGATAGTACCACTCTAATGCCATTCCACCTAAACTTTTTGGGAACATTTTTAGTAATAGCAAGTCATCATGTGATATATCATGACATGCTATCCTAAACATGCGAAGATGCTCTATGGGATCTTCGGTTCCTTTATATATAGGCAGGACGGGCATGGGAAAATGCTTAGGGTATGGTTGTGCTACAACTATGGGATCCAAAGGTTGACTACACATCTCTCGATAATTGTACGAGGGACGGTAGGGATCTATCTGGTCCATGCGGGAAGCTAACTGCTTCACCATGGCTTCCAGATTACTGGTTTGCCCACCATATTGGTTCGGTAGGGCATTAATATGGGATTTGTGAGCATATGATGGAGGGACATGAATATTAGATGCTATATTGCTATTGTGTAAATTGTTAGTAGGAAGGGTGTTATGAAGAAGTTTTGAAGTTATATTATGTTGTATTCCAGATTGTTGAAAATTGGTGTTTGGCTTCATTTTAGGTTTTTGTTGATTTGAAGCATATTGATCAATAGTTTGGCGAAGTAAAGCAGTGAAGGAAGTTTTCTTTTGTGTGGGAATGATTTTAGGCTCAATAACAGGTTCCTTAGGAGGTTGGGTAACTTGTTGTTTTTGCATGTTCTGAATCATAGTGACCATATCTCTATTGGATGGTCCAGCCTTATCACTTTCTTGATCAACAAAGGACAAGGGATTAGTGTGTATATTAAACACATCTTCCATGGCTGCTTGAGTGTCACTAATTTGTCCTTTATCAATACGAACTGCCATATTAAGAGCGCCAATGTTATTATTGAAAAATTTCCAGAAATGATCTAAGTTATCAAAAGCAATAGTTCCATCTGGAGTTATTCTAGGGGATGAGGATCCATCCTCTTTAACATTTTCTTCTTGTTCATCTACAACAAGCTCATCGTCTTGCTGGTCTAGAGTTTCTTCTTCCGGGATTGGATCCTCAGGAAGGACATTTGGGTTTCTTGTTTTGTCTCCTAACCAATCTTCTTCTTCTCCTTCGGTTTGTTTACCATTCCTAAGTTTAGGCATTGTGCTTAACTTAGATTTCATCAAAATATAAAAAAAAAAATATATATATATATATATATATATATATATATATATATATATATATATATGCAACAAGCTTAAGAGGTATATATTAATTATATACCTACTACAATATTTAAAATGAAATGTTTTGGTTTTTGTTATGTTTTTTAGTTTTTCTTGTTTTTTTTTTTTTGGTTTTAATAACAATATTATAAAGATAACAAACAACACACAAAACACAAGAAATAATAATAATGAAAGCAATGATCTAGTTTTCTATAAACAATTTATAAATATCATTAATGGGCTCAAGTTCTTCAGGAGTCATGAAGTGTTCTTCTTCAAATTGAAAATTTTCTTTCAAGAATTTAATGAAAAGGGCTATAGTGATATTATCTGTCTCAGATTCTGGTTGATAGAAGTAAAGCTCGTGGCAATACTCTCGATATAACACAGCTCGAGGAACTCTATTCCATATTTCCCTATCCATAAGAACGACCTCTTGGTCTTCTACATGACCTAGGAACTGGTGTATAGTGGCTGCGTTCTCGAGGTATTCCTCGAAGGTGAACAATTATGAAGACACAAGAGCTCTCCTATAAGCTAACCATCTATGGCGGGCTCTCTGAAGTTCATGATAAAAAATGAGTTGATGAGGATCCGGGATTCTATCTAGGACAAGCCTTTTGATTTGTTTAAGTTTTGTTGACCTAGATGAAATGACACCTAGTCTTCTATCAAGTTCGTCCCACAAAAGTTGATTTCTATCTATTTCGGGCACATTAAGCACAAAATTGATTTCTATGGCTGCTAATTGGTTTTCAACATTTATAGTAACTGCTAGTCTTTTCTTAGGAGCTACCATCTAGACATGATATGCAACTTATTAGTTTTAAATGATTTGAAATGCATCTATGTTTTTGTTTTTTTTTTTTGTTTTCAAAAGGTTTTAAATGCATTCACGTCGGGTTCACCAAAATGTATCGCTCCAAATTTTTTGCATCCTTACCTTCAGGCTATAGGATCCGTGCCCGGAAGGAGGATGGGAAAAGGATGGCGTGGTACCTCGGACTGAGAGGCCTTGCGAAGGTCCCGCCTCTCGGGGGAGGTGTATTATGGTGATTTTTTGACGGATGGTGGGTTCACCAGGAAACGTTTGAATGGCAGTTTCCACGCCTAGGTTGGGAATGTGTTTAATGTGTTCGGTTTTATCTTTAAACATTCGAGTCCTAGGTTTGGCCAAATGAATCTAAGTTGTTCTATTATGAAAATGCAGACTAAATGAAATACAACAAACAAATTTGAGCAAAAATAGAGAGAAAAAGCTAAATTAAAGAGCCATACCTGATCCGGATGTTTGATGGAGGTTCTGATTCTTGAAGTAGACAGGATCGTCTGGAATTTGATGGGATCGTCTCCGACCTGCGGGATCGTCTGAGATCGACGAATTCGTCGAGAGACACATAAGCAGAGAAATAGACACAAAATACAAAAAATGCAGCAATGCTAATAGAGGATAATGATGTAAAATGACAATAAGGATGTTAACGAGATAATCTCGAATAGAAATGCAAGTAAGTTGCAACACTTTAATAGCTAATCATGACCTTATTATGCAATTAAACTACATGGGTGAACTCCAAGATGCAAAATAATAAAGAATAATCATAAGATTAACTAAATACAGAATAATGCATCAAAAAATAATGAGGAAATGCAAACTCTAGGCACTGATTGCCCCCAATGCAGACTGCAGTCGAGATCGTCTCGAATTGGTGCGAAATCGTCTCGAATTGAACAGGATCGTCCACGACGAGCTGAGCTTGCTCCGGCTGAAAAATACTAAGGTTCCTGCAAATAAATTTGGACAAATATGGAGGCAAATAATAATTTAAGACGGTCTAATGCACGTAGAACTTGTGTTACAGGAAATTTCAGCCGGGGGGATGCCAAGGGGGAGTCCTAAGTTTAAATAGGCTTAGGAGGGAGGTTAGGAGGTTGGAGATCATCCCAATTTGGGAGATCTCCAACGGGGAGGGTCTCTAACGGTGCAGACACGCTTACGCCCGGATTAGAGACGTCGTTGGAACAGAGGCTAATTGTGAAAAATTAGTTTTGGGACAAGATCGTCTGGACGTCCTAGCCCAGACGAAATCGTCCGATTTGAGGCGATATCGTCTGATCGGCGACGATATCGTCAAACGGTCAAAACAAACTCTAAAAATGGCGCGGGAAAGGAGGAAACGGGTTAAACGGCGGTTTAGGAGCGGTTTTGGGGGTTAAAATTTGAATTTGAATATTTACTAGAGTAATTGTAATTATTTAAGGTTTTACTGCGCCAATTTTAGGGTGCTACACAAGGTACCTACAATAATAACACAAGAAAGGAGGAATATTATATACAAATGCAAATACATAGCAGGTTGAAAGGAGGAAAACAAAGTACAAAAGATTCTATGCCAACTAGATGTACATCCACAAGGAGCACTCAAGGGCATCATTGGAGTGTCTCAATACTCCACCAAAGCATTGACTATATCTACTGAAGCATTGCTCACTACTACAACTGGAACTAGTTTGCATCAAGCACCATAAAAAGCATACTGTAGCGACCCCGGGAAGCACGCACCTCTACTCTACTTGCAATATTATACCGAAATGAAATGAAAGACCATGAAATGCATATAACATAGAAATAACAAAGAGAGATCCTTTTATTTATATTGAAACCTGGTTACATGTCGGTCCCTCTAAGGGATACCCATTTCGATACAATGAAGTACAAGTGAATAAAATGTCCCCTTGCAAAGGGGTGGTGCACTTTCGTAGGCTTCCCGGTTCTGCACATGAAATTGTATGAGGGCTTACAGATGCCTCCTTCTCCTTCTCTCATCCAGGAGGGATCCCGTGCTCCGAATGTCTTGATCTGGTCCTGTAAACCTGCAGATCTGCATACATGGAAATAACAAAGCACGCTTAGTAGTACGGGCCACCTCTTCGAAAGAGGCTCTTATTAGCAAATATGATAATCTAGATAAATAAGCATAATGTGTATTGAAATATACCAGATCTGGGCAATATGCATATGAAAATAAGAAATATTAATCTAAATGCAATGAAGGATTCAGATCTATGCTAAAGACATGTAAATGAAATAATAATAAATGCATATCTATTACTAAGAACAAAGGAATGACCATATTAAAACCTGGCTATGCTTATGGGTCGTTGTCAAAGACAGTGGCCTCTAACTAATAGGTTACCTCAGGTCTTATGGGCTGTAATTAATCACTCCTTGGCTCGAATTGATGTTCAAGGGTCGCCAGGTGTGTCTCCTACACTGATTGGCGGTTAAGAATGATGGGTCTGAATACTGATGCATGGATGTGGCTCAGCTAGACGGTGCTCCAATGCACACAATTTGAACTCTCTATATCTTTGATTTGGTAGGGCTTCGCTACATAATATTTGAACATTCGTGCTCCTTTTGCCTTACTAGAAATATGCATATATAGAATTCTAGGTTTTAGGTTTAGATCTAGGGCTTGGCTTCCTAGGGAAGCCAAGCTCCAGATCTGCATGCCAACTGACTATCCCAGAGGGAAGGTTTAGTCTTGACTTGGTATGGAAGGGGTAGTTAGGAGGAACTCTAGGAGTTCCTCATCGATATCCCTTTGAAATGCATGCAAACTACCATTACCACCCATGATTTGGGTAATTCTTCATGATATTTCATGTTTCAGGGCTAGTCGATGTCATAAGGAGTGGTTAGCTATGGCCGCTCTAGCCTATAGCAGCCAAGATTACTGGCCACTCTAGTCTATAGCTTCTAGCTAGCCACTCTAGTCTATATCGGCTAAGAGTGTTGGTTGCTCTAGTCTACAACTGCTAGCTATAGTTGCTAGTTGGTCGCTCTAGTCTACAACTGCTAAGCTTAAATGGGCTAAAACTACCATTTTGAGTGGTTAGGACCACTGCTTGCTCTTGGAAAGGTCCAATATTGGTCATATGGTCTTCAGATGTGCCCATATGAGTAGTCTCCTAAACATGACATATTTTAGGTGTCTACAGATGCCCCTTTTTGGGATGCATTATGAGCAAAACACAATGCAGAGCAAAAAAGTAGACCACCTAGGGCCATATTGTAGGGTGTGTGATGATCATTGATCTGATCAACATTGGATGCCCCAAGTCATGGGCTTGAGGGGCATTTTGTGAGTTGACCAAAGGGCTTATGATGCCTTTGGGGCTTTTGTGAGTTGACCAAAGGGCTTATGCGGTGGGAGGTGCTATCCTTTGGGGCATTTTGGTTTGACCAAAGGGCTTATGCTACCTTTGGGGAATTTTGGTTTGACCAAAGGGCTTATCCCCTTTGGGGCATTTTGGTTTGACCAAAGGGCTTATTCCCTTTGGGGCATTTTGGTTTGACCAAAGGGCTTATCCTCTCTTTGGGGCATTTTGGTTTGACCAAAGGGCTTATCCTACCTTTGGGGCATTTTGGTTTGACCAAAGGGCTTATCCCCTTTGGGGCATTTTGGTTTGACCAAAGGGCTTATCCCCTTTGGGGCATTTTGGTTTGACCAAAGGGCTTATGCTACCTTTGGGGCATTTTGGTTTGACCAAAGGGCTTATGCTACCTTTGGGGCATTTTGGTTTGACCAAAGGGCTTATCCCCTTTGGGGCATTTTGGTTTGACCAAAGGGCTTATCCCCTTTGGGGCATTTTGGTTTGACCAAAGGGCTTATCCTACCTTTGGGCATTTTGGTTTGACCAAAGGGCTTATCCTACCTTTGGGGAATTTTGGTTTGACCAAAGGGCTTATCCCCTTTGGGAATTTTTTACCAAAGGGCTTATCCCCTTTGGGGCTTTTTGGATTGATTGCTTATTAGGGGAGGTATGATACCAATAATGCCCTAGTTGATGTTTAGCAAATATTTTTGTTTTGATTTTATGTTATGGATGCAATGATGGATGTTATGCCTAGATAATGATTTGATTTTGCTATATGTATGTAATGTGTTGGTGACATGTGCTAGCTAGATGATAGATGTGTTATTAGATGCCATGATCTAGATGTATAGATGCACTATGGTGATGTATGCATTTATGGATGCAGTGCTTATTGTTAAATGCATGTTTAATTTTGATTTAATTGTATGCATCTAACTTATATTGTTATGATATGATAAATGAAATGTGTGAAATGCATTATGATGGTGATCTAATGTACATGAACTTGTATGCTTTAATCACTTAAAATATAAGGTATGCATGTGATATGAGTTTAACAATCTAATGGGCGACACCATAGAATGTATAACAATCATGAATGTAAATAATAACTCTGATAATAAGAATTAATTATTTACACCTTCAAATGTGAGGTGAGATGATGTGATATGTATGTAGTGATTTATGAGATGGAATGATTTGTTGCTATGAGGAGATTTTTGAGGTTTTCCCTGAGACTCAAACACCCTAGTTGCTCCATCAAAAAGTCGTATACTGATCATGCAGGGCTCTTGAAGGATAAAGCTCTTGTTATGAAGACCTAGATACTCATTATCCCTATGTGTGCAAATGAATATATTAGATAGAACATAAGCATACCCTCGATGCCAGGTGGGATTCATTCAGCCCATTGTTGTATTGGGGATCCTCAAATGTTTATCATGATCCTAAGTTGGACTTAGTTGGATTAGACCACTAGGCAATATAGGACACCTAAGGCTAGCTCTTCCACATGCAAACATTGGTCTATACCAAAGCAAGATGCCAATGTGATAGACATATCATCGTGCGTAAGGCTCGTTCACACTGAGAATTCCAGGGATTCAAGTTCAATACTCCCTTCTTTTCTTCATATTTATTAGGGATACTTGCTCATGTTTTAGTGATGAAAATCACTATTTATTTTGACTTTTTGTTTTTCCTTTTGAGCAAGGGATTTATGTAGTGATGATCATCACTATTTATTTGTACTTTTGAATTATTCTAAACTTTGAACTTTGATTTGTTTGGGGACTTTTGTAGTGATGATAATCACTTGTTTTTGAACTTTTGCTTTGTTCAGGATTTTTGCTTGTTTTGATCAAAGCAAGGGATTTCTTTGGGTAGGGGTGAACTTGTCCTTTTGCCAATTCTCAGCATTTCTAAACCGATCGCACAGGGGGATGAGCAAGATAAACCTTTTTCACCTTAGGATACCTAATACCACTTCGTAGCATTCATCTTTCCCTTGTTTCAACTAGGATTTTAGTGTTTTGATTAGTGATAGGATTCTGAGATATACTAGGTACTATCAAAACTAAACCTCACCTATCAAAAGCTAAGACAACTTTCTACAAAGTTTGATAAAACCACTAGGTATGGCTGAGTGACCGAAAAACCCTAGTATATTCCTTATAGCAATAGGAGGGGTTGTGTTGAAAAACACAGTTACACACATGGGTGATGGATGATGATGGATTTTGAAGATGCATGATTGAGGTACAAACATGGTGTCATTTGTAAGATTGCAAACACAATTGTTTTTAATGCAGAAGCAATGGATGCAATGCCTATATGCAATGCAACTATATGAATGCAAATATGAAATGCAAATATTTTTGTATTTTTGATGTTTTCCATTGTTTATTGAACTTTGATTGTTTTGAATGTTTTTGAATTTTTTATTTTTGAATTATTTTTGAATTTTTCATTTTTGAATTGTTGACCAAAGGGCTTATGGTGCCTTTGGGGCCTTTTGATGATTTGACCAAATGGCATGAAGATGCCTTTGGAGCCTTTTGATGATTTGACCAAATGGCTTGAAGATGCCTTTGGAGCCTTTTGATGATTTGACCAAATGACTTTAAGATGCCTTTGGAGCCTTTTGATTTATTTAGATGCCTTTGGGGTTTTGTGAATTGACCAAATGGCTTTGAGATGCCTTTGGAGCTTTTTTATTTGACCAAATGCTTGGAGATACCTTTGAAACATTTTATTTTAGATTATTTGTTTTTATTTTTAATTTGTTTGGATTTTTATTATTTCTATTGTTTTTATAATTTTGAAATTTATGAATGTTTTTGATATTTTGTTGGTTTTATAGGAGGTATGATCTCAGTGTGCATGTTTCCTACTATAATGTAGTCATATTGCTTAGGAAGAGTGACAGAAATCAACTCTCCCAATTGGGGCATGGACCTCTACAGGGTGCCCCTATCTTGGTGGGGAGAAATGAGTGAACCATCTTCATGGAGCTCATTTCATTCTAAAAGGTCTTGGACCACCTTTAGAAATGATTGGAAATTATGGATGTCATGCCCCTGTATACGATGATACATACAATGGAGGCTTTCATCAGTGGACCCATGCTTGGGCTCTCTTTGCTTGACCTCGGGCAACACAAATGCATTTGCCTTGTACAACTTTTGAAATAAAGTTGTAGTAGTCATTTCAAATGTGACCACTCATTGAGGTGGCTTGCTTAGCCTACGAGGTTGCGACTGACCTTGGGGTCTCAATTGGGATGATGTAGCCTCTATTTTGGTAGGTTGGGGTTCTATGGATGAACCATTTATGGGAAATGCCCCACTATCTATGAGATCTTGAACTACATGTCTGAATACTTGGCAATCATGAATGCCATGGCCCTGCACTCGATGATAGAGACAATAATGGTCCTCCCTATAACCCTTAGGTTTAGCTCTATTTGGATCTAAAGGTTTTATGTCAGGTAAGGTGATGACCTTAACTTCTTGCAACTTTTGAAAGATGTCTGACATAGACTCGTTTAAAGGAGTCCAAATGTTGTTGTTGTTTTGAGCGTTTAGCATGCTCTGGTCTAGCTTGGTAACCAGATTGAGCCATAGGTATTTTGATTGTTGGCTTAGGGGGCTCCTCTTGCTTTTTGGGTGCAAGGGGTGGATTACTGACTATGGTCACTTGTTGGTTGATAATTTGAAGTTGCTTTTTGTTGAGCATGTTGTGTACTATGGCTTTGAAACCTTGACATGATTGAATATCATGCCCATTTTGCCTATGATATAGACAGTGTGACTCTTCCTCATACCCTCGGGGTTTAGGATGATTTGGATCTAAAGGTTGCACCTCTAGTAGGGTGATGGCATTTGTGGCAATTAACCGATTGAAAATCGATAATGCAGGCTCAAGCAATGAGGGATGCTTGCTAGGTTGTTGAGGTGGTCGAGTTGGTGCTTGCTCTAGTTGAGGCTTTTCTTGTGGATGCATAGGAGGTGGTTTGATCTCAGATGAGGGTGGCTTCCATAATTCTAGGCTCTCAAGTTGGTTCATGATAAAGTGCAATGCCTCATTTTGTTTATCCATTTGGGCCTCTATATTATAGAGGTGATTTTGCATATGCTCCAATACTGATAAGGCTCCCATGTGTATTTCTAGTGATTGGTTTGAAATACCATTGTCTACTGAAGGAGGCAAAAGAGTAGGTGCTAAAGATCTACCAGGTAACTCTAAGTCACTGATTTCCTTCATTTGAGTCGATGTGGAGGATTCATGATGACCCATTTTGATAGTGGCATCCACATGCTCATGTTTATGACTCAGTTCATGTTTCTATCTTACTTGGTGGTGTTGAACTGTGTCAACTTTGGTACCTCTAGTATGATGTGGGGGAAACACCTATTCTTGTTCTTGAGGAGGCATCATGAGAAGTGAGTCAGGGGTGACTAAAGCCAATGGTTTTGATCCCTTCAATGGGGAAGCAACATCTGATTGCTCCACATCTTGTTTTATCTACTTTAGAGTCACTTGGTCCTCTGCCTTGCTATTGACCATTGCCACAAACTCCTGAGAAGGCACTTTTTCTTGTGTCTCATCAACCTTCTTGTAATACTTGAATGGCTCAGGGTCATGGGGGACCACATACACTTGTCCTTGGTGTATGAATTTTAGGTTTTGGTGCACTATGGAAGGTATGCATTCCATATCTCTCATCCATGGTCTGCCTAGCAATATGTTATACTACCTCTCACCCCCCAGAATATGGCACAATGTAGGTATTGTCTTTACCCCAACCTGTATAGGTAGGATTACTGTGCCAATTGTTGAGGAAGTGGCATCATTGAAGGCTCTCAATGTGAATGTTGAGTCCGTAATGCTTGAAGATGGTAAATTTAAATGCTTCAAGGCTGTAGCTGTGATGATGTTGATAGATGACCCAGTGTCAATCAAGACTCTCTTGTATGGAATCTGATTGATGCTTGCTATGATGTGTAGTGGAGGATCGGATTCATCCTGAGAGATTGGCTTAATCTCCTATCTATGAAAGGTAATCACAGGGTCCTTTTGTAAGTGAATTGAACTCATTGTTGGTGTGGACCATGATAGATTATCAGCTTTAGTTGATCTCTTTGGTATGTGGGGCTGATCAAGGCATATTTTGCTTCCTATTGTAGTATTGATCATACCGATAAAACCCTCATTAGGTGGGGCTAAATGCACCTTGTTGACCTGCTCAACTTGATTGTTGTTGGCCCCATGATTGGGAAGATAATTTTTGAATATGTCGATGTTCTACAATTCATTCTTATCCAACATATTTTGCACTACATTCTTGAATGCAACACAATCCTGGATATCATGGCCATTTTGCCGATGATAAACACAATAGAGATCTTCCCTATACCCCTTAGGTTTGGGGCAATTAGGATCCAGGATGCGCTCCTTAGGCAAGTTTAGAACCTTGGCCTCACAAAGGTGGTTGAAAATTGATGCCAAAGATTCAGGCAATGGCGTATAGTTATGAGGGGGTTGTTTCTATTTGCCCCTACCTTGATTTTTGTTGCGTTGGTTGTAATGCATAGTAGGAGGTTGAGCCTGATAGTTCTCTTGTTGTTGGCTCTATGCTACTTTTGGAATGTTTAACACAATCTGGTTGACGTGCATAGGTTCGGTCTATTGTGGTTGATGTTGCATGCTCTCATTCCATTCTTTCTCGCTACGGAGCTTTAGGTCTCCTTCTTCCAACTTTATATCTTCAATAAGCTTGGCTTGAGCCAAGGTTTTTTTGAATGTATAATACTTTTTTTGTTTTATAAGAGAAAGGGGGGGGCGGCGGTTTTTTTTTTAGAATAATTTTTATACCCCCCCGCGGGGGAGAAAAAAAAAATACTTCTCCTTTTTTTTTCCCCCCCCCCCCCCCCAACACCTCCCCCTCCCCCTCTTATTTTTCGGGGGGGGGGGGGGGGGACGGTTTCCCCCCCCCCCACAAAAAAAAAAAATTTTTTTTATTATGATTTTTTTTTTTGTTTTTATTTGGTGGGGTGGGGGGGGGGGGGGGGGGGGGGGGGCGGGGGGGGGGCGACAAAAATAATTATTATTAGTATGATAATAAAAAAAATCCTTCAAGATGAAAACATGCATTGATGAAGTTGGTAACATGCTCTTGTGCATCCTCTTCACCCTTAAATTTTTCTAACCTAGGCATCTCAAAGTGCTTAGGATATGCGGGGCTAGGGACTGATGGGCACAATGGTTGGTTGTGTATTTTACTCAGTGTCGGTTGGTGCCCAGCCATATCTTGCTTCTCAAAGGATTTGATATTTTCAGTGAGTGCCTAGAATGCCTTTGAGGCAAGGAGTTCCTCTTCTTGTAGGCCCACTCATGGTGGTAATGGAGGTAACCCTTTATCCACTTGACTTGTTCTATTCTCCTCCCTCCTAAGAGGGGATTCAGGATGTGTCTGATCTGGATCTACTATGTTTACCCTTTCCCCACCAAGTTGATTTTGTTCATGGTTTGAGTGGTGGTTTCATTGTGGGCTGATGTGAGTGTTCTCATCTTCTTGCCTAGTGCGCCTTTCTTTTGGTGAGTCAACATGTTTATCTCTTTGGTGATCATTACCATTTGCTTGTAGGTTGATACGAGCTAGTTGCTCAACTTGTTCTCTTAAACATTGCTCATGTTGGTGCAAAAGCCTTTCTCTTTGTTTGTCATGCTCGAGAGCTTCCACTAGCTCTCGCTCTTTGTGCAATGCATTTTCTAACCATCGCACGTGGTCAGATTGCGCTATTAGAGAAGGTTCATATCTATCTGATTATGTTCATGTAGTTCTGATTCGTAGGTCCCTCGAAGAGGTTTCCACTATTTCTTTGCTTTGGCTAGCTAGTGTAACTTGCTCTATGTATTCTGTATGTTGATAAGTGTCCCTATAGTCGGACGCTACATGTGAACTGTGAGGTTGCTTTGAAGCTTCCCTGGGTTGAGTGGTGCATTTAGAAGTTACGCTTTGTGAGCTTCCAGATGTAGAATGTTCTATGGCTATGGTTCTAGGAGTCGGCCTCGAATAGATTTGATCCAACTCATCCAATTGATCTTGGAGCATTTGTTCTCTCTGAATTGCATGTGACCCATGTGACTGATTTGATCGGTTTGTTGTGTTGGGTCTATGACTCCGCAACTCTGTGTGAGGGTTCTTGTCTACTTCGAATTGTGCAACAAGGTTGGCAACTCTCTTCCCTCTATCTTACCCCTCATTGGGCTGATTTGAACTCTCAGTGTAATGAGATGTGGTGGGTATGGAACCTGATTCCCTCTCTAGATTGAAGGTCTTGCTCACCATGGGAGGTCTCCCAACCATAATTTTTGTTATAAAATTTTTGACTTCCAAAAAAGGTTGTGGGTGTCATATATCAAAATTATCAGTGTGTCGTGCTGATCACAATGAGCTATAACTCCAAAATTTGACTTTTGGGTCAAAAATTTGTATTTTTGAAATAATCGGCCAACCGGGGTCCGTGGGGAAATGCCCACTTTTAGGAATTTTTAGGAATTTTTGAACCGTGAAGAGTTAGGACTCAAAATTTCTAGGAGAGGTGCCCTAGGGGCTAACTAAGACAAAAAAATAAATTTGGTAGTTTTTGGAGTTGTCTAGCCCACTTTATGATTGTTTCAATGCAGTTTTTCCCTATTTTCAGCTTCGAAAATAGAGTAAAAATAAAACCAAAATAACTTTTTTGTTATAGCTCCGATTTGCACGATTCTCGATCCATTGGATGCAGAATAAAAAAGTAGTTTTTACTTATTTTTTCAATAAATTTCCCTAAAAATTAGGGTTAGGTTTTGGTCCCAAATAACAAAGAAACACACAAAATAGACAATATGATTATCTCTTTTATGGATTAAATGTGTGTCCTAAAACTGGTTTTAGTGTGTTTAGATTTGTTGTTGCTCTTGATTTCTTGATATTATTTTGGATTTAGAATGAGGGGACTCATCCATAGTGGAAACCAAGAACACCCATGCCAAACATGATTTTCTCAAAAAGAGACTAGGGTACACCGCTTAAATCCTAGTGGGGGGTTCACCTAGCTCTTCCACTTTGAACCAATGGTTGTTCCAATAGTGGGAGACAGTTTGAACATGAGTAACTAGTACCACTATAAAAAAGTTCCCTATTCCATTCTAGGAAGATCTAGGGGGCAAGCCGATGGAAGGAGATGAATGCCAACGTCACCGGACTGAATTGAGGGTTGGTGATGAAATCCAACTCCCCAATGTTTATTATGATATGTGCAAGTGTGTGGGGTTCTTTTTAGATTTAAAAAATATAAAGAAATGCATCAACCAAAATTCATGACTACTTTCCTACAATGCCTAAAAATAACGTTTATTCTCAGAACAATGCATCTATAACTAATCTACATGATTTTAATGCACTTTTCTACTTTGTGATAATATGGCCACTAATTGGGCCACATGCAAGCAAACCAACATATAATGGCCTAGCACATTGGAGACTAGGGTAGACCTTACAAGTATAGATCTATTGTTCCTAGCAGCGCCTAGAGGAAATCTAAAATAAAATCTAAGAAATGCAACATGCAATTTTTATTTCCCTTTCATTCTTTAATTTCCCAACTTGAAATGTGTTTTAATGTTCATTATTTTTAAGAAACCAGATGCAGACAGAAAATCATAAAAATACAGAAAAGGGGTACCAACCTCGAATCCTACTTAGAGAATAAATATTTTATCCTCTGCTACACTCCAGTTCTAGCCATTGTTGATCAGAGCGGCTGATTTTTGGTCGTTGTTATCAGGAGCGGCTAATTCTAGCCGCTGTAGACCAGAGTGGCTTATTTTTTGCCACTGTAGACCAGAGCGGCCAAACCTACACACAAAACCCGAATCAATAAATCGGAAGAAAATAAAAACTTGGTGGGGGTCCCACCATGATCGCCATCTGTAGCGACCCTAGGAAGCACGCACCTCTACTCTACTTGCAATATTATACCAAAATGAAATGAAAGACCATGAAATGCATATAACATAGAAATAACAAAGAGAGATCCTTTTATTTATATTGAAACCCGGTTACATGTCGGTCCCTCTGAGGGATACCCATTTTGATACAATGAAGTACAAGTGAATAAAATGTCCCCTTGCAAAGGGGTGGTGCGCTTTTAAGGCTTCCTAGTTTTGCACACGAAACTGTATGAGGGCTCACAGATGCCTCCTTCTCCTTCTCTCATCCAGGAGGGATCCCATGCTCCGAATGTCTTGATCTGGTCCTGTAAACCTGTAGATCTGCATACATGGAAATAACAAAGCACGCTTAGTAGTACGGGCCACCTCTCCGAAAGAGGCTCTTATTAGAAAATATGATAATCTAGATAAATAAGCATAATGTGTATTGAAATATACCAGATCTAGGCAATATGCATATGAAAATAAGAAATATTAATCTAAATGCAATGAAAGATTCAGATCTATGCTAAAGACATGTAAATGAAATAATAATAAATGCATATCTATTACTAAGAACAAAGGAATGACCATATTAAAAACCTGGCTATGCTTATGGGCCATTGTCAAAGACAGCGACCTCTAACTAATAGGTTACCTCAGGTCTTATGGGCTGTAATTAATCACTCCTTGGCTCAAATTGATGTTCAAGGGTCACCAAGTGTGTCTCCTACACTGATTGGTGGTTAAGAATGATGGGTCTGAATATTGATGCGTGGATGTGGCTCAGCTAGATGGTGCTCCAATGCACATAATTTGAACTCTTTGTATCTTTGATTTGGTAGGGCTTCACTGCATAAGATTTGAACATTCATGGATCCCTTTTTGCCTTACTAGAAATATGCATATATAGAATTCCAGGTTTCAGGTTTAGATCTAGGGCTTGGCTTCCTGGGGAAGCCAAGCTCCAGATCTGCATGCCAACTGACTATCCTAGAGGGAAGGTTTAGTCTTGACTTGGTATGGAAGGGGTAGTTAGGAGGAACTCTAGGAGTTCCTCATCGATATCCCTTTGAAATGCATGCAAACTACCATTACCACCCATGATTTGGGCAATCCTTCATGGTAGTTCATGTTTTAGGGCTAGCCACTATCATCAGTAGCGGCTAGTTGTGGCCGCTCTAGCCTATAGCGGCCAAGATTGTTGGCCGCTCTAGTCTACAACTACTCTGGCTACTCTAGTCTATAGCGGCCAAGATTACTGGCCGCTCTAGTCTACAGCTGCTACAACTGCTAGTTGGCCGCTCTAGTCTACAGATGCTAAGCTTAAATGGGCTAAAACTACCATTTTGAGTGGTTAGGACCATTGCTTGCTCTTGGAAAGGTCCAAAATTGGTCATATGGTCTTCGGATGTGCCCATATGAGTAGTCTCCTAAACATGACATGTTTTAGGTGTCTACACATACAACAAAGGAGAAGTTGGCCACAATACATTGATAAAAGAACCTTGCAAAGAATATGTTAAGGATTGAGATACGTTGAGAAGAGAAGGCCCATGCAAAAATAAAATGTGACTCTTTTCACCTTGAATTAAACCCTAACGTCTCCCACACAAGCGCTCACTCTTTGCACATTATAAAGAAGGCATTACACAGAAGGAGGTTGGAAGTGTTAGAAGAGAAGTAACACTTGTCACCAAGGAATATAAGTGCTCATACAAGACTGTAACACTCATCTTTATTCTGTAGAAAAATTCCAAGTGTCAACAAGGTTCTATCTCTCTCCTAGGTGTTAAAGTGAAACTACCATGACACTTGTCACCCACTACAAGAATCTATCCCTATTTGAGGCTTCAAAGACCAGGGAGGAAGGCATATTCGTAGAAACAAGGAATAGCAATGTATAATAAAAGAAAATAGCATTTAAAGCTCTTGTTCAAGGCAGTCAGACTTGAGGTGTCCACAGTCCAAATATTGCAATCAAAAGAGAATCAAAAATCAACCACCGTCCAAGTTCAAGACAAGCATTAAAGTCTACCAATCTCATCTATGCCCACACGTTGGAGAATACAAAGCCTACCATTGGTCATAACGGCCAGGAAGAATACTAAATATTATTTTCATCTATTTTAGAAATTCAATGCTAAGTATGTAGGGGTTTGAAACATTATAAAGGTAATAATTTACCTTATTCTAATTTTCTTTCATTAATAGGAGTTATAAGGGTATAATATAAGGTTGAAATTATAAGGAAATCAACCATATTTGAAAGCAAAATTAAAGGAGAATTATAGCTTAATATTTACAAATTAAAACATAGGATAAATAAGGATTTCTACCTATAAAATTTAAATTTATATTATTACAATTATTATTATTTTCTAATATTCCAAATTAGGGAGTTATAAGGAATACTACACCAAATTAGGATATTAGAATTTAGAAACATAAAATATCAAATATCAAAAGCTATAAAAGAAGGTTCATTAAGGAATATAAAGAGCTGGAAATTAATTTGTATACTTGTCTCAAAATCACATTAAAGGGACAAAAGAAATCCAACCATTAGAACCTCATCAAATTAGAAAGTGCTTAGTTCAATAGGATAAATAATGAGTATTAAAAGTTGATTTTGGTATTTACAAAACTTTACAAAGTCAACCTAAAATTGAACTATTATTCACAAAAATTACTTTATCAAACATTTAGCATATCCAAATTCACTAGCGAGACATAAGGCATTCTACAAAACTTGATAATAATAGCATTCATTCAAATTTTATCAAGTACTTAATCCATTTTGGAGTCATAAGTTTTCTAAAAAACCCAAAATTCTACCAAGGTATCATCAAATAAATACTAAGGAATTTAAAAGGGGACCACAAGGATCATCATGGCATCAAATAAATTATTTCTTGCAAAATCCTAATTACTTAAAGGTCCAAACTATTTTTCCTAGAAAAATAATGTAAAAGCAATCTTAGTATATGAAAAACTTTGGGAGATAGCTCAAGGAATAGCAAAAAAAACATACATAGATGATACTAAGATTTAGAAGTTTGAAGAAAATTATGAAAAAACCCTAATGATAATAACCTTTGCTACCACTAATGAAATACAACCTTATATTAGTTCAGCAAAGACATCTACAGAAGTATGAAAAAATTTAGAGAAGATATTCGAAAGGAAAAATAAAGCCACTATCCTTCATCTTCAAACTCAACTACATTCCCTAAAAATGAATAGTTTCAAGAGCATAGAACTATTCCTAATGAAAGTAGTAGATATTAAAGGAAAATTATTAACCTTAGGAGAAGATATTAAATATGAATTTCTTACTCAAGTAACCATGAGGGCACTTCTAGATAACTACAAATATTTGGTTACATATTTACAAGTCCTAAATAATAATTTTCTTTGATGACCTAATTAATATTCTTCAAGAGTATGAGGTGGAGAATACGGTTAAAAATGAAATGACTAGCATTGCATTGGAATCAAAATATAATCCATAGTGAAATATTGCTTCATCATCAAGAGGATGAAGACCATGGTATAATAGGTATTGTCATATATGCAAAATAAAATGTCATAGTATAAACTATTGCAGATTCAATCCCAAAAATAAGAATCAAGGAAATAAAATGAACAATGGAAGCAGATTTCAACCATGACAATATAAAAATAGTCCCCATCAGTAGTAATTTTAGTGTTCAACCAATTATCCCCATTTGGATTATTGAAAAGAGAATCAGAAAGGACATCTAGCTCAATGGATAGAATAAATTGAAGAACTAGAATAATATACAAATGATTATGAAGTGAAAGCTCTTTCAGCAATAACAAGAAGTTATGAAGATACTAACTACTTGCTTGAACAGGTTACAGAGAATAAAGAAGAAGAATACAAACTACAAGACCAAGAAGAAGATCCATATTGAAGACTGAAATCTTCAATACCAAAATAATGTAATACAGGGGGTGTTAAAGTTAGAGTATATTACATCATTTGGGTGTCCTTAGAGTAGGATATTACTTTAGGATAAGGTTAGCTTCTTACTTCAAGCAATGAAATAAATGCACAAGTGTCAATGTGCAAGTTGTAATGAACAAGGTGTCCCCTTGTACAGCTAGGTAGAGTGTTGGCCAAAGAATCTATCTTCCTATATAAAGGGCCTCATAGTGATAGTTTATATCAAGTTCATATATCAAGTGCTTTATATTAGAGAGTAGTAGATAGTGGTAGAACTCCTTAATGGAGTACAATTTAGTTCTTTAGCTTATATTAATGGAGTGATCATAACCTCCATTCTACATTGTATTTTTGCCACTTTCTATTTATAGTATATTCTAGTCATATTGTATAATTACTTTCCTTCATATTTTTGGTATCTTATTAGGGCCTGTTATAGATCTCTCCCACTGCATATATCCTCAAAATTTAATAGTTTTTATCACTTACAATATTTCCAAATAAAAGAGTAAGTAGTAAGGATAGGGTAAAATTCTCATCACACCTTGGTTGATAATTTGATTCCCCAAAGCTTTAACTCTTTTACACACAACCAAATAGGTCCCCAAGTAGTAAGGATAGGATTACACTTCCATACAAATGGTTATATAGTCTAATTCCCCAAAGCTTAGATATCATTGGACTATGGAGCTAATATCCACTAGGGCTATAGACGCTTGACTGGCAGTGGAGTGCGCTCATGCATGGTGTCTTAAAGAGATCTCTGATTGCACATAAGGACAAGCTAGCTTCCTGGTCTTCTCTATGAGGGGTCTCATTTCACCTTACTCAATATGGGTACATGAACTCACTTGCACGCATAGTGGTTTTTTATTTGTTTGAGTCATTACCATGCTCATGATTGGTAAATGAACATCCACTCTACACACATTTTGATCTCTGAGAAATTTGATAGAGCTTAAAAAAACAAGTTCTTTCGAAATCACTAGGATGTTTGAGTCTCTATAAAACACTAAATCCATTATTTATAGGTAAAAATAGTATCCATACCATAATCACATCACTACATGTCTTCCATTTCATATCCCACCATTAGATGTTGGTGTCCTTTATTAAGTAATGAAAATGGTCAAGCAAAATTTAAACTACTAAAAATAATCATGAGAGCATCAGTTCATTTACATTTTTATCATAAATCATACACATCATCATAATAATGCATTCATAACATCATATGCACATGCATTCACACATACATTCATAATAAAATAACACAAAAATCATATGCAAAAGAAAAACCATGTATATATATGTGTGTGTGTATAAAATTGCATGTACAAAGTATACCCAAGGGTTGTATACAACAAAGCATTGAGGATCATATAAAAAAATACAACAAGAAGCACTAGCTAGTGCCCCAAGGTATACCTCTATGATCCTAAGGGATTAGGAACTCGAGGAGTGCTAGAGCGAGAACCACTATACCTAGAGTCATTATGCCTAATAGATCTTGATACAGATGAGGAAGGCCACACTGGTAATCCAATGCCATGTTGCACAAGGCAATCCTTAAGCTCTTGAATGTAGCTATCCTAGGACCAAAGGTGAGATAGGTCCTATATTTTATGTGTATCCCTCCCTACCAACTCTACCCAGAGCCTAGCTATCACATTAACATACTTGCCTCTGCTTGTAGTAGCCTACACCTCTAGTTCCATCTACAATAGAGCAATATCGACATCCTGATCCATCATCCTCGTATCCCTCTCTTCTAGTATCTACAAGATTTAATCTTATTCCTCAGCTAGGTTGTCTCGCTCATCCTGGTGCACAACCCAATCCCCCTCACTCTAACTAGGAGGTCTCTCCAAAATCTTCTTCATACCTCCCCACCCTCATTGTTACCTCCAATATCAAGAGGTTGATCTATCATGGCCCTCAATGGCTTACCCCCATAATTGGATTGATGATGTATCTATCATTGGTAAGTCTTGTCTGCTTCAATCGTAGCCTCCTAATCATCACCACTACCCTCATCCACCACCAAACTCAATGTCCATGGAGGTTGAGAAGCAAACCAAGCATCGTAGTCAGCTATGGTCCCGACATCATCAACATTTAGTATATCCATCTCCTCATCATCCTCATACTCCACCTACCATGCCTCAGCATAGGGTAAGCTCAGATCTTCAACATGATGCCTATAAATCACTAGAGCATCAAGAACCACCTATTGTATCTCAAACTATCATAGAACCCATGAGAAATATATCAACTCTGCCTCACTACCATGTCAACCAACAACCCATATGACCTACCTAATCCATTGTAGTTGCTCCCTATCAGTAGGTCATCTAGTCTCTCACCATGGCCACCAATACACTTGATCAGGTGATAACCTCACTCATAAATCCTTGTAATCCTGGTCACTATGACCAGGATGACTCAATTGTATCTCCTTGGTTGCTCACCATCTCAATGTAGAGGTATGATCCCTATCCCACGCACATGGTAGTCCCATCGTATGTGCTATGCTAAAATTCTCCCAACTCCAGATATGTAGTCATCTATAGCCCAATCCCTTTTGCATTCATCTCTTCACCTCATATAACTTCATGTATACCTGAGCTAGCAAAGTAGGTGCCTAAACATACACTCGAGGCTCATCGATCATATCAAACACCAACCTAATCATGTTCCAAGGTAACCAACATTTGATGCTATTAGGCACCAACACATTAGCCAACAAGAACATGATGTAGGTTGGTAATACCTCCAACTGTCTCTATGACTACAAATCTAGGTATTGGATGCTACCACCACTAATATTTGCACCCTTCCACTGATATCTAGGTATCCTTTTATTGCCATCACCAATATCTTCCACTCTCTTCTCAAAATTCACTTCTCAACTCTCAAACATAAGAATGAAATGAAATTTTACCCCTACAACCCTTTTATAGTTGAGCAAGTGCACCCAAACACACCTCTATGTTTGGCAGGTGCACTCAAACACCCCACTACATCTATAAAATGATAGGCACTATCTCGTGTCTATGGATATATAGATGTAAGTCGGCATTTGTTTACAAAATACTACAAAATGTTTCAAAAGGGCCTTAAAACATAGCAAAACTCCACAAAATCATCACAAAATTCATCCAAGAATTCACTACATCTCACATTTTATGATAACATGGATTGATTTGGGCATCTAAATTTTGAATGGAACCAAAAGTCGTATAAATACAAAAAATGCTTCAAATATCCCAAAACAATCTAAAATTTCATAAAATTACCAAATCTAATCATCAATGCATTTACATCATCACTACACATCATCAAGCCAACTTACATTATCAAGTGAACCTCATATTTAGTAATTTGCTCTAGTCCCCTAGAAATTGTAGTGATTTATTATCCATGTAATTCGGTAGGATGGGTAGATCACCATAACGATGCTTGCTCAAAATCATCATCCAAAATTAGCTTTTTTGAAAAAAAATCAATTAGGTTCCTCATTTCTTGAGTGAGATTGTGTTTAAGCCAAATTTTCCAAGATTATCATTGACACCTTCATAGGGTTACAAACATGAAAAAATTCCTACATCATTTTGCATTAAGGAATTTGATACAATCACTAAGATAGTGATCCTGGTTCCTTTACTTCATCATTTTGCATTAAGGAATTTGATACAGTCACTAGATAGTGAGCCTGGTTCCTTTACTTCATCATTTTTGCATTTCAATGATACCAAAAGGTAAATTTTTGACAGTACAAAACCACCCCAAACTTGGGGCAACCAAACTTGACTTTGATTTCTAACATTTGCATACATCATACACATCCATTGCATCATCCACATTCGATAAATTGGCTCATGGGTTTTATTCTTCACTCATTCACCAATTGAGGGGTAAGCTAAAATCATAAAATTTTCAAATTCTTCTTGCACATTGAGGAAAGAGTCCATTCCATCAAACCAGGTATCTTTTGTTTTTGCACTGCATTGTGTTTCAGGCAACGCGATACAAAAAGGAACATTTATAGACACTAAATCTTAGTCATTCATCATCCACTCATCATCATCAAATCATAGCCATTCATCATTCATTATATATATATATATATATATATATACAAATAAATTTGAGCCATCCATAAAAACTCCATCTTAGCATGCCATGTGGCAATCCTTGCCACTCATTAATTACAATCCTTACCACTTATTGATTTGCAATCTTAGTCGCTCATCATGTTTTAATCTTGGCCACACATTATCATCATCAAACCCCTAAAATTAATCAAAGGTAATCATAAAATATTATTCACTTTTCATGAATAAGGGTCGAAAACATTTGCAAGGAGAGATCATAGACATTTGCACAACATCTTGCACAAATCCTAGCCATTACGCATTCATCGTTAAATCACCATTGCTTCTGTGAACTAGATTCAAACATTGTAGAGCATCCATCATAGCTCGTAGATGCCTCAGGGTGTTTACCAAAAGTTGTAGGGCATCCACTACCATATGCATATGCTTTAGGGCATCCACGAGATACTAGACTACATCCAACGAGCCCTTGGATGTTTTTTGACATCTGCACAATATTATTTTGAACCCTCAGGAGCATAGATCGCAATTAGGTATTGACAAGTTAACTATTTTATTTTGATTTCTATTTTTTTGTATTTTATTTCATATTTTTCAAATATTCAAAAACTAGGGTTTGTAGTTTTATATTTCATATTGAAGAGGGCTTCACATAGTGGATGCCTCGCATGTGCTACTAATTCATTTTTGTGGTTTGCTTTTGTGCAAGTACAGGTGATGATTTATTGGATAGTTTTTGCAGTTGGAGTGGCCCCACAGAGGATACACAAGCCCACTTACCCACTTTTATGTAGAAAATAATATTTAGAAGCACCACATTTGTTTGATCAAGCAAAAGGGTTTCACCATTTTAATCATTGTATCATTAAAACAAGCATACTTTGTAAAACCCCTTTGCGATTCAGGGTATATTAATGGTGTAAAATAGGAGATCAAAGGCTCCATAATTCAATATAAAATCACTATTTTATTTGCATATGATTACTTGTTTTGATTTTTTATATGTTTTAGTTTTGATCTTTTTTGTTTACAAGATGTTATCAATGCTTAAAATAAGTAGATAGATTTAATCATATTCTTCTAAAGAAAGAGAGATTAGAAGATCTCAAATGATTTAATGTAGTTATATGATTAGAATTATTATCTAAATATGATTATGCTTATGTGTAAGTAGAAAGAGAAACCTAAGGTATTATGGGATCCTTTAGGAAGAAGCATCGGATAACCTTGATTAAAAATTTCTTTTAAAACCTAAACTAGATAGATTTACAAGGCATCAAGTAGATTTAAATGAACTATGTTGTTACTAAGATTGGTTAAATGGGTAATTTAGCTCATAATTGGGATGAGACTGATAACTTACTTTACATTATGCTTAGTGCACCTACATAGATAGGCTTATATATGGTGTAGTGGTGGACGTACCCTTTTGATAGGCAAAAATAAATAAGTTAGCTCATTCATGGGATGAGACTAATAGTTTATTCACAATACACTTAGTATACCTACATAGATAGGCTTATGTATGGTATAGGTATGGGTGTATCCTTGGTAGATTAAGGAAGGGGATAATTTGGCCCATCATGAATATGATATAGACAAATTATAAACATTATATTAGGTTAGGTAACTTTGTAGTATAACATGTGTTGGTTAGGGATATGTCAATCCCTCTTGATTTTGTGTTTTAAAAATATATATATATATATATATATATATATATATATATATATATATATATATATATATATATATATATATATATATATATATATATATATATATATATATATATATATATATATATATATATATATATGTATGTATGTATGTATTTTCTAGTTTGTTTGTTATATTTTTGGGCCCTTACATTTGGTATCAAAGCTCTAGGTACGATGGACTAGAAGCTTCATGGAATGTGCTAAGAATTCAGGTATCTTCCTATTCATGCATGTGCTTAGTTCTTAAGCTAAAGCCAAGAAGACCTAGAATTTCTAATTGCTAGAATTTATAGAGAGTTGACCCTAGGAAGGGTAGCTCATTTCAATACAATACCTTATGTATAGTAAGTGTAGCCATTAGTAATGGAATTAGATGGTAGTTTTTATAGTAACACCCTACGTAGAGTGAGGGTGGTCTTAGTATAAAAACTTTGTGATTAGCTTATATAGATGGCACATTTAGCTAGTAGTTAGTAGTACAGTCCAAGAAATAAACTGTAACCTAATGTGTTATTCTTCTTTTATATGACCAGGATAATGACCCCAATGATAAGAAGAGGGAAGTTTATTCCTCCAAATAGGCAAGCCCAATAGAGCAATGTTGAGGAAAGTGCCCAAGATAAAAATTTAGGTAATTCTAGTAGAGAGGTAGAGAACCTCACTGCAATAGTCACCATGATGCAAGAACAAAAATAATAGAAAAAATAATTGTTGGAGACTATAGTGAACCAGGATTCACAGGCTAGGAATTTAGAGGTTATACAATATAGTGAACAGACCACTAAAAAATTGAGATGCCAGAGATTTGATATAGATAGATATGGCCAAAGACATAAAGAATGTTCATACCTCTAAATGTAATAGAGAGGGAGAAGGTGATGCAACCGAAGCTTGGCTAAGGGAACTAGAAATATTCTTCACAATGAAAAACTACTCTATTGGGACTCGAATAGTTTGGGCAACATTGCATCTACAAGGGGCTGGATTGGAATGGTGGAAAACCTTCCAAGAAGAGCAAAAAATTGAAGTAGTTGATTTAAAGTGGAAGGATTTTATTACAATCTTCAAAAAGATATTCCTTATAGAACATTTCTATGCATCAAAGTTTGAGGAATTTACTAACCTCCAACAAGGGACCAAATCAGTTGAGGTATACTATAAGAATTTGGTTAGGTTTTTGAAATATGTGCCCACTTATGACAAAAAAATGAATATTCATAAATTTATCTTAGTATGAGAATCTAATATTAGGCATGAATTAAACATGCACAAACCAAAAATACTACAAAAAGCTTATGACTTGGCTAAGAAAGCAGAATCTCATCTTCAATTTAACTATGCAGTTTTATCTAAGCAAGATCAATAATCACTCAGGAAGAGAAATAGTGTTGGTTTCATGAAGTGGTAAGGATAATGGAACCAAAAGAGTAAAAGCTTTCCAAAACTTAAAAGAAGGAATTATGGGAAGCAAGGAAAGTTTAGAAAGAATTTCCAAAGGAGGAACAACAACAACAATAATAACAAACCTCAACCTCAGAAGCAACCAAATTTGGTACCAGTGGATAAAACTAGGGAACAAAATCAAGGAGTACACCTAGGACCCAAGAGTGGGTGCTATAATTATGGAGGTTTGCACTATGCTAGTCATTGTCCACATCAACCAAGATCAAGTACATCTAGTGCAAAAGGAAAATAACTTGTCCACAAGATTTACGTTGCAATTGAAAGCCAAAAATTTGAAGGGTAAGATTTTTAATAAAGAAGTAAAAATTTTAATTGATAGTGGAGCTATAGATAACTTTATTTCTTCTAGTATAGTTAGGGATATGCCAAAAATATCAAGATATTTGGCACAAGGGTGGAAGGTTGAGTATGGTTCTAGATAAACCTACTCAGTAGATCGATATTTTTCTATGGCTAATATTTCCCTCACTATTGGTTCTACCATAGGATGTCTTTATGTAGCACTACTACATGCCTTTAATATTATATTAGGAATGGATTGGTTACAGGATCATAGAGCCTTAATCAATTTCTAGGATAGGTGGATAGAGTATTCAAAAAAGGGCAAGGGAAGAATAAGGATCCATAGTGAGCAAGGATCTTTTAAACCCTAGTTTCTTTCCACTATGTAACTAAAGAAAACCATCAGGAAATGGGGTATGGTTAATGTGGTAAAACTCAATGAAGTCAGGGAGGATACAAAAGAAGTATTTGGGAAACACTCACTTTTACAAGAATTTAAAGATGTATTTCTTGAAGGCCTACCCAAACTTACTCCTATATGTGATTTTAATTTTACTATCGAGTTGACACTAGGAGCAGAACCTAGCCACATAACTCCTTACAGGATGAATCCTATAGAGATGCAATATTTGAAGGTACAACTACAAGGGTTTTTAGAAAAGGGACTGATAAAGACTAGTGTGCCACCATGGGATGCATCGGTGCTCTTCATTAAAAATAAATATGGTTTATTGT
This sequence comes from Wollemia nobilis, assembly GCA_028583015.1. Classification (NCBI taxonomy): domain Eukaryota; kingdom Viridiplantae; phylum Streptophyta; class Pinopsida; order Araucariales; family Araucariaceae; genus Wollemia; species Wollemia nobilis. Next base: position 648,053 of record JAQPPZ010001755.1, read on the forward strand.
GGTTATGTATTGACTAGAATTATAAACAAAGTAACCATCAATAATAGATATCCTTTTCCAAGCATTGAAGATATGTTTAATCAATTGAAAGATATCACAATATTTACAAATATTGATCTAAGATTAGGGTATCATCAATTAAGAATACGAGAGGAGGGCACTCATAATATGACATTCAAAACCATATACAAGTATTATGAATTTATAGTCTTTCCATTTGGGTTGATTAATACCCCAACCGCATTCATGAACTTACTGAATAGTGTATAAAGAAGATATCTGGATAAGTTTGTCCTCGTGTTTTTGGATGATATTCTAATATATTATTTCTATAGGAAAAAACATGATAGACACTTCAGAATCTGTTAGATTTGTTAAGAACGAATCAACTCTATGGAAATATTTTAAAAAATAATTTGTGTCTCAGAAGTGTGATATCTAGAACATATAATATCAGTCAAAGGAATTGTAGTAGATCCAAAAAAATTAAGGCCATTTTGAATTGATTTGTAAGCAGCAAATCCACCTCCCAAAAGAAGAGAAAGTGATCAAAAAGGATTTGCTCAATTTTAACAATTTTAATAGTTTTCCCAAGTGTTATAAACCGTACAGGCATGGGCAAACTATACAACCAGGGAATCAAACCATACAACTAGGTTGATAAACCATATAAGGCAGTAGAAAATTGTACATGGTGCATTGAAATTCATCCAAATGCATGGGAAATATAATTTCATAATGAAATACACGGAGGGGGCACCATAGTAAGCTGTCGTACGATTCGACCAAGAATCGTCGCCTAAAAATGGGAATAATTTTTGCTTTCTCGTAGATCGAGAAGAACTCATCTTTAACGCATTTTCTTCGGAAAATTCGCTAAAGAGGGGGCAAAATGTAGCACCCTAAAATTGGCGCAGTAAAATTACAATAATTACATTCACCTTAGTAAATAATTTAAAATTCAAATTTAACCTCCCAAACCGCCCGTTAACCGTCGAGAAATCCGTTTCCCCCTTTTTCGTGCCATTTTTAGAGGTTGTTTTGACCGTTTGACGATATCGTCGCCGATCAGACGATATCGCCCTGCATTTGACGATTTCGTCCGGACTAGGACGTCCGGACGATCTTGTCGCAAAACTGAATTTGCAAAGTTGGAATCTGTTCCAACGGGTCTCCAATCAGGCAGAAGCGTGTCTGCGCCGTTGGGACCCTCCCCCGTTGGAGATCTCCCAAATTGGGATGATCTCCAACCTCCTAACTACTCCCCCTAAGCCTATTTAGTCTCTAGGATTTTCCCTTCCCAACCCCTGGCTGAAAATTCTCTCGCAAATTGATTCCCTCTACGTTAAAGCATCCCTATCTTGCATTTGCACTAGTTCTATACCAATTTTATTGTAGGTACATCACTATTTTTCAGTCGGAGCCAGCACCTATCGTCGTCGACGAACCTGTTCAGATCGGAGGCGAACCTGTCGAATTCGAGGCGATTTCGTACTCGATGCGAGACGATCTCGACTGTAGTCCGTATTAAGGCAATCAGTGCTCGAAGTTTGCGTTTCTCAACCTTTTTTCTGTCATTTTATTCTGCAAATTAGATAATCTATTCAGTGTTTTATATTATCTTGCATTTGGAGTTCACCCATTTAGATTAAGTGCATAATTAAATCTTAATTATCATCAAATTAGCACAATTCATTTCTGTTTCTGTGTTTAAGTTGTAGTTTGATAACATTGCTGCCATTTTATATCATTTCCCTCTGTTAGCACTGTAGTATTTTTTGTATTTTGCATCTGTTTTTGGTTTTGCAGGTCTCTGACGAATTCGTCTGACGAATTCGTCAGATCTCAGACGATCTTGTCTGATTGCAGACGATTCTGTCGAATCTCAGACGATCCAGACTGCTTCAACATCAAAATCTTCTTCAGACATCCGGATCAGGTATTCCTCATTTGCATTCTGTAATCTCTCTATTTTTCTGTCTTTAAATCTGTTTTCTGTATTCATTGAACTTGCATTTTCATATAGAGTAATCTAGATTCATTCGGCCAAACCTAGGATATGAATGCTTAAGGTTAAAAACGAACACATTTAAACACATTCCAAAACCTAGGCGTGGAAGCTATCGTTAAATGTTTCCTGGTGAACCCACCATCCATCGAAAAATCATCAAAATACACCTCCCTTGAGAGGCGGGACCTTCGCAAAGTCCTCTCAGTCCGAGGTACCACGACATCCTTTTCCCATCCTCCTTCGGGCGCGGATCCAATAGCCTGAAGGTAGGGATGCGAAAAATTTGGAGCGATACATTTTGGTGAACCCGACGTGAATGCATCATAACCTTTTGAAAAACAAAAACAAAAACAAAAACATATATAGAACAACTAAAACATAGATGCATTTTAAAACATTTAAGTTTGAAAACATGTTTAGATGGTAGCTCCTAAGAAAAGGTTAGCAGTTACTATAAACGTAGAAAATCAATTGGCAGCTATAGAAGTTAATTCTGTCCTTAGTGTGCCTGAAACAAGTAGAAATCAATTCCTGTGGAACGAACTTGATAGGAGACTTAGTCTCATCTCATCTAGGTCCACACAACTTAAGCAAATCAAGAGGCTAGTCCTAGATAGAATCCTGGATCCTCATCAATTAGTTTTTTATCATGAACTTCAGAGAGCCTGCCATAGATGGTTAGCCTATAGGAGAGCTTTAGTATCTTCAAAATTGTTCACCTTCGAGGAATACCTCGAGAACGCAGCCATTGTGCACCAGTTCCTAGGTTGTGTAGAAGACCAAGAGGTTGTTCTTACATTTAGGGAAAGATGGAATAGAGTTCCGCGAGCTGTGCTATATCGAGAGTATTGCCATGAGCTTTACTATTATCAACCAAAGATCTGAAATAGACAATATCACTATAGCTCTTTTCATCAAATTTTTAAAAGAAAACTTTCAATTTGAAGAAGAACACTTCATGACTCCTGAACAACTCGAACCTATCAATGATATTCATAAGTTGTTTATAGAAAATTAGATTATTACTTCAGTATTATTTCTAGCATTTATTGTGTTATTTGTTGTCTTTATTATATTGTTTCAAAAAAATTAAAGAAAAACTAAAAAAATCAAAAACTTAGCAAAAACTTAAACATTTCATTTTCAAATATTGTAGTAGGTATATAGTAAATATATACCTCTTAATTTGTTGCATATATATATAAATATATATATATATATATATATATATATATATATTTGCTGAAATCAAAACTTAGCACCATGCCTAAACTTAGGAATGGTAAAGAAACTTTAGGAGAAGGAGAAGATTGGTTACAAGATACAACTAAAGACCCAAATGTCCTTCTTGGAGATACAAATCCGGAAGGAGAAACTCTAGGTCAATCAGATGAAGACTTAGGTGAAGATAAGGAACAAGAAGGAAGTGTTAAAGAGGATGGATCCTCATCCCCTAGAGTAGCTCCAAATGGAACTATTGCCTTTGACAATGCAGAGCATTTCAAGAAATTTCTCATAGATAACATTGATGACCTTAATGTGGCAATTCGCCTTGATAAAGGGCAAATCAGTGACGCTCAAGCAGCTATAGAATAGGCGTTTAATATGCGCATTAATCCCTTGTCTTTCATTGATCAAGAAAGTGACAAGGCAGGGCCATCCAATACGGATATGGTCACTATGGCTCAAAACATGTCAAAACAATAGGTTACCCAACCTCCTAAGGAACCTGTTATTCAACCTAAAATCACTCCCACACAAAAGAAACCTTCCTTCACTACTTTATTCCGTCAAACTATTGAGCAATATGCTTCAAATAAACAAAAACCTAAAACAAAGCCAAATACAAACTTTCAACAATCCGGAATACAACATAATCCAACTTCAAAATTCCTCCATAATACTTTTCCTACCAATACTTTACACAACAAGTAACATGGCATCTAATCTGCATGTTCCTCCATCCTACGCCCATAAAACCCATGTCAATGCCCTACCAAACCAATATGGGGGGCAAACTAGTAATCTGGAAGCCATGGTGAAACAATTAGCTTCACGTATGGACCAGATAGATCCCTACCGTCCCTCGTATAATTATCGAGAGATCTCGTAGTCAACCTTTGGATCCCATAGTTGTAGCTCAACCATACCCTAAGCATTTTCCCATGCCCGTCCCGCCTATATATAAAGGAACCGAAGATCCCATAGAGCATCTTCGCATGTTTAGGATAGCATGTCACGACATATCGCATGACGACTTGCTATTACTAAAAATGTTCCCAAAAAGTTTAGGTGGAATGGCATTAGAGTGGTACTATCAATTGCCCACTCATTCTTTGAGAAACTTCGAAGAAACAACTGAATCATTTGTCCATCAATTTAGTGCCTACATCGAGAGGCATGTAACTATTAAAGACCTATACAATTTAAAACAAGACAAGGATGAATGTTTTGCCGATTTCTTAGCTAGATGGAGGCAATTGACAGGAAAACTGCACTTTGTGCTGCCTTATAGGGAAATGTTGGACATTTTCATCAACAATTTACAAGAACAAATATCTTATGAGCTATCGACTGCTACTTTAACTACCTTCGATCAAGCTATAGATTTAGCTCGAAGAGTAGAAGATGCCCTCATTAGGAGAGGCCAACTTAGGAAGAAGGATGATGAGAAAACATCCAGAAATCAATATAAAAACAAACAAGTTGTCGGTGACGGAGTCACTGACAGCAGAAACGTTGCTAATATCAATGCAACGAAGACAACAGAAAAATTCATATTGAAACCTCCTGACAAGCCTCCTCGAGAATTCACTAGATTAAACCAACCCTTATCAACTATTTTACCTCAATTACTCGAAAGAGGTTTGATCCAATTACCACCTATCCGGGAACCCGACCCAACTATACCCGGATATCAGAGCTGACTTGCACTGTGATTTCCATAGAGGACCTGGACATTCTACCAACGCTTGTAAAAGGTTGAAACATAAAATACAAGATTTGATTGACAATAATGAAATGGAAGTGCAAGCCTTCCAACCTAAACAAAACCCTCCTAATAATACTCAAAAGACCATTCCCCAAAATCAAAATCAAAATGCCAATCAAACTCTAGACATATTTCAACACCCTTTACCAAGACATGGTAAAGAGGTAGCCAATCAAATCGAACATCATAATGTTCCCCCTCCTACCCGATATGTAGGAACCATTAGCGGACAATTACCTGTTCAGGATCCTCAAATATTTGACACGACCTTATCCCTAGTTACGACCAGGCCCTTACATAATTTTCAAACTTCTGATTCTAGTGATATAGAATCAGATAGTGAAAGTGAACTAGACATTACTTCAAACCAATCGAATAGTTCTGAAAATGAATCAGATCCTATTCAACCCGTCACAGATGCTAATGTTCCAGAAGAACCATTTCCTAGAAGAGTCACTACTCGACCTTCTTCTAATATATTCCTTTCTAATGAACAAGCCATTAATGCTCAACCGAGACCAGTTCAACGTCTTCACTATAACATTGTAGGTACCATTGGAGTCGTTACTCGACAACAAGCTCAAAACTCTCAACAAGAACCAAACCAGAACGATGGATCGGCTCCATTCGTTCTGAAAAACCCCAATAAAGGGAATCATGCTCCTACTGTTCAACCTAAACCCCCTTACAACATTAATGAGCAATTGTCCAATACTACGGCCAGAATTTCCCTCTTAGATTTATTAAGATCCTCTCCCACCCATAGGGATGAGTTGATGCTTACATTGAGCCAAATGATGGTACCTCAAAACATTCAACCTCAAGCTATGGCCAATACTATCATCACTCGAGAGATTGATTGTATTGACTTTCGGGATAAAGATATCCCACAACACAGCTTTACATAAGGACAATCCCTTATACATTATCGCTTTAATTGGAGATGTAGTCATCAAAAGAGTTTTGATTGATAATGGCTCATATCTAAACATTTGCACCTTTGACTTCTACCAACGATTTGGCTTTAGAAGTGATGAAATGAAGAAAACTCATATGATTATCAAAGCTTTTAATGACGAAACACAAGAAACGTGTGGAGTTATTACCCTCCCATTGCAAGTTGGTCCTAGAACCCTAGAAACAACCGTGTTTATTGTACATTGCCCAACGTCGTACAATATACTTTTGGGTCGCCCTTGGATCAACGCCATGCGAGCGGTCCCATCAACTTTACACCAATGTGTTAAATTTGAGTTCAAAAATCAGTTGGTCACTATTCATGGTGACCCTAGACCTTTTGATATGTGTGCTTTGGCGGAACCCGTTGAAGTGCAATTTTGCCCAGCTCTGTCATCCACACATCCTAGTTCTTATTTTTCATCTAAAACTGTGAAACATAAACCCATAACTTCACCTATTTCCCCTCCATTAACTTCATCCTCCTATATAGATCAACAACCCTCTAAACAAATTATTTTAGAACCTCAAACAGATCTTAAGTCTACAACCAATCCTTCAAGTTCTATCCCTATAAATTCAAGACCTATAGACACATCTATCATACCTTCCACATCTCAAGACATAGGTAATAAGCCTTCTACATCTTATGCCCTTTCTGATGAACTTTTACCAGATTTATCTACAACCTTAATATCAAAAAAAATGAATGCTTTCATGCAAGATTCAAACCTTTTAAATAACTTGCCGCCATCTCCTCGTACTTTGGGCCTCCCACAACCTATGGGAAGTACTTACCAAGTCGGGAGTTGTGCCTTCATTTATAAAGGATATGACTCGGGGAAGAATCCCTCGGAATATCAAAACTCACCATGAAGGATATGCTCGGTGTTATTTTACCAATGATTATATTAAAGCTAAACCCATGATGCTTAAAATGGGATATGAAGGGAAAGGCTTGGGACCTTTCCAAAATGGCATGAAAGAACCTTTCGAGGTAGAACCGTGGCCTGCCCGCTGTGGTGTGGGCCTATTTCCTAGTAAGGGTCAACCCTTTCCTTTTGAGGATGATGATCATCTCATATGCTATCAAGATTATTTGGATAGGCATGTTGATTTGCCTCTTAAAAATCAGTCGTTTTCATGCAACATGCTATCCATAGCATACCCCGAAATGATTGTCGACCCCGATGAAGAGTTGGAAGGAGATATCTTCCATGATGTCTCTGTTGAAGAGATGTTGCACAATGGGTTTTATTTTGATGGTTCTATACCAACTATAGCCCAACTTGAGGCCACTAATCCTCAAGATGAATTATCTAAATTAACCTTACAAGAATTACAAGAATTGGGCGTTTCACCCGCCCCACCTAATTTTGAAAGAGATCTACACATGGAGGTAGAAAATGTCATTAAAATTAACATTGGAACTGAGGACAATCCTCACATAATCAATATTGGATCAGAATTAAGTCAAGAAAAACAAGAACAATACATCGCATTCCTTAAAGAGTATGAAGATGTCTTCGCTTGGACATACGAAGATATGCCAGGTCTAGACCCTTCCGTAGTCATGCATCATCTAGTGGTCCATCCGGATGCTAAACCTGTCAAACAAAAACTTAGAAAAATGCATCCCAAAGTGGCTCTGCTAGTCAAAGGGGAGTTAGAAAAACTCCTGAATGTTATCTTTATACAAGCTATTGATTATGCTGAATGGATCTCAAATGTAGTTCCAGTCACCAAGAAAGAAGCTACCAAAGTTAGGGTTTGCACAGATTTTAGAGATATTAACGTTGCATGCCCTAAAGATGATTTTCCTCTTCCAAACATGGACCAAATCATTGACTTCACTGCCGAAAGTGGGATGATGTCCTTAATGGATGGATTCTCCGGTTATAATCAAATCAGATAGCTCCTGAAGACCAGAGCTAAAATAGCCTTTATTACCCCCTGGGGTACCTTTTGCTGGAAAGTGATGCCATTTGGCTTAAAGAACGTCGGTGCAACTTATCAACGAGCTATGACCTACATTTTTCATGATATGATGCATGATATCCTACATGATTATGTGGATGATATTATAGCTCGCTCTATTATTGAAAATAATCATTTAGATGATTTAAGGAAAGTCTTTAATCGATTACGAGAATATCTCATTCGATTAAATCCAACAAAATGCATATTCGGAGTTAAATCCGGCAAACTATTAGGGGTTTTAGTTTCTTTACGTGGTATTGAAATCGACCCTCTCAAGATTGCGGCCATCACTGATATGCCCGCACCGACTAATATATCTCGAGTTACGAAGTTTACAAGGTAAGCTTCAAGCCATCCGTCGCTTCATCGATAAGCTGGCGGATAAAACCGGTCCCTTTCTTAAACTCCTTAAGAAGGATGTCCCCTTTAATTGGGATACCGAATGTAGAGAAGCTTTTGAACTTCTCAAACAATACCTCCTTAATCCACCTGTGCTTTCACCACCTAAATCCGATCGCCCATTTCTCCTATATATTTCAGCTTCATATTCTGCCTTAGGGGCTATGTTAGCCCAACTTGATGATGAAAAGCGAGAACGTGCTAATTATTATATTAGCCGAACCTTCATCAGTTATGAAACCCGCTACACAGCATTGGAAAAACTATGTCTAGCAGTCGTGTTTGCTACGCAAAAATTATGACATTATATGCTTAGCCAAAAAACTTATGTCATTGCTAAATATGATCCCTTAAGGTATCTCATGAGTCGACCTTATTTATCGGGTCGCACAGCCAAGTGGGTTCTTGCTCTAAGCGAGTTTGATCTCACATTCATAGGACAGAAGTCTGTTAAGGGTCAAATCATAGCAGATCAATTAGTCGCTGCACCCTTAGAGTCTACCCATCCCCTCATCATCGAGTTTCCAGATGAATGCCTTCAATTAGAGGCAGACCATCCTGAACAATGGTCCTTATACTTTGATGGAGCCCGATGCATGAGTGGGGCTGGTGCGGGTATTATTTTAATATCTCCGCAAAAACATCTTATTCCTCTGTCCTTCAAACTGACCTTTGCTTGCACCAACAATATCGTTGAGTATGAAGCTCTAATCCTTGGATTACGAGCTGCTCTAGCACTAAAAATTAAACACCTTTTAGTTTTTGGTGATTCCCAATTGGTTATAAACCAAATTAATGAAGTTTATCAAACCCGAGATGATAAACTGCGCCCATATAAGGCCTATGTTTTACAATTAATGTCTTTATTTGATCAAGTCACCTTGGAAGCTATTCCTCGAACTAGCAACCGTGCAACTGATGCTATGGCCGCAGCTCGCATCTCTCCTGCCCTTGGAGTTAGATGACGAATATGCCACTATCATTATTCGTCGACTCCAGAACCCGCCTCAAATAAGTCATGCTTAGAGCCTTTGGATGTGTTTCTAATCAATGAAACTACTCCTCGAACCTTGGTATACGGACATATTTGATTTTCTTCAAAATGGGACTTTCCCCGCTAATTCTAATAGAAACCAAACGTCGGTTATTACGTCGACGAGCAAGTCGATTCGTAATAATTGGCAATACTTTATATAGGAGATCTTTTGAAGGTATCCTATTAAGATGTTTAAACTTAGAAGAGTCTAAATCAGCCTTGAGTGAAGCCCACGATGGATCTTGTGGAGGACACTTTAGTGGTAGTGTTATTGCTAAAAAGCTCCTTCGGATAGGATACTTTTGGCCTACCATGGAAACGGATGCACATGAGTATGTGCGCCATTGTGACAAGTGTCAAAAACATGCTGACCTTGTCCATGCGCCTGCACAAGAGCTGCAGGCTATTTCATCTCCATGGCCCTTTTCTAAATGGGGCTTGGATATTATTGGCAAAATCAATCCTGTGTCATCTGATGGACACAAGTTCATCATAACTACCACCGAGTATTTCACGAAGTGGGTCGAAGCTATGCCTTTAGCTTCTCGCACCGGCACACAAGTTTCTAAATTTATTTTTAATCAAATCATTTGCAGGTTCGGAATTCCTGCCAATCTCATCTCTGACAATGGAACTTGCTTCAAAAATAAAGATGTTAAAAAATTATGTCAAAAATATAAGATTCAACATCGCTGGTCCACCCCCTATTATCCTCAGGGTAATGGTCAAGCAGAAGCATCTAACAAAACCCTAATCAAAATTCTCAAAATATTAGTCAATAAAACTGGCCGTGATTGGCACATTCAATTATATCCAGCCTTGTGGGCCTATCGAACTAGTGTTCGAACCCCCACCGGAACTTCACCATTTGTTTTGGTGTATGGTGCTGAAGCAGTTTTTCCATTTGAATTGGAAGTTCCTTCTTTGGCTCTGCTACTTCAAGATACCGAAGTAGGAGATGAATATCGTGCTGGCAGACTCAGTCAGCTGGAACTCCTAGATGAAAAATGCATCAATGCTTTGGAGCATCTCCGTGCTTACCAAAACAAGCTTAAAAGATCATATGCTAAGAAAGTTCGTCATCGATCCTTTGAGATTGGCGACCTTGTTTTAAAAGAAAATCAAAAAAATACAAATGCAACTAAGGAACTTAAAGGTAAATTCGAGCCCAATTGGCTTGGACCATACATTATTACTGCTAAATTTGAATCAGGAGCATATAAATTATCTACCTTAGATGGTAAAGAACTTAAAGAACCCATGAATATTTTGCATCTTAAACGTTACTATGCATAAATTTGGTCATTTCATCCATGTATATATTTGTTCAAAATTACTATCTTGTATTTCTTTCAATTTATAATCCAAAAACATCAAAAATATTCATAATCATCCAAAAATCTTCAAAAACTATCTATTGCATTTATTTAAAGCACTTGTTAAATTTTTTTGCTCAAAAACAAAAATCAAAATAATGATAAAAATATAAAAACAGCTATATGCTTGACTCTTTCGAAACCAAAATAAAATAAAGAAGAAAGAGAGAGTCAACATTCTCAAAACTTCTCAAAAATCATTTATATATATTTTCTTACAATTATTGCAGTTATATGTTTCAACTTATTTTGGATAAATTAGCATTTATTTTGAATCCCTCACTTGCACACTCACAACAATAAATATCTTGATTTTATCTGGCATGATTACTAATCTCTCTTATATCAAAGTCCACAAAATTCAATTAAATAAAGTTTGAGCATAGAGAATTGATCTTGTTATTTACTTAAACCAAGCACATCTTTTCACAATAAAATGATTATATTTGTAATTTCCATGTTTTGCTACATAGTAGAACTGATTTCTTGAGCGAAAAGTTTCCCCTGCTATCCTATCATGCACATGGTCTAGAATCTTTGAGAATTGGCAAAAGGACAAGCTCACCCCTACCCAGAATAAAAATCCCTTGCTCTACAGCTAATCCGAGCAAGTATCCCTAGCAAAGAAAAAGAAAAAAAAAGAAAAGTTCAAGAAAGAAAAAAAGAGAAAAGAAAAATGTTTTATATCATTACAGCAATGTTCCAAGCATTATCAAGCAAAAATAAAGCAAAAAGAAAAATAAGCAAAGTTCAAAAGAAAGCAAGAAAGCAATAAAATCCCTTTCCCTACCCTTTGAAAAGAAAAGAAGGGTTGATGAGCTTGAATCCTTGGAATTCTCAATTATTCGAAAACCGTGAGGTAAGCCCCATAACAGGTGGTTTGTGCCCAACCTGCTTGGCCTTGGGTAACTCCTAGCGTGGTGATATGTCTGTCACATTAGCGACCTTCTTTTGTACAGACCTATGTCTGCTTATGGATTAGCTAGCTCTTGATAATCCGATCTACATAGTAGCCTAGTATGGTTATATGCATCTACATCATGGTTAATGAACACTTATTTGGTTTCTTCAAATCACTTGTATCATAGTATCTTGCTCAAAACTGGTAAATGAACAATGCAATTGCACACACATTTGTATTTGAGAGATTTTGTGTATCATTATGATAAATCAAGATCGGAAATGAATTCACATATGCACATGGGATTCCTTATAAATCTAACTTTTGTCTTCAAAATAATTTGAAATATTATTTTTGCAACTTGTTTGGAATAAATCAAGTACAGTTGTTTACCACAAAGACAACTATATAATAGAAAAATCAAAAATTTCTTTCAAAAATACAATCAAAACATATACATATATATCTGATTGACTTTCGCGACGATGGTATAGTTTCAAAACCAAAATTGGAATTTTATGCCTAGCGCAAGTCCTCATTTTCATATTTTCTGTTCATCAAAAATCAACCATGCAATAAAACTATTTTTTTGGATTTTCGCGATGATGGTATAAGTCTATACCTACATATTCTATGCCTAGCGCAAACCATTGTAACAATTTTTATTCCCCATTTATTCAAAAATCATGAAAACCATATGGCTTAATTCATTATGTTACACAAATTATGCTTTTCCAAAGCAAACACATTTTCATTATTTCATGTCATTATGTCAACCTTTAATTTTGCAATGATGGTATAATTCCTAAAGAATTATCCAAAAAATTTATCACCCTTAGGAATTTATGCCTAGCAAAAATCATTTGAACATCATTTCATGCACAAACATTTTTTATGAAAATCTGAAAACAAACCATCATCATCATCATCATTTGCACTATCGCACCAAAGTCTTAAGACAGTCTCTTAAGCACTCTTTTACTTTTAACAATATTTCTATAACTGGGATTAGCTTGACGACCGAGTGAGCAACGACTCCATGAAATGGTCTATAATAGCGACAATGTCCTTTGAAATTATTGTTAGAAGTCTCTTTTTATTTTTTATCACATTTCATCACAAACAATCAATTTGTTACATCAGATTATTTCATTTAAAAATATTACAGCATGACATTCAAAATTATAATATCTCCAACGACATAATTACATCCAATCATCAAATCAATCAATCAAAACATAAAAGCATCATGAACATACACAAGACACAAGTCATATGATCAAAAACATATATATATATATCTCAACAATATATGTACATCATATCAAAAACAATTAAAAACATTTTAATTTTTTGCTTTTCCGCGTTTTTACCTCAAACGTTCGATTTGGGTAAAAACACGGAGGGGGCACCATAGTAAGCTGTCGTACGATTCGACCAAGAATCGTCGCCTAAAAATGGGAATAATTTTTGCTTTCTCGTAGATCGAGAAGAACTCATCTTTAACGCATTTTCTTCGGAAAATTCGCTAAAGAGGGGGCAAAATGTAGCACCCTAAAATTGGCGCAAGAAAATTACAATAATTACATTCACCTTAGTAAATAATTTAAAAATCAAATTTAACCTCCCAAACCGCCCGTTAACCGTCGGGAAATCCGTTTCCCCCTTTTTCGTGCCATTTTTAGAGGTTGTTTTGACCGTTTGACGATATCGTCGCCGATCAGACGATATCGCCCCGTATTTGATGATTTCGTCTCGGACTAGGACGTCCAGACGATCTTGTCGCAAAACTGAATTTGCAAAGTTGGAATCTGTTCCAACGGGTCTCCAATCCGGGCAGAAGCGTGTCTGCGCCGTTGGGACCCTCCCCCATTGGAGATCTCCCAAATTGGGATGATCTCCAACCTCCTAACTACTCCCCCTAAGCCTATTTAGTCTCTAGGATTTTCCCTTCCCAACCCCTCGGCTGAAATTCTCTCGCAAATTGATTCCCTCTACGTTAAAGCATCCCAATCTTGCATTTGCACTAGATCTATACCAATTTTGTTGCAGGTACATCACTGTTTTTCAGCCGGAGCCAGCACCTATCGTCGCCGACGAACCTGTTCAGATCGAAGGCGAACCTGTCGAATTCGAGGCGATTTCGTACTGATGCGAGACGATCTCGACTGCAGTCCGTATTAAGGCAATCAGTGCCTGAAGTTTGCTTTCCTCAACCTTTTTCCTGTCATTTTATTCTGCAAATTAGATAATCTATTCATTGTTTTATATTATCTTGCATTTGGAGTTCACCCCTTTAGATTAAGTGCATAATTAAATCTTAATTATCATCAAATTAGCACAATTCATTTTTGTTTCTGTGTTTAAGTTGCAGTTTGATAACATTGCTGCCATTTTATATCATTTCCCTCTGTTAGCACTGTAGTATTTTTTGTATTTTGCATCTATTTTCGGTTTTGCAGGTCTCTGACGAATTCGTCAGATCTCAGATGATCTTGTCTGATTGCAGACGATTCTGTCGAATCTCAGACGATCCAGACTGCTTCAACATCAGAATCTTCTTCAGACATCCGGATCAGGTATTCCTCATTTG